>OX387369.1:8170000-8785000 GCA_947563465.1 Archips xylosteana
CTCCAGCGCCCAGGAGCGGCGCGGCGAGCGAGGCGACGGCGAGTGTCGCTTGTAGTGATCTCTACTCGGAGACTTGTCCCTACGAAGCGGCGATCGGGACTTTCGTGGCGAGTGAGACCTTTGATCTTTGTCCGAGCGAAGTCCCGGCCTCTCGAACGGCATTCGCGTGTTCCTCTCCTCCTCTCTCTTCTTGAGAACCTCGTTAAACATAGCTTTGTCTCGCTCTTGCTGCCACGGCAAGTCCCTGGTTTCGACGGGCCGCTGCCCCGGGATCGGATATTGAACTTTTTCGTGGACGTTCGGCCTGTATCCACCTGGGTACTTAGCCTGATTTGCCGCCTGTAAATTGAAATTTTATTTGCAAAACGAACACAAATTTGTAAAAAATATAGAGATATTTTAATTTTAAATGTAAACAAGACACAACACTGATTGGGACTCTTCAGATTCTTCCTAAGTAATTCGCTTTACGTGCAAATATTTAACGGGTCCGAGGTTAATATAAAAGTTAGCCATTTAAAAAAGGCGTTACATATTGAATTAATTTATATTCTACGCACCACGTTTTATATTTTGTACGATATTTGCTCGCTACGTATGATATTTGCGCTTTCGTGTCGAGGTTATTCAAACAGTTATGTGAAACAGCTGCGATATCCAAGCATATCAAACTCACATACGTTTAAATAGTCTCAGGGCGTTTGATATCACCGCGAGACCTATCAATATACCAGTTTATTAACAGAATTTGTGTGAATTATTTTGACTGGGTTAGCACACACCCACCAGGTACTAAATTTTTGCATTGTTCTATGATGCTTTCAAGTGCTTTGATTTTGTAATAACTGAAATATAATTTCAAAGTGGAACTTATCGGTGACGCGACTTTCTGTCCACAGTAGGTACATAAATATATACGTATGTTAAAGAATGTGTTCATTGTCTGATGATCTATCCTCAATTTATCAAGTGTATTTTCCGCATCTCCGGCTACTGTAGACTTAATTATATTTTAAGCTTTAGTGCATTTTCATCTCCTTCATTCACCTTCTGATACATCTACGTTCAGAAATGGTCCAATCATCACTGCTTTTGTTTGTGACAGTAGTCAGTAACTTTTCTACAGCTTTTACTAGTACTTGGTTTTCGTACTCGTCACAAACCCGTAGGAGTAAAGCAATAACATATCAGAAATGAGGCACGGCAAATATGTTGTATTTCTATCAGTAAACAGAGAAATAATTAGTAAAAGGAATGAACCAGTTGCATGTTACAGGCTTCTGTGTTCAATTTAAACATCTCCAAGTGTTGATGGCTTTAGTTAAATATTTCATATTAATTTGCCGTGAAAAGTATCCAATGACGCCTACATGTTTATTTTGAAATCAAATTCTAGCCAGTATTTCATAGATTGTTTAATTTCTTAGATTGGAATACCTGTTTCTTTCGGCTACTATTCGAAATAATACAAATGCACTCTCAATTTCTAAATACTTCCGAATGCTGCTTAGCGATTTTTTCGATATCACCACCGTTGATAATTCTTATTAAATGAAATTGGATTACCGTGTCAGCACAAACACTCACATAATTGTTGAACATGTGTTTATAACATGTCAGTTCATAGAAAATATCTGAGACGTTGCAGGAGAAAATTCTGGCTGCAGGTGTTACTTAGATTAATCGTTCAGTTTCGCATATTAACGTCGCTCTTTGGATTCTTGGTGCCGTCTGGGACTTTAAGCTGGAAGCAAATGATGTTTAATTAATCATGTTTTTATTCTTCACAGGTTCGCTTTCAACCCCAATCTTGATGATAAGTGTAGACGTGGTTTAAGATGAAGGTCACTTGAGTAGCAACTATCCGTTCACTGGTGGTTTAAACACTACCAGACTGTAACATGCAGGAAAGACAAAGGTACGTAAGCGATCCTTCGCCTTCTTTTACATTGTCAACATAATTATGTCCATAGTAAAATTAACCTTTTAATCTTCCCTTATTAGGTTTGTCTAAACATATCAGATTTATCAGAGCATCTATCTGTGGCTTTAATGGCGTAACGAAATAATCTGTGTAGTTACCCTCTTAAAAAGGCTTGCTTATCTTCTGTTAACTCAACCTTTGCCAGTATTCATCCGTCATTTTGAGATTCTCCTTTGTTAGATACAGATCAAACATACATTTTGCTATAACCAGGTCTGTAACTTTTTATAAATATGGAGGGTAACTCTGCGCGTCTGTGTAAGGTTGTCCTCTAGAATATATTTTCATTTCGTTCGTTTTATTTATATAAATCGTATTTTGAAGAGTATCGCGCACAATTTTTTTTTTAAGTAATGCGCGTCGCTTTTTTACTTTCCCGACGTTTCTTTTTAATTTTCATTTAGTATTTCGACAGATCCAGGATTAGAACTTAGGGATGACAGTAAGGTACCTTCAGGCGCACTTTTCCAAATACGCTAATTATCAGCATTAAAAATAACTTTCTTTGATGAAAAGTTGCCGAGGGTAAAAGCTGCATACTTTTCTTTTAAATACATTTCCCATGATCTTCCAAATCAATAATATTAGTTATTCTCCATTAGATATTTTGTATAGTTCAAGATTTTTTTTTAGGTGACTTTTTGCAATACTTATCCCCTTCTACCAATGATGCGATTGCATTTTGTTAACTTCGGTGCTCTAGGCCGGTACCTCGCCATTTTTAGGGGTCCGTAGTCCTGACATGGAACCCGTCTTTTGTTTGTTTGTTTTAGTTCTTTTCAATGTTAATAGGCTTGGTCAGCCAAGCCAAGAAAATCCAGGAAAAACTTTTGCATTTTTATTACAGAATTGCACATTTACACTGCTGGCAATTCTAAAATTGACAGGTGCGAGTGAAATTGTCAGCAAATCCGTTATTTGGTTTGTTAGACGTGAGCTGTAAGTATACACGTCGCCCGCTCGAAGACAAGCAGAAGAAATAAAGATTAAAGCTAAGTTAAAGGGAATAAATCGGGGTAAGAAAAGGTTCGTCACCTTAAAGTTGAAATTTGCTTGCCCCAAGGCAATCAGTCCTGTCAACATTTTATTTTAAACGAAACAATACCGCACTCACGTTTCCTATTTTTCAAAAGGTACTAAGAGTCTATTACATGATAAAGGAATCAATTTAATAACTGACGAAGGTTTTCGTACCCGACTGTACGCGTCATAAAAACGAACACTATGCGATTTAATAGCATTAGCATTTAGCATTAGGGTTGGGTTTTCTTGACAGCTTCATTAGTTACCTGTCAATATTAAAATTGCCATCTGTGTAAATTGTAATTTTCTGAATTATAAATATGGTAATTTTGTTTCAGAATTTCGAATTATTTTAACCGGTTTACAAAAAAGTTTAGTTTAACATTAGGTGTACGGAGATTAGTTTTGTTTGGCAACGGACGTGTGCTCGCGTGTTGGTAGCTTTGAGGATGGACTCATACAGTCTCAAAACGCGTTAGTATTTTGTGTGGTTTGGCTAGTTGGGCCTGAAGGACATATGTATTGTTTTATGTGGAATAGGAAGAGGGCTGGTTCTGCATGTTAACATATCATATGCATCGCACAGACGTAGGTGTGGTGCATGTATATTAGCGGGGAAGTAAGGTAAAAGTTATTTGTCTGTACGTTTTTTGCCAATAAACAATACATATGCATTTGTCAAGCCAACAATATATAGTTATAAGCTGTCAATATTCGACGTTGGTAGCAGATGAATTTGTCGGCAAGCGTCACTTACTTGTGAGGGCGGTTCGTATGCAGGCCGCACGGCCTTACTGCCCGGGCGGTCCAAGAAGTCGTCCGGTTTATCGGCGTGGCGGCGGGACGGGGAATATCTGGAGCAAAAGGCGAGGGGTTCCATTCATGTTTCGATGTTATTGTACATCCAACATCAGAATGGGTCCAAAAATTACCAAGGGATCCACTTTGGTGTACAATTTTAAAGTTATCTCAGAAGCCATTAATAGTAGTGACTATACAGTCAAGAAGTGTTTTTTTGGTCAAAACTTTTTCTAATTCTCCGAAAAATGATCGAGGAAGAATAAGGATGAATGATGGAGGAGGTTCTATTCGGAATAGCATGTACACGATTTTTGAAAAAAATTAATTGGTACTCCCTAAAATTGCAAAACTTATAAACAAATTACCTGAAAAAAATAACATAAGGTTTGGTATTCGCAAATATCTCAAAAACTTTGAGATTTTGAAATTTGAAAAAAGATTCAAAAAGAGGAGGAAATTTACAAAGATAACAGTAAAGATTAGGCACGTGAAAATTTAGGACCCATTCATAGTCGAAAATGTTAGTTCATATGAAGTTCGCAGTTTAGCGATGTCGTTGGAGCATAATGAACGTAACATCGTAAGTCTGCTTAAGCGGGGTTTACACGGGTGACCAAAGCCGCACGATTTTTGCCGCGCGATTTTTGTCGATTTTAGAATCGACCGTCTAAATGGCAATTCGGACGGAAAATTGCCATTTAGAAGGTCGGTTTTAGCCGCGCGGCGTAAATCGTGCGGCTTTAGTCACCCTTGCAAACCCTGCATTATCCAACAAGGTCAGATTTTTGAAATATCAGGGCCGTTGAATATTATCTTAACATTTACAGAAGATAAGAAAAAACATAAATATGCATTTATGTCAAATTTTGGCAACGGCAGTTATTTGGTAATCCGGTGAGGCCGACCGTTCGTATGCTAACGGCAGTACCAAGAAACGAGAATACCTCAAGCTGTTTGGGTCCGGGCGGCGATCCGGCGAGCGCTTGCCGGGCGAGGGCCGGCGCCCCGACCACGAGCGTCCCGGACCTACAAATAAAGATAAATTACAGTAAATATGAAGCTATACGTGTAAATTCGCTAAATATTAGATTCATTTAACCTTTTCAACGCCAACGGCACATATATAGGTCACAAAGTACAGTGTCAAAGTGACCTTGACACAATGACATAAGATTCAAAGCAGGTTTACGTTTTGTCGAGGCGCGGCGGTGAAAGGGTTAATAGGGATGTTGACGCCATTAAAAAATAATTCGAAGACACGACTCCAGTAAAAAAAACCGGCCAAGAGCGTGTCGGACACGCCCAAGATAGGGTTCCGTAGCAGGTACGAAAATATCTTTGCATACTTTATTAATGTGGTTGTTTTGGTCCCAACGTCGGCGGTACAGCGCCATCTGTCGGCGAATTGGGTAACTAATCTACTGCAGTCTGTTGGGGCCATAATTCGAGAGACAACTTTGACAATTCATTTTGCTCTAATGTTGCCACAGACAGGGTAGAGCTGTTCGTGTCGATATTAAAAAAACATTACGGCTTTGGCTACCTGTGGTGTTTATTCATTACTTACGGTGATATGATTAAATTAATGTAACACTTTACATTTCAATGTAAGATATCATTAAAGGAAGTAAAAAAAAACCGTCTTATAGTAAATCATATAGTCCAGTCGACACTGATTATCGATATTGGCCACATCTCTATTTAATTTCGTCTAACCCTGGTAACCCTTTAATTGTCAAGCTTGTCTCTCGAATTATGGCCACTAGTATAGATACATTTAATAGAGATGTTGACGCCATTAAACAATAATTCGAAGACACGACTCCAGTAAAAAAACGCTAAATTTTAGCCCTGAAAACCAGATTAATTTTAGATTAGCTGCAAAATTAGATTTTTGTTGCTTTTTAACCGACTTCAAAAAAAGGAGGAGGTTCTCAATTCGGTTGTATGTTCTTTTTTTTTTTTTTTTTTTTTAACGTGTGTTACCTCAGAACTCCGTCATTTACGAACCGATTTGGAAAATTTTTTCGTTGTTTGAAAGCACATGCTTCAAGGTTGGTCCCGTTGTTACCAAAATCCAGTTCTGATGATGGGATCCATGAGGAATTGAAGAAACTCCTCAAAAATCCAAGAGAAACGTATAGCGATTTTAGTATTTTCGGTGACAGGTCGAGCATTTGCATTCAGAAAGTATCATGGAACTCTGTAATAAAACGACATAACCCTGTCGAGTTTTAAAAATAAAATTTTCAACATAAACTTATTTCGAAGTCAAACTGATGATTTTATCCTACGCATCTATTTTATACAGAAACAACTAAAAGCAAAAAATAAAAAATTTTAAATAAAAAATAAAACCTCCTTCAAAAAACATCCAAAAAACTATGAAATAATAATTAAACCGAACCAACCACAATAAGCATGAAAATATCTTTCTTCTAATCTGTTTTAAGTCGGTGCCTCAGCACGAGCCAGCAGGAGTGTAGAAGCCCTATAGATAGTAGGTATGTAGGTAAGTTAGATTACTAGGTCCACTCCTGCTGACTCGAGCTGAGGCACCGACTTCAAACAGATTAGAAGAAAGATATTTTCATGCTTATTGTGGTCGGTTCGGTTCAATTATTATTTCATAGTTTTTTGGATGTTTTTTGAAGGAGGTTTTATTTTTTATTTAATGTGGTGACACATTTCGCAGACGACAGCAATATTGAAATATAGGCCAGTTGCCCGTTACGCGTCGCCGCGTTAAGTCCCAAGAATTGTTCTTTTTTGTAACCATTTACTAAGTGTAATTAGTGTCAATTGTTTATGGCGAATAAACAGATTAACCCCCTGTTTCACCATCCATTGATCAAATTTATTTGACGGATAAATGTGATGCCGTCTCTGTTTGTTTTGTTCGAATAGACGGCATCACATTTATCCGTCAGTTAAAATTAATCTAATCAATGGGTGGTGAAACAGCCCTTTTTATTTACTAGTGCATAATAGAGACTCAACACTTTAAAACAAATAAATAGTTAATTGAATGAGTTGGCGAACAAGTGACGTCATAAAGTTGCTATTGCCATTCAAACTCTATGGGAGAATTATGAATTGACAGCTCATAAAAAGTAGGTACGTCAGTTGATTGGTGCTGTCAACATCCCTATTGTCACTGTAGCATTCAACGAACTACTAGACATAAACTTTACCCAATATAGTTAGTCTTACATTTAAATGCTTGGCGAGAGTTGGCAACCGTCCACTTCCAAGGCTACAGACGCCTGAATGCCACTTACTGTTAATCACCACCATCCCAGCCTATATCCGTCTCACTGCAGGGCACAGGCTTGCTCTCACAATGAGAGGGCTTGGGCCGTAGTTCCCACGCGGGCCCTGTGCGGATTTGGAACTTCACACACACCATTGAATTTCTTCGCAGCTCCCTTCACCGTAAAGCTCATGGTAAATTTCAAATGTAATTTCGCACATCAATTCCGAAAAACTCAACTGGTACGAACCGGGATTTGAACCCACGACCCTCTGCTTAAGAGGCCATAGGTCAAACCGCTAGGCCAACATGGCTTATACACGGTTGCAAGTGCGTTATTGTTTCGTTATAGCTTCCTTTGATCTGTGTTCAAAAACCGACACCGGCTCGGATCGGCCACAAGCTCACGCAAGCCAAGCCAAACAACTCTGTTCACACGCTTGTGCTTTTGAAAGGTTGTCAAAGTTTAACAAGTTTGATATGAAGTATCTTTTAATATTTTTTATTTTTTCAACTTCATTTTTTATTAGTTTTACGGTCATCCCGTGAAATAGGTTAGGTTAGGTTTCAAAGCTTGGCAAGCATGTACAATCGGCCCAGACGCTAGCTTGACACCTTAAAGGCCCAGTTTGCGTGCAGGGGCTAGACATCTGTCCATACCAATCCATAACAATGAACTTCAACGGCTACAAGGAAATTTGTTTTGAAACTGGCAATCTGGCGCTTGGGCCGTTTGCAAGTGCACATAATGAAATTCATCTTCTGTATGTAAAATGTCTCAAAAGTTTGCTTTCAAGCAAACTTTGTCCTGAATAACAAAATCAACAAAAAGTAACTAAGGGTTTTTTAATATTACTAGTTTTTATAAACCGTACGTATGCTCAACGAAGAACGTAAACAACGAAAAACATCGTGAGGAAACCGGAATACTCCTGAGAAGAAATTCAATGGTGTGTGAAGTTCCCAATCCGCACTGGGCCCGCGGGGGAACTACGGCCCAAGCCCTCTCATTCTGGAGGAGGCCTGTGCCCTGCAGTGGGAAGGCATATAGGCTGGGATGATGCAACGAAATCAAGGTTTATATTTATTATATTTATATTTATTATAACGACCGCTTTAGCCTAGTTGGTAGTGACCCTGCCTACGAAGCAAGAGGTCCTGGGTTCAAATCCCGGTAAGGGCATTTATTTGTGTGATGAGCACGAATATATGTTCCCGAGTTATGGATGTTTTCTATGTATTTAAGTATTTATTTATCTATAAGTATGTTTATCGTCGTCTAGTACTCATAGTACGAACAGATGGCCTAGTGGTTAGAGAACCTGACTACGAAGCTTGAGGTCCCGGGTTCGATTCCCGTGTCGGGGCAGATATTTGTATGAAAAATACGAATGTTTGTTCTCGGGTCTTGGATGTTTAATGAGTCGTTTTCAAAAAAATTGTACACAATTAAGGTACTTAATTAAAACAAAACTTAATTGATTCCTTTGTGTAACGAAAGTTACCCATATAGTTTGTATGACTAACTTTCGTTACACAAAGGAAACGATCGTGATTTTGTTTTCATTAAGCCCTTAACTACGTACATTTTTTTTGAAATCGACTCTAATATGTATTTAAGTATGTATCTATCTATACAAGTATGTTTATCCGTTGCTTAGTACCCATAACACAAGCTTTGCTTAGCTTACTTTGGGACTAGGTCAATTGGTGTGAATTGTCCCATGATATTTATTATTTTATTTTATTTATTTATTATAGTACAAGCTTTGCTTAGTTTGGGACTAGGTCGATTTGTATAAGATTGCCCCCTAATATTTATTTATTTATTTATCGAAGAAGAATAAAATAAAAATAATACTTACTTCCTGGACCCATGCGTCCCGGCGACCTTCTGTCATGCTCAAGGGGCCTATGCCCGGGAGATCCCCGCCGCCCAGGCGACCTCCTTCCCGGGGGCGACATCCTCCTCCCAGGGGACCTCCTGCCGGGAGACATCCGCCTCCCAGGGGACCGTCTGAGCGGCGAGCCCCTCCTACCAGGAGAATGCCTCCTGGGCGACCCACGACCGGGGGAAACCTTCCGGAAAGGTGACTTCCGCATTTCGCGGTCTGGAGATAGGGGCTCGAAGTCTTTGTCATAGTCCTTGAATCTGTCGGGGTCTTGGAGCTTGACGGGCGGCCGCTTGGGGTCGGCGAAGGCGGGAGGTTTCTGCTGTTGCTGCTGATAAAGGAAATGCGAGTTCATAATTGGCTAAGTAAAGTTTTTTGAAGAGGTGCTAAATATATTTTTTTTCGACAGTAGTCTTCTTCTAGACCGAGAAACTGCAGCTGTTTTATTTTTATCTCCTATTGTTTACTGGAAATATTTTTTTAAGTGTTCGAGATGACATTTGTGAGATTTAATGGCTGACAAGCGGTTTGTGCTCAGTACTTAGCAGAAATAAAAAAAAAAACAAAGTCAATTGTCAATGTCAAATGAAATCTAACCGTTTGCGTTTCGTTTACTTTGCATTGTCCAAAAAGCAGTTCCAAAATAATGATCAAAAATATTCAATCGTGATTCAATTATCGTGCATAAGTCGTGGAGAAATGCGGTAAAATTGTAAATCCGGATTTTGTGCGGAGACTGTTAAAAATAGTCCAAAAATCACACCAAAACGCAAAGCAAACAAACCGCAAACGGTTTGACATGGACAAAAGTGACAGATGACTTAGTTTTTTTTCTGTTTCTACTAAGTACTGAGCACGAACCGCTTGTCAGCCATTAAATCTCACAATTGTCAACTCGAACACTTAAAAAAATATTTCTAGTAAACAATAGGAGATAAAAATAAAACAGCTGCAGTTTCTCGATCTTCAGAACGCCGACTGTCGAAAAAAAATATAATTAGCACCTCTTAAAAAAACTTTACTTAGCCAATTGCCTTAGCTGGCACTTTTTGACCAATCACCACTACCAAGGATGATATAGACTGGATTGGCAGTCGCCATAGTACGGATCGGCCGCGGTTTTTGTAGTTCGATTATTTAATCTAGATGGCGCTGAAATATAGCCAGAGGCTTTGAAGGCAAAACAATAAGACTACAGATATTTTATATCACTGCAAATGTATTATTATGCAATATTTTTGAAAAATAATACATTTGTAGTAATATGAAACTGTTTGCTCCCAGAGAATGTTGAAAAACTAATGATTCTCCTATCACCATTACACGAATAAAACGCCATGTGCTGCTGTGTGTACTAACGTGGATTACGACGAAGAAATTGAATATGTTTCTAAATTATTTTATTCGGTCACGTTTTTTATTCTATTACACAATTATCGATATCGATAAAATGATGTTTCTATCACTAGCCAGATTACGATAGTGTTTTGTTTTGCCATGAAAAATCCGGGCTCTGATAATAATGTACTAGATCTGTCTAGTTTTATTGATTTTTGATTTCGTAATATAAAACACCAGTTTTATATAAAAAAAAAACCGGCCCAGTGCAAGTCGGACTCGCGCACAAAGGGTTCCGTACCATTATCTATAAATTCAAAATTCAAATTGTATTTATTTCAGATGACAAAGATCCATAATTGTTAGTCAATATAATAAATTTAATTAAATTAAAAATTAAACTTAATTAAAAAATTAAATGTAGAATGTTAGTAAATAATAATAATACTAACAAAATAACAACACGGAGCGCACGCTAGGCAAGAAAATAAAAACGGCAAAAAAACCGTTTTTTTTATGGGAGCCCCCTTAAATATTTGTTTTATTTAAATTTAATTATTTATTTTTAAAGTCAATATATAAGTAAATATTCAGTGAATATTTCAAGCCTACCTGTTTTACCTATTGCCGTTATTAATATTGAGCAAAAATGAGCAAAAAAATCAAGTTTGATGTATGGGAGCCCCCTTAAATATTTATTATATTCTGTTTTTTAGTATTTGATGTTATAGCGGTAACCAAAATACATCATCTATGAAAATTTCAACTGTCTAGCTATAATGGTTCATGAGACCATCCAAACAAATTTTAGCAACTATTTGTTCGCCAATGCAATCTTTGGAATAAATTTAGTACGCACATTTTCATTCGGCCAAATTTTCACTCTGTAAAATATTATCACGTAAAATCACATTAGGACATGTGGTCTTTACCAAATGCTTTATTAATTAACCAAAAAATCTTTAGACAATGAACATTTAGACAAATTAATTGTTAAGACAACAAGGGTTTTATGCCAACTGCAACATTTGACTAATTGAAATTTGTTTTAAATACTATTTGGTAAGCGACTCATTGTTCAAACATTCAATGCCAAAACATTAGATTTGCGTTACAATTACTTGCAAAGTGTTCATTTGGCAAATTAAATTTTTCGAAAAATTGTTTGGGAAGTGATAATGTATTTTTTTTTTTGATGAAACAAGGGTAAACCAAAATTTTAACTTTATGGCTAATCTTTCAATTAATCGAGATTCCCCGGACACAAATAGTGTCTGGGTTTCACCCATAATTTTGTATAGATATGCGATCTGACCGTGACCGGCGACGGTCACATCGCATATCTATACAAAATATATAGAGACCGACAATGTTGTTCTACATAATGCGACATGGGCCCAATTGCATAACAAAGTACAACTTATATTACAAGCGGAACTCCCTTTCTAGTTATTATAACTGAAGCGAGAGTTCCGCTTGTAATATTGGTTGTACTTTGTTATGCAATTGGGCCCTGACCGCAGAACGCATCCAGTGTGGCAAATCCTTAAATTTTTATGTTTATGGCTGTTTGCGGCTGATTGCCTTGGTCTTAGACGAAGATTTTACTTTATGCACAAAAGCATAAAAAGCAATTTTATGCAGTATTCTCTCGACATAGATAACATCTTTACGAGCATGAGAAGTGAAAAAAATTTTTCAAATTCCGACGAGCAATTATTTAATAATCCCTTTCTGCCCGGACGGCTTCAGACCTATAAATACCTGATATCTAAGTACCATCCAACTTAAATTGCACTTGCTGAAATACATTCCTTGACTTCTTTCCATTGTAAAAGGTTGCCTGGAAGGGATCGGTTCGAAGCGATAAGGCCGCCTATTGCTTACCTTATATATTTTTTCCATGTACTTGTTTTTCTGTAATATTTATTATCTATGTTGTGTGTAGAGTATTTGAGTTATATTGTCTACATTGTAAGTTGGAATGATTTGGTTGTTTTGAGAATGTAGTTGTTATGATCCCAACCCCACAATGCGGAGTACAATAATCAGTCAAGAAAGTTAGTATTCTTTTTAGGGTTTCGTACCCAAAGGGTAAAAACGGGACCCTATTACTGAGACTTCACTGTCCATCTGTCCGTCTGTCACCAGGCTGTATCTTATGAACCGTGATTGCTAGACAGTTGAAATTTTCACAGATGATGTATTTTGGTTGCCGCTATAACAACAAATAAGAAAAAACAGAATAAAATAAATATTTAAGGGGGCTCCCATACAACAAACGTGATATTTTTGCTCGCTTTTGCTCAATATTGATAACGGCAACAGGAAGACGCTTGAAATGTTCACAGAATATTTAGTTAAATATTCACTTTAAAAATAAAAAATAAAATTAAAACAAAACAAATATTTAAGGCTTCCATACAACAAACGTGTTTTATTGCCGTTTTTATAGATAATGGTACGGAACCCTTCGTGCGCGAGTCCGACTCGCACTGGGCCGGGTTTTTTTTCAAATACGTATTCAGTGTCCACCACATCGTGGACGAGCAAGAGGCTTGACCTCATTTGGGCCCAATTGCATAACAAGTAAAACTAATATTACAAGCGGAACCCTCGCTTCAGTTCTACACTGACGAGCATAAATAAAGGGTCAGTTACAAATACAGATGCGAAGCCGGTTATTAACGATTTTAACCAAGCGGTTAAAAACGCATTTTTCGTTATTAACGGTTATTTAACCGCATTTTATTACGGTTAAATACTCGCACAGCGTGGTATGGACAACCAAAAAATAATCAGTCAGTATACTTTATGTTCTTTAAATATGATTTATAAAATCTAAAATAAAATCTTTATCCTTCGGATACCGATTTTTCACTTCACCTAGGAGTTGACTGCACAATAAAAAAACATTACCCTTTTTCGTTGTCGCAGTCGGATAATTAACCGTTAATAACTGCATTTTATCGGTAGCTAACCATAAATTTGGTTAATTAACGGTAGCTAACGGATTTTTTACAACTATAGTTACAAAAGGGTTATAAAGGGTTACAACAATGAAGATAACTACAAAACTTGCTGTGATAGCTTCTTCGAGTAAAATGAGTTACCTAAGTAATGAGTTTTATTCTCAAATAAAATGTTTCTTGTTGAGAATAAAACTCTTTACTATACTTGATAGGTTTAGGTAGTTAACTAAATGTAAACAAAGTTCAGTTTCCAAATTTGGCACATTCAAGGATTCAAAACATTTTATTTATCTATCATTGTTATACAAACTAGACTAACGTATTTTAATACAGAAATGTAAATGTTTAGATAGTTTAATGGGGGAATTACAGTATTTAAGACATCAGTTAACATTATTTTGTTTACATTTAGTTAATTACCTAAATCTTACAAGTATAAACTGATTTAACTAGAAGAAGCTATCACAGCGGGTTTTGTAGTTATCGTCATTTTTGTAACCAACCCTTTATTTTTGCTCGTTGGTGTATTAACTAGAACGGGAGTTCCGCTTGTAATAGAAGTTGTACTTTGTTATGCAATTGGGCCTTGGTGGTTCCCCATAGTTACCTGCTGCCAAGGCTGCGCCGGCCCTTGCGGCGCCGGCCCCTGCCCCGGGTTGTATTGACTCGGACCTTGGAAGTTGTCTTTCATAATTGTCATCTGGAAATAATTTATTGCCAATGAGTAAACATTAGGCCCTGTTTACCAAAAGGTACGCAATGTTTTAACAAGTGTTTTCGACAGTGAAAGGTTTTGTCTATTTTGATGAATGGATGATGATTCAGTGGAAAATAGGCCTAAAATAGGTTAAACGGTGTTTATGAGTCATTATTGAAATTGATGAGCAAAAGAATTTAAAAATAATCTAGTCAACAGTATTTTTATTTATTGCTGCTTATCTCTACTTAAAAGTAATAGAGTATTATGTAGGGAGGGGAGTATTGTGTATGTTCTTGTTTTAATATCTATAGAAATAACTAGCTGTTGCCCGCGACTCCGTCTGCGAAGAATATGGGTATAAAAAATAGCCTACAAGCTACTCTCAGACCTGCCAAATATAGAAAAAAAAAAAATTCTTAAAAATCGGTCAAGCCGTTTCAGAGGAGTTTGATAACAAACACTGTGACACAAGATTTTTATATATTAGAAAGAGATTACCAAGGCGTCAAAAATATCTTAACAACTCTATGCCATTAACCATAACATTGATATTTAAATATATTTGACGCGATGATGGTACATATATTTATATGTTCAACCAACGATAATAATGAAATAGTTTTCTTTCTGTTTTAAGAGTTATATTACTGTGCTTATCTTGTGTCTTATCACCCAACTGTCTAAGGAGGGTTATTTTTTTCGAGCGTATGTATTTATGTATTATGTATATAGCTCGATCAACTTTTCTTTGTCACTCGTTGCTATAGTGACGGTCTCCTGAGTAACTCTTTAACCCTTTCAACGCCAACGACACATATAGGTGTCACAAAGTACAATGTCAAAGTGATCTTGACACAATGACATAAGATTCAAAGCAGGTTTACGTTTTGTTGAGGCGTGGCTTTGAAAAGGTTAAGCCGTAAGTTTATCTGATTAAAATTTGCCAAACATGCATTTTTGTGGTAGTTTTAAACCCCTTCTACAATTGGTCATCTAATAAGCATGTTAGTTAATGTGACACAACATTTCTTCTAATTAAACTGTACTACTTTTGTCCCCTCGCTGACAGGACAGAATAACAACAAGAAATAGTTGATCCACCCATATATGTATGTATGTATCATTCTTTGGCACACCCTGCAGCCTAAACGGTTCAATGGATTTAGTGTGTTCAGTTCCGAGAGTGACATAGGATATATATTTTCCCGGAATTCCCACAGGAAAAGGAATTATACAGGCGATTTTTTTTCATCTAGTATTGAAATTAAAGTTATTCTTTCACTTAGCACTACAATTTCCATAGAAAGTGAACTGTTAAGATAATCGTACCGGTTTATCCTGCGGCGGGTAACCTTGCCCCGGGTATCTGTTGGGTTGCACTGCAGGCCGGTTCATTGGAGTGTCCACAATCTCCACCGTCCGGAGGACGTGAGACCGTTGCGGCGGCTGCTTTAAGAAAGAGGAAACTAATAGATAGGAGGAATAATACTCCCAGCCCAGCTCCACAGTGAGCTCCAACTAGGCAAAAAAAAGTTTCACACTATCCTTTAGGAACAATGCAACTTTCCAAGATAAAAAGTATCCTTCGGTCTGTGGAAGCCTTGAATGTTTGAATGTTTGGATTTTATGTGTAATTTCAAAGTGATAATGATAAATCCCGTTTAGTATAATAATTATATAATTTGTATCTGTTTTGTGTGGCCTTCCGTGATTTTACTGTGCTGTGGCCCGGCGGAAGACCAGCGTTGGTTTTTAACTAGCGACACGCTGTGCCGAGACCCTTTTGTAACAGCATCAATATGTACAGTCTGGTATATATGTACAATGTGAGGGTAGCTTTTAGTCTTGTAATAAACGTTGTACCACACGCACGCCTATTATTTGTCACTGGCGAACGAGGCTTGGTTTTTTACCGTTATTTGTGTCGTTGCGCGTAATAATAAGATCTAGAACAATGGGTGTCGGTAAGATAGACGAGTTTGACGTAAAAACGGGAAACTGGACTGTGTACTGCGAAAGGTTGGAAATGTACTTTCTCGCGAATGATATTAACGACGGGGTGAAGCTACCTACGTTAATAGCAGTGATGGGAGAGGACGCGTATCAGTTGTTGTCTACGCTGGCAAGCCCGAAACGACCTTCATCTTTAACCTTCAATGAAGCGGTATCGCTGCTTAAGAATCATTTGCAACCGAAACCATCCATCTTAGCGGAGCGCTACAGATTCAGGCAGCGGCGGCAGGCAGAAGGAGAAAGTGTGGCTGAATATGTAGCAGAGTTGAAGAAGCTCGCAAAGACTTGTGATTTTGGCACTAACTTAGAGGAAAATATTCGCGATCAACTAGTTTGTGGCATTACCAGCGAGTCGACGCGGCAAAGATTGTTCGCGGAGGACGGTATCGAATATTCTAGAGCGCTCAGATTAGCTACGACACTCGAAGCGGCGGAGAGGAATGCGGTGGCAGTGGATCGTGAAACGAGCGTGATGACAGGTGTACATAAACTTCAATCGAACCACAAATGTATGGCGTGCGGGGAAATAGGGCATAGAACGGAAACCTGCAAATATAAAAACTTTGAGTGCAGTTGCTGCAAGAATTTAGGCCACTTAAGAAGAATGTGCCCAGAGAAGAACGCAAGACTCGGAGTGACGGGAACGGCGGATAGCCAGTCACAGTCACGCGGCAACAGCGTGACCTTCAGCGCTAACGGAGGACGCGGCAAACGAACAACCTGGCGGGGCGGCCGGGGGCGCAGCCGCGGGCGCGGCATGAATAACTATTGGGTGCACGAGCACCAGACATCAGCGGATTATGGTGGCCAAAGCGATAATAGTGGATATACGTCAGCGCGAGAGGATAGCTGCGGCGACGATAAGGACGAGGAACCAATGTTTCAAATGTCTTTAGCCAAATATAAGCCGGTATGTATTAAGTTATTAGTACAAAATCAGTGCTTAAAAATGGAAATTGATACGGGATCGGCCTTGTCGTGTATTGGACTAAATACATATCGTAAACATTTTAGTGATGTACCAGTACAGGCTTGTCATTTAAAATTAAAATTTTACGATGGTTCGATGATTCAACCTTGGGGTTATTTACAAGTAGAAGTGATATATAAAAATAATAAAAAATTATTAGACCTTTACGTTATAGATCATGGTACCACTAATCTTTTAGGTAGACAGTGGCTCTCGGAACTAGGTATAGAAATCCCAACATTGACAGTAAATAGTCTAAGCGCAGAAAAAGTAAATAAAACTGATATTGTGAACGAAATCCTTTCCAGACATGAGTCATTGTTCGACGGCACCCTGGGGCGGTACACTGGCGGCGTGGTGCGTCTGCACGTGCGCCCAGGCACGGGGCCCGTGTTTTGCCGTGCACGACCGGTACCATTCGCACTACGTCCGCGAGTTGACGCTGAAATTGACGCAATGCTCGACGCGGGCGTCATTTGCCCCGTCAGTCGCTCCGACTGGGCCACTCCTCTGGTCATCGCTCGTAAAGCAGACGGCGGAATACGACTGTGTGCGGACTACAAGGTAACCCTCAATCCTCACTTATTGGTCGATAGGTACCCGGTTCCAAGGGTCGATGACCTGCTTAGTAACCTCAGCGGACATCAATATTTCACTAAATTAGACTTGTCACAAGCCTATAACCAGCTAGTCCTAGACGGGGAGTCTACTGAATATACTGTGATTAACACGCACAGGGGGCTATTCAAATATACTCGTTTAGTTTACGGACTTGCATCTAGTCCAGGAATTTTTCAAAAATTTATGGAAGATCTCTTTAAAGGGGTCCCGGATGTAGTTACTTTTTACGATGATATTTTAATTACTAGTCAAAACCTAGGAAGTCACATTAAGACAATTGAGCAAGTTTTAGATATCTTGGTGAAAAATGGCTTGAAGATAAAAAAAAATAAGTGTCATTTCTTGACCGAAAAGGTTCAATATTTAGGCTTTGTTTTGGATAGGGAAGGCTTAAGGGTTAGTCCGGAGAAAATCAAACCCATCATAGATATGGCTCCACCCCGGAATGCACATGATTTGAAGTCGTTTCTAGGTATGATAAATTTTTACGGGAAATTTGTTAAAAACTTATCATATATTTTAACACCGCTTTATGCCTTATTAAAGAAAGGAAAACATTATGTATGGGGTAAAGAGCAGAATGAGGCGTTCATTAAGGTTAAAAAAGAGCTTTGTGGCGCGGACGTATTGGTCCATTTCGACGCGTCGCGGGTGAGCGTGGTGACGTGCGACGCGTCGTCCCGCGGCGTCGGCGCAGTGCTGGCGCAGCGCGCGCCCGACGGCTCGGAGCGCGCCGTCGCCTACGCGTCGCGCGCCCTCACGCCCGCCGAAACCCATTATAGTCAAATAGACAAGGAAGCCTTAGCGATCATTTTTGCCACAGATAAGTTCCATCAATATTTATTCGGTAGGAAATTCGTTCTTCGCACGGACCATAAACCTTTAGTAAGTGTTTTTGGCCCGAATGTAGGTATTCCTATTACAGCAGCCAGTCGGCTTCAGAGATGGGCGATCAAGCTTTCCGCTTACGATTTTAAAATTGAATACGTAAATACGGATAAGAATACTGCTGATGCCTTGTCGCGTTTAATTAAAGCCCATAAGGATGAATCGGTCAACACCGAGGAAGAGTTACCAGAGCAGACATACTTACACTTTGCATCGGAAGCCCTCTTGTTAGACTATAAAGCTCTAAAAAAAGAAACCGCTGCAGATCCGATTTTGAGTAGGGTGTTGAGTTATGTCGCTGATGGGTGGCCAAATGACGCGGATTTAAAGGAACTTAAACCGTATTTTAATAGACAAAAAGAGATATATACAGAGCTAGGATGTGTCATGTGGGGACACAGGGTAGTTATTCCCCTATCTTGTCGGGCTAGGGTTATGGATGAATTGCATGATGCGCATATGGGCGTGGTCAAAACAAAGGCGTTAGCACGAAGCTACGTATGGTGGCCCGGTGTAGACGAAGCAGTGGAGGCAGCCTGCGGCAGCTGTGCCGTGTGTGCCAGCGTAGCCAGTGCACCGCCGGGGCATGTGCCAAGTCTCTGGCCATTTCCATATCGTCCGTGGGCACGATTGCACTGCGATTTTTTAGGGCCCATGTTAGGCCATTCCTTCTTAATTGTAGTCGATGCAGGCTCCAAATGGATTGAGGCCATTCGAATGAAAAATACAACGGCAGCTGCAGTTATTGCAGAGTTACGACCTATGTGGGCGAGATTTGGCCTACCAAAACAGGTGGTTACAGATAACGGGCCCCCATTTTCCAGTGCTGAATTTGAGACTTTTTTGAAAAGAAATAAAATTGAACACATATTTTCGGCGCCTTATCACCCGGCATCTAACGGGGCCGCCGAAAATAGTGTCAAAATTTGTAAAAGAGCTATAAAGAAAGCTATCAAACAAAAGTTGGACATTGATACAGCCTTAAGTAGATTTTTATTAACATATAGAAATACGGAACATTACTCAACGGGCGAAAGCCCGGCTAAAATTTTACAAGGCAGGAATTTACGAATGCGTTTAGATAAGTTAAAACCGGATCGTTCTGATCGAGTATACAAACATCAGATACAAGGGAATGACGCGGGGCGAGGGGTGCGGGCGCGCGCGTTCGAGCGCGGCGATGATGTGTGGTGTCGCGACTACCGCTCCACCGACCGGTGGGTCCCGGGCCGGGTTACAGACGTACTAGGTAATACGGACTATAAAGTTAAGTGTGATCATAAGGGAACCGAGGTACACAGACATATCGACCAAATAAGACGTAGAATTTCAATAGGTAAGGAGGAAGTACGCACACAGTCCAAAAAACACCCCCCATCGTAGGAACAGTTCGTTAATACTTCCGCTACTCGAGAGGAACGAGTCGGGGCCAGAGGAGTGTACTGCGGAGCTGGCGAGGGATGGCGCCGGCGCCGAGGGGGGCCCGCCGCCCGCCCCGTCCCAGGGTGCACCTGATACTGTTGCTACCGTTGATCCCTCTAAAAGAGTACGAAAACCTCCTATCCGCTTTGGATTTGAAGAATACTTTTGAGTTTTTGTAATTATGTATATTACTAGGGTTAAACCATAGTTTTAATATTACATGATCTGTTGAAGTTAAGTGTTAAATAATTGTATGCTTTGTTTAGTTTATAATTTCTAACCAATCCACTCGGACGTCATGTCCTTCTGTAGATTCAGGAGGTATACCTGTTTTGTTGTTTTGTTACTAGTTTTATACATCACTGATATGTGTAACTGATAACTATGTATAGATTAAATTACAAGCAATAATATTTAAGAATGAATGATCTATAAATAATCTGTATGCAAGCCTTTGAGATGTAAGCTCATCCATCTACAAATCTATATTAATTAACATGCATCTACCACTGTGGAATTACGTCAAGATTTTATTTTTAAGTATCATTTAAGGGTGGAGGTATTGGTATATATGTACAATGTGAGGGTAGCTTTTAGTCTTGTAATAAACGTTGTACCACACGCACGCCTATTATTTGTCACTAATAAGTGATCATTTATGTACCTTGTCACTTTAATGTCATGTTTGAAATGTCATACAAAATTGACAAACGATTGAAAACAACAAGGTACAGAAATGACCACTTATTTATGCTGTTGACCCTACCTATGTCTATGTCTATGTTTGTTCTCTTACTTTTAGCTTGTGTATGTGTTATTGTCAGAAATCGGAATTTTCACGGCAAAAACTTAACTATACTTTATCATATTAAGTAGGTAATTAGTAACTCTTCCTTTTGGCTTTGCCATAGTCGGGTAACAAAGAGGTAAGTTTTAATGAAGGGAAAATAAAATTCTGTATTAAATATGTTTTTTTATTTAGTGGACCGTTTATTTCTTCTATTGCACAATTATTGATATCAATAAAAAATTACTATACTTGAAATGTTTAATTTAAACAAACTTCAGTTTCCAAAATTGGCACATTCAAGGATTCAAAACATTTTATTTATCTATCATTGTAATACAAACTAGACTAGACTAATGTATTTTAATACAGAAATGTAAATGTTTAGATAGTTTAATGGGAGAATTACAGTATTTAAGACATCGGTTGACATTGTTTTGTTTACATTTAGTTAATTACCTAAACCTTTCAAGTATAGCTTGATTGCAACAGTCTTATATTTTGCCGTGAAAATTCCGATCTCAGGTTATTTGTTGTTATAAATAAATGTTTTTCTTTCTTTCTTTGTTTCCTATATTTTAATCCAGGTTATAAACTATCTGTGTGCCGAATTTCATCAGAATCCTTGAAACCATTACAGTGTCAAAGAGTAACATACATACAGTATAGGGTTGCCAACTTTTTTTTCGGCCTTAAGGGACAAAATGGTCATAAATCTTAAAAAATAGGAGATTTCTCTTTTTCACGCGGGACAAATAAAAATCATTGAGTTTTTAGTCAAAATTTGTTTTATGTGGACTTAAAACATGCGATTTCCAGGCTTTCCTTAAGCAGTTGAAATTCCGCATAATAATAATAATAATAAATGATTTATTCATAAAGCACGTCTTTATTTACTTCAATGCAGATTTTCGTAAAAAAATACGGGACATTGGCTGCCCCAGCGGGACATAGAAATTTATGCATGAAATTGGGGACATCCCATGAAATACGGGACGGTTGGCAACACTAATACAGTATATAGTAGTATTTTGCAGTTATAATATTCATGATATATACTTACTGGTTCTGGCATGACATTCTTAGACTGGAACCCATAGCCCTGGTCCTGTGGACCTCTATTCCCCTGGAACTGGTCCCGCTGGGGATAAGGCTTCATGTCTGGCCGCTGCATCTGCGGGGGACCCGGATGCATGTTCTGGTGGTTCTGGAGATGGCCCTGGTGGTTCGGGTGTAAGTTTTGGGGCTGATTGTGGTGTGGCATTTGATTTTGATGCTGGTGAACAAAAGTTTTTTTTTTTTAATTTGATATTTGATGAGGCTCAAGTACAATCAAGGTTCATGTCAAGCCACAGAAAACTACATTCAAATGCATGATTTAATTTTAATTCCTCAGGCCTTATTGTCTATCACACTTGGAATTACCATTTCTTTTTATCACACTGTATAGGATGAGCGTAGAAAGAGATGGTGCATCAGACAACACCCACCCATTTATGACAACTTTAAAAGGATAGGCATGTTACAATAGTTACAGCAATAGTTATTATTCACAACACTGTTTAATTACATTTATACATAATAAGGACCTCTAGAGATTGGTGTTATACTCAGTACATCATTTGAACCTGAAAAGCTATAAAAGGTTGTGATGTGACTAATTCAGCATAGGGTTGACTAGGCAAGCATGATAATTGATTATTGAAAAAATAACACTACGTAAAATATCCAACTAAAATCAAGATTCCCACAAAAAATTAGATTAACTTATCATTATTCACCAAGGAAGGTGTCTAGGTATATCAATATATTCTAATTTTTTTATTTTTATTTTTAATTCTAGTTTTAAAGTCCTGCCTTATATTTTTTTCTTTCAATCTTGCTATAAAATATTAAACATTTTATTGCAAGAAAATGATTCTTCTTCTTCTTTTAGTGCCCTCTCCTACCGGTCAGGGTTCGGAAGAAAATGATTGGTTGTATAAAAAAAAATAGTACCTGCTGTGGAGGTATATATTGGTTATTTTGAATTGATGGGCCTTGTGGTTGATAACCAAAAGTGTTCTGGGGCCCTTGTCCCATGGGATTGGGTGCCCACTGTTGCTGGGGCTGGTGGGGCTGCTGCTGTCCCCATGGGGATGGACGAGAATCATTGTAGTCATTGCCTCGGAAATCATTATGTGGTTGGTTAAAATTTTGGTTTTGTTGAGGGCCAGGCCCCGACATTGGCTGAAAAAGAGTAAATGATAGTTGATTGTAGAATTCAAACAACAATGAAACTAAAAGAATACAAGAATAGAAATAGCAGATCATCTTACCGTCTTCCCGACTGGAGTTACGCTCAACACGCATCCTGCCATCCGATATCCAGCCAGACATTTCATTAAATGGGCACCTTCGTTGGCATCCGCCAAACCTATCCGGACCTTCTTCAACCCATTGTTATCGCCCATCAAATCATCCAAAATAAAGTCGTTTAGATTACACCGTGTTTTAATTAACACTTTCAAGTCCTTGTACTTCGTCTGTAACAAGTATTTTCACGATTAAATGTGCAAAACACCATAATTTTTTTATTCTTGATTTCGACCACTTACCGTTGGCGGAAGGCCAAGGATTGTTAACATCATCTTGGAGAATATTACTTATCAATAACGCGACTTAATACTTATTAACACATCCTTCTTAAGACTAAAAAAATCTGTAATTTTTGTTTCAAATTATATAGCGATGCGAATGCTTGCTTGCTTGCGCTCGCCTCGCCACAGATGACAAGAATAGTACAAAGAGTAGAGCATTAGCACAGATTATAAAACTGATTGAAGTGTAGTAAAGGTCACCACAGACCGCAGCGTTAATATTTTAATATAATTATTATTATTTGTTGTTGTTTATTTTTATTATTTATTGTTGTACCGGCCACAGAAGTAAATAATCGATGAAAATTTAAAGTATTTAGTTAACGCCACTACAAAGATCGAGTTAACTTTATGGTCAAATATGCATGTATGGTAGGTGCTGCCGCCCTACGGCTGGCTACTCAAGAACTAATGTGACGTATCTATAGATGTATACCTATCTATACGCGTAATTTTAATTGATAGGCTAATTGCCACTATTCGTATTTTAGCCGTCTTATTCACATCAGCATATACAAAGTATAAGCGGCTAAACCCGATTTGCATTATACGGCTAAAATACGAACATTGGCAAGTGGACTATCAATTAAAGTCCTTGACCACAGTCCTTTCACTTCCAACAATGTCTATTTTTAGTTCCGTCAATTTGCACTAGATGGCGATATTATTTATCAAATCATGTAGAAAATAGGTGAAATCAACTTTAAATTCTAGTTTCAAAAAAGCTGTGGCAGTGGTCCATGGGCAGTGGCACAGCAGGGCTCGTATTGGTACGTGTGATTATTGGTCCTTGATATTATAGGTATGGTTCCTAATAGTAGTTACGGGAATTTGCGTTAGATGGCGTTGTGCCGTTGAATAGAGTGATATCTCTATCCTCCTATATATAATGTACTCTGTGTCCTTGACCGTACCTTGACCCTTAGACTAAGAATATGGCTAGACCAGTTCTATTTAAGACGAACAAAAAACCGTCATGTGTCTCTTTCTAGCACATGCAAAATCTCACTGTGAAAAAAAGAGTGAAGCATAGACAAACACCGCCATCTTAAACGTCAGTGTGTCAAATTCTGAGTCGTCGTGGTAGCCAGCTGGATACCAAACGTTGTTATCAGTTTTCCCTTGTTTTTATGTGTTTTATGCCATTTTGAAGAGTGAAATTTAGTTAATTTCATATCACTATAACCATGGATTGTGTGGCTATCGTTTGCAAGAGTAGAATGGGTGTATTAACAGAAAGTGACCAAAGAATATCTTTCCATCGGTAAGTTATCGACTATCATTATGAACTTATTGCGCAATGTTTAGATTATATGATCTGTTCTCAATAAATAAATTGCCGTTCTAAATATTGTGAAGTCATAAAGATCACGTCAGGCCAAAGATTTATTAAAATAATGAACAACAAAACATCTGTTCAGGCCGTTATGACAGTTCATGTACGTAAAATTTGATAATAGGGATGTGGTTAAATAAATCGATATTGTATGTCATCATCATTGTATTTCAGGTTCAGCTTTTGTCACTTTTATTTAAAATTAATATATATTTTAGTTAAACTTTTTATAGGCTCTGAGAAGCACTACAAGAAAAACTAATTAAGTTGTATTATGGCTAATATAATGCTAATTGTTGATGTGTATTGTTCTCAGGTTACCTAAAGATCCTGATTTATGAAAGTTTGGCAGAAAAATAATCAAAAATGTGTTCTGTTTTTTTGAGAAATAAAAAAAATGGTTTTATTTAGTGGTCAATAAATAATAAAACTACGTAAAATAAAATCATAATTATTATTTCATAATTGTCGTTTTACTTTTCCCCTTATATCCATTATACTACTCGTACATAAATATACAAATAAATATAAATAACTAGCTGTTGCCCGCGACTCCGTATGCGGACAATAGGGGTATAAAAAATAGCCTACGGCCTATTCTCAGACCTGCCGAATATAGAGCAAAAGTTTCATAAAGATCGGTCAAGCCGTTTCGGAGGAGTTCGATAACAAACACCGTGACACGAGATTTTTATATATTAGATTGAAGATTGATACGCTTTATCGGGACCTAAGTATGGTCTCGTTAAAAAAATTGTACGTTGCACGTATTATTTGGGTCATTTTAGGCGATCGGCAGATGGCTGGCGGTAAGGCTCGGGGAGGTTAATTTGCGTTTTGTTTTTGTTGTTGTTTTTGTTAATAATTCTGTATCGTTTTTCGAGTTTGTCGTTATTAGATTTGACTAGTCCATACCGCCCCGCCACCAGCCAAGAGCGCCTCTGTATGCTTATTTTTAAACTCGCAGACTCTTATTTTACAACTTACAACTACTACTACTCATTCCAATATCAAACTGCTTTTCGTAATTTTAGAACTAAAGGAAAAGAGTATAAAATGAATCATTAAAATGCTGAATAGTATGCTTGTGAGTAATTTTTCGAATCCAATTTGGTCCTTTAAATTATGACACGATAATTATTTTTGACAGCTTAAGTTTATCGATATAAAAGTAGCACATCTCTAGGATATATATATATCGATTTATAAATACACTATAGTAAACTGGCTTCATTGAATTGAAAGCCAATACAGACAAACGTATATCTGTCTCTATTTGCAGATGATGTTTTCTTTTAGAACGAGAGAGAATACCGATGGTTATATTTCGTCTTAAATATGACGCGTCTAGCCATTCTTCGTCTTAGATATCCTTAGTCTAAGATGGCCGCATTGGCCGCTAATTTAGTTCTTTGTCAAACACCTAACACCAAAGGTCGCTGCAGTCGCATGAAAAGTGTGATATATGTAAGTGTGCCCCCCCGATTGACTGACAGACAACAAGTGCGGTCGCCACCACTACCACTGTCTGATTTTTATTTCAACAATTTCAATTTTAGTGCTGCTAATCTTGGACGAAATTGTGAAGGATTTCAATCAAAATGTTACTAACAATACATAACTTGCCGTCCAACGTAAGTACAAAGTGCTCTTTATAAAATTATAGCCAAATAAACACTACAGCATCACAATAAATATCACGTACAAATTAGAGTACAAAATAAATGAATATAACGGGAAAATAAACACGAATTAACTTAGTCTAGTCTCAAACTGAACGAAACTTGTGTAGTAAGCGATGGATGTTAACTTTAAGACCACAGACCGTAATGCTAACGCGCAGGAGCTCGCAATCGCATTCACGAACTCTTTTCTATCTACCCTCATTCTACAAGTCGTGAGAGATAAAAAGCGATTGCGATTTCAAGTGCGTTGGACAATAAGGACTTTGGGTACACACACATACATTCGTAATAAGTGATACAAGCATTTGGGTTTTGAACCTGGGCGTCAGAGGAATCTAACTTCATAAATCAAGTCATTTACCGGCATACCATCAGTTTGTCAAGAACTGAGGCGGTATTGTCTAACGCGCGGACGCTAGCGATAGCATTTACCATCTTTCTATCCTCATTCCATACTATTTGACAAAGAAATCGTGAATATGATTGTGATTCCGAGTGTGTTAGATAAGCCTCTGTTTTGACAGATCTGGGTAGAAACATTTGTTATTTAAAATAAAAAAAAATTAAAATTAAAAAAAAATTTAAACTGTTTATTACTTTCAAAGAATACAAATAAATTATTAATATTATTAGTACAATCTTTTAAATTTTAAGATTATATACTAACAACTTACTTTCATTAACACTACATTAACTTATTATAATTAGTTAATATTAGTTAATAGGTACTTTTTTACAATACTCTTAGTCTGCTGTGTAGGCTTATTAAGTATACAATTTATGGTATTGTTAGGGAAGCTGTTTAGGATATGTGGCAAATAATTTGACCACACTCTTTTGCCATATTGATTTATGCTCTTAGGTATCTTGAAATAGGATTGATTGGTTAAGTGCCGGAGGTTGGCTGGTCTAGTATACCTATCAAGTTTCTCTATTTGGTTCTTATACTCTAATATCACAGCTAATTTTACCTTATCAAATACACTCAGGACTCGACAATATTGGAACAATTTATTATAGTTATTTCTGGGTAGGTATTTAACTTTGAGTGGAACTATTGTTTTCAATATTCTTATTTGCAAGTTATAAATACGCTGTAAAAATGTTTTGTAGGTTCTACCATAACTAGAAATACCATAATTTATTATTGAATCTGCCAGTGCCAGATACAACAATCTAAGAGTATTGTATGGCATTTTATATTTCAATATACTGAGGTTACTGAGTATTGACCTTAGTCTATTACATACATGAGTTACATGAGGTTCCCAATTAAATTTGCTATCTATTTTTAAACCAAGGTAGGTATGCAAGTTGACGAGTTCTAACGGCTCACACTCACAAGATGTGTTCTGATTATGCATGCATGTGTGCTCGTGGGCCACAATGGTAGGTACTGTTACTGTATTAAGGTATGGTGAGTGTATATACATCACTTTGGTTTTATTGTAATTGATAACTAGTCCAAGATCATGGGCCCATTTGCACAACATGTTAAATTCTGTTTGCATAATTAATAATCAGTACCTGTGCTGCGCTACCCAGCTTCACTCAGACTAAAGCTAAAAAACACATGTTTTGCCAGAGACAGGACCAAGTTAGATTGATTGCTTGCCCCCAAAACCCCCCAAAGCAAATTTAATCAAAATTGTTAAAGCTGTTTCCCATATCCGGAATGAAATATAATTATGTATGTACAGTCAAGGTCATAAATATATGTATGTTGCCAAGGTGTCAAAGATCAACTCTATGCCCCTAACCATAAGGTTGGTGTTTACATAATATTTGATGCTATGGCTGTATAGATATTTATGCTTTTGACTGTACAAAAGTTCATTATTTAAAGGTATAAATTAGATTTAACTTATATTCCAGACTCGCTATGTTGATGTGAAGTCAATGCTCCAAGAAAAATGTGGTCTCACCGAATTGATACTTGACAATCTGGTCTCGGAGGGTAATACGAAACAGGTGACTGTTGGCTTAGCAGATGAAGGAGATGCTGGCATACTGGTACGCAAGATTAACGGACTCTACATCAACGGGTTGCAACTTTATGTTGAAGACAAGAGGAACAAAAGGGTATGTCTTGCTAATAAACAAATGTTGACGCTTTACTGACATCATTCATTATTAAGTCATCTTTTGATGAAGTTCATGGTAAAGTTAGCTCTAGGGATTACTCCTAGGGAATATTTTCTACTTAATTCCTAGAAAAGTTCAGGATTTTTTATATCTCTATGTAATGAACATTATCATTTTTTATAAGGTTAAGTTTTTTAAAAGTTTATGAATGAAATACATAAAATAAAACAAACTACATTTTCCAAACAATTTGAAAGATTTGTAATTATTATTCCATTTATACACTGGCAATAAGTGAACCTGTTTAAACCTGAATTCAAAAATATACTGCAAAGGCAAAACAGGCCCATTCTATCTACTGAAAAATACTTTTCAGAAAAAATAAATTTACAAATGCAAAATCATTTTGTATTGTGTTCATTTATCTGGACACATTTTTTAAGAAATGGCAGAAGATTCTGATACAGTTTCCAGTAATATGGTAGTTGTACAGGACCTTTAATAGGTAATATTGGGCTATTTTCCGCAACTCGACGTCTTTGTGCGCTGTTTTGCGTAATTGGCTGTATTTGTGCCAGCCTAGATCCTGGAGGATGCCTAGCAGACCCTTGCCGACGACTTCTTGGAGCAACTCGTTGTCCCGAGGTGTAATGTCCCGTAGCTCGCCACACTAGCGCACTCCAGCAGAATGTGTGTGGCCGTCTGTAACACCTATATTATGTAAATGTTTGTTAAGTAAGGCATGTCTACGCCCCGAGTAATAATCGGAGCTGGCGTCTCCCATATCCACGAAGTTTGCGGGGCAATCTGTGGTTCACTGTCGGAGGTTCTCTGGCCTGCCTGCAGGTATCGAGGATTATCCAATATATTGGTGCATTACCTTGGTATTGTGGCGCAGTTTGCCGCGCAGCCATCCGAAAGGCAGAGGCATAATGGGTTTGGGTCCCAAACCCAATCGATCGGCCGCGTCGTTGCCTCGCGATCCACTGTGACCTTTTATCCATTGAAGAGTAATGGTGTTTGTCTCACTTACCCTCGTCAGAGCTCGATGGCACTCGTATATTAGCCCTGATCTCATTGTATTGCTCTACAGGGCTTGCATACAGGACTTCTAATGTATAACTGACAACCCCATCAAAATCTACAGCCATTTCTTAAAAAATGTCACCAGATAAATGAGGCGGTTGAAACACTTGAATAAACACCCTGCCCTGACATGGTGGGAGTAAGTTTGTACATGTACCTACTGTAGTAACAAAGATATTGTTTAAGAGGTGGACACTGCTAATTAGCAGCAGCCCCGGATCTACGATTTTTTCGAACCGGGGCAAAAATTTCATAGTGGCGCCCCCTCCCTTCGCTTGTTCGATATTTCAAATTTTGCCTCAAGGATTTGGCGCCCACATGAAACTACCGCCCGGGGCAAGTGCCCCGGTTTGCCGCCCCTTAGATCCGGGGCTGATTAGCAGCGTCAAACCCAGAAAAACATTGTGTGACCCTTAACATTTACTTGAAAAATTTGGATTCTGCAGGACTCTGATCAGCCTTACCGCTCCTCGGCCAGTCTAGTTCAGGATGCTAAATACCAGGAATCAGTGGCCCTTCAAAAGCCAATGGGTCCAATGGGTGACATGTCTGCGAACATGAACCCGGCAATGATGATGAACTACAACATGTCAGGCATGTACATGCCGATGCAGATGATGCCCATGGATCAAGTAAGTGGAGATAAACATTCTATTATATTTTAAAAAACGGTTGTTTTATATACCTGTCTATGAACTAAGCAATTTACAATACCATACTTCTGGTACATCAATAGCCACCATCAATCCTCATGTTTTGATTGTCTGCATTTCTATACTAACGAATTGTTACACTTTCACTGTGGAAGAACTAGCTAACTAGTGTATATTTTACATGAAGTACAAAAGGTAGATTTTTGATGGTTATTGGTAAAACCAAAGCACTGTATTTTATTATCATGATGTGATTTAATCCCCAATGAATCTAGTATGAGCGAAATCCTTATTTGTAAGGAAATAGCACACTAATTTCATGACATGGAAAATTAAATTTTGACAATGGTTGATTTAGGACATTACATACCTATATGTACAAATAATGTAACGGACAATGGTGTACATAATTTTTTGTCCGATTGGGATCTATGCCTCTATAGGCACACAGAAGCCTCAAAAAGACATTGGAAGGTAATCCAAAAAAGAAGTGGATTAATTTAGATACGGAATTAAAAAAAAACCGGATTAATCTGGAGCTGTTCTAGTTCCATATAGGATTTCTTTGTTATGGATCTTATGGTTGATCACTGAGAGATTCCAGACTAAAAGTTTGGCTGCTCCTCTAGTGGTGTTATTGAGGTGTGGCTGTCAGAATTCTGTTCCAAACATTTTTACACTTCATAAAGCTAGCTACTGGTATTTGCCTCACAAATACAGCTATGGGATAAACAGCTGCTGCTCATTAGGCCACCAGTGGCAGCGACTAAGCCGCCACAAGTCGCAAGCAAGTTTATTGAACCAGTTTCTATTACGATTCGCGTCACGTAAAAATAACGCTGAAAGTCGGAGGAGACACCCATCGTATAACGCGGAAAGACTGACGAACGAATAACCACACTGACATACCAGTGGAAGGTTCCTCCGTCAGGCCCAAAGTCGATTAATCACGTACTGCTGGTATATTGCTAGCGTTGTTTTTAAGCTTTATATCTTCTTGAGTAGCTTCAGACCGAGCAGTCTCGACTTGCGATGGATTGACGTGCTCACTTTGAGGCAGCGAGGCCGAGCCATTCGTCTCCACTGAATACACGGCTCAGACTGTGGTGTTTATGAGCGTGCCAGAAAACCAACAAGTTTTAGCTCGGTCCGCGACGAATTTGCCTAATGGCGCGGCGTGTCTCAGGTAGAGGGAACGTCTCCACTTGCTATGCGAGTCGAGGCAACTCGCTAGGCCTGAGGCTCCTCAAATAAATACGTGGTTTTACGTGACAAGAACTGTAGCAACGACGCTCGCGGCGATCGATGCGTCGCAATACTGCGTCCGATCCACAAGATGCGAGACTCATACTCGCCACACTGTAGCTAGAGTACTAGCGGCAGCTAGTCTTAGTGGATTCCGATGGATTTTTGTTACAGTTCTACCTTCTGTTACCTCTCATAGTTTCTTGGTAAAGAACAAACGCAACTGTACAGCTTGTGGCATGCACTAGGACGGTAGCTACCAAAGCATTGTCTGGAATCTTTTTAGTGGGATACATAATGAACCTGTTGAGGAAATCGCAATTTCTATATTTTAGAGTGAAAACAAATTTGAACAGATAACCTGAATAATAAGGCCCAGAAGAACGCAAGGCAATGGAGGGTGTAATGGTTCGCATTGGTTACAAAAGCTGCTTGAATGTTGGCTGACAAACAGGCAGTGGAATTGTTTTGCCACTTTTAGACCTAAGAAATTATGGATAAAGTTAAAAAACTTCACTCTCTTGTGTCCCTGTAACTGAAAATTTTGATACATTTATGTCGTGGATAAATTGTCTTCTCTGGTGGTTTAGAATTCACATTTCAGCAGAAATGTTTGTCATGTTTTTCCTATTAACGACTTTATTTCGTTGAGCAACAAATAACCTTCTTTCATCCTCTTCTTAACTTCTTTTCTTCTCTTCTTTTCTTTCTCTTTACAAGAGTACTTAACGACGGAAAACATTACGACATAACACGCCAGACAAATGTGAATGCGCGGCTTACCAAGCAACATCGCGATTTCAGAGGCAATATATGCAGTGAAAAGTAATGCGCAACATGCAAAAATGCTTCTAAAATGAGACATACAAATAAACAGCAACAGTCACCAGCCAAGTAAAATGTTTTCCATTACACTCTGTACTATTGCCAAAAAGGGTAGGTACACTTCGAATTCACTTCACTAAGTGAGTGTATTGCTCACTTACTATTGCTTCTAACGAATTTTGTTCACAGAGTATGACTTACATGGGCTACAGCGGTTTTATGCAAATGCCTGCTGCGGAGCCCCGGCCTCCGGCCCTGGTTAACGATCGAGGGTTCGGGGGCTATCAGGGGGAGTATGGAGCCTCGGGAGGGTGGCCGCACGAGCCGGCCCGTGAGGTCCCACGGCCATACGAGCCGTCCCGTGACATACCACGGCCACACGAGCCGGCCCGCGACGCGCAAAGGCCTCGAGACCGGAAACGTCGCGCTTCGCCCGAGAGGCCCGCTGAGGTCTTTAATAGACCTTCCCAGTGGAACGACTCGAGGGACGTTCCGGCGCGGAGAGAGCCTTCCCCGCCGCGACAACAGTGGCCGGCTCGCGAGGCGCCGCCTGAGCGAGCCCGCAACTTCGACGAGTTCCAACCGCGGCCGGAGTACCGCCAAACCGACCCCGAGTGGCAGCCTCGGGCTTCGCGCTGGGAGCACGACCGTCGCCCCCCGCGCGCGCAACCCGAGCCCGTGCCCGCGCCGCGCTGGGAGCCGGAACCCGAGCCGCACTGGGAGCCCGAACCTGAACGGCGTTGGGAGCCTGAACCCGAACGCACGTGGAACGAACCTGCCCACGCCGTGAAAAATGATAATCAACGGTTCGACAACTGGGAGGGAGACTCGAGAATGGAGGGTAATTATCCCCGTCCGGAACGGTTCGAACCGTACGACCCGTTCGATGAGGGTTATCCGCAGGCAGAACGCGAACCGGAGTTCCACGACCGCCCGCGGGACCGCTCCGGCGGCCGTGACCGCAGACCCCACGGCGAGGATTGGAACGCGGGCAACGATCGTAGGGATAAAAACATTCGAAACAACCCGAGCCGCGACGAGCAAGCCTGGAGCCGTCACGAGGAGCCCCACCGGCCCACTCGTCCCAGCCGACCCACCAACCGCGATCCAAAACCTTCCGGACCTAATCGCAAAGAGAGGCGCGAAGACCAGCGACCGAACCCTCCGAAGAGACCTCTTCCGGACCACAAGCGGGGCCCTGCCGACTGGAAACAGGTAGTCAACGACTACCCGCCTTCTAAAATATCTAAATTTAACTCTGAGAAGCGTCCCGTCGAACCGAAAGGTAACTATCTGGCACCCAGAACGCCAATCGTCCACCCGAAACCGATCCAAAAGCCCAGAGAACGCCAACCGCTTACTCAGAGCAGCGTAACGGATTACAGGCCCAATAGAGCGACTCGCATAATAAACAAGGACCAGACGTGCCGTGGCCAAGCCACTGCCAGAATCTACAAATATATTTTGGGTAAGATCACCCAGACGAAATTAAAAAAAATACATCCCGGTGTCGTCAAGGAGTTGAGGACGTGCATCAGGTCCCGTATCGACGTGATACTCGGTGAAGAATTGACCACCCAGCACGAAGATATTGTACAGAGGTATAGGAAGAAATATCCTGTTAAAGGCGATAAGGAGTTGTACCAGTGTATGGAGGAGAAAGTTCTGAAAGCCGAGAAAGATTTGGAAACGGCGTCAGGTTAGTTCGTTACTTATAATTATAATATTTCGATTCGAAAGACTTAACTTGATTCTTCGGCTTAGATGGAAGGCTGCTCCGCCTTACTAGGATTATGAGTAGGTATAGGTACGCTTCCTCAGAAGCGGAGACGTGCAGAATTGGCTAGTCACATTAATTGCAATCCACGGGGCATTGTCACGGTTTAGCACACAAACAATGTGTTTTTGGTATGCGCTAGCCCTTCGGCTGGCCACATATACTTATACGGAATTTTTCGTCGGTTTCCGTACGGAATGACGTGCGCTCACGACATTCCGTACGGAAACCGTATAAAAATTCCGTATGTATGTAGCCGATCTTAGAATGGCACAAGGGGATTTTGGCTAATGTTGTTGGTCGCATTCAGCACGTCTTTGCTCCGCTCTAAAGCATGCACATGTCATCGACAACGTCTAGGTCTCGAGGCAAAGTATCGATTAGTATACACTGGCCTTAAGGATGCGTATCACAGTATCAAGACACGCGGCAGTGTCAGGGTATACCTATTTACGCGAAATGTAGATACGAGAATTGGCATCGTACCCACCCAGATACAAATAATACTATGGCTACTTCGGTCCAACCACCGCATCCTCCGCAAACTTCTCTTGTCTGGCCTGTGGATGAACATGTCGCTCTCGCATCGGTCTAGTCAGCCACGAAATACGCCAAAACTCGTCTGAAACAGAGCATAGGCCTGAATGATGATGGATGACTTCGGTCCGTCATTAATCTTCTCCGGAATGGAGACTCACAGATTCTTATCGGGCGTAGTGCGGACCGCTTTCAGTGAGACATCACGTTGCGACGAGAGGGGGAGGGATTAGTCAGCTTGGACGTTCCTTGGATGAGATCACGGAGTAGACAGTGGAGAGTGTAGTGGTAATTTTGTAATAAAGGAAGCTTACCATCTTTGCGGTGGGATAGGCAGCAGCGAACGCTGTCATTGGCTTACGTTATGATGACGTAACGTGGCTGATACAGTGCAGGATTGGAACAAATTCAACCAACATACGCTCTTACGAGCATCTGTGCATATGTTTGGTGAGCGAGGTACTTTGTCCCTCTCATTTGCTCTCCACTGTCAACTCCGTGGTTTAGTTCTCCGTCCTACTGCGTTGGGGACAGGCTTCCTCTCAGAATGAGAGAGCTTGGGCTGTTGTTCTCATTAAATATAAAGTATTTAAGAACTGACATGTTCAACTTACCTGATCAAAGTCCTATAAAAAATAAAGAAAAAAAAAATATATATATAAAGTACTACTAACTTCTTATTTACTAATTAGTGTGTGTGTGTGTTTAAAGGTTGGTAATACAGTATTAAACACAAAATCCGAAAAAAAAATTAATATACCAAATGTCTTTGAGATAATCTTTGGACTCCTTTAGGTAGATAGGAAATTTAAAATCAGCACATTAGGGCAATAAGAATTTCTCATGATCGATATACCTACCTAGTGACATACACCCCGTTTGGCTCTGCCCCCAGATCGGCGACAAGCTTTTGCAAGCTCGCAAGCCATGCCAAACACCCTGGGGTACGCACGCTTGTGCTTGTGAAAGATTCAACATTCATTCATCTATATTTAATGTGGAGTGCTTTTCTGGTAACATAACGCCAGGGCTGGGCAAAATACATGCTTTGCTTTAATTAAAATACAAATTACAAAATACTATCTCGCATGTATTTAAAATACGAAATACAAAATACTTTTAAGTCGAGTATTTGAAATATAAAATACAAAATACAGTATTTCAGGTATTTTTATTTAAAATACAAAATACAAATTACAAAATACTAAGTAGAATAAAAACGAATCCAACCCGGCATGGGCAAGCAGAGTAAAAGAAAATTACTCTCTTTAAACATGAAAGTACCGTGAGGTCGTGAGACTCACTCATAGTGAAACAATACAGATTGTGGTCCGAGAGTTGGCACCAATTTTTGGGTAGGTGTTTGAGGCAAGCTGAAAACTTGTCACATACTTCTCCTATTATACCCCAACACAAAACTGCAGACTGGCTGGTGAGTAGCGGGGCTAAATGAAACCATGACTTTTTAATATTTTTTTTGGTTTCAAAAATATATTTAGGCAATATGCAATTTATATATGTTGTAGTTTAATGTTTAAAGAATAAAAAAATAATAAGCCAGATGATTTAGTCGGGGCTTTAATATTGCCAGGCGCGTGCAAACATATTTTTCAAAAAAATATAAAAAATGTATTTGATGCAACTTGAAATTTTAATAGAGTATATTATTTGTAACTAAAAAATAAGATTCTCAAAAAGACAGGTCATTTTGGTGGGACTTTCTACCTGCCAGGTGATTTAACAAATATACTAACTAGCACGGATATATTATTTGTTAGATCAACTGGCAGGTAGAAAGTCCCACCAAAATTACCTGTCTTTTTGAGAATCTTATTTTTTAGTTATAAATAATACCCTATTAAAATTTCAAGTTGCCTCAAATAAATATTTTATATTTTTTTGAAAAATCAAAATATGTTTGCACGCGCCAGGCAATATTAAAGCCCCGACTAAATCGTCTGGCTTATTTTTTTTTTATTCTTTAAACATTAAACTACAACATATAAAAATTGCATATTGCCTCAAATATATTTTTGGAACCAAAAAAAAATTAAAATTAAAAATTCATAGGTTCATTTAGCCCCGCTACTCACCAGCCAGGTCTGTAGTCTTGTGTTGGGGTATAATAGGAGAAGTATGTGACAAGTTTTCAGCTTGCCTCAAACACTTACCCAAAAATTGGTGCCAGCTCTCCTACTATTACTCACGTTTCTAAACGAGTCGAGTTTAACTCGACAGTTTCGGGCTAATACGTAACTCTTCCTCTCGGAAGAGCACGCTACGGCTGTGCCAAACGTGCACTCAAGTACGCTACGGCCTGAAATACCTATGTCGACTTAAACTAGTTTTGAGACGTGGGTAATCAGTATTATTTTACTAAAAATTACTCTCATTAAAAGAAACTAGGTACTTTTACTGATTAAAAGCAGAGTTTCCTTTCCTAAACACCAGACTTAAGTGTTATCTGCCTCTCATAGGGGAATGAATAAAGTCATGTCTACACCGGTGCGTTTTCATGTTCAACTTAAGATCGCTAAATGAAATCTAAATGTATTTTGTTAAAATGTATTTTGAAGTCATAAGTATTTGAAATACTAACTACAAAATACCTTAGCGTCAGGTATTTGAAATACGAATTACAAATTACATTTTCAACGAGTAATTGAAATACAAATACTATATACGTATTTGTATTTCAATTACGTATTTCAATTACAAGTAATTCAAATACTGCCCAGCCCTGCATAACGCTATATTTACATCTAGCCAAGCTTGGACAATCTTTCACAAGCACAAGCGTGCGTACCCCAGGGTGTTTGGCATGGCTTGCGAGTTTGCAAAAGCTTGTCGCCGATCTGGGGGCAGAGCCAAACGGGGTGTATGTCACTAGGTATATCGATCATGAGAAATTCTTATTGCCCTAATGTGCTGATTGTCACAAAAATTCCAGTCTGCTTTTATCCAAAGCAAGAATGTTGAAAATGTGGTAAACAGCGGATGCCAATGTTAAAAACCAGTTACCAAAAGTAAGGTAGTCTAACGAGTACATTTTAGGTTTAAAAATCGACTAACCTTCTATTTAATTTTAGGAGAAAATAAAGCGGTTGTAAAAACTGAAAAGCCTGATAAAGTGGTGGTAAAAACTGAGGATGAAAATAAAAGTTCTAAGAAGCCGCAAGAAGACAAGGAGAAAGTGAATAAGGAGAAGCCAAAACTAGACAGGAATGATATGACAGGTCTGCATTTTGTTTTATTCATTGGTTTGGGTTACGTACCGTCAGGGTACGTCATAGACCATTAATACCTTTTGAAAAATGGGAAATGTCAATGCGATATTCTGTTTCATTCGGCTTGATGCAAATGTCATCTTTAAGACGACGGATCTTTTCTTACCCCGACTGTATAGTACGAATTTTTTGAGGTGTCCCGATCTAGTTAACAGTCCACCTTTCGAACAAACCCATTGTATTCTATTATGTCCTCATTGAAATAACGACTTTATTATTTACAGTTAAGAGTTCATTTTAAATGAAACTTTGTTGGCAGATAGTATTTTTCAAAATTGAATGCGTCGTAAACAAATAAACAAAATCATATTGTATTTCGTAAATTTACAGCTTATAATGTATATTTGTCTGCCATCTCTAGATGGCAAACGCAATAGGGGTAGACCACACAGAAGGTGGGAAGATGAGCTAAGGGTAACTGCGGGCCCTAACTGGAGAAGAGTAGCTCGTGAGAGGGTTCAATGGAAAGAGCTAGAGGAGGCCTATGCCAAACGGCACGCTGAATTGAGGGATATATTATAGCAACAACATTAACTCAACTTATAGAAAGAAAAATTCAGAATAAAGGGCTTATTATTATTATTATTATTATAATGTATATTTGTAATAATAAATAAACAAAGTTTCATTTAAAATTAACTCTCTACTGTAAATAATAAAGTCGTTATTTCAATGAGATATTTTATCTTATATTTCCGTTCATTTTAAACTGAAGATTATGCACTTGAGGAAGAATACAATGGCTTTGTTCGAAAGATAGGCTGTTAACGAGATCGGGACATCTCAAAAAATTCGTACTATACCACTAAGTATTTGTTGACCCAAAATGTACGGCCTGATAATAACTGACCTGTCACCTGAATATTATTGTCGTTCATTCCGGGTCTACAATTACAGGCAAAACACGACCTGATACTTCAAACACTCAGAATGTAATTGCCATTAAATGTTTGAATTATCAGGTTGTGCATTATAGTCATTAATTCAGGGTCAACCAATACGGGGTCGTGCTTTAACCACACTTAAAACTGTCGTTCGGACTTATAGCTGATTCCTGATACTTATGTTTTATTTTGCAGAACTTCCTTAAAACTAACTATATTATAAAGCCGTGATGGATTAGGAATGAGACTGATAGATAGTTATTCCGTATACTTACGTCAAAATGTATATTAAGTTTCAGACCTTTTCATCCTACTCACATCGCGGCCTGGTTAATACCTACTTATGGCCCGGCCACGTCTTCGCGCGACCGGCCGCAGCGGCGAGCGTTTTCTCCGTTCATTGCGCGGCCGAGACGCTCGCCGCACAGTGATTACCTGGCGGCACACGCAATGAACTGATAAAACGCTCGCCGCTGCCGCCGGTCGCGCGACGGCGTGTCCGCGCGGATAGTGTCATACATGCAGCGCTTACCCCCCTGTTTCACCATCCATTGATCAAATTTATTTGTCGGATAAATGTGATGCCGTCTCTATTTGTTTCATTCGAATAGACGGAGACGGCATCACATTTATCCGTCAATTAAAATTAATCAATGGGTGGTGAAACAGTCCCTTAGTGTACTTATAACAATATACCAACTTATTATGATGAAAAAAATTTCCTTTATAGATAAGCAGATCATCTTTGGTAAGTAAAAACACGCCAAGTGCAAGTCGGACTCACACACGAAGGGTTCCGTACCACCGTAAAACGTGAAACCCTACCCTCTTTCGTTTTTCAACTTTATTTTGTACAACACACTCTGAAAATTGCAAGAGTTGATTATGTAGACATAATATGGTTCAAAGGGTACAACCTTGTGACAGACAGACGGACCGACAGCGGAATCTTGTTATAAATTAAAATGATCTGGAAGATAATATTGTTGTTTTATTTACGTTAGATCATTACACTTTTATAAGACATTACGTTCATATTAAAATCAATACAATAGAAGTAAGAGTGACAGACATGTTTTTTTTTTATTCAATGCGAATGCTTTTGATCCGCAAATTTGCAAGTGTTGTACGGATGGCTTTCTTCCAACCCATATTTCAAATGGAGTTTTGTTTTCGATTACTTTAGATGGAGTACGGCTTAATAAATAATTTGCGGTGGATACAACTTTAGCCCAATATTTTTCTGGCATGTTACCATCTATTAATAGGAATCTGGCCCTTTCTTGCAAGCTCCTATTTTTTCTTTCAGCTGTTCCATCTGCTGCGGTGTGTATGCACAGCTAAGTCTTCGACTTATACCACATTGATTCAAATATCCATTGAATTCTTTATTTATATATTCTGTTCCATTATCAGATTGTAAGTATTTTATCTTATTTCCAGTAAATCTCTCCATTTCTTCTTTATATATTTTAAATTTATTCAACACTTCGTTTTCTTTTGGATTATGTATACTCTTGAGTATCGAGAATATTCGTCAATAAATGTGACGAAATATTTTCCTCCACTGACGGATTCTACATTCTTTGGTCCACACACATCCGAGTGAACTATTTCGAGACAAGTCGTTCTCTTAAAGTCGTTTTTCTTATTTTTAGGAAAATTCGGGTCATCTTTCTTTTTATGCATACTTCGCATTCATTTAACTTTTGATGCATGTCAAACTTGAGTCCATTCATTGCTTCATCTTTTAAAGCTTGTTTTAAACTTGTTTCATTTATATGTCTAAGTTTTCTGTGCCAATCATCAATTTCAGCATTAAAAGTAGTTTCTTCTTGGCATTTAAAATCATTATCATTCTTTTTGTCCATTAAATGTAAGTTCAATTTTCCTTGTTTTTGAATCTTTTACTGTAGCTGTATTTTCTTTGAATAGATTTTTATCTTTCCTCTTTTCGTTATTTTCGAAACAGACAATAGGTTAAAGGAAGTCTTCTAGTTTTATGTGTTTATCATCAACTTTTATTTGTACGTCTCCTCTTCCTTCAATTTTAGCAGTGCTGTCATCGGCTGCTAATTTGAGTATGCCATCAGTTTTTTTTATTTGTGAGAAACTCTTCAAGTTGTGACACATATGCGATTAGCATCCACTATCAATACACCATCTCTTTGTATTTTTATTTGGTTCCGTAGCTAAACAAATGTTATGTGCGGCATTAGTCGTTCTTGTTTTTTATGGTTATTACGGAATCGACAATTTTGTGTTTTATGCCCTTACTTCTTACGAATTTGGCAGAAGTCATGTTTATTTTTATTTTTATACGGTACATAATTTTTTCTTGTATACATTGCGTTGGTTTCAACTATAATGTATTCGGTATATTTACGAGCTTCGGTTTCTTCTAAAATTTTTATCTTTAGCTCCTCTGGCGAAGGCAGTTTATCACGCGATTCGATCGCTATGCGAAAATTCTCGAATTTCGATGATAAGGAGTAGAGCATTATGACGGATAAAAGATCTGCATTTATATCTTTATTTTTTAGACGACCAGATGGCCTAGTGGTTAGAGAACCCGACTACGAAGCTTGAGGTCCCGGGTTCGATTCCCGTGTCGGGGCAGATATTTGTATGAAAAATACGAATGTTTGTTCTCGGGTCTTGGGTGTTTAATATGTATTTAAGTATGTATCTATCTATATAAGTATGTTTATCCGTGGCCTAGTACCCATAACACAAGCTTTGCTTAGCTTACTTTGGGACTGGGTCAATTGGTGTGAATTGTCCTGTGATATTGATATCCATGTTGGCAAGTTTATCTACAATGTCTGTTAAATTGTCTAAGTGCTCTCTTAAATCATCACCTTCTTTATATTTTGCAATAATTAATTGTTTGAGGAGTGAAGCCTTCTTAGTAGGTCGTTTACTTTCATATATCCTCGAGTTTTTGCCATATATTTTTAGCAGTTAAACAGTTTTTTACATTTTTTTATTTCTTGAGATGAAATTATCAAAAGAAGTTCTGACCTGGCAAGGAGTTCATTAATTTCATAGTTAGCAATAACCTCAGGATCTTTCTCAGTATTCGGAGGTTTAGGATTTACAACAAAATTCCACAAACCTGCTTTTATCATGACGGCTTTTGCCTGAATCTTCCAAGTGTCATAATTGTTTCCATTTTGGCTTTATATCACTTACTTCCAGTCCCTTTTATTTATTTTATTCCCATAACCTGATCTAAATTAAAATGATCTGGAAGATAATATAGTATTGATTTTAATATGAACTTAATTTCTAAGGCTCGGAATTTTGCGTGCGGCTGGTGACAGATCGTAGGGAGAGAGCACCGCTTTTTAGGGTTCCGTAGTCAACTAGGAACCCTTATTATCGATGTTATCGACAAATCGACAAACTGTTAATTAAGTTGTAACTTTTATGGAATATTAATACAAAATAATTTATATTGGCTTTGGTAAGAACTGAAGGAATACAAAATAATATTTTCTCTTTTATTTTATCAAAGGGTAGGCAAACAAGCTACCTAACGTTAAGTGGTCTCAGTAAGGATCTTTTCTCAAGTTATAAAATACAAAGGTATTCGTAATTATAGTGATTTCAATAAAGCAATATAAACGGATTAAACTTTCCGATACTTCGAACTTTTTTCATCATTGACCGCTGAAAAAAGTACTTATCATCGGAAAGTTAGAAGGTTTTATTTAATAAAAACATAAATCAAAAAAACCTGTCGATTTGTCGATAACATCGATAAAAAGCGATGCTCTCTCCCTACGATCTGTCATCAGCTGCACGCAAAATTCCGAGCCTTAGAATGTCTTATAAAAGTGTAACGGCCTAACGTAAATAAAACAACAATATATCTTCCAGATCATTTTAATTTATATCAAATCTCAGTAATACTTAGGAGTGCTGTTGGCACCTTTTGGATACGGAACCCTAAAAATGAATATTGTATAGTCGACCTAGAAATTAGTTTACCACCCTGGTTCAATGTCAGTACGGCTTAAAACATCAAAGGTTATTTTCACTAACAAATCAATGTGAAAATAAGCCTGATTATTTTTATTCTGATGAAGGAACTGTCATTCAATATGGTATAGTACGAATTTTTTGAGGTGTCCCGATCTCGTTAACCTTTTCAACGCCACGCCTCGACAAAATGTAAACATGCTTTGAATCTTATGTCATTGTGTCAAGATCACTTTGACACTGTACTTTGTGACACCTATTTGTGTTCTATTATGTCCTCAAGTGCATAATCCTCAGTTTAAAATGAACGGAAATATGAGATAAAATAGCTCATTAAAACAACGGCTTTGTTATTTATAGTAGAGTTCATTTTAAATAAAATTTTGTTTGTTTGTTTTGGTTATCTGCCAACAAAGTTCCATTTAAAATGAACTCTCTGCTGTAAATAATAAAGTCGTTATTTCAATGAGCTATTTTATCTTATATTCCGTTCATTTTAAACTGAGGATTATGCACTTAAAGAAGTAATAGAATACAATGGCTTTGTTCGAAAGGTGGGCTGTTAACGAGATCCGGACACTTGGAAAAATTCGTACTATAAAGTACTTGGTCGACTATGTACCTACATTTCAACAAAAAATAGTTCTCGACAAAATCCTTCATATTTGGTTCTGCCCCTCCCATGCTACGTCAACATCACTGCTGAAGGGTATGTATTACAATGCCGAAGTACGAAAGACCGAATGTATTAAAACATCGAATGGGTCAAAAGACCGACACGATTTTTTTCTTAAACCGTAAACTTCTCAGAATTTATTAAAACGGCATCATACAGAACCCATTAGGTTAGGTTAGTTTTATAACAATCTTAAAAAGTTAACGTTTTCAGAAAAAAATCGTGTCGGTCTTTTGACCCATTCGATGTTTTAATAAATTCGGTCTTTCGTACTTCGATATTGTAATACAAAAACATGCTGAACATGTAATGTTACCACAGAGGCGAAGCAGCAGCGCAAAGTGGAGTTCACAAAGAGAGATCATTACAAAATGGATCCACTTACAGACAAAATTGTAGACGAGGAGCTGGCTAAAATAAGTGAAATAGTAAGTTATTGACACTTTTTACAAGCTTTTATTTATAAAGTTTCTTGAAGTCGTTTTTTTTTCGCTAAACTTATTTCATTTTCTGGCTATTTTTCCAGTTCATGTCTGAATGTGCGAATCCCGTCGACGACATAGATAAAACCATGTGCGGTCGTATAACTAAACAGAGCTTGAACGAGTTTGTACAGGTATGTGACCAAAGCAATTATTACTTAAACGGTAAGCAAAATATAAGGGTGAATCAACTTTTTAATGCCACTCGTTGCTATTATGGTTACACAAATTTTGCCCCTTAATTGGCATTTTTCTATGAAACAGTATGAAGTGTCACTTGGACAACCGGGGACAGAGTAAACAACACAAAAAAAGTTTATTCACCCATGATCGATAAATCACTACATATACACATACGCTACACATATATACGTTCCGGCACTCAAAACTACTCGAAACTTCGGTAGCCGCTATGATGCGCTCGCGTTCGAGTGACGGGCGTGCAGTGGACATGCGGTCATAGTAAATGTATTTATGTATCGCTAATTTAAGCCCTCCACAGACCGCAGCGCGTCGCATATCACTGAATGATAATAAGCTGTGCCGCGCTGCCGGAGTGTGTCACCGTGTATATGATACAGTGTTATTAAACGCGCTGGGCGCGCTCCGTCGGCGTCGCCGCACGCCCTGCGCTGCGGTATGTGGTGGCCTTTAAAGTCAAAAGTTTATATTGAAAATACGGCGTAGAGTGTTCTTATACATTCTCTTTTAGTCTACCAACGCTTTCTTCAGAAGACTATTCTCAAAAAGAATGCGTCGCAAGAAACGTGGTAAAAAGTTTTTTTTATCGCTTAGAGACAAAGGACAGAGTACCCATACAACCAATACTGTGACGCATTATGCGACAATTACACTACTTCGTTCGCCTAATGCGGTCGACGAACTTGTTTCGAACTACTTCGGCGAACGAACGTCGTCTTCACATTAGTCTGTCCGCCTAATGCGGTGGCCATATCTAGGCGGTGGCAGCTGTCGCTCGCCGAATGCGGCCGACTACAGTGTTCTTTACACTGTTACGGCCACCGCATGTGGCATGCGGTCGTCGACTTAATGTAATTGGGGATGTCTATTTTTTTGCAATGTATAGTAAATCGAAAACCATTTCGAGATAAATGCTTTTTAACTCGTTTTCTGTAGTTATTTAATTTTAATATTATGTAATGAATTTATTATATAACAAATAAGCACTGACCTTCATTTGACATTGGTGTAAATTGCGTGACCGGTCCAAATCGTACTTTATTCTGTGTGGTTAGAATTACTCACAATTTACGCGTGGATTATACTACGGAGTTTGATTTGGACCCGCTGTCTGACATCTAGCACTTTGACAGCGCCAGTAAAGTGACACTAGTTACAGTGTACCACTACGCAAAAAATAATTAAAGGGGTTGCCTTATCGTACGCATTTAGATATAGCTAGAAATTTGACAGTGTGGGAGCCCTCAATTATAATCTGACGTCATCAACCAAAATAGTTTCAATAATTAATTTTGAAAAAAGTAGTTAGCTAAATGACAAAATATTGAAATTAGTTTCGTATAATTGTCTTTTCTATACAAAAAAAAAATAAAATAAATATCACGGGACAATTCACACCAATTGACCTAGTCCCAAAGGAAGCTTAGCAAAGCTTGTGTTATGGGTACTAGGCAACGGATAAACATACTTATATAGATAGATACATACTTAAATACATATTAGACACCCAAGACCCGAGAACAAACATTCGTATTTTTCATACAAATATCTGCCCCGACACGGGAATCGAACCCGGGACCTCAAGCTTCATAGTCAGGGTCTCTAACCACTAGGCCATCTGGTCGTCAAAAAAATATAAAAACCACTGGTAATTTTTTTTAGACATTCCCAATTGCCGCATTAGGGCCTGCGCTAGCTGACGCGGACGCCCGCCGCGTGCGCACGCTCGCGGGTCTCGCTCCGTAAAAAATCTACCTAAAATCCGTCGCACGCGCCCGCGCCACTTAGCGCTGTTCATACAATTTCTTATTAGACGCGCGCACGACGGGCGTCCGTTCCGGGTAATCCGCGTCAGCTGGCGTAGGCCCTTATGCTCTAAAATGCCTATTTTAATCCAGACAGCCCGGCTCCACCTGGCAAAGCGCATCCTGAACATCCGCACCGGGCTGGCCGTCCGCATCTTCGCCGCCGGCAAGCTGCCGCGCCGCGTCTTCATCCAGGAGTACCTCAAGCCCTACCGGATCGAGCGGCTGGTGCTCAAGAAGAACAAACAGGGGACCATGTACGTCGCCAACGTCGGCAACTTTGACCAGTATGATCATCTTTGTAATTTGCAGAACGATGTTATCGGTAAGTTTTGTCTATTATTATTATTATTTGTATGTCTATATTATTTTATTATCATTATCATCCAATTTCAAAGAGCCGAAATCAATATGAAGAGACCTAATACTCGTATGCGGGCATGTAAGTCTGGTGGAGGTCTATCGCCTAATATACCATGAAGATGTGTATCGTTTTGTTGGAGTGTTTCAACTCCGAACTAGTGCAGTTTTGTCATTGGATAAGGAATCTTCTCTTTTTTTTCCCCTTAAGAGTCTATGAAAAAAAATTTTGTAAAAATGATAATGACATTTTCAAAGTTACTTCACACATGAATACAGCTGCAAATTTGCCTATTGCGTTAAATTGTAAGGTCACAAAATATAAAACTAAATAAGGAAAAAATGTATTTTAATACAAAAACGAGTGTCGACCGTGACAGGACTCGAACCTGCAATCTTCGGATCCGAAGTCCGACGCCTTATCCATTAGGCCACACGGTCGCTTGAGTTAACTCGCGAATCTCTCAACCGCTTCAGTGAGAGCTTTTAAGCCTTACATTTTGTTTCGGGAAGTTTCAATACATGTTACAACTTACAACCAACCAACCACAACCTTAACCCTTTTCCAGGCCCCCAATTATTTAAATACGCTACGGCAAAATTAATCACTGTGTTGCAGTGGCGAAGCGTGAAATTTTTTTCAGGTAAAGCCGTAGCGAAAACCAGTGGCGGCGCAGGACCTAAATTTGGTGTGGGCAAGACAAGACACATTTTGTGAGGCCCTGTGATGGCGCGCCACACATTAGATTACGGATGTAATGAGCAAAAAACGGGAAACTTTCGAGGCGCGAGGACCCTCAGACCGCGAGGCCGAGGACGGCGGCGCACGTCGCCCTTACCCAGCGCCGCCTCTGGCGAAAACTACTAACCTTTATCTTACCCTTTTTATTTATTCTCTTCTTGAAAATTAGGACATAACTTCTAAAATCGTCACTCAACAAATTCGCATCCACAATCAGTTTTAATTAAAGGAGCCTTTTCTACTTTTATTAAGCCTAGTAAATACAAAATAATTTATCTAGCGAGTCCGACCGAAGATAAAATATAAATTAAACTGACCACTTGACACTATAAGTTTGCACAATCCGATATTACGAAATTTCACTGGTTTCGAGCATCAACACTAATCTGGCTATGTATTTTTTTATTAAATTAAAACAATATAATGTACTACCTAACAAACAATAATAATACTTCAAAACAAGAAACGAAATATGAAGTTTGTAATCAATGACTAATCAATCGTAATGTTGCCATTACAATTATTTCCAATAAGTGACGGTGTTATTTTATAAAATTCTAATCTAATATTAATTTCGCCAGTTTATAAACCTTAATAATAAAAGCAGATAAAATATAATTGTTTTTGTTTTACACTAAATCATCGATATTTTACGTTCCATTTCGCTGCAGTAATTTTGTATAAGTAGGCGATCGTAGCGCCAAAAATGTTCCAAGAAGCCGCTCACGGCTCGCGGCTCGCGGCTTCGGCAGGCAAAGTGAAAGTGAGCCTTACGCACAACACACAAAGTCTTTTTTTAAATGTAATAAGCCGCTTAATCCCGGGTTATCTAAGTAGCATACACACGCGATGTTTCCTGGAGTGGTGTGGGTGTTTGTCAATGAATTATTTAAATGTCTGAGTGTACAATTTCTAATATTTCCGACCGGCATTTACTATTAGAGATCGGGAATGAATCGTTTTTGTGAGAGTATTACGTTGCGTTTTGATTCTGCATCGTGTTGAAAAAAAGTTAAGTTTATTAGGGAAGATTATGCCTGTATTACAAACAACGGGTTATTAAAAGAAGCGTTTGATTACTTCAAAATTTTAGGCAACCCGGAAGGAATCGGGTTGTTAGCACCCTTCGCCACTGCTGTGTTGTATTGTTCACCTATGCAGGATTAATTTAAAAGTGAATCATACTTTAAGCAAATTCAATAAGCCACGCTTGCCTCAACGACATAATCCGTCGGGCTCTTGCCAGCATCAACGTACCGTTTACATTGGAACCGGTTGGGCTAGCACCTGACGGAATGACGTTAGTACCTTGGAAAATGGGACGGCCGCTTATTTGGGACACCACTTGTGTCGACACTTTGGCAACGTCCCACCTAGCTACTACGTCATTGAGGGCGGACGCGGCGGCTGCAACGGCCGAAACAGCAAAACGTTGCAAATATGCTAATTTGGCAGACAGCTACATATTTTTGGCTTTTGCTGTTGAGACTCTGGGGCCGTGGGGATCCGAAGCTCAAAAACGATACGATACGGGGCCCCGGGCTACAGAGGCCCCTAACGTCATCATCATCATCAGCCTATGTTCGTCCACTGCTGGACATAGGCCTCTCCCATGGCACGCCACTGAGCACGATCCTCGGCCACTCTCATCCAGCTCTTGCCAGCCGCCCTGCGAAGATCATCGCTCCACCGAGTCTGAGGACGTCCCACGCTACGTTTGCCGATCCGTGGTCTCCACTCAAGAACTCGTCTACCCCAACGGTTATCGGTTCTTCGGGTTATATGGCCTGCCCATTGCCACTTCAGCGTGCTAATGCGGTGGGCTATGTCGATAACATTGGTTCTCTGTCGGATCACTTCGTTACGAATTCGATCTTTTAGGGAAACTCCAAGCATAGCCCTTTCCATAGCACGTTGAGCAACTTTAAATTTGTGGACCAGCCCTACAGTGAGTGTGTGTGGGCCCCTAACGTGTGTAGGCAAAAATTAGTAAAACGTTATCCACAATGTCAATCTCGGGAAAGCCCCCCAACCCCCCCCCCCCCCCCCCAACTAATTTTGATACAGGGCCCCTCCAAGGCACGCTACGCCACTGCCACCTCTCAATTAGCTGTGGTGACCTATAGTTGTTTGAGCTCAGGCTCGCAACTCTGAGATTTTCGGAATTTATGTGCGCAATTAGAATTACGTTTGACCTTGAGCTTTACCGTGAAGGAAACCAGCACATACCTGAGAAAGAAATTAAATTGTGTGTGTGAAGTTCCCAATCTGCACTTGGCCCACGTGGAACCTACGGCCCAAATCCTCTCTCTGTGGCGTGCTCTGCAGTGGGACGTGTTATAGGCTGGGATGATAATGATGATGAATATGATGATTTTTAACTCTACATGTTGTGGTCTCTACTATATCTTGTAACACCTTTTTTTTCAGACGGCACTCCCGTGTCCATCAGAAGCATGTACCTAGTGGGACCTCCTCCGAAACTTTCCAAAAACCAGATCAAAGCGAGGCGTCAGCAGTTCATAAACAGCCAAATTGAACCAAGAGATGGCTATATTGTGCCACCAGATAATGATGAGACGAAAAAGAATGAAGCTGAACCAAATACTGCTTCAGCTAAATTAGATGCTGGAGATACCACGCTTGATATGAATGCGGAGAGCATGGCAGACTTTGTAGCTGATGAATTCGATAAAGCGGAGTTTGCTACGGAGGAATTGGCTGATGACAATTTTGCAGAGGATCCTAATTTGGATAATTTTGAGGATAATTTGGCGGAGGATCCTACTGTTGAGGATGACCCTGAGGCACTTAATATTGATGACATCAAAGACGAGGATTTGGAAGACTTTTAGTTACATGAACGAGTTGTAGCAACGTCTACGAGAATTGTTAAAGACTTCGAAGTGTCATAACTACTCAGTGGCAGAAGCTTTAATGATCCTCTAATATTGTGTATTTAGGTTTTATGTAAGATATGTGTTTTTTTTCGTGCCTAGCTCTAAGTTCTGATAATTCTCAAGAAATAATGATGTTTGACTATCATCGAGGATCAACCGGTTCCTTTTTACTAGTTTTTACATTATTTAATGTTATTAAAAAGGTATGTTATGAAATAATGTTATTAGAAAGATGATAGGCAGAAATATTTTAATTGATAATGCTTTAAAATGTTCCTTTTTTCACCCTTTAGGTACGGAAACCCAAAGATGAAAATTATTCTTTTGAAACTTTTGAATAGTCCCTTAGTAGCAGTAGTCCGGTTAACCGAACTACCGATACTCTACTATTTAGTAGCAAAAGATTGCTCTTTAGTCGCAACAGTTCGGTTCATAATATTAAGAATAAAATTGTACAATATACTTTCTTACATTATTGTTATTTTAAAATTAACACGTAAAGAGAGCAATTTTGTAAAAACAATAAAGTAAGAAAGTATACTGTACAATTTTATTCTTAATATTACAAACACTGTTGCTACTAAAGAGTATTGGTAGTTCAGTATTATATTTCAACCGAACTACTGCTAGGTACTGACTGCACTAGTTCGGTCAACCGGACTACCAACCTAACCAGTGTTGGGCAAAATTTAGTTTGACTAATGATTAGATACGTCAATCATGATTGATGACTAATGATTTGTTAGTTTAGTCATGGTATGGTGATTGATGATTGATTAGTTTCAATCTTAGTCAAGCAATCATGATTGATCGTTTATGATTATCGTTTATGACTTTAATTCATGAGCCACCATGGAACCTTTTCAAAGGTAAAGTCATTACGATTTTCCTTGTTAATTAATGCGATGTCACTATGACGTTTACTGGAAAATGGTTCCATAGTAGCTCATGTCCTTGACCATACAGGACACAAATGCTAACAAATTGGTGGTTTAAATATATTTTTCTTTTGTTTGTTTTCATTTTGATGAATTTGGATCGGTACACGATTACATTAATTTACCCTAAAATAACATAAGGACAGTACAAAACTACCAGAAAAGCGATAACTCGAACAGAAGTACGACGAAACAAACATACATTCACATTCCGTTAGAAGCATCAATCACATGGTCGTGATTAAAACTAACGATTGTATGACTAATGATTTGTGGCGTTAGTCATGATTGATCAGTTGATTGACGAAATTAGTTGATTTGCCCCACACTGAACCTGACTACTGTTACTAGGGGGAACAATCGGCCTCAACGTCGCTGAACACTTATTATTTTGTCGCAATAACCAGTTATACTGTGAAGTTTGAAATAATGTCACGTTATTGAAAGTGCCAAAGTACTAAAGTATTCAACGACTGAGGCCGGACTATAAGATTGCCTGTTCACTGCAGCGGAGCGAGGCAGCACAGCAGTGAGCGAGATAAAAATCCACCAATAGAATCGCATAAAATATCTGCTTAACATCAGTGGTCACTTGGACAGGGACTTGCAAGAAGTTTAAAAAGTCACACGAAACCGGGAAGCAGAGCGGGGAAGCGGGGAGGAGAAACGAGCGCGGACTATAGGTAACGCCACGAGAGTAGAGGTCACGCACACAACATCACGTCGTGATGACAGCGGGATTTTAACATTTAGTCGTACCGATAGCAAGATCAATAATCTCAACATAGAATTACAAGATTGACTAAAAATTTCTTCAACCTATTTCGCTATGAATTATTTAGGAAAATACATCTAGTTGAAACAAAACAGAACATAAAATATTATGATCTATTTTATTTAAATCAGATAAACATATTTTACGTTATTTATAAACGACCGATTTTTTTGTTGCGAATATTTCTTATCAGTTTCAAATTGTTTTATTTCAAAAATAGGTTATATGAAAAAAGAAAATTATAGTATGCCTAGTATTGCGTATTTCATCATAAAATCATATAACTCACATTTACATTCACTCACTCATTTCATTCATTCACTACTTTTTTTTGCAATCAGTACAGGTTGATTCACAAGAGCTGGCACGAATGGATTGAACGAAAGTAATGTCACTGACATTTTTGTAGGAAAATGACTGATGCATGACATTTTCATATTTGTGTGAAGTGTACATTCAAATAGGTAACACATAGATACTTTCATTCGCTCATTCGATCCATTCGTGCCAGCTCTTGTGAATCGACCTGTACTTTACGTAGCTGTGTGTGTAATCTAATCAATGTAATCATCCGCCTCAAATCTCGTGGCGTTACCTATAATCAAACCGTAATCAGAATGGGACTGTCAGAACTGTCATTTCATACATATTTTAGCGTAAGCATATAGAATTACTGTCAACTACGTTAAGCCTGTAATGATAGATGTAAGTGTGTTTGAATAAATAAATAAAACTCCAATCCCTTTCTAATTGCGGGCGAATAATATATCTACGCGTATGGAAAACGGTCCGCAACCCCGCTCGACATCTTCCCCTCGCTCCGCTTTACAGGCAGCCTTACCATCATCAAAGTAGAGATTTATCGAGCACATATATTACTCTTGTAATGAACCATTACCTATCAATATTATACAAATATCATAGTATCTTATGAAAATTCGAAATGTTCAATAATTTCGTTGCTGAGTACCTAACCTATTTATTTTTTGCTTTAACCCTTTTCCAGGCCCCATCTATTTAGATGTGCTACTACAAATCTAGTAATTGTGTTATATTGTTTACCTATGCAGGATTAATTTAAAAGCAAAACATATTTTAAAGAAATTCAACTGATTTTCCACCATATTGTAAAGGGAGCAAGGTCGAATCTTTGTGTAGATTTAAGTGGTCGCTATATGCGTTATGCCTGGAAAAGGATTAATTGGGCCTGTTTAGGGGATAATTTCCCTGCCTAGCAAACCTGTCAAATTGATGATGATAGTACATGTGATGTGATGCATTTTCGTGAGGTATTAAATTTAGTATAAAAATAAAAAGTTTAAATCATTTCGTATTTTTATTTTACTTATAACACTATGGTAGGGTCAGCTGCAGAGAACCCCCCCGGTACGGTTACCGCCGCTATAAGTCGACGCAAGTAAAAGGAGCGGGCGATGTACCTGCGCAGGGAGCGAAATACAGACCAAATTAGCGGTACGCGGAAGGGGGCGGGGCGCGCGCGCCCGTGCGCCATTGGAGTAATCTGTGCCATTGGTTTGTTAGTTGACATCTAGCATCCACGCACTGTCCATGTTTCGATCGCTCTCAAACTACCGTCACTGTGTACTGTTTATTTTCGTTTAGGTTAATTTCGTCCACATTCCCACTTCGTCAGCAATCCCATTTCGTCCGCAATCAATTCCCGATTTGTCCACATTCCCATTTCGTCCGCAAACCCATTTCGTAACAAAATAGTAACGAAATTGGTAGTGTATCTGAATAGTATTGACCCGCACTATGCTTAGCAAGTATTTTTCTTAACATACCTTAATCACAAAAAATAATTAAAATCTTCCCTGAGAATTAAGCTAAGTGATAGCGAAAACCGCATTAAAATAGGCTAGGAATGTTGACTAAGTGGGAATGTGGACTAAGTGGGAATGTGGACGAAACGGGAATGTTGACGAAATGGGAATGTTGACAAAGTGGGAATGTGGACGAAGTGCGACAAGCACGAAATGGGAATGTGGACGAAATGAACCTAAACGTTTATTTTCACAAGTAAATAAAAGAACTCTAGAAGTCCTAAATTTAAATAGTAATATTTTGTATCATCTATCTAAAATTGATAAATTGTGCTATAATCAAGGATGCATAAAAAAATGTTGCTTAAATTATCTTCTAATATAAAAAATCTTGTATCACAATGTTTGTTATCGAACTCCTCTGTTTTTATACTCCTAATCTTCGCAGACGGTGTCGCGGGCAACAGCTAGTTATTTAATAATATAATACGCAAGTACTTTTGTGCGCGACTATACCAGATGCGCAAACGTATCCCCTCCACTAGCCGCCCAGAGCTCTTTTGACGTGCGTTGAATTGTACAGGGGGGTTCCTTTTCTCTACAGCTGACTGTACATTACAAGTAACCCTTCCCATCTACGATTGCACAGGAGTGTCGGCAGCTTCACCTGTGAACAAAAACTTCTATTAAGAATGAAAGCAATGAGCCAATGAGAAAAGTTTTATTTGTATGGCGTGAGAAATATTTCGAAAGGTCAAACGAACATAATTTTTTGAGTTGCGAGTTGCGTAATTTCTGCTGCATTCGGTTTTATTCAAAAGTGCAGTTTGTGCCACACGACGACGCAAAAAGTTTTACACAAATAGGACTTTTGTATGAAACCAAAATTACGCGACTCGCAATTTAAAAAAAATTACGTTCATTTGGCTTCACCCTACAGCTACCAGTAACGTAGATCCTGGAGAAAACGAGGGAACTCTTGTTGTGTTATGTCCATAATCTTCACTCGTAAACTAAGTTTTTTAGCCTACCCAGACGAAAAACAACTGGAGTTATGTCAGGACTGCGAACGAGTCGTGTAGCCAGTACCGTTGTAGTCGTACTTGTGTACTTGCACTGTATGGAAATGAGGTCTCTTTTTTGTTTTCTTTTCATAAGTGGCACATGTTTAGAAAGCCCGTAAATCAAAGAAGTTTATCAAGTAGTTTGTAAGCGTAAATCGCTGTTAGTTTTCTTTTGTAGACATGCAAAGTTACAAAAGTATTTGAGATTTTTTTCTCGTCATGTCTAACGAAGTTTTTTTAATCAATCTAGCAGGCAATTATTTGAATTTATTTTGAAGAACCAAGGTAATGCAAAGGCAAAACACTAAAAATTAATTCAATACAGGCTACACAGGATGATAAATTTAAAAAATCTGGAAATAAGTGTTCTTTCAAAAAAAAAGTTTACTTATATCTCAAAAACCGTGCAACTTAGCATAATAGTAAATGCGGTCAAAAATGTCCAGAAGGACCCTAACTATCACCCCTTAAAACCCCTACACTCGACTGCCAAACACCCTGCAGAGACACGCTAGTGATTTAAATAGGCATATTTTGCAGTAACTCGTGAGTTTGCTTTTGGGAATCATCGTCAGTGGAACTAATGAAGTTGATAGTTGGCTTTTCGGAAACTCTCGACTCGATAGCAAGTATTTCGTGGGTAGCGATTCTATTACTTTAACACAGTTCCAGCTAAAGCTATGATTAAATATTACACATACCATCTGTGTTCTTCTGCAATTCGGCATTCTCCTCAGATTTTGATGGCTCATCTTCAGTAGCACCGCCCTTAGCTTCTGCCGATTCAGCATCAGTGTTAGGTTCATCTGTTGTAACCTCACCCTTAGCTTCTGGCAAGTCTTCTCCGTTGGTAACCTCACCCTTAGCTTCTGGCAAGCCTTCTCCATTGGTACCCTCACCCTTAGCTTCCGGCAAGTCTTCTCCGTTGGTAACCTCACCCTTAGCTTCCAGCAAATCTTCTCCGTTGGCTATCTCAAGCTTATCATTATCATTTGTTTTTTGTGAGGTATCAGTGTTCACGTCAACACTAAAATCCGTCTGATCTGCATCTAACAAAGAATGAATTATAATAAAAAATTACTTCCACTTACTGCAGAATGTTCATACTGTGATACAATCCCCAATCATAGAGGTACTAACTAGTACAGTCGAAACTACATTTGTTAGAAAAAACTAAGCTTCTGGCCACATTAGCGACCAACAACATCAGTCATATTGTAACCTGAGATCACTGGTACCTACATATCAGGAGTCACACTGCAGTATACATAATTTGCTAATGGATCACCACTCGGAGCTTTGTCTATGGAACATTGCTCAGAATTAACTTGTTTCACACAGATATCACATTTTTTTTAGTAAAATTTTTCTTAGTTTATGGTACTTTAAAATTTGCATTGTCATTTCATTAGAGTTCTACACAATTGTCATGTACAGCCAGCTGCTGAGATAAGGTACCCCCATGTAATGGCGGTGACCGACCACTCCAGGGGGTACCTTTTCTCTGTAGCTGGTTGTACCAAATTTAAAGTAAAATGTTAACCAAAATAGTTTAAAAGAGTGCAGTTAAAACACGACCAATAATTGTCGACCCGGACTGGATGACAATAATATACGACCTGATACCTAATTCAAACACTCATGTTATTGCCATAAGGGTTTGAATTATCAGCTCATGCCTAATTGTCGTCCATTTAGGGGCGATAAATACGGAATCGTGGTTTAATCACACCTTGTTAAAAATTCACTTGTAAGATTTCAAGCGATTCGATTTGTAGCATTCGAACATGGCGGATGTAGACAGTATCTAATTTTGGTATTTCTGTTTCTTTGGCTAGTTGAAGTATAATTTGATAGTGTTTTATGCGGCGATTAACCTTAATTAAAAGTGATCACAAAATTCTATAGTGCTCTCGTGTCTGTCTGTTTTTTAATGCGCAAGATGTCTCCACATGGTTTCTGGAATTTTACTATCAAGTTGCAAAAACTACAAATACTACAATCACCGTACAACGTCGCTCCAAAAGAGAGCTTACTTTGACACTGGCGAAATTGTCCTTAAATAGGACAGAAGCCATATTTTAAATAAATAATAATAATAATAATAAAGATTTCAAGCAAACAAATATAAAAAGTAAAATTAATAATAACAAAAGCTTGCGAAAAACGAGATGAAATTTTGCGTCATTCAATAAAAAAAGGCACAAAAACTCAGGATAATACCACACACGCTAAAACAAAAGAATCACTCACTGACTGGTCTTAACATGTTGGTCAAGAGTGGACTTTTTTAAACATTGTCCATTATTTGTATATTTTGAAAAATGTACCATCTACGTGCGCATTACCATTTTTGGCATAAAGAGTGACAAATAACACCAAACATCTAGACACTTCTCTGAACAAAAGGATTGCAAGGACAGAACCAGTATGAACAAGAACACATTTTTCAAAAGATGGAGTACAGAGCAATACCATAATTCTTGCTATGCATCAACAGCATCTTTGTCAGTTTTGCTGACACATACATTTAGATTAGCAAAGCAGTATTATGATATGTCAAACTTACAGTCACATGATCTATGCTGTTCCTACATACAATACATATTTATTTCCACAGTTGCCACTGTGTAAATTGTTTATGTATAACAACAGCTAATCATGACTGCATTTCAAGTACCTGTTTTATTCTCTTCATTTGCCTTGTCCTGTGATTCTGTCTGGCTAACCTCCTGTTTCACTTCATTTTCCCCAACTTTATTATCATCCAAAGGACTCTGGAGGCTTTTTTCGTTGTTATCAACTTCCTTTTGAACAGATTGACTCTCGTCATCCGATACCTTGGGTTCTTTTTTGACGCTGGCAAGTTTTCTTTCCAGCTCATCAGGTAGATAACTAGCCCTGATATTTGCTAAAATTTTCTTAACAAAAGCTTCATCTTCTGTCTTGGGATGCTGTTCCCGGTAAAGCTTGTTTACGTCTACCGCGCGCATGTACCCTTTGCCTTCGAGAGCAATAGCCAGGTTCTTCCGTAGTGCTGCTCTTATAAGCTTTATCAAGATTTCTTTCTCTTCAGGAGTTGTGTCCTGTTCGATGTACTCTTTCATTTCAGCTATAAGTTTTTTGCATGGCTGGAAGAATGTTGGCAAAGTGTTTGTATTTCTCGGGCCATTAGGCCTGGGAGGGGGAGATTGTTTGCGTGGCTTCTTTACCTCTGTAGCGGCAGGTGGCATACGCCTCTTGCGAGGTTCTTCCAAATCCTCAAACTCCATAAAATCTCGGGAAGCACTTGGTCCATATTCCTGTGGAATAAAGAGAAAAAAGACTTGTGCTACATTAAAATACTTAAATACTTTATGCTGTTAGGTAAGTATGTATTGTTTTTGATTTGAGTAAAATTACACAAAGTTTTCTTAAGTAGCTCATTCTTAAATACACATGTCAAAAATGTCTGTATTGTCACCCACGAAATTCCTTTACCACCCAAGGTTCAATGTCAGTCGTACAGCTAAAAACGTTTTGGACTATTGTAATTTGTCAATGTCAACCAAACCTTGGTTTTTAAATATTGGATTCGGACAGCCAGCAAGCATGCTACTTCCACGGTTATTTGGTTGCGCCTCGGCCATGTATGCACCCCTTCTTTTTTGGCTAAGATCCACGTGTGTGACCATTCTTTGTGTGAGTGTGGCCTTGAGGAGGGTACACCGGAACACATGTTCTTCAACTGCCCCAATATCCCTATTTCCTTGTCGACCATCTCCCTGACTTTATTCACCGCCCAGGAAGTTTTAGGACCGCGCTTTCCTTTGTGAACACAAACTATAACCCCTTTTATCATCACACTAAGTATATGTGCTTTTTGTCCTAACCGGTATATGTATGTATAATAAAATTGTCAATTTTTGTTGTTGTTGTAGGTATTTGGGAACTAACCCTACCGGTCATTTGGCATCACAGCCCCTGTCAACTTGAGTAATTCATAAACATCTGTAGCTCTCAACCTTGACGCTGGCAAAATTGTCTCATTGGACAGACACCATTAAAAAACATTACTTTGACCTTAATTGTTAGGGTAAAAACCGGACCCATTATTGGGATCTTTTTAGAGATAATGGTACAAAACCCTTCATGCGAAAGTCAGACTCGCACTTAGCTGTTTTTTTTTTTTTAGGTAGGTAATGTCAAAAAAGCACTATAGCACACGTAAAAGTTGATATGTAGTTGACCCATTTTGGGAATGTATTTGAAGTATGCAATGTATTTCCAATAAAAGCTATTAATTAAAATTCAAACCCTGATCATGTCCAGTTTCTTCCTCTCAACAAGCAATCTTCTTTCTTCCTCTATCACCTGCCTCTGCTTTCTGAGCAGTTCAATCTCCAACTAAAATAAGAATAGTTGAGTAATAAAATAGTGTTTAATTCTGTTGTAGAACAATTTAAAGTAATTATAAAACATACATCGAGTTTTGAAGCCTCACTTCTGTACCCTGGACTAGGGGACCTCTGTAGAGCCGATTCCCGTTCTCTTCTAGGCTGTCTCTGGCGGCGACCGCCTTCCCAACGTCTCTCTTCATGGTATTCCACAGTTTCAGTTGGACTTTCATGAATATGAGCCGATAACACATATTTTTGCTTGGTCATATGGTGCACAAAGGGATAATTATGTAAATAATTACGTGCTTTCCGAGCATCTGAGTCGCAATCGAAGTCAATCGTCATCTGTTTCTCGTTATCGTAGGATTCAGAGAGCTCGCGTATCCAAAATTTCTTGATTTGTATCTTTTTAAACATTGCCTTGAAGGTGTACATGAGTTTCCGAAATTGGCTCTGTGGATTCATAAGTAACATTTTAAGTAGTATATTTTACTGTGCATATAAATAAATAAATAACATCTGCAGAAAAAATCGATTTCAGCAAGGACTTACGTCGGCGGGTAAGCCAGTTACTATTATGTTCGCAGCCATATCGATAAAATGAAATAAGTTTGCAGTATCTAATGAAATTGTTATTATTATGAAGGCAAGTCAACATTCAATAATCAAACCGCTGCTTCAATAAGCAAAATAAATAAAACAGCACTCAAACTCGAAGACTAGAACTGCCTGCACTACAAACGTAACCACAAACTAAATAGAAGAACTGTATAACGTAACTACAAAGTACATGACATGACATTTAAGTTTTCTTGTTTAGTAAGACCGAGAAAGGTAAAGACAAAAACCCATAAAACACATAGTACGTAAAATGTGGTATAGGTAACGCCACCAGAGTTGAGGCCACGTACACAACCACATCTCATGTAATGAAAGCGGGATTTTGACGTTGTGTTGACGTTTAACGAGGGTTACAGGGTTATTTTTAATTCACTGACATCCTCTTAACCCTGAATTCCTATCACTCAAACAAATGTTTTTTGTTTTACGACTTTTTAAAATGAAGCACTTTTTTTCCCATACAAATACACAGAGTATCGTAAAAATAAGAGGAAATCTCAATTTTCAAAACGTTATTACACCAAAAATATTAAGTTATGACAAAAGTCGTAAAACAAAAAACATTTGTTTAATTGGTAGGAGTTTAGGGTTAAAAGGATGCTATTGAATTACAAATAACCCTGTATAAACTTGAAAGGTTTAGGTAATTAACTAAATGTAAATAAAACAATGTCAACTGATGTCTTATATACTGTAATTCTCCCATTCAACTATCTAAACATATACATTTCTGTATTAAATTACGTTAGAGTCAGCCCAGTGAATCGTGTCCAAAGAGTATTGTAATATTATATGAACATCGTGTCACAAGCAATTTTACCGAATTCTTTAAATGGCAACAATTTCAACTGTCAAACTAGGCGTGTAGGTGTTCTAGTCTAGTTTGTATTACAACTATTACAATGATTGATTTGATATCTAATACCTTTAAACGAGCAATTCTTGTATATATATATATAATCAGGATCTCGGAAACGGCTCCAACGATTTCGATGAAATTTGGTATGTGGGGGTTTTCGGGGATGAAAAACTGATCTAGCTATGTTTTATTTTCAGAAAATCGCTTTTACTCGTGTTTTCCGGCTATTTTTGTTTGCATTAGAATATAAAGCTAAATTTCGCCGACTTCGACCAGATCATGATGGCACATTAGAAATCGGGTGGTCGCGGATCCAGCCGACCTCGGTTCGATACCACGTTTTTTTTCAAGATTTTTAGTTTTTTTTTTAAGTTTATTTTTTATGAGAAAACGTCAAGTTTCTTCTTTTGTGAGAAAAAGTTACTTTTTTGTGAGAAAAAGTTATTTTTTTGCGAGAAAAAGTTACTTTTTTGTTAGAAAAAGTATTATAGGGAACGTGCAGTAACTATAGGCGGCAGCACTAATGCGACAGAAGAGACACTATGCGGACAGTAAAACAAACTTATCACGGTAAAACATTCAAATTGATGGCACCCTTATGGCACCAGTTGGCAGCACCGTCTATGTGCACGTTCCCTATTGGGAGCACAGAACAGGAAAAGCCGGTTGTCTGTAAAGTCGGTTTACGGACGATAGTTTAACGTGACTCACCCCTCCACCCCCTCCGGTGTTTTTGTCAAATATCTTGAAAACGGTGCATCCTACGGCAAAATCAATGAAATTTTCATCCCCCCTTTAATACCCCCGCGCTCCCTCCCCCGCATCCCCTCCCCCCCTCTCAAACCCCCCCCACCCCTCCGGTGTATATAATCAGGATCTCGGAAACGGTTCCAACGATTTCGATGAAATTTGGTATTTGGGGGTTTTCGGGGATGAAAAATTGATCTAGCTTGGTCTTATCTCTGGGAAAACGCTTGGTACCGAGTTTCTGCCCGAGCAGAGCTCGGTCGCCCAGGTACTTTTTTTTATCATTGACACGATCAGCACTACCGTGTCTGTGGCAACATTTGAGCAAAATGAATTGTAAAAGCTTAGATTATTTATGCACTAGATAGAGCTCAGGGGGGGCACACTTACATATATCATCACTTTTCATGCGACTACAGCGATCTCTGGTGTTTGCCGAAGAACTAAATTAGCGGCCATCTTGGTTGACATGTCAAACTTGTCAGTTGTCATTCATCGGCCATGGCCATGGCGTACCAAATTGTACGGTCAAGGACTTTAATTGATAGGCCACTTGCCAATGTTCGTATTTTAGCCGTATAATGCAAATCGGGTTTAGCCGCTTATACTTCGTATATGCTGATTTGAATTAGACGGCTAAAATACGAATAGTGGCAATTAGCCTATCAATTAAAATCCTTGACTATACATTGCTATAGGTACGCGTCTCTATAGCTGTACGTCACTACCAACATATACATATAGATAGGTATACATCTATAGAAACGTCACATTAGTTCTTGAGCAGCCGTAGGGCGGCAGCACCTTCCATACATGCATATTAAACAATTTAAAATAGTGTTAACTTCTACTTTCTACATGTAAAACATGATGTACCAGTAACAAGACCAGTATTAAATAAGCATGTTCAGTTCACTTTTGACATACTTAGGATTAATAATTAAGAAACGAGCGTGAGTATGAAAACTTTAACTAAAAAAAATAGATAAAACTTCAATTCTCAGAAGATAGCAATCCCGTCACTAAGTACAATCTGCTTGGTGAATAAATATTTCAAACGAAACAGTATAAGTATCGCATTGAAGTTTCCCATTTTTCAAAAAGTAATCAGAGCTCGAACTTTTAGTGCGGATAACGTAAAAATAGCTCGTTCCCTAAATATCAGAATTGCAAAATACTAGATTGCCGACTTACCCTATTTCTAAAATACTTACCAAATTCCCAGAATACCAGACTTTCCTGTCACCGTGTTTTTCTCTATATCGGATTGCCAAAAAAGCTTGTTTTCAATACACCATGTTCCATTCAAAACTGAATTCCCATAATACCAGATAGTGAAATCACCAGGCTCGTCAGGCAGGTCGTGATCGATCGTCGTGTGGAGGCCAGGGGGCCGTGTTTTACGAGCCTGGTGATTTCACTATCTGGTATCATGGGAATTCGGTTTTGAATGGAACATGGTGTACCTATTGAAAACAAGCTTTTTTGGCAATAAGATATAGAGAAAAACACGGTGACAGGAAAGTCTGGTATGCTGGGAATTTGGTATTTTAGAAATAGGGTTAAGTCGGCAATCTAGTATTTTGCAATTCTGATATTTAGGGAACGAGAGGTAAAAATTACGTCATTTTATAGACAGCATGATGTGGTACCGAAATAAAATAAGATTTACAAAACTTGCGACCGTAGCGTAATGCATGATTATTTAATGATTTTGTGGTTAGTATATAAACTGTCTTTGTAACTATAATAAAAATAGATGTGATAGTAATATACGTTTGACAATATCAGTAGGTAGGTATATATTGTCAAATTTATTATCACAACGTCAATTTATTGTTAATCTGAATGACAATTTCGAGTGGCCATATCGTTTAATGAGAGAGGTTGATAAGTGGTAATTGTTTACGAAAAGACTATTTGAAATAATCCCATGTGTGGTTCAACGTCATCGACACTAAAAGCTCGAGCCGTTATACTTAGATTCTATGACTTGATAAAGCAATAACTGACGAAGGTTTTCGTACCCTGACTGTAAACAAAAACCCATTATTAAAACAAGTTAGGAACTAAATAAAATCTCTGCTGCAACAGCCTTTCTTTGCTTCCTATTCCATAATATCAAACTAAAATTCATCACAGAGAGACTCAACAAATTTGCATATGGACTCTATAGTTTCTTCTTCATTGTCTATTATTCTTTTATTTTGAGACTCTGGACGTATAATTTCGAAATTTGTACTATTACCAACACTTTCATTTATATCATCAAGTGCTTTACTCTCTACATATTCATCACTTTGGACCTGTACAGCTGTTGCACTATCGACATCATCGCTTTCTACTTTGAGTTCAGGGACTTCTTTAACTCTATCTCCGTTAGCATCCATCTTTAATGACAATAATTCGGATGCTGAAGTCATTATTGTTATCGCCGTAACTTGAGGAGTTTCTTTTTCACAAGCTTCACTCGTATTATATCCATCAATGTTCATATCTAATTTGAAGTCTTCTAAGCTAAGTATTTTATCTATATCTGCATCTGTGAATTCAGGGTCTAATTCTTCTTTGAGTTGTTTAGGGCCTTCATCCCCATTTTCCAGTGCATGAGCTATTGAATGCAGTTCACTCTCCGACGTTACTATTGTAATAGCTGTAACTTTTAAGGATTCTTCTCTCCTATCGTCATTTATATGACTGCATTCAATTTCTGTTCGTTGTACTTCTTTATTGACCGAAGTGTCTGCATTCTTGGGTTCTAGATTTCTACTGTTCGCATAAATTTGTGCAGTTTTCTGATCTGAAACAGGGATATTGATTTTTGTCATTCATAAAGTAACGTGGATAACATAGTCAATTTCATCTTGCTAAGCTTAGAGGCATGATAATCGAAAATAGTCAAATTCCAACACTAAGTAGATAAAAAGAGCAAAAATATTTCATATAAAATTGTCATAGCGTCTAAAACATAATAAATAAGTAATTGCGATGAAATTAAGTGGCGCCCAAAAAGAACTATGCATAAAGTAACAAAAAATAGTGGATAATCACTCTTTACGGTTTCGCCGAGCTGGTGTTTTTCCTGTTTGACGATCTGAAAATAATTAAATTATAATATTTGCTTTAGAGTTTTTCAAGTATAGTGTTGCGGGCTGACCAGCGATATATGTATGTGTAGAATAGGTATACGAAAGGAAAGCAAAGTACCAACCGTATTACAAATTTCTGTCGGTTCAATATTACTATTCTTTTCGGCCTCGTTTATTTTTTCGCTTTTTATTAAATCAAATGTGTTAACAATCTCGTTTGTTTTGTCACTTTTTGTTCTAAATATATTATGATATTCTTCTTTTTTATCACTTTTACTATTAACAGCCTCTTCTAGCCTATTAACAGTCTCTTCATCAAGACTTAATATAACAGCCATTATCTCTTTACTAATCTCATCGGGTTCATCTGAAAAGAAACAAACATTTAATTTACTACTTGTATAAATTGATAGAACACAACAACAAAATGATAGCCATGTATAATAATCGTATATCGTCACTAATAAAAAAAACTCATCACAAAATAGATCAGGTAATCTTACGAAATTAACTTTACTGCGTGTGCTTTAAGGTTCCTTTTATGTTTTCATATCATGGATTTGAGCTACAAGCTTTTTCAAAGTAATGACGATATGTGCTTGTATTTGCTGTTTAGATTTAAAAGAGGCTATTTCGTAGTTTTTAATATCCGATACAATATATATAGGGGTCCCTATTGAGTTCGCTAAAGTTCATCATCCGAAACGGATTTTCCTAACGATTTGTACTTCTAATGATCACTGTTCCTAAAATTTTGTTTCCTAAAGTTTTCGTTCCTACAATTTATCTACTAACGTAGTCCATAACACTCAGTTTTCCGAAAATTTTAAGTAATAACTTCATTGTTGAAACTTTGCAGGGTTATTTGTAATTCACTAGCATCCTTTTAACCCTAAACTCCTACCACTTAAACAAATGTTTTTTGTTTTACGGCTTTTGTCATAACTTAGTCATAATTTTTGGTGTAATAACGTTTTGAAAATTTGAGACTAACTCTTACTTTTACCGACCCGCCTGTAACGTAGACGCGTTACGTAACCTCGGTTTATAGAAAACTTATCTAATAAAATAATATTAATAACAATTAAAAATACTTATAATAAATACTTACCTAAATATTAACTATTTACAATTATATAATAATCTAAAAATCAATTATTATTATTATTATTATTACTAGCCTATTCTGTCCCACTGCTGAGCAAAGGCCTCCCCCCAACATCTCCACTGCTCTAAAAATCAATTAAATTAATATATAGTTAGTGATGATGATGATGACAGTTATTGTACAGCTCGTCGCTACCTTATTTCCCTGGCGCACTGTACTAGACTCGCATCTCTTTGTTTTAATAAAACTTGCCGACCGCGCGGTGCCTCTCACCGCCGGCCGCGGCCGCCGTACGTCAGACCAAAGAGTATTGTAATATTATATGAACAAGAGTGGCAACTCTATGGTCAAAAATGCATATATGGAAGGTGCTGCCGCCCTACGGCTGCTCAAGAACTAATGTGACGTATCTATAGATATATACCTATCTATATTTATATGTTGGTAGTGATGTACAGCTATAGATACGCGTACCTATAGCAATGTACAGTCAAGGATTTTAATTGATAGGCTAATTGCCACTATTCGTATTTTAGCCGTCTAATTCAAATCAGCATATACGAAGTATAAGCGGCTAAACCCGATTTGCATTATACGGCTAAAATACGAACATTGGCAAGTGGCCTATCAATTAAAGTCCTTGACCGTACAATTTGGTACGCCATGGCCATGGCCGATGAATGACAACTGACAAGTTTGACAAGTCAACCAAGATGGCCGCTAATTTAGTTCTTCGGCAAACACCAGAGATCGCTGTAGTCGCATGAAAAGTGATGATATATGTAAGTGTGCCCCCCCTGCGTCAGACAGAAATTTGTTATTGACGCAGGCGCACGTTCGTTTTTCTCAGCGAGAGCGTCCTCATACGTTGCGCCGGCGCAGATTAATTATTTTATAATTTTTTTATATTGGGCATTAACTAGCCTCAATTTGTGTTGCTCGTGTTATTAAAATCAGTGTTAAACCCCTATATTGGGTAAGTGTTGAACATTTCTTATGTTTTAAACTGTAAGTACCTACTAGTAAGTAGGTAGATTTTTCCGTTATAATATTACTTCGTTTTAATTTCGCTTGCAAATTAATTTAAGTGCTTAAGCCCGTTGTTTAATCGATAGTTATACAAACTAACAGTTAAAATATATAGTAAACATAACAATAGTTAACGCATTTCAAAGGCAATTTGACTATTGGTATCTTTAACTACTGATCAAACAACAAGCACTTGGTCACGCATATCTTTTTCTTTCGTTAATTTAATCATGCTTTATTCATGTTAGTAAGATGAAAACAAGAATCATTTTAATAGTTTTTTTAGCATCATTTTCATCTAATTTTTGTAAACTCCGTCTGACTGTGACATCAGCACTTCCCGGCCCATTTTACCATCACGCAGTACTTTCTCTTTTCCTGCTTCTGCTTACTGCCGGTCACAGTCAAGGAAAGAATATCATGAACCAATATTTATTTACACGACGGACGGTTCCAGGGTCCTACCACTACCTTACGGCTCGCGCGCGAACCTCCCCGTTACCAGCCAAGCTGACGGCTCCTCGGCTCTTCATCTCCACGGCGTCTCCGAGATCCAGGGGAGTACTAGCGTGGTGGAAGCACAACCCCTTTTATCCGGAGAGTAAAATCAGACCGGCGTTTCGAACCTACCCCTACGACCTTTTCGTGTGCTTGCGGCGTTCGGGAGAAATAAATGATTATTTTCTTAATTAGATTGTTTAATTTATCTTCTCCCGACCCTTAAACGGAGCACTGGCGCCCAACGTGGGGCCGCGGCCGGCGGTGAGAGGCACCGCGCGGTCGGCAAGTTTTATTAAAATAAAGAGATGCGAGTCTAGTACAGTGCGCCAGGGAAATAAGGTAGCGACGAGCTGTACAATAACTGTCATCATCATCATCACTAACTATATATTAATTTAATTGATTTTTAGATTATTATATAATTGTAAATAGTTAATATTTAGGTAAGTATTTATTATAAGTATTTTTAATTGTTATTAATATTATTTTATTAGATAAGTTTTCTATAAACCGAGGTTACGTAACGCGTCTTCGTTACACGCCCTCGAATTTCATAGAGTACAAAGTTGTGTTAGAAGTATTTATTTATTATTATTTATTTGTATGGAAAAAAGTGCTCCATTTTAAAAAGTCGTAAATAAAAAAACATTTGTTTAAGTGATAGGAATTCAGGGTTAAGAGGATGTCAGTGAATTACAAATAACCCAGTATAAGTTATCAAACAAATTAGATTTTCCGGTTGGTCATAAAAAAATAACTAACACCAAAGGCTAATGCGGGGGCTGCGCTGCGCTACGCTCCCGCATTAGCCTTTGAACCTAACCATACCGAGTCGCTTCCGCTCCGAATGGTCTTGCTCGCTCGCTTCGCTCGCTCGCTGGCTTCAATCGCTATCATTGGAGTCAGCGAGCGAGCGAGCAAGACCTATCGGGGCGGAAGCGACTCGGTTTACTGCAGCGGACATTATGAAGTTGAATGATTAGGAATTCAGAACGTTAGGAACAGAGTAGTTATGAGTAGTGATTATTAGGATGTAAATTTATAGGAACAACATTTTCGGACTTCCGATAATCGACATTGAAAAATTAGGTCAACTTTGGCGCACCCTATATATTTATTTAAAATAAAATTCAAACTACTAGTGATTTTGCATTAGATTGTTTCTTTAGAGAGATTCAAATGATTGATAGATTTGGGCATTACTTTGGGGAGGTCCGTACGTAATCGTATATCAATGAACTGCAAACTTTTACATTACTCCTAGCGGAACAAGTTGAAAGGTTGTAGTTCATTAAAAATGCTTTCACTTACTGTCACTGTCTTCTATTGTAACTATCTCTGGATTAGTTTCAATAAGTAACACGTCATCATTATCTGAAAAAAAAAAAAAAAAATAATAATAAAAAACCAATATATTATATAAAATATATTGCTTGCTTATTATTTGCTTATATATATTGCTATTATATATATTGATAGTCGACCAAGTAAGTGATTTATCATTTTTAATGCCAAATTGTCACATTGACATGTAAGTAAAACTAGCTTTTGGTGTTTTCAGCCGTACAACGAACTAACATTGATCCTTAGGGTGTTAAAGGAATTTCTAGGTCGGATACCACATTATGTCGTCAACACACGAGAATATTTTACTGCCCTACGTAGACTCCTTATGCGGGGTTTTCACGTTAAAAGCAAAATCATCCGAGTAGCAACACGTCGTGGGCGTTGAACAATTCATTAATTATCAGGGCGAGCGAAGCGAGCGCTAACACTATCCCACAACCTGAGCACTTTTGTGGTACACTTTACTGAAAAATTATCACGCCTATTGATTTATGCTTTAACATGGTAATTTAAATTCATATGTAGATGTGTTATCAGCCAAAAAAAAATATCATTTTATTACCATTAAAAAAAATTAAGATTAACAATTTTGTTTCTTGGATAGAATATTATTGTACCACTAACGCCATCTGTTAGAAGATCAAAGAATTAACTTCGCTGCGAACATAATGTTTGGTTATTAACGCCAACTGTTGGAAATCTAAAGAATTTACATCTGTCATCCAAATGACGTCTGGTGTAGTGAGTGAGATTATTCTCGACTGTGATTCTCGATTATTCGTTAACATTGTAAGTTTATAAATAAAATTGCCTTAAAAATTATTACCAGGCAGAAAAACTACGCGAGCTCTCACAAAGCTCGGCTTTTACTATATTATAAATCCGAAAGCGTATCTGTTTGTCAGTCTGTCTGTTTGTCTGTTACCTCTCCACGCTTAAACCGCTGAACCAATTTAGATGAAATTTAGTATACAGATAATTTGAGTCCCGGGAAAGGACATAGAATAGTTTTTATCCCGGAAATCACCCTTTAAGGAGGTGAAAAGGGGGGTGAAACTTTACCCTAATGTATGTACATAATCGATTTTTATAGTAATTATTGTCAACTAAATAAAACAATGATGTAATAAATATGAGACCAATTATAAATGCATTAAGATTTTGTTATAACAAAAACTGTAATGTAAGAATATTGAATGAATTATTAGCTTAATTTAATTTCATTATGCATCTGTTTATTGAAATAATATTTAATTAAAAATAAAATAATACAATTATGTTGTGAATCTATTGTTAAAAATTGTTATGAATAATAGGAAGATTAATGTATGTTGTTTTTAAATAGAAGCATGTTTATTTATAAGAAAGGAGTTGTGGGTAGGTTAGTGAATGGGAATGCGGGTAGGTGAAGAAAATAATAAAACAGTCTTAGCAGAGTACTGGTTGTTTGAATACGCATCCTTAACAGTATGGAGAATCAATAACCGCTTAATCGATTTAGACGAAATTTGGTAAGCTTCCATGCATCCTTGCTTGTATATAATTCAACTAGTTTGTGTTAATGAATGTTAAGCCTTATAATAGCACTAGCTTTTGCCCGCGACTTCGTACGCGAAGACAATAACGTCAACGTAATAAGTTGTTTGCATGAAATTTGGCACACAGGTAGTTTATTACGTGGATTAACACATAGGGTAATGCCAGGAAAACGTAAAGTTCCCGCGGAATTTGAATAAGTGAATTCTAAAGCCGGTAAGCCGCGGTGGCCTAGTGGTTTGACCTATGGTCTCTTAAGCAGAGGGTCATGGGTTTGAGCCCGGGCTTGGACCTCTTGAGTTATTCCGAATTCGTGTGCTTAACGTTTGGAGTTTACCATGAGCTTTACAGTGAAGGAAAACATCGCGAGAAAAGCTGCACACACCTGAGAAGAAATTCAATAGTATACACCCGCACTGTACAAATCGCACTGGGCCCAAATGGGAACTAAGGCCCAAGTGTTCTCGTTCTGGGAGGAGGCCTGATTGAAACAACAATGTTCTATCCCGGGAAAGTGTACAGCATACGGCGGGATAGAAATAACTGTCAAAACATTTTGAAAATCAGAGACAGTGTAGCTTTTTATTAGTGATATAATTTTAAAAATCAGCCCCCACGTTCAATTCACTTATTTCTATCCCGTGGGAATTTTGCATTTTCCCGTAGATAAGTAGCCTATGTCAATCAGGCATATTGTAACTTTCAAATTGCAAAATATTTTTAAAAATCAGCCCCTAAGTTGAATTTACTTATTTCTATCCCGCGGGAATTTTGCATTTTCCCGGAAAAAGTACTTAATGTCAATGAGGGATACTGAAGCTTACTATTTGTGAAAGAATGTTCAAAATCAGCCCCGAAGTTGAATACAGTTTTTTCTATCCCGCGGAAATTTTGCATTTTCCCGAAGAAAAAGTAGCCTATTTCAATTGGGGATAGTCGTATCATACTATATGAAAGAGTTTTTAAAATCAGTGCCAAAGTTGAATTTACTTATTTCTGTCCCGTGGGAATTTTGCATTTTCCCGGAAAAAAGTACCCTGTGTCAATCAAGGATATTGTAGCTTACTATTGGTGAAAGAATTTTTAAAATCAGCTCAAAAGTTGATATCAAATTTTTCTATCCCGTGAGAATTTTGAATTTCCCCGAATAAAAAGTAGCCTTTGTCAATCGGGGATAGTCATATCACATAGTGTGTAAGAATTTTTAAAATCAGCTCCGAAATTGAGTTAATTTATTTCTATCCCGTGGGAATTTTGAATTTTCCCGGATAAAAAGTAACCTATGCCAATCAAGGATAGTGTAGCTTTCTAATTCTGAAAGAATTTTTAAAATCGGCTCAATAGTTTCAGAGATACCGCTACAAACAAATAAACAAAGAAAGTTGAGATATTTCCCTATCCCGTGGGAATTTCGAAAAATCCTTCCTTAGTGCACCTCTACAATACTCAAGGTACATGTGTGCCAAATTTCAAGTCTCTAGCCCCAGTGGTTTAGGCTGTGCGTTGTCTGTCAGTCAGTCAGTCAGTCAGTCAGTCAGTCAGTCAGTCAGTCAGTCAGTCAGTCAGTCAGTCAGTCAGTCAGTCAGTCAGTCAGTCAGTCAGTCAGTCAGTCAGTCAGTCAGTCAGTCAGTCAGTCAGTCAGTCAGTCAGTCAGTCAGTCAGTCAGTCAGTCAGTCAGTCAGTCAGTCAGTCAGTCAGTCAGTCAGTCAGTCAGTCAGTCAGTCAGTCAGTCAGTCAGTCAGTCAGTCAGTCAGTCAGTCAGTCAGTCAGTCAGTCAGTCAGTCAGTCAGTCAGTCAGTCAGTCAGTCAGTCAGTCAGTCAGTCAGTCAGTCAGTCAGTCAGTCAGTCAGTCAGTCAGTCAGTCAGTCAGTCAGTCAGTCAGTCAGTCAGTCAGTCAGTCAGTCAGTCAGTCAGTCAGTCAGTCAGTCAGTCAGTCAGTCAGTCAGTCAGTCAGTCAGTCAGTCAGTCAGTCAGTCAGTCAGTCAGTCAGTCAGTCAGTCAGTCAGTCAGTCAGTCAGTCAGTCAGTCAGTCAGTCAGTCAGTCAGTCAGTCAGTCAGTCAGTCAGTCAGTCAGTCAGTCAGTCAGTCAGTCAGTCAGTCAGTCAGTCAGTCAGTCAGTCAGTCAGTCAGTCAGTCAGTCAGTCAGTCAGTCAGTCAGTCAGTCAGTCAGTCAGTCAGTCAGTCAGTCAGTCAGTCAGTCAGTCAGTCAGTCAGTCAGTCAGTCAGTCAGTCAGTCAGTCAGTCAGTCAGTCAGTCAGTCAGTCAGTCAGTCAGTCAGTCAGTCAGTCAGTCAGTCAGTCAGTCAGTCAGTCAGTCAGTCAGTCAGTCAGTCAGTCAGTCAGTCAGTCAGTCAGTCAGTCAGTCAGTCAGTCAGTCAGTCAGTCAGTCAGTCAGTCAGTCAGTCAGTCAGTCAGTCAGTCAGTCAGTCAGTCAGTCAGTCAGTCAGTCAGTCAGTCAGTCAGTCAGTCAGTCAGTCAGTCAGTCAGTCAGTCAGTCAGTCAGTCAGTCAGTCAGTCAGTCAGTCAGTCAGTCAGTCAGTCAGTCAGTCAGTCAGTCAGTCAGTCAGTCAGTCAGTCAGTCAGTCAGTCAGTCAGTCAGTCAGTCAGTCAGTCAGTCAGTCAGTCAGTCAGTCAGTCAGTCAGTCAGTCAGTCAGTCAGTCAGTCAGTCAGTCAGTCAGTCAGTCAGTCAGTCAGTCAGTCAGTCAGTCAGTCAGTCAGTCAGTCAGTCAGTCAGTCAGTCAGTCAGTCAGTCAGTCAGTCAGTCAGTCAGTCAGTCAGTCAGTCAGTCAGTCAGTCAGTCAGTCAGTCAGTCAGTCAGTCAGTCAGTCAGTCAGTCAGTCAGTCAGTCAGTCAGTCAGTCAGTCAGTCAGTCAGTCAGTCAGTCAGTCAGTCAGTCAGTCAGTCAGTCAGTCAGTCAGTCAGTCAGTCAGTCAGTCAGTCAGTCAGTCAGTCAGTCAGTCAGTCAGTCAGTCAGTCAGTCAGTCAGTCAGTCAGTCAGTCAGTCAGTCAGTCAGTCAGTCAGTCAGTCAGTCAGTCAGTCAGTCAGTCAGTCAGTCAGTCAGTCAGTCAGTCAGTCAGTCAGTCAGTCAGTCAGTCAGTCAGTCAGTCAGTCAGTCAGTCAGTCAGTCAGTCAGTCAGTCAGTCAGTCAGTCAGTCAGTCAGTCAGTCAGTCAGTCAGTCAGTCAGTCAGTCAGTCAGTCAGTCAGTCAGTCAGTCAGTCAGTCAGTCAGTCAGTCAGTCAGTCAGTCAGTCAGTCAGTCAGTCAGTCAGTCAGTCAGTCAGTCAGTCAGTCAGTCAGTCAGTCAGTCAGTCAGTCAGTCAGTCAGTCAGTCAGTCAGTCAGTCAGTCAGTCAGTCAGTCAGTCAGTCAGTCAGTCAGTCAGTCAGTCAGTCAGTCAGTCAGTCAGTCAGTCAGTCAGTCAGTCAGTCAGTCAGTCAGTCAGTCAGTCAGTCAGTCAGTCAGTCAGTCAGTCAGTCAGTCAGTCAGTCAGTCAGTCAGTCAGTCAGTCAGTCAGTCAGTCAGTCAGTCAGTCAGTCAGTCAGTCAGTCAGTCAGTCAGTCAGTCAGTCAGTCAGTCAGTCAGTCAGTCAGTCAGTCAGTCAGTCAGTCAGTCAGTCAGTCAGTCAGTCAGTCAGTCAGTCAGTCAGTCAGTCAGTCAGTCAGTCAGTCAGTCAGTCAGTCAGTCAGTCAGTCAGTCAGTCAGTCAGTCAGTCAGTCAGTCAGTCAGTCAGTCAGTCAGTCAGTCAGTCAGTCAGTCAGTCAGTCAGTCAGTCAGTCAGTCAGTCAGTCAGTCAGTCAGTCAGTCAGTCAGTCAGTCAGTCAGTCAGTCAGTCAGTCAGTCAGTCAGTCAGTCAGTCAGTCAGTCAGTCAGTCAGTCAGTCAGTCAGTCAGTCAGTCAGTCAGTCAGTCAGTCAGTCAGTCAGTCAGTCAGTCAGTCAGTCAGTCAGTCAGTCAGTCAGTCAGTCAGTCAGTCAGTCAGTCAGTCAGTCAGTCAGTCAGTCAGTCAGTCAGTCAGTCAGTCAGTCAGTCAGTCAGTCAGTCAGTCAGTCAGTCAGTCAGTCAGTCAGTCAGTCAGTCAGTCAGTCAGTCAGTCAGTCAGTCAGTCAGTCAGTCAGTCAGTCAGTCAGTCAGTCAGTCAGTCAGTCAGTCAGTCAGTCAGTCAGTCAGTCAGTCAGTCAGTCAGTCAGTCAGTCAGTCAGTCAGTCAGTCAGTCAGTCAGTCAGTCAGTCAGTCAGTCAGTCAGTCAGTCAGTCAGTCAGTCAGTCAGTCAGTCAGTCAGTCAGTCAGTCAGTCAGTCAGTCAGTCAGTCAGTCAGTCAGTCAGTCAGTCAGTCAGTCAGTCAGTCAGTCAGTCAGTCAGTCAGTCAGTCAGTCAGTCAGTCAGTCAGTCAGTCAGTCAGTCAGTCAGTCAGTCAGTCAGTCAGTCAGTCAGTCAGTCAGTCAGTCAGTCAGTCAGTCAGTCAGTCAGTCAGTCAGTCAGTCAGTCAGTCAGTCAGTCAGTCAGTCAGTCAGTCAGTCAGTCAGTCAGTCAGTCAGTCAGTCAGTCAGTCAGTCAGTCAGTCAGTCAGTCAGTCAGTCAGTCAGTCAGTCAGTCAGTCAGTCAGTCAGTCAGTCAGTCAGTCAGTCAGTCAGTCAGTCAGTCAGTCAGTCAGTCAGTCAGTCAGTCAGTCAGTCAGTCAGTCAGTCAGTCAGTCAGTCAGTCAGTCAGTCAGTCAGTCAGTCAGTCAGTCAGTCAGTCAGTCAGTCAGTCAGTCAGTCAGTCAGTCAGTCAGTCAGTCAGTCAGTCAGTCAGTCAGTCAGTCAGTCAGTCAGTCAGTCAGTCAGTCAGTCAGTCAGTCAGTCAGTCAGTCAGTCAGTCAGTCAGTCAGTCAGTCAGTCAGTCAGTCAGTCAGTCAGTCAGTCAGTCAGTCAGTCAGTCAGTCAGTCAGTCAGTCAGTCAGTCAGTCAGTCAGTCAGTCAGTCAGTCAGTCAGTCAGTCAGTCAGTCAGTCAGTCAGTCAGTCAGTCAGTCAGTCAGTCAGTCAGTCAGTCAGTCAGTCAGTCAGTCAGTCAGTCAGTCAGTCAGTCAGTCAGTCAGTCAGTCAGTCAGTCAGTCAGTCAGTCAGTCAGTCAGTCAGTCAGTCAGTCAGTCAGTCAGTCAGTCAGTCAGTCAGTCAGTCAGTCAGTCAGTCAGTCAGTCAGTCAGTCAGTCAGTCAGTCAGTCAGTCAGTCAGTCAGTCAGTCAGTCAGTCAGTCAGTCAGTCAGTCAGTCAGTCAGTCAGTCAGTCAGTCAGTCAGTCAGTCAGTCAGTCAGTCAGTCAGTCAGTCAGTCAGTCAGTCAGTCAGTCAGTCAGTCAGTCAGTCAGTCAGTCAGTCAGTCAGTCAGTCAGTCAGTCAGTCAGTCAGTCAGTCAGTCAGTCAGTCAGTCAGTCAGTCAGTCAGTCAGTCAGTCAGTCAGTCAGTCAGTCAGTCAGTCAGTCAGTCAGTCAGTCAGTCAGTCAGTCAGTCAGTCAGTCAGTCAGTCAGTCAGTCAGTCAGTCAGTCAGTCAGTCAGTCAGTCAGTCAGTCAGTCAGTCAGTCAGTCAGTCAGTCAGTCAGTCAGTCAGTCAGTCAGTCAGTCAGTCAGTCAGTCAGTCAGTCAGTCAGTCAGTCAGTCAGTCAGTCAGTCAGTCAGTCAGTCAGTCAGTCAGTCAGTCAGTCAGTCAGTCAGTCAGTCAGTCAGTCAGTCAGTCAGTCAGTCAGTCAGTCAGTCAGTCAGTCAGTCAGTCAGTCAGTCAGTCAGTCAGTCAGTCAGTCAGTCAGTCAGTCAGTCAGTCAGTCAGTCAGTCAGTCAGTCAGTCAGTCAGTCAGTCAGTCAGTCAGTCAGTCAGTCAGTCAGTCAGTCAGTCAGTCAGTCAGTCAGTCAGTCAGTCAGTCAGTCAGTCAGTCAGTCAGTCAGTCAGTCAGTCAGTCAGTCAGTCAGTCAGTCAGTCAGTCAGTCAGTCAGTCAGTCAGTCAGTCAGTCAGTCAGTCAGTCAGTCAGTCAGTCAGTCAGTCAGTCAGTCAGTCAGTCAGTCAGTCAGTCAGTCAGTCAGTCAGTCAGTCAGTCAGTCAGTCAGTCAGTCAGTCAGTCAGTCAGTCAGTCAGTCAGTCAGTCAGTCAGTCAGTCAGTCAGTCAGTCAGTCAGTCAGTCAGTCAGTCAGTCAGTCAGTCAGTCAGTCAGTCAGTCAGTCAGTCAGTCAGTCAGTCAGTCAGTCAGTCAGTCAGTCAGTCAGTCAGTCAGTCAGTCAGTCAGTCAGTCAGTCAGTCAGTCAGTCAGTCAGTCAGTCAGTCAGTCAGTCAGTCAGTCAGTCAGTCAGTCAGTCAGTCAGTCAGTCAGTCAGTCAGTCAGTCAGTCAGTCAGTCAGTCAGTCAGTCAGTCAGTCAGTCAGTCAGTCAGTCAGTCAGTCAGTCAGTCAGTCAGTCAGTCAGTCAGTCAGTCAGTCAGTCAGTCAGTCAGTCAGTCAGTCAGTCAGTCAGTCTTTCATAGTTTATAATTTTGATGAATTTAGGCAATACTGTAACAGTTGTCAAATTGTCTGTTTCCCCTTTCCGCGATGTAAGAATATAAAACTGATTGTCCTTTGTCCATAAGTGTTTTGTGGAACTCTATCAACCCATATCAGATGTAATCCTGCCGCTAATGTCCAATTTCATTATACCTTGAATACAAGAAGCTATATCGCGACGCGATATCTTGGCCTTGTTATTTCTCGCCTGCTGACGCTCTTCGCTCATCTGCACACCACATAGTACTCTGCTACAGTTTGATAGCCATGTATACGTTGCTGGAACGTCAACAGGTACAGGCTCTGGAGTACATTCAGAGGACCTGAATATCAACATCTCATCGCCATTGGGGATCCATAATACCGTCTTTCAGGCGGAATGCATGGGTATCATAATGGCAACAACAGCGATTAACTCCAGAGAGGTACAGGGTTTTCCAATCCGTATACTGTCTGATAGCAGATCGGTCTTGCAAGCCCTGCAGAGCAACACTATGACATCGTGGCTAATATACGAGTGCCATCGAGCTCTGACGAAGGTAAGTGAGACAAACACCATTACCCTTCAATAGATAAAGGGTCACAGTGGATCGCGAGGCAACGACGCGGCCGATCGACTGGCGAGGGAGGGATCGGAGTTGAGGGTCTATGGACCTGAACCCATTCTGCCCCTGCCTTTCGGATGGTTGCGCGGCCAGTTGCGCCACAACACCAAGGTAATGCACCAAGAATATTGGACAAACCTAGTAACCTGCAGGCAGAGCAGAGAAGCTCTTCCGAAGATCAACCCCGGATTATCCCGCAAACTTCGCGGTTATGGAAGAACTCAGCTCCGACTATTGGTTGGGGCTCTAACTGGACATGCCTTACTTAACAAACACTTACACAATTTAGGTGTTACAGACAGCCCCCTATGCAGAGCGTGCATGGAGGCGGAAGAAACGGCCTCACACGTCCTGCTGGAGTGTGTTAGTGTGGCGAGCTACAGGGCACTACACCTCGGGACACCGAGGTCGCTCCAGGAAGTCGTCGGCAATGTGAAGGGTCTGCTAGGCTTCCTTATGGAGTTGGGCTGGCATGAATAGTGCCTACAGTCAGTTACGCAAAATAGGCGCGTAAAAGACGTCGAGTTGCGGAAATTAGCCCGTTATTACCTATTACCTATTACGTTGCTGGATACCGATGACAACAGTGTTGTCAGTGAGAACACTAGAGGGAGAGGACTCCCGCGCCCTTCATATCTTCACTTGGCTGGCTTGCGCGCACGGCTCGTCCTCTTCAATACTTTCACAGATATTGTCTTGTATACCTAACTACTTAATAAACCAGGCTTTACATAGTTCACCAATTTATTGGAACTCTACATGAGGGCTGGAACCTATAGATCAGCAATCTATAGCTACTCGGATCATTTTACCCGTATTGTGAAAACCCAGCCTTACCTTGAAGTTCCTTGTCCACGCCCTCAAAGTCGTACTTTTTCGTGTTGATATCTTCTGCAACTTTTTTCACGAATTCCTCATCGTTGTCTCTTGGATATTTCTGTCTAAAGGACGTAATTATTTCCTTAGTTGATTTGTATCCTGTAATTTAAGAATAGCTGCTGACAAATTAACAAATCAGAGGCCGTATTGTCTAACGTGCGGACACTTGCCATCGCTTTCACCATCTCTTTCGGTCAGTCTCATACCGTTTGAAAGAAAGAAATAGTTGAGTGCAATAGCAAGTGTCAACGCAGGCCATGTTCAGATGACGAGCGCTCAACGCGCGTTTTGATAACGCGTGTTTACAACTACATACATTTTGTTTTGGCCGTATACACATGATAACGCGCGTTGGCCAGAACAAAAGTAACGCGCGTTATCAAAACGCGCGTTGAGCGCTTGTCATCTGAACATGGCCTTAGACAATTAAGCGAGCTAATGAGATTGCGTTATCAGAATGGTTTAGAACCGATTGCAGGTGTGCAGACCAATGACGTATCGATGATACGGAGCTTAGGCACCACGGGCCTCACAATATGTCAGTTTTTACCCACAATTTCACCAACTCTTAGGTTTTATCCTTATTAAACATAAGCGAGCGCCCTAAGTTGGCAACACTGAACGTCCCAGGTTTACCATAACGTTTTAACATCAGTTCGAGCAACTTATATTTAACGTGGAATGTGCATGGAAGTTTCAAATCAGTGGGAAACTCGCTTATTATACATAAAGTCATCGGCCGGCACCCGAATTTGACCTTTTTCAAATCGACGGCCTGAAATTTGTAGCACTTGTCTGAAATTCTGAGGTGATGGTTGAAGTAAAGTTCACTCTTCCTAAAATTTATGAAATTTTTACGTTATATTTTCCTTTAAATAAATAATAAATAAATAAATAAATATCACGGGACAATTCACACCAATTGACCTAGTCCCAAAGTAAGCTTAGCAAAGCTTGTGTTATGGGTACTAGGCAACGGATAAACATACTTATATAGATAGATACATACTTAAATACATATCAAACACCCAAGACCCGAGAACAAACATTCGTATTTTTCATACAAATATCTGCCCCGACACGGGAATCGGACCCGGGACCTCAAGCTTCATAGTCAGGGTCTCTAACCACTAGGCCATCTGGTCCTTTAAATTACTTTGTGGCGATTGACCCTAATGAATGACAGAGACAAACAGCTCTCGCGAAGCTACTTCATTCGGACTGCGTACCTAATGGCCGCGGGCGCAAATCCACGTTGGATATAACTTGATGAATCTATCATTTCTTTACGGGATTTCCCGTTTAGGCGAATGAGAACGCGCTCTTTGGCGCATTTCAAGATTAACCAGTATTACCATTTAGTAGTAATTCCATTTAAATTCTTACCAACTAGTAGAAATACTGGGAATGTAGAGAAAAACTAACGAATAAAACTTTTATAAAATACTCAACGAGTCAAAACGTCACAAAAGTATTTGTGAATGAAAAGAAACAGAAGTACTTGAAGCAAACGTTTGAATTTCTAAATAAAGCGATGCGGCTCTACCACAACACAAGAGACACAGCACGTGGTAGATTCTAGTTTAGACTGTAGGTATTGAGTCGAAGATTAATAAAAATAAATAAATCCATGTTTTGTTCTCGCCCTTCACTTATGTACGCGGCTAAGGCCGCAACGAGCTTTTGGCGCATTTATTGCATTCATTTAATTAATTAACTAATTTATTTATTTAACACTTTCACAGTCCAGTGACCCATGTGTGGGCCACGATAGCTCTTATTCCATTGTAATAAGGTTCTACTTTAAGGCACGGACAGGGAACGTGTTAATCCCTTGCTGCATCATTCATTACTATACTTCATTTTTTTAGCATTAGAAACAAGGTAAACAATCTTGACGGGTCTTTTTATTGAAAAACGCTTTTATAAAAATAGTAACTATTACTTATGAAGCCAAGAGTCTAAATGACCATAATTATTTCCTTTCAAATTGTTACATATCTTATTTATCAAAAGTGTTTTTCAATAAAATAAGACACGTACAGATGATCGCTTAACTTGTAATGCTAAAAAAAAATGATATCATGTGTAAGATATTTGGAGTAGTGATTTTCGAAACACGATTACTTTTAGTTTGCTCGATAGAAAAAAAAACCAAAGTAGTCTCTAAAAAATAAAATAAATCCTTAGTACGGCGTAAACACTACACGGCAGGTCATGACTTTTTAATGTTAACTAGCGACCCGCCCCGGCTTCGCACGGGTACAACTATATTATTTATTTATTTATTTATGGAGAACCAACAGCTTATACAATACATCTTAAACATTACAGTAAATACAGCAAGCCAATTACAGGTTCTCGCCGACAATTACAGTGTAACAATAAGGCAGTATGCCCACACAGTCCCTTTGGACACACAAAAAAGAAAAAAGAGAAAATAACTACTTAGTGACAAATAATTCAGCACTATTTTATCGGAGGAGAAAAAATAATCAAGTCCCTAACCTAACAAACTTAATCTACAGTATGGTACAACGCTCAATGCAAGAAAGCATGAAAGAAAGCATGCAAGCGAGAATCCAAGCAGGATTCTAGCGAGCATGCAAGCAAGCATCCAAGCTAGCATGCAGGCAAGCATGCAAGCAAGCACGCAAGCAAGCACACAAACAATCATGCAAGCAAGCATGCAAACAAGCGTGCAAGCAGCATGCAAGCAAGCAAGCTTGTAAGAAAGCATGAAAGCAAGCATGCAAGTGAGAATCCAAGCAGGATTCTAGCGAGCATGCGAGCAAACATCCAAGCAAGCATGCAAGCAAGCATGCAAGCGAGCATCCAAGCAGGCATGTAAGCGAGCATGCAGGCAGGCATGCTAGCAGGCATGGAAGCAGACATGGCTCTTAATCCCAGAAAATCTAAGTATCTTATATTTGGATCTAAGCATCAAATTTGTAATACTTTGAAAAATCTGGCTACCGAGAATGTTGCTATCATGGGCGAACCAATAGAAAGGGTAGATGTAGCAAGAAATCTTGGGCTAACTATGGACGGCGAGTTACGCTTCGAGAGCCATATAACTCAGTTAGTTAGCAGCTGCTTCTATCGCCTTCGGATTCTTTACAATATTCGTGATTACCTCAGTGTGGATTTGCGTGTCCTACTGTGTGAATCGCTCGTATTGTCTAGATTAAATTATTGTGATGTCGTCTATGATGGCTGCATACTTGGTCGTTCTAAGAGATTGCTCCAGCGAGTTCAAAACGCATGTGCTCGTTTTTGTTTCAGAATCCCTCCTCGGTCCCATGTCACTCCGTACTTGAACGCTGCTGATTTGCTTAAGATGCACAATCGCAGGCGCTTGCATTTTGCAACCCTTTTGTTCGGTGTAGTGCGGCACAAGACGCCTTCGTACCTTTTTGAAAAAATCACATGGTCGAAAAGTGTGCGCAGATTTAAGGCTATTGTTCCGCCGCACCGGACGGTGGCGTTTCGAGGCAGTTTCAGGTTTGCGGCGTCTAAGTGCTGGAATGACATTCCCCCTCCTATCCTAGGAGTGACTAGCAGGTACACCTTTGGGCGAAAGCTTAAAGGCTATTTGTTGTCATTTCAGAAAACTTAATTCCTTTCCTTTCCAGCACTATTTCACAAAACTTCTTTTAATTTTTCTTTGTCTCGGTTATTTCACTTTTTGTTTTTTTTTTTTTGTTTTATTCCGCGCAGAGTTGTATACTTGGCAAGCGAGTTATAGCAATTTATGATTCAGTAATTTTGTTAAAATTATTCGTTTTTATGGTCTATGTACAAATTATCCATTTACGCATGTAGTTTATGTAGTTTATCGCTTATTTATAAGTATACAGTTTATCTATCTTTGTGGCGTTCCGGGTATTACCGACGGTGCTGGCTGAAAATCAGCGCTGGGGTGCTATAAACGCCTCAGCATTATGCTGAGCCAGTATCCAATTTACAACCGCAATGACACACTCTTTTTTAGCCTTTGTATTGTCCTTTTTGTAAAATATTTTTATGTGTCTTGTGTTGTTGTAAATAAATGTATTTTCTTTCTTTCTTTCTTTCTTTCTTTCAAGCAGGCATGGAAGCAAGCAAGCATGCAAGCAATCAAGGATGCGTGGAAGCTTACCAAATTTCGTCTAAATCGGTTGTGGTTATTGATTCTCCATACAAAGTTTCACCCCCCTTTTCACCTCCTTAAAGGGCGATTTCCGGGATTAAAACTATTCTATGTCCTTTCCCGGGACTCAAACTATCTGTATACTAAATTTCATCTAAATCGGTTCAGCGGCTTAAGCGTGAAGAGGTAACAGACAGTCAGACAGACAGACAGATACACTTTCGGATTTATAATATTAGTTTGGAATTAGTACTCATAGACTGCTGGCTCTGTGAGCTGTAGTGGATCTCGCGAGTTTTATGAAATTGTTTTATGAAACGCACCTCTCTCGGCCCCTTTCTAATCATACCCCCCAGCCCCTGTACCGCGCGGGCGAAGACACATTTAAACGGTCTAGCTATAATAATCTACTCTTATTAATTCTCTAGTGGCTTTTTCATTAAATTAAAATAAAAAAAAATTTAAGGGGGGCTCCCATACAACAAACGTGATTTTTATAGATAATTGTACGGAACCCTTCGTGCGCGAGTCCGACTCGCACTTGGCCGGTTTTATTTAATTGGCAGGCACCAGGCAGGTCCCACCGAAATGATCTGTATTTTATTTGGAATGTTTATTTTATCTACACTAATCTATTATCTTTTTAAACATTTTGGGATAAATAAAGATAATTAAACTTATATATAAGTATGCTAATTATAACGAACATGACTCAATCACTACATAGTCGCTTCCCGCTGTCTGTCTGTCTGTCCCTATGTATGCTTAGATCTTTAAAACTACGCAACGGATTTTGATGCGGTTTTTTTTAATAGATAGTGATTCAAGAGGAAGGTTTATAATGTATAACACATGCATAATTGCACCCGAGCGAAGCCGGGGCGGGTCGATAGTTTGTCCAAATTTCCAAAATAAAAAACTAAGGCATTTATTTATATTGACATTTTTAATTTCGTAATATTTTTTGAACGGAATGTTCGATTTCGATAATTGGGAATGTCTAAAAAAAATTACCAGTGGTTTTTATATTTTTTTTTGTATAGAAAAGTCAATCATAAGAAACTAATTTCAATATTTTGTCATTTAGTTCACTACTTTTTTCAAAATTAATTATTTAAACTATTTTGGTTGATGACGTCAGATTATAATTGAGGGCTCCCACACTGTCAAATTTCTAAATCTATCTAAATGCGTACGATAAGGCAACCCCTTTAATTATTTATTGCGTAGTGGTACACTGTAACTAGTGTTACTTTACTGGCACTGTCAAAGTGCTACATGTCAGGCAGCGGGTCCAAATCAAACTCCGTAGTACAATCCACGCGTTAATTTTGAAGCATTCTAACCACACAGAATAAAGTACGACTTAGACCGGTCACGCAATTTACACCAATGTCAAATGAAGGTCATCGCTTATTTGTTACGTAATAAATTCATTACATCATTTTTTTTTTTTATTAGCCTGTTTTGGTGTCCCACTGCTGGGCAAAGGCCTCTCCTCTCTTGCTCCATTCTTGCCTATTCAACGCGAGCTCCTGCCATCCCACGTGATACACATCTAGGTCGTCCCTCCATCTCCGCTTTGGTCTGCCTCTATTACGATATCCATCGCTAGGGATCCATTCCGTGATAAGTTTGGCCCAACGTTCCGAGTTCATTTGACATACATGTCCAGCCCAGTCCCACTTCAACTTGGCCGTCTTTACGCCCACATCAGCAATACGAGTCATGAAGTCGCTAATGAAGGGGAACCTTCCAATGTCTCTAAAGCGCAAACTTGTCGACATGTGTATCCTGCCCGTCCTAACCTAAGGCGCGCAAACGTGGTCACTTACAGAGGCTCAAAAGTCCAGACTCAAGGTTTGCCAACGAGCAATGGAGCGAAGCATTGTGGGAGTCCGAAGAACCGACCGGATTAGAAATACTGAGCTGCGCTCTATGACTCATTACATAATATTAAAATTAAATAACTACAGAAAACGAGTTAAAAAGCATTTATCTCGAAATGGTTTTCGATTTACTATACATTGCAAAAAAATAGACATCCCCAATTCAAAAAGAAATCAACAGGTATTGAACCAGTCTTGAATACGAAATGATTTATTTGGATATGAATTAATACAAAGGTGTGGATAACATGGCCTGATTTTGATAGGCATTTCTATCATCTTTTAAAATGTAAAAAAATAGTAATAGTGACGTAACTACAATAGTTGGTCATATGGTCTCGCGAAGTTTTTTGTAGATACGTTAAGTTTTTGTGTATACGTTCTATAATATTGTAGAACATTTTTTTGTTCTATCATCAATACTTTCTGCAGCGCATGCGATGAAAGACATTTTATGGCTAATTTTTTTACACCTTGGGTTGGTTTTAGTAAGATTTACTGAGGATCTCTAATTTTTTCTAGTAATAAATATAGCCTATGTTACTCAGTGATAATGTAGCTTTCTAACGGTAAAAGAATTTTTGCAATCGGTCCAGTAGTTTTTGAGTTTATTCATTTTAATACATACAAAAATTCAAATCTTTCCTCTTTATAATATTAGTGTAGATGTAGGTAAAACAAGATGTTTTCTAGGGCCTAGTGATGCTACATTTGTAAAATATGTACATCTTTTGTTTTAGTAATACGATGAAAATTGAGCCGTCGCGCTTCCCCCCTGTCCGTATAGTTAGTTACGTTAGTTCTGCTTCGGCCATCGGATGGGGAACTTGTGTCGCATGCGCTTACGCACGGCTTTGATTCTAGCCGCTCTCACGCACACATAACATACACGAGTGCATAGAATACCTAAAATCGATTAGCGCAAGAAGCTCGGTGCGGCAATGCTTGCCCCAAACAAACAGACGCTCTACCATGAGTTACACTAGTTTGCAGTGACCGTACTCGCTTGCGACGGTGTAAATGATTTGTATGGAGAATTGTACTTCCGTAAGTGACCGCTAGAGGCGCTGTACACAATTCTCTATATAAATCATTTACGCCGTCGCTAGCGAGTACGGTCACTGCAAACTAGTGTAACTCATGGTAGAGGTACAGTAAGTAGAGCGAGAAAATGAGATAGAGACGAATATAGTCCGAAAAGCTCGTGCGCGGCTCTCCGCGGAACCCTGTCGCAGTCAGCATTTGCCGCTCTTGTTAAAAACAATCTCGTTAAGGACAGCAGACTCCCTGAGACAGGGTTCCGCCGAGCGCCGCGCACGAGCTTGTCGGACTATAGTGAGGCTACGTTCCTTATCATACTACCCCTCACGCCGAGTGCTCTCTCTCTCTCTCTCTCTCTCGTCATGACTAGCTAAGCTAGATAGACAGGGAAGAGTTGTTCAAGACAGCAGCGTGCATCTGCTTCATCACACATGCGCGATGAGCAGAGCGAGAAGAAGTGCGAGGAGCAGTGCGATGAGCATAGTGTGACCCAAGGGTTATGCTTTACTATAACGCGTGCCAATCTACATGCCAATTTTTAACCAATATTGCGGATGAGAAATGTATTCTTCTTACCTTCTCCTTGTAAAATATCCGGCAGAAGAAGCTTCAATACTTGTTTCATATAAAAGTAATTTACAAATAAACCTTTTTCTCTACACTTCTTCATGGCTGGTTTCAACTGTTTCATGAGTCTCTTCACAACAAGCACGAATTGAGGGCATGCCGGTACATTTTTGTTGTGACAATAAGCTTCTACATCAATTACTTCCGTAACTTCTGCCGTCTTGTTTCCATTATCTATATCTAGATTTGTTTGTTCTAAGATTTGTTCTTTATTTCCAAGTTCGTACTCTTCTGTACCGTCATTCTGTAACAATTTATTTTCGTATGGAGGATTTATATATCGCACAATCCCAGTCGGAAATCTTTACGTAATACTATGTAAAATTAATTATTTATTATAAAGCTGCTACGCGATAAACAACTGCCTAGCCATAATTCTACCAAAAGAATGATGCATTAAAAATCTGCTTACCATAACAGCATCCAGCTTAACATTCAAAATTTCTTGAACTAAATTTTTAGCTAAATCATTACCATTGGCACCTTTTTCCAAAGCTGAAGAATGAAGAATGTCATCAAAGATCTAAACATAATGAGCAACAAATTTAAACAAAAATATTTTAAATATTTTGCCATTAAAGTGAGGACTAGCTGAGACGTACTATTTTGAGCCCCGGCTTCCTCTGTACCTGTTTCTTGAGTTTTAATCTCATTTAACATTCCTTTGAGAAGTAGGATGTCGTCTTCCTCGGTGCATATTTTTCTATAAATATCCAATGCATTATATATCGATAATTTTCCATCGACATATAGAATTTTTACCCTTTCATGGATAAGTATATTCAACTTATCTGTCAATAGTTTTTCTATACTATCCGATATTATAATATTCTCTTTTAAAGATATTTTCAGAAGTAAAGATTTCATAACAAACATGATATCGTCGCAAATTAATCGTATCATTGTTTCATCACTTTTCACCCCTTTTCTATGAGCACTTTCCTCTTTTATCTTCATTGGATTATGTTTAAAACCTTCCTTTTTATCAGCAGAGTCCTTTTTAGATTTATCTTTATTTATTTTTTTTTCACTATTCTTAATGCTGTTGTGGCTTCCCATATTTTTATTATCTTCCAATTTACTAGTTCTGTTTCTGTAATTATGAACGTTGATATTTATTAGTAGCAGGTTGTATTAATCTTATTTTCTTATCTTTATTGGTATTTGAGTTGAATATGACATTGTTTTCAATTGTAGTACTTGTAACACTGGTTATATTACAATTCTTACTTACTTAAAGTCTGTTTCAGTTTTTTTATTGGTAGAACGACCCAGTGCTATGCTTTCATGTTTAGGAGAGTAATTATCATATCTAGTTCTCTTTTTCGTTATTATAATTTCAATATCGGAATTTTCGACTTCAGAACGATTGACTCTTGATCTGAAATACGTGCGATACTTACTTGATATTTTCAAGGCAGATGGATGACTGATTTAAGGTCTGGGCAATGTAATATTTTCGTGTAGTATTCTAATAAGTACAATGAGTACATGTGAAATTTTTCATACAAATGAATCAGGACATTTTGGGAGGTTGTGCTAGTTAGGCTCTCAAGGAAAGGTAAGCAACTGATATATATATATGCTAGAGAGTAGTCTAAAATAGCAGATCCATATTTTTTTTGCTGCCCCCAAAGGTTCGTTGTATGGGATCCCCCTTAAATATTTGTTTTATTTTAATTTAATAATTTCTTTTTAAAGTGAATATTTTATGTACTAGCTGATGCCCGCGGCTTCGCCCCGTTGTATTTTTTCTAAAATTTCTTTCATACGAACCTTCTCCTGAGAGTAACAAACGCAACAAAAAAAGAATTATCCAATTTGGTGCAGTCGATCAGAAGTTATGCGCGTACAAACATTTCGGTGATTAATTTTACAGCCCGAGCGGAGCTCGGTCGCCCAGGTACTATGTATTTAAGTATGTATCTATCTATATAAGTATGTTTATCCGTTGCCTAGTACCCATAACACAAGCTTTGCTTAGCTTACTTTGGGACTAGGTCAATTGGTGTGAATTGTCCCGTGATATTTATTTATTTATTACTAGCTTTTGCCCGCGACTGCGTCCACGCGGAATTAGTAATTTGGGCAGCTTATTTTTTTATCCAATTTGCTTTTTCATCACACCCGCATTCACATTCACTACCGTACTCCCACCCAAGTCAAGCGTGCCTATACATAGATGTTTTACTTCAAAAACCCCCGATTTTGAAACATTCTTCGGCTCCGCTCCGCTCCTATTGGTGTTAGCGTGATGATATATAAATAAGTAGCCTATGTTCTTTCTCAGGCTCTAGACTATCTGTGTACCAAATTACAATAAATTCGGTTCAGTAGTTTTAGCGTGAAAGCGAGACAGACAGACAGTTACTTTCGCATTTATAATACTGTTAGGATTTATTTATATATTTGAGCTGATACACGTGCTCTTTACTTTTTCATGTTCTCAAACATAATTATAATCAAACCAGTAATAATTTCATAATCTATACAAGTTATAGGGTTTAGTCACTTTTCAGTACTTAAGACAATCTCTCCAATTAGGTTGAGATTGGGCGGCTAAAAAAATACGGGTTTGTTATTTTAGATTACTCTCTAACATTATATCAAAATAAATTAAATCGGAGCCGGACAGTTGAGTACCTATAGTAGTGGCCATAATTCGAGAAACAACTACTTTGACAATTCATTTTGCTCAAATGTTGCCACAGACACGGTAGTGCTGTTCGTGTCGATAATAAAAAAAACATTACGGCTTTGGCTACCTGTGGTATTTATTTATTCATTGTCTCTCGAATTATGGCCACTACTATAGCTTTCCTTGTCAGTTGCATTCACACCAGTTACTTCCCTGTAAATTGGGGTTGTCTATTTTTATGTAATGTTTAAGTAAATCGAGAACCATTTCGAGATAAATGTTTTTTAAATCGTTTTCTGTAGTTATTTAATTTTAATATACATAATGTATTACCTTGACCTTCATTTGACATAGAAATAGATGTCGCAGACGGTCCAAGTTGTATACTTAATTCTGTGATTTAGAATTCTTCATAATTTTTCGCGTGGATTATACTACGGAGTTTGATTTGGACCCGCTGTCTGACGTCTAGCACTTTGACAGCGCCAGTAAAGTGAAACTTGTGACAGTATACCACTATACAAAAAATAATTAACAGGTTCCCGGTCCTATGAGGCACATGCGCCTCATGTGTGTCATTGTTACTATGGGGACGTGTCGAAACCCCACGTCGACACCGCACATTGCTTCGGGACAGGGAATCTGTTAAAGGGGTTGCCTTATCGTACGCATTTAGATAGATTTAGAAATGTTGCTGTGTGGGAGCCCTTAATGAAAAGAAAATCTATTCTCAAAATAGTTTCAATAATTAATTTAGAAAAAAGTTGCAACTAAATGAAAAATATTGAAATTAGTTTCTTATTTAATTGAGTTTTCTATACAAAAAAAAATATAAAAAAATATATTCGTATTTTTTTTAGACAATCCCAATTCGGAAATGGACACAGTTTTGGAGAAATGCTCTTTTTCGTGGGTTAAGCTAATATTTAAATATAAAGGCAAGTAATTTTGTACTTGATTTGAGATGTAATGAGGTGAAACATTTAAAATTTATATTTTATGTGAACTGTACCGACCGCGTGGCTATAATTTGAACAATTACCTTGAAATTGAAGGCTCCCTTTTTACAGGGCTTTTGGGCATGATAGCTAGTAGTCGAGGCCTGTTTCGTGACCTTGATGTTCTGCTTCTAGAGCCGCTCATAGGTGACCTCAACCTTTTGCTCCGCGAGATTCGAGTTAATGACCTTTCTCTTTTCTTCGAGACTCTCTTACAGGTTCTGTCTCTAGATTCTGTATCGCGCGAACACGACTTGTAGTGGCGGGACCGCCGTTTCCGTGACCTTCGAGTTTTGGGGCTTGAAGTCCGTGACCTTGACCTTCGAGTTTTGGTGCTTGAAGTCCGTGACCTTGACCGTCGAGTTTTGGGGCTTGAAGTCCGTGACCTTGAATTGCTTTTACGAGAGGTCCGTGACAGTGACCTCGATCTTACAGCTCTGGAGCGCACTCTTGACTTGGACCTGCATTTCCTCGAGCTTCGTTCTCGGGAATTGGGTTTAGGCTGGATCTGGCTGGATGGTCCTGGTTGGATTTCGGCATCTATATCCCACTGCGGTGAGTTTAGCTTAGAAATTGAAGCAGATTCTTTGGCATGGGACTCAATTGCCTTCAATTCTTGTATTTTAGCAGCTCGTCTTATTGTATACAACTCTAACTCTTGCGAAAACGATTTGCTCTCTCTGGAAATTGACCTTGACCTTGACCTTGGTTTACTTGAAATATCTGTTGGTTCGTCGTCAGAGTCGAAGAGGCACTGAAAAAGTTAAGTTATTTTAGCAGGCGACATTTTTCAGCTAACCAGGCGATCTACTCCCAAATTCAAAATGTTACCATATTGTTCTTCTCAATCTCCTATTAAATAGGTACTATAAGTGTGAGCGAGGCGTTATGACACGAAAGTACGTATAATAGAAAAAAAAGTGGAAGTGTCGTGAGTTCCTTTGGAATTGAAACCATTTTCGCCGAAAATGATCACATGCACATTCTTACACAGTTTGACATCTCTGCTTTGAAATATTGGCTTGATCGTAGATTCTATTCAAAAAAGTAATAAATTCTGAATCGGTAACATAATTTAGAACTTTACTTTAAAGGTGTATGTATTATGTAATTTATGTATTAATTGGTCATTCTACTGGCGACATAATCCGCCGTATACACCAATACCACCGTATTGACGTAAAATATTCACATTTCTGTTTTACAGTAACCAAACATTACTGGAATGTTACTAACCACCATCTCACACAACGAAAAACTAATAATAAAAGAATACTAATTTGACGAATTAAACATTCGAACATCGTCGGTCGCGGACACGCGTAGGTCACCGGTCTCCGGCGGCGGATGGTCAGAGAAATCAGGGCCTCACTTCTGTGATGTCAGGATCAGGAACTCCTTAGCTGAGCCCAGACTAATCCTTAAACATTTTAAGCTTAATACTCAAATATCATAGGGCATTCGAATCACAAATAATGACGACTTATCGCTTTGGCACCTGGGTTTGAAGAGGATTCGAGTTTTGATTTGAAGTGCACAGTCAAAAAATTTTGGTAAGTACTTACCTATTGATATTTACTCTTCCTTCTAAAAGAATATTATTTTATATCTATACTATATTAGAAAAGAAAATAACTTGCCCATCTAATTTTATTTATTTACTACTTCTACTAAAGAATCGATACCCTTTGCCTTTTCGTGAGGAAGAAAAAAAATGACTTATTTCATTATTGACAGGTCGAAAGACTCGTCTAGGGCTACCAGATGCAAATTTTAAAAATCATCGCAAAAAGCGAGATTTCTAAGGATGTTTTCCTTTTCCCTAAAAACAAGATTTTTTTCATGTTATTGCATACCACATTCAGTATGTTCACTTCAGTGAAGAACCTAAGTTTTATTTCTTGTTCCCAGAATTTTCCATAAAGTTACCCGTTATTTTAATCGTCGTCAGTATAGGTAGTATGGACTAATGGGTTACGTTAGTATTCCGACGACGTCTGCACCGAAAGGAAACGGGGGTTGACTCGTATAGGATTCCGTACTCTAAGGATGCTAACGGATAATCGTGTCATGCACCGATTGATATAATCATTTGACTTACTCATTATATTCCCATGTAAAATCGATCGAGCGTCAGTCGAGCAGGCGTAGGTATGATACGAACTTTCGGTAAGAAAGTTCAATTAGCACCTGCCTGTTTTTTTTTACTCATTCGTTTGGTAAATTATACATACCGCATATTCTCTTTGTAGTTTTCTTCTCTCTCTTATAAGTTCCATCTCTGTCTCCACAATCAACTTCTGCTTTTTCAGCAATTTGTATTTGGCCTAGAGCAAGAATTAATAAACGAATTAATACTCTATTGAATCAGACGTTACTTTATTAGTGGTCCAAATTACCGATATCAATATCGCGGTGGGTCGTAGTGTAACAAGTTAAATAGGTTTCAGATCACTAATCGAATTTACTTAGGCAATTAGCAACTTTAAAATCAAGAAAAAAGTCCGACTCAAACCAAAAAAACAATACCTACGTAGGTAGTAGGCAGAAATAAGGAATATTTTTTCTAAAGCCGGATTTTAGGTATTTGGCCTGTTGTGTGTCGATCGAAAAACTATAATAGTCGGACGACTTATTATACATCTACTTAAGTACCTATCTACTTACCTAAGTTAATCGAAATTTATGAGCATGCGGCATGATGTGGTGCCAGACAAGATATATAGCATGCAAATACAAGTCGTAGGTAAAGGTTTTACAAAGCTATCACGCGCGCAATTTCTTTATTGCTAAGTTTATCTCCCCTAGTGTGATAATAATTAGTTAATGTGGCCCCACAACATATCTGCTATGTATGATACATACGTACCATATAGTATAAATCTTCCCAGGTGAATTTTTCGCTTCGAGCCCTATCTTTCAAACACAAACGGTATCGTCATAGTATTAAGGTTCAAAATTAATGTAATGGCTCGAAGCGAAAAATTCACTTGGGAAGATTTATACTATACCTATATATAAAAAGCTTGGAAAGGAACACTTTAGGCGAATAACTAGTGCTAGTGGCAAAGGCGCTGGTAACGGATACTTTTTGTGCGGGCCCTAATGATGAATCTACCTAGGTACAAGTTTGCGTCTCTGAAGCTACAATTACAAGCCTGCCGAGACTTGGCAAACGTCTACAAGCTCCAAGCCTTTACAAAGGCTTGAATGCCATTTACACGCTTGCAAGTGCATTATTGTTCCGATATACTTAGCTTCCTTTGATCTGTGTTCAAAAACCGACACCGGCTTGGATCGGCCACAAGGTCACGCAAGCCAAGCAAAACGCCGCCGTTCACACGCTTGTGAAAGGTTGTCGAAGCTTGGCAAGCGTGTAAATCACGTGTAAATGTTGCATGGAGTTAGCCAAACGTGTACCGCGCAAGTTTTCGCGCAATCGCCTCCTGTTGACACTTACACGTTTTACTGCGACGCTACAAGTAGGTATCAACTTTGGAGAAGCAAACTTATTTGGTCGGTGCGAATTGTACAGTCAACGTCATAAATAAGTGATCACTGCACCTTATCGCTTTCAGTCGTTACATAATATCGTATGACTTTTCAAAGATGACGTCGAAGTGCCAAAGTACAAAAGTGATCACTTATTTATGACGTTGACCCTACATGCGCTTATACTTACATCTAGCATAGCGTTGGCTCGGAATATCGCACCGCTTGACATGGTAGGCAGCGCCAACGCCGAAACAGCCTCGTTTTCCATGCTAGAGCTCCTCGACTGCCTCCGAGACCACTCCGGGCTAGAGTCCCTCAAATACTTCTTATTCTTAGTTATTTTGGCATGCAAAATGTATTGGGTCCCATCTTGCATCTCGTATCGATAACCATCGAGCTGCTCTTGAGCTGCGATGGCGTCGAAGCCTGAACGAAAATCTAAAGCTACCAGTGGCTTATTATTCTCTTGCGGCAAATAGCGGACCTCAAATGTACCTATCTCTGAATTTGTTGTGAATAAACATTCCAAATAGTAACCTAAATCGTCGATAGAGACCTAAAAGTGAAGTGATGTTTTAATGAAGTTTGTTAAAAACGTGATTTTATATACATATGTACATAATATGCGTTCTTCGGTAGTTACCAGTATTTTGCATGGTGCGGCGTGTATGTGTTAGAAAGCAAGCCGCATTGCATCGCATGGTAATTATGATACCTACTGGATGAAAAATTCCGCATATATCCAATCTTTAGGTACCAAAGCAACGACTTGCACGTGTTTTACAACAAAATGGCGTTAGATACATAACATGACCATGACAGTGTGTGAAATGAAAGAAACCACGACCGTTTACGGGCAAAATCTTTCAAATAAACGAATTTACTGTAATATTTTGGTACGGAGATGTACGTAGTTAGCAAGACAATGATGCCCAATCCAAATCTTGTTTTAGGTTCTGAGCGCGCCATTGCTACAGATGGAAATTTTCAAACATATGCCATAAAAGTGGAATTATGTTATTACTCACATATGTAGGCACACCGGAGAGCAGTAGAGTCACACAGCCCATTTCGTTACAAAGAAGGAAAATCTTATTATATAAAAAATATCTCTGTTTTCACAAGTAACTTCAAGTAAGATGCCGGTTGCATTGTATGAAAGAAAAACAAATGAAAAATAGAAACGTAGTGTGCGTTTAAATACTAGTGCTTGCTCTTATTTAATTAATTGTGTTCAAATTATTATTATTAATATTTTATTCGCCGTAATCGGGATGGACGAAAATGATTTATATTGTTTTCTTAGTTTCTGGTATAAAAAGACATCTAATTTAATATTTAAAGGCTCGTTCATTAATTTTTTAGTGGTAATGGCTGAATAACTAGTAAATTTTGATTTGGTTTTAAAACGTCAAAACGAGATTTTTTTTTCTTCTCTGTGAATAACCACGGCGACGAGAGCCGGCAGTGCTGCCATATTTGGCAATTTTCCGCTATTTAGGCTATCTCTAAATCGATCGGGATACCAAAAATTGCGTTTGGTACCCAAATCAATCGAAAAATGGAGATTAACATTTTTTCTCGGTTTTTTTTTTTTAAATATCGCCTAGCAAGTTATTGGGGTGGCATTTTTTATAGCACAACATTTTTTAAATCAGATTTTTGTACCCAATTTTCTTTGCAAAGTAAATCGAATTTAAGAGTATGAGTAAACAGAAAAGAAACCTTTCATATTATTTCTACGTTTTTTTTACTTTAGTACGGCATATGTATCTACATTTTCGATTTATTAAGTATTAAGTACTTAGTTTGAATTAGTTCTAGTTAATTTTGTTCTTATAATTATTGTTAAAGTAAATTGTAAGTTGACGGTTTTATAAAGAGAAAATATTTTCCTACAGAATTCCTGACGTTCGATTGGTGAATTTCAAAGTATAAGGAAGTATTTATTATAGGCTTCATTTGACAAAATATTGCATGACATTAATTTAGTTAACAATAGAAGACTAGACATTTAAGTAAGATTTCCTCTAGATATGGATGTCTCGTAAATAACCGAATGTTTACGGGACCGCTTAGAAGGCATGCTCATGAGAGTTGATAGTTCTGGCGATAACTCCTTAATTAACGACTATCATCTTCTGATTGTAGTTTCCATAAACATTTGCTTCAAATCAAATTCTATTCTCTACTATGAGCGAGATAATGGTTTAATTATCTGATAGCTGTCCATTAACAACCGTAACAAACTACAAAATTGATTCAGTTCCGAAATATCGATAACGTTTGCTATTCAGATTGTTTTTTAATTTATTCGTTTGCAGAGTACTCAAATCAACTTGACAATGTCGGCCGATAGGCTCATGTACGTAGATAAAACATATACTTATAATAAAACCTAGTGTTCTTTGTATTAGCAATGGAAATCCTTGAAGTTCATTACTTTTTCCTTAAGGTAGAAGATAATTTTCTTTCTCGAGCTTACGAATAGATTGCCTAAGATGCTCCTATTTCTACAAACTTAGCCGTAACTCTATGCACTATATGGGTATGATTGTCTGAGTGACGCCCTTAGAATGTAAGAAAACCACTAAATTATTTCGACATAAAAGTAGCGCTTTGATCCGTTGTTGTTGACGTTGTTGATGACGTTTTTTTGAAAGAGATAGTGCAAAAGTGGACTTATTTGCCACACTTTACGTCGCTCTTGAGCACAGTTATCGAGACAGGCCACGATTATCATAAAAAGAGCGTGTAAATATCTTGAAGGGAGTTGAGGTAGGATGGCGATTACCGGTTGCCTTGTTTAGGTTATGTTGAATACCTACTACTAATGATTGCGGTAAGTTAAATCTTTCAGTTCTTTTCAGACGTACCTACATACAAGCTGTAGTAGATTTCGTAGTGACTGCTTTGTCTGTTATATTTTCTGACATTCTTTTCTTAATGATTGGTAAAACGAGGCCAGAAAAGAAGAACTATTCTTTTATAAAGTCCTTTCCATTTTGTTTTCTCGGGAATGTGCTTAATGATTGTTAGTTTTTTTCTATTCATGCGCTCTCGTAAAGTTTGTGACGAAAAATTATTTCAGTTTTAGGTTTAATGCAAAATCGATTTAAAACTTCAACCGCTTATTCAATGTTTAAGCCTAACTAGAGACTCGTAGTTTACAACTAAGAGCTTTAATTTTACTTCCATCTGTTACATAGAGACAGGATTTTCCTAAAAAAAAATATTTTCTTCCTAATAAATCTGGTGCCAATTTTGCCGCCAGATTTGGCAATTTTCCGTTATTTGAAGCTGTCCCTATAAGGATCGAGCAAGTGACCGGGGGCACCAAAAATCATCAATCAATAGGTACTTAAAAAAAAATTCATGTGCTTGCTGAAACAAACTTTTGCGAGATGATCAAAAGCATTTTAAATATACATTGAAACTTTCTTAAAGTTAGGGCATTTTCAGCCAATTTTCTTACCAAAACCCGTTCTCAGAAACGATATGTAGAATTTAAAGATAGCAAGTATAACCACACAAAGCATAAATTAGCCTACTGTCTTAGCTAATTTATGCTTTGTGTGCTAATAAATAAATAGCTGCTTGGGCTTTCTGATACTTAGTTGACCAGCTATTAGTTTTTTGAAATCGATTTTGGGAAAGCTTATCTGTTTGCAAAATTACTCCATTATATTTATTTATGCCAGCTGCATTCGCACAGTTGGACTGTACCTCGAATTTAAGTCTGTATCTGGTTTCATGTTAAATAAATAACGCATTTTTTGACACATGGACAAGGGTTCAAAGACTACCGCCACAGAGGGCTAAACCAGGGTTGTCGGGTTCCTTTTCATTCTCTTCGACGATAAATTAATTGGTTGATTTTATATTATTGGGAATATTGTTTTAGACATTTTTAAAGACCCGAATGAAAAACCTTTTAGTGTTATTCAGATAGCATTTGAATATTATCAGTTATTTTCTACTTCTGGGAGGCGTGCGCGCAGCTGAATCCAACGTGTATTTAATGAACTTTGATGGATACACCGAGCGAACACTGTCCTAGTTTGTGCCATAGGAATGGCCACAACGACTGCCAGGTGTACAAAATAAAATTTAATGCGACTTTAAGAATACTGGGCTATGAGAAGGACTAAATTTGAGATTAGAAATGTCTCAAAGGAAAATGATATTTGGTAGGCTGTGGTTCACTTTTTGCTAGATGGAGCCAACTTCAGAAAATAAATGTACACAAATGAAACAGCTGCAATGATAAAGAATGACAGAAAGAATAATATATTAGGTACTGTATAGTCGACCAAGAAATTTCTTTACCACCCTTTAAATATAAAATCAAAGGCTATTTTCACCTACAAGTCAATGTTTCAATCAACCATGTTTTTCTTCTGATATACCTAGGAACTGTCTTTAACCCTTTCAACGCCACGCCTCGACAAAACGTAAACCTGCTTTGAACCTTATGTCATTGTGTCAAGATCACTTTGACACTGTACTTTGTGACACCTATATGTGTCGTTGGCGTGGAAAGGGTTAAAATGGTCAAGCACTTACTTAATCGACTATACCTACTTAACTCATATAAGGAACCACTCCATTTCAATTTCCACATACATACAAATATAAAAGAAATAATACCGACGATTTTATTAATGATAAAAAAACCTATTATTATTTATTTTTGTTTTCATCTCTGGCGTTGGCGTCCTACTAGCATACACAAAATCTTGTAAATTGCTCAATAGCTAGTCAATTTTGACACCCCTGGGGCAAGCAACCAACCAAACATCAAACACAAGCGCTCAGGTCATCCAACGTACACAGAAGAAAACCGCTCGCTAGCTGGTTTCCTAGAATTCTCGGGTTTCCTGGAATGGAATTCCAGGCACATCGTTTCTAAATATACTTACATGAACATAAGTATGAGTATAGCTAATATATCCGGTCAGTCTGGTTTACCTATTTAAAAAAAATCAAGTAAGCAAAATTGTTATTTTTTTTTAGAATTAAAAATATTTAAATCTGAATATAATTACTATATTTAAGGATCAAAAAAGCCAAATAAAGTAGATTGAGCATAGAGAGATCTAATATAATGAAAGGTATACCATTCAAGGTCTGATTTTAGGCTACTTAGCAATAAATTATTGGCATTTGGACCGGGCTTTAACTGGCAACACTTTCGGTTGCTTGCTTCAGTCATTACTGTCAAATAACATGTTTGTTGATACTTGACTGGGCGATTTAGATTTAAATTACTATATTTCGTAATTTTAGACTAAATACGCACAGAAAATATTAATATTGGAGCGGTAACATGTCTATAATCGCTGTTGAAGGTATACCAACAAAGGTAAGGAAGAAAATCGTCATAAATAAAGTGTTTTGATAAAAGGCAATTGTAAGGAGAATCTCTCTTAATTTCTCTTATATTTTACAGTGGTCTCTCACGCAAGTCGTCAAGTCGTCTGCGCGTGTCATTTCTGGTCAGTTTGAGGCTCTAAACTTTGTCAATGGGCCCGGAAAGTTCCAAAAAACTTGCTATTTGCGCCTTTCGGAGATGTTGGATCCACTACAAGTTGTTGAGAGGTTGAATAGTAACGGCATACCTAAATTGAAAATAAGGGCGCTCATACCCGATGAAGTACCAGATGTAAGTAAAAGATTTAACTGCATTTAATTCACTGCATTTCATGGAACTAAATGTAGCTTGAAAATAAGTCAAAAGCTCAATTCATTAAAATTTTTATTCCAATGTCACTAAGTACTAGGAGAAAAATTACACAATTGACTTTGACTTTGAAATTTACTGTGATACTCATTGATTATTGAATCAAACCAACTTAATCTTTCTATTAACATGTTCCCTGTCCATGCCTTTTAAAGTAGAACCTTATTAAAATAGAATAAGAGCTATTGTGTCCCACATATGGGTCACTGGACTGTGAATGTGTTAATTGGGCCATTTCTTATTTAATTGTACCCTTTGACTTTTTGATTTCTGTACAGAATCACAAGCTCTTTCGATCCTACTAGGAGAAAAAAAGTGTCCAAAAACTTTCATGTAATTTTCGATTCTTCGATTCCGTTACAATCATAAAAAGTATGAAAAATGGTAACAGAACGGAAAAAAGTATGAACGAAAGAGTGTGTGATTCTGAGCAGAAATCACATGAAAATTTCTGAATTAAAAAAAAGTCAAAGGGTACAACAAATTAAAAAGTGGCCCAATTATTCTATTTATATGACTGTTACAGATACCCTTGGCTTCAAAGCCAAAGCAGATACCTCAAAAGCTAGCCAGAGCTTTGAGGATACCACAGGAAGGAAGCCCCTACAAAGTAAGCTTTTGAGGTTCAATACCTCACAAAAAATCTGCCTGTCTGTCTATTACACCCAATATGCTTTGAATCTAATAAATTAATTAGTTTAATGATCAGAATGTTACATGTCTGAAAAGTGTGTATGTTGTTGTTGCGTGTATGAAAAAACTAATTTCTGTTGGGGAAGTGAAAGATGTATGTCAGGATCATAGCAGGTGGACACAAATAGTCTGTGCCTAGCCCTTTTCTGGGAAGGAAGTGTGACTGTATGAATGTATCAGAATAACACACACTAGCCCACACCTACATACACAAAAATGACTGTGTAGTCATTCACATACTTTCACACAACAACACACCTTATCAAAATTTCATGCATGCTTTATTTTAGCAACACTTTTATATTAGGGTCTATGCACACGGCATTTTTTAAACGTGCCGTCGACGCGCGTTTGTATCGATACAAACGCGATACGCACGCGGGTTATATGGCTGTTCTATGGAATGAAAATCGCGCTGTAAACGCGCGTCGACGGCGCGTTAAAAAAACGCCATGTGCTTAAGCCCTTATTTCTATAAACATCATATTACTTATAATCTTTACTTTCTCATTGTCATACATTCCTACAGTACTCACAGACCTTAAGAATCACTCTGTGAATTAGGATAAACACAATTCTGATGATTTGGGTGAATATTCGAGCGTTTTGACCGCGCGGTTAAACGTCATTATCATTACCATTCGACAATTATCACCACAACCGAAGAACGAATCGCGCGAAATTTCATCAAACTAGATTCAGCATCGGTACTGTCTTAAGTTTTCATAAAAAGTTAACCCTAAGCATCATCTTGGAATTTGTATGAGAGGCCGGGGAAGTAAGAACGTGGATCTAAGTGAAAGTCTGCGGATGACCCTGTAAAATAAAACAACTGCACTTTTTGATACACTGTCACAACTATATTGTCCGTTAACGATACAACGAGTACACAGAGATGGCTTAGATAGATTATAATTTAAGTACAATACGAGACCGATACTATGTATGTCCATCGGGATCACCGGATACGGAGAGAAGAGGACACAGATAAATCAATACCGATTAAGGAGATGAAGTGTCAAACTAACTAGGTGCTCATTGGAAGAATAACAGATGTACCAACATCATTGTGAGCATGCCCACATTCAATGCAACATATTCAACACATCATTCATTTTAATAATTTCTGCTCAAATGGTAATGACAAAAAAAACCGCCGTAATAACGCTGAATATTTACCCATTTGCAGGTTCTAATAGTGACCCACAGCGAGCTGATGATGGAGCTGCAGTACAAGATGACGGGCTTGTTCAACCTCAGCCGCAAGACTCCGGGCCACAGCCTGCTCTACACCATCGCCCGGGCAAGTAAACTTGGATGTTCAATATGTGCAAATCCTAGCACCATATCATTTTTTTTTTTTTTTTTTCTTTTGGCTTTCACCCTTGCTTTTTTAGCAAGGCGTATTTTGCCAATGTCGACGTAAAGACATGACACACATGAGGAGACTGTTCGGTTTAAGAAATTTTGATTTTGGGGAAGGAATAGACAGGAGACCTAGAACAAATAACACGAGTTATGGACGGTACACAGACAACATATAAGACGATCTTACATTACAAGTTTTTTTTTTTTTTTTTTTTAATTGGAGGGAAATGGTAGTTAAGCATGCTAACACGAAAGAAATGAAAAGTTTGGAAGCATAATATATTATATAAGAGAGGCATGCTACAGTAACTACAGCTTAATGTTGTGGCACTGTATGAATTTTATTAAAACTTTTAGCAAGGGAGAGTCCAAGAGAGAAAGAAGTGACAGGAAGTCGATAGGTCGCGGTACTTCCTTAGGTAACACATCATACAAGGAGTATGTTAGTTTACTGCAGTTGAAAAAAATGTGATCCAGGGTACAACAAACTAGTCTGACAGCTGAAAATGTTACCACACATAGCAAAAGAATAATAGGCATAGTTTGGGGATAGTTGCAATAGAGAGATCTCTCTCCAGGCAGATGTTATGCCTGGGGACCAAAGTCCAATGGTTGAAAGTTGGAAGTTTTATTTATGCAGCTGAGTTGAGAAACTTTGATAGTGTGATGCAGGATTATAGTAATTAGTTTCTTATGTGATGATTAGATGGCGCTAGTAGTCCCTACAATATGATTATGTCGATATAACCTAGTGTAGACGCGGTATTAAATTGTTTGTCACTTCTGGACTTTATTTCCTTAACTTTAGGTCTAAAAAACGACAAACTTAATATAATCTGATCTGACTGTGTCCTTACCGATGTTGAAACAGGTTATTACGATTTAATTTTAGGCTATCGAATTGCAGAGATTAGTAGGGGCTAAAATTAAATAATAATAATAAATTTATTCCAAAACACACTTTACATCTGAAAGAGCTAAGAACTAAAACATTCTATAAGATAAAATATAACAAGTGCCTGAACTAATTGAATTGATTGATTTTTGTTATTTAGTGTTATGTAATTTGGTCAAGTATACATTATGTATGATTTCAAACTCAATGTATGTATATGGGTGAATCAACTCTTTTGTGTTGTTTGCTCTGTCCCCAGTTGTCTAATGACATCTTCATACTGTTTCATAGAAAACTGCGTAGGTTGTCTAGGAGACAAAATTTGTGTAACCATAGCAACGCGGGTGACAAGAAAAAGTTGATCCACGGATTCACCCATATTATTTTTGAACAAATGAAATGAAATAGCCTCCAGACGGCAAATGTGTAAGGGTAAGGCTCCACTGGTGTGTTCCGTTGCGTCGCGTCATCGTAACGAATCAATGCATTGTATGCCACACCTGCGCTGCGTCGACGCACGACAAAAATGTACTGTGACAGCGCAGCGGCATCACCCTCCCCCCCGCTTCGTCTCTTGTCCGTCGATCCGTTGAAACGTCGCGTGCGACGACGGAACGCATCAATGTGGCATGTCATAAAAAATATAAGGTCGTGTTCAGACCAAACTGACTGTCAGCCGCCGAAAGTGAGCGAGCGTTACGCAGTTTATTGAATTTCCATACATATTCATTACTAGCTTTTGCCCGTGACTCCGTCCGCGTGGAATTAGGAATTTGGGCAGCTTATTTTTTTTATCCAATTTGCTTTTTCATCAATTATAGCTCTCCTTAGTTCCTCGATATAAAAAAATACCCCTCCCCGCACCCCCCGCAACCCCCCGCCCCCTCACCGACCCCCCACTGAACCCCCTCCCCCCCCCCACCCGCACACCCGCGTTCACATTCACCACCGTACCTACTCCCAAGTCACTACTTCTAAAAACTGTTCTATAAATTCTTAAAATAGACGTATCTTTCTTATTTGTGAACCGATTCGAATGAAACAAACACTAAATGTTAATCCAAGAAAATACCAACATATCAGTGAAAACCGCATCCTTCTAGGATAAGCCGTTTCTGAGATTAGCGCGCACAAACGCACAGACAAACAGACAAACAGATAAACAGACAAACAGACAATACTTCTAAAAAACATTGTTTTGGGTTCTATTGCGCTAGTAAATAGCCCTAGTGACAGTTTTTCTCAAATATCTTCAATGTACAGACACCGACTTGTTACAGATTTATTATATGTATAGATTTAGTTCACATCTAACCGACAATACGCTATTACGTTTTTCATATTAAACACTGGGGCTCAGTGAGCCTGCTCACATTCGGCGGTTGACTATACGTTTGGTTTGAACACTTCCTAAGTAAAACGTCGCAGCGTCCACGTTGCGACGACGCAGCGCGACGCATCGCATCAGTGGAGCCTCTAAGGGTGCCTTTCCACCAAGATGTGAAAGCTACTGTGTGACCGTTTCCACCAATGCTAAGCTATGTAGATGAGCAGCCGCGAGGCAGCTGTGCGAAGATGCGCAGCACGAGCTATGCGATGTGGCGACAGGGGCGCGCGGAGCGGCAGCGCGGGGAGGGGAGCAGTGGCGTAGCTACCGTAGGGCAAGCGGGGCAGTGCACCGGGGCCTCTAAGCTCAGGGGGCCCCTCGGACTCTGAATTACAAACTATAAACGCGGACCTATGAGAAACGCGGCTATAAAACGCTACTAGTGAATTTACAAGCGCACGAGACTAGTGAATGTAAAGTGCATTCATCCTTACTTGTCTTATCATGGGAACGTATCAAAATATATAAAGTTTAAAACGAATAATGCACGAAATACATAATGGTCATAATACATACTAAAATTTTCTATGAAACTATTGATAAAACGAACTTTTTTAATCATGTAATCTTCAGATTGGTTTAGGTTAGGTTAGGTTTATTTTATGAAAATCCTGTAAAGTTGAGAATTTCCAAGAAAATTGCATTATATCAAATGACCATTATGTATTTCGTCCATTATTAATTTTAAACTTTAGATATTTTGATACGTACCCCTTATCATGTAGGTAAACAAACACGGGTTGGGGCCCTAGTTTATTTTTTGCCCCAGGGCCTTTGGTTAACTAGCTACGCCACTGGAGGGGAGACTCGCGTCCACCCATAGCACGCATCCAGGGCACGCATCTTTCCATATAGAAAATCATAGCTTAAGTTTCCATATAGAAATCATAGCTTAAGTTTCCATATAGAAATCATAGCTTAAGTTTCCATATAGAAATCATAGCTTAAGTTGAACCCGTTTCCACCAGTGCTATGCTACGCGGACCAATGAACATGATTGGTGGATATCAGACACATCCATAGCAACGTAGCGTAGCACATCTCTGGTGGAAAGGCGGGTAAATATTCAGCGTTTTTACGGCGGTTTCTTTTAGGGTTCCGTACCCAAAGGGTAAAAACGGGACCATATTACTGAGGCTCCGCTGACCGTCCGTCCGTCCGTCTGTCCGTCTGTCACCAGGCTGTATCTCAGTTACCGGGATAGCTAAAGAGTTGAAATTTTCACAGATGATGAATTTCAGTTGCCGCTATAACAACGAATACCTACTAAAAAGTGGAATAAAATTAATATTTAAGGGAACTCCCATAAACAAACGTGATTTTTTTGCTCGTTTTTGCTCGATATTGATAACGGCAACAGGTAGAAGCTTGAAATATTCACAGAATATTTAATTATCAAATCAAATCAAATCAAATTCAAATTGTTTATTAATATAAATAATTATTTACACGAAAAGTCGTTAGTAAGCGCTGAGATTATGTCTATGTGTTAGTAAACAAAGACCGACATACTAAAGTACTGACTCGATACAAATTGACCTTAATGGAACACTAACAACCTAAACATAACAAAATAAACATAATACAAACAATACCGTGCTATATTCATAAATAACTTAAATGCCTAAACTAGGATACTAAAGTAGCCTGTTTCTTAGGCAAATAAATATTTTGAGTGCTAAAGAATAAATAACATATCTAGCTAATTAAAATATTAAAATATTAGTTCGTGTTTTGCATATAGAAGGTAGATATTAAATTACACAACTATCATAAGCAGGTTTTCAGTTTCCTCATAAGACATGCTTTTTAGCCACTCTATAAGTTTAATTTTGCAGCTACTATAATTTGAATCATAAATATTAAGACGCCTATTGATTTTATTGTAAATAAAAGGACCCAAAAATGCAGAGAACCGGTGCATAAAAGCGTGATTTGCGCGAGGTTGTTTAAAAACGATATCAGATCGTCTTTTATTATAGATATCGGGGTTGTAGGATGCAAGTTTATGCTGTTCTAAGATTAAATTCGTGATAAAAAGCTGGCGAACTGTGAGCACTCTACATGTTTGGAACAACTCTTTGGTGGGAAAGAAGAAAGGTCGAAATGTTGACACTTTTAGAATAGCTCTTTGAGCACGTTCAAGAACTATAAGCGCTGTTTTTGCGGCGCCACCCCAAGATGTTATGCAATAAGACAACAACGATTGACATAAAGCTGTGTACACTTGAGTGAGCAGGCGCTTGTTAGCCACATCACGCAATTTTTTAAAAATAAAAATCAGCTTACGAACTCTAGAAGCAACTGTGTCAATATGAGGACTAAAAGTGAGATTAGAATCAATGATTACACCGAGATATTTAATGGTGGATTCTCTAGAAATGACAGGACAGGAGATACACTCGACTAGGTTAGCACGGGAACATTGGTGAGCTCGGATGAAATGGTTACTGGGCGGTTGAAGTGACTTTCTCATTGAAAAAGCAATGTGTTTAGTTTTATCAGCATTTAATGTAAGTAAATTGCTTTCAAGCCAGTTAGACACTGTACATAAACCGTTTTGAGCGTGACTATAAACATCAACCCACGTATTTCCCGAAAAAAGTAAAACAGTGTCATCCGCATACGATATTATAGTACCATGACTTAAATTAAGACTGCAGAGATCATTAATGTAAATTAAAAAGAGGGTTGGGGATAAAATGCCACCTTGGGGTGTACCAAATTCAATATTGAGGTCAGAACTAGTAAAATTGTTGATTTTTACGCATTGGCTACGATTACTGAGATAATCTACAAATAGAGCCAATTGTTTACCCCTTATTCCCACATTTTGAAGTTTACGAATAAGTATTGGAATAGATACCGTATCAAATGCCTTAGCTAGGTCAAGGAAAATTCCCACGGTTCTAATTCCTTTATCCAAATTAGACGAAACATGATTAGTCAAGAGGTGAACTGCGTCACTTGTTGATTTGTGAGCCCTAAAACCAAACTGGTTTTTAGATAGGATGCTATTACTTTCAAGATAGCTTACTAGTCTCTTGTTTATGATTTTTTCTAGAATTTTGGATAAGGAAGGAAGTAATGAAATAGGTCTATAATTATTTATGCAATCTTTATTGCCTGATTTATGAACAGGAATAATAATGGCTTTCTTTAGGATGTCGGGAAAAATACCTTCAGTTAAGCATAGCTGAAAAATATGAGCTAAAGGCTTAGCCAAAATATGTTTATATCGCTTGAGAAATCTATTTGAAATATTATCTGAGCCCACTGCACAGTTATCTTTCAAACTGCCGATGATGAGTTCAATTTCGCGCTGGTCAGTGTCAAACATAACAAATGAATTCGATTGCGGATGACTCATACTTACATTACTAAAATTGCTGCTATTGTAATTTACAAATTTACTCGCTAGGTTTTTCCCAATGCTTGCAAAAAAACTGTTAGCATTATTTACAGCTAGATGCGGGTTAGAGTGCGTACTAAGCAAATTCAGATTATCATCACGCTTGACCTGCGAGTACGTGATATTTTTGATGAATTTCCAAACTAGCTTGTTATTCTTGCTGTTTTTTTCCAATTCGGCTTTTTCATATTGGTGTTTTAACTTCTTAAGTAGGTTGTTGCAGAAATTACGGTATCTTTTGTAGGTAGCGATAAGCATCTCGTTACTAGGATTTTGTTTTGTTTTTAAGTGAAGTTTATCTCGATGACGAATGCAACGAATTAACCCCGGCGTGATCCATGGTTTGATGCACCTGTTAATTTTGGAAATCTTCACTTTCTTAGTATGGGTTGATATGCCATTTTGAATGTAGCCAACAAGGTATTCAAGCGATTTATTCGGGTCCGATGATTTAAAAATGTAGTCTAAGGAAATTTTACATAAATATTCTTCAAGGTCAGCGTAGTTTACCTTGTCAAAAGTTTGTTTACTTATTTTCTTTGGAGGGGCTAAGTTTAGTGTTGTGAGTACGGAATGGTGATCAGTGAGTGTGGAGTAGTTATTATGTATTGACTTTAAAAATAAATCATTAAATTTAAATAAAAAAAATATTTAAGGGGGGCTCCCATACAACAAACGTGATTTTTATAGATAATTGTACGGAACCCTTCGTGCGCGAGTCCGACTCGCACTTGGCCGGTTTTTTGTCATTCATTACCATTTGAGCAGAAATTATTAAAATGGATGATGCTTATGGTTAACTTAAGACAGTACCGATGCTGAATCTAGTTTGATGAAACTTCGCGCGATTCGTCCTCCGGTTGTGGTAATAATCGTCGAATGGTAACGTTTCACCGCGCGGTCAAAGCGCTCGAATCACCCCACCCTAAATACGCCACTTTCTTTGACTCGTAACGTCCGCGTCTCCAGACATTATTCGAGCGTCTCCACGTGATAATGAAGAGCAACGCCGACGCGGCGTCGTCGTGCTTCAAGCTGAGCCGCGCGTACCGCCGCCTGCACCCCCACTTCGGGGACTTCCAGCTGGTGCTGTCGACGCTGCACGGGCTGCAGGACGCCAAGGGAGCCCCGCGGACGCACGTCACCGAGGAAGAGTTGACGGTTGTCAATATGTCGCCTTTTGGTAAGTGCTGTCGTCGCTAAAACTGTTAAATAGACAGGGTATACGAATCATTCGATTTCGTCGGGGCAGATAGGGGCATCCATTAATTAGGTTAGGTATTCAGGGGGGAAAAGGGGTCAAGTTAAATCCTCCCCACCATCATCATCATCCCAGCCTATATACGCCCCACTGCAGGCCACAGAATGCCGAGGGTTTTGGGCCGTAGTTCCAACGCGGGCGCAGATTGATTGGGAACTATACACTCAACATTGAATTTATTCGCAAGCTTGCAAGTTCCCTCAAGATATTTTCCTACACTGTAAAGCTCATGGTAAATGGGCAGTTCTATTTTTCGTTGTACCCAATTAAGAAATCGTTAACAGGAAGTTAAAATTGGTCCGTTTGGTTACGCACTTTTTCAAGTCTTTACAATAAAAAAAAACTTAACAAACCGGACCATTCTTCACTTCTTGTTACACATTGTTAAACTTGTCCGATTTGTTACTTTTTTTTATTGTAAAGGCTTGAAAAAGTGCGTAACCAAACGGACTAATTTTAACTCCCTGTTAACAATTTCTTAATTAGGTAGGTACAACGAAAAATAGAAATGCCCAAATTTCAAATGTTATATCGCACATAAATTCCGAAAAACTCAAGAGGTGCGAGCCGGGTTTGAACGCACTCACAACCCTCTGCTTGAGAGGCTATAGAATCCATAGTATAGATCAAACTACTAGGCCACTACGGCGTTCGTCTGGGTAGAAAAACCTTATTTAATGTCGATAACTTTGCCAAAAAACAATAATAAGTATGCAGAGTGTCAACCTAAAACCGAAAAATATGACTAAGGATTCTTTAATACAAAAATTCAGGGCAATAGGATTTAAGGCCAACACAAACCGAGATCGCGGGGCGCCGACGGAGCGTGCCCAGCGCGCTCTATAACACTGAATCAAATATACGGTGACACACACCGGCAGCGCGGCACACCGTATTTGATTCAGTGTTATTGACCGCGCTGGGCACGCTCCCGGTTTGTTGTGGCCTTTAACCAGCACATTGATAATTTTTTTATGTTGCAGCAATTGACAGCATCCCTTATGACAGAATACAGTCGGCGTCGTCCAAGTACTCACTTAGTATTACCAAAAAGGTATGCAACCAGTAATCTATAGTAAAATAGTACTTTCGTTTGGCAAATTACGTTTCCCAAACTGATTCATTTGGCAAATTTTTCATTTCCCAAATGTTTATTTTTTCTGAAACTGTAAACTATTCAGGATATATTTTAGGACTATTCTGTAGGTTAGGTTAGGTTTGTTTTATAACAATCCTGAAAAGTTTACAGTTTCAGAAAAAATAAACATTTGGGAAATGAAACATTTGCCAAATGAATCAGTTTGGGAAACGTAATTTGCGAAACATTAGTAAACCCAGAGGTAAACATTGTGTCTACTACTGAACCGATTTAAAAATAATATTTCATTAAGGGGGTACCGTGTTTTTGGCGCATTTATTGCATTCATTTAATCTCGTGCTGTATCATTACAAGTAAAGCTATAGTCTTGAAATTCATTTGTAAAGCCGAGTTTAGACCTGCAAGAAAAAACTTGCAAGTTGTACTACATTGTGAGGCAGTAAAGCCAACGAGATTGAAGTGGTCCATCGAGCGCAGCAATGTAATGCAACTTGTACGATTTTTCTTCCAAGTCTAAACTGGGCTTAAGATATAATTTGAGGATTCAATCTAATGACAAGTGTTTATCGAAACACGATTACTTATAGTTCGCTTGATAGAAAAAAAAATCCAAAATCGTCTCTAAAAAATAAAATAAATTCGTAGTACGACGCTAATACTGCACGGCAGGTCATGACTTTTTGAATGTTAATAAAACAAGAGCACGTAGTGTTGCTACATTTTTAAAATATGTATTTGTTTTAGTAATAAGATGAAAATACCCAAAAACACGCGCAGTCCAACCAACCTATCTTGAGCCATCGTGCCTCCCCCACGCCCCGAAATCGCCCACCCAGAATCGATTAGCGCGAAAAGCTCGGTAAGCCCTTAATGGAATGCACACTATCTCAGATCAATATACTTTGTATCAAATGATTGTAATGGAGAGGCACCCTTCTTAACTTAGGGCACATTCCATTTTACGCAAAAATATATTTGTTGTTATAAAAAAAAGAATCACTGATAGATATCGGATTTTTTTTGCAAAAAATTGTGATTTTAGCAATCCTGAGGTTAAAGGACCGTGCGATCTGCACGGTCAGATCGCATATCTATACAAAAAATATAGAGACCGACAGTGTTGTCCATAGATAATGCGGGCTGCGTTCAAATCCTTAAGTTAACATAAGCTATAATATAAGTGCTATAACAATTGTTTGTGAATAGGAGTTAAGCATGTATTTTGTATCAAGACAGGTGACTTATCGACCACAAGAGTTTACGTTAGGTATTTGGAATATGTTACAAATTTCATTTCACTGTGTCTTGTGAAAATTCGATTTGTTAAAAAACTATTCATCACTGGGTGTGGGTATTAGATATTTTGCTAAGATTCTGTTTAAGTATTATTTATTTATTTTGGTTATTTTTGTTAAGGTGTTGGACCACATTAGAAATCTGAATGTGGATGAAGGAGGCGACTCGGAGGAGGACGTGGCAAGAAGGAGAGTGCGGAAGGAGCTACAGAACTTGGCACAACATCTGCCCTCGGTAAAGTTTGTTTTTGACTTTAGTTCTTGCGCGGATTTCATCATTTCTAATACGATCCCGCTGAGAAACTCCGAGCATAACCCTCTGAGTGACTTTGAGCTTCCTTATGATTATGAGGCCCGTTGTTAGCGGCCACGTCTCAGTGCCATAAGTCATCACTTAAAATGTGCATTAAAATAGCCAAACTTCGGTCGCGTATTTTCGGCGATGCCTGCTTAAAGACAAAGATTTCGAAACGCATTGTTTGTGGTGTTTGTGATACCTAGTTATATCTTTATGACATGTCTATTTGTGTTGAAGTGGAGGAGGCCGGATCTGCATTATATTATTATAACATATAATAGCAACAAACAGGCATAGGTGGGTACCGTTAATCAAACAGTCAACTTCGTTAAACGTAAAAGCGTTTTATTTCGGTAAATTTAACGCTAGTTAACATTAATCGTTAATCAATCGATCCGTAACTGTAGTAACTCCTGTAATCAAAATGCTAACTTCGTTAATTAACGGTTAACGAGTTGATAACCCGCCATAGGAGTCTTTTATAGTTTCGCCATGTCTGTCCGTCTGTCTGTCTGTCTGTCCGCGGCTAAGCTCAGAGACTGTTAGTACTAAAAAATATTTTTTTAGGGTACCTCCCATAGACGTAAAGTGGGGGTGATTTTTTTTTTCTCGACTAACTTTACGGTATAGTGTGGGGTATCGTTGGATAGGTCTTTTAAAACCATTAGGGGGTTGCTAACATGATTTTTCTATTCAGTGATCTGTTTGCGAAATATTCAACTTAAGTGAATATTTCAACGGGTCCCAAGATACAGGCTCAGCCTAGTTTGGGGTCCACCGGATACTGCTTCATGTAAATTTTTAGTTTGTGTAATAAATATTTTTCTTCTTTTCTTCTATTTTCATTAAAATCGATCGTCCCCCCCCCCCTCTAAAATCTAAACTGTGGGGTGGAAAAATTTGAAAAAATTCAGAATGGTAGTAAATATATTAAATTTACAAGGAAAATTATAGCGGCTAAGATTGCTTGGGAATTATTTGTAGTTTAAGAGTAAATACTAGCCTAAGGTATAAAACATACCTAAACTGGGAAGATTCCGTACACATACGAAATCCTTAGAAAAATATTACTTGATTTTTTCGTAATGGCTACGGAACCCTATCTTGGGCGTGTTCGACACGCTTTTGGCCGGTTTTTTTATACAATGAAGGCTTGCGTTTGGCCACAATCACGCCTGATGAAAGTGAAGGTGAGTTCTGCGGTGGAGCACGCTTGCCTAGTAAATGCTCATTCAATAGTGCATGGTAAAAAGGTTGTGATTAACTGAAATTACATTGACCTAGGCAATTCTATTCCAGGTCATCAGACAGGTGATACAGAAAAATTTGAATCCCGAAAAGGCGCCGTATTATTTGATAAGGGTAAGTGCACCCAATAACCCATTTCTATGTGATTAATGATAATCTTTGTTCAAAGATTCTTCCTTGGGGATGGTAAAAGGGAAAGGCTCTAAAGCGATCCAACCGCCGTGTCCCGTGAGTTGTTCTATTTGAATATAACCATGCAAAATAGCTGTTGACAAATTGTAGCAACTTGCAAAATGGCAACGGGCCGACGAATTTGTAGTTATTCCCTATGGCACTGGTCCCACCGCCGGCGACGAGCGATAAACGAGTAGAACTAGAAACGAGTGGGCGAGCGGCAAGAAGCGAGTGTGTGGTTTCTATAGTTTTGTCGCTCGGGCTATAAGCGAGTGTTCGAATGCGACGGGTGATTTTACGGTAGAATGATCGCTCTGAGTGCTTAGTATAAGTTTTTACTTCACCAAATACTTCTCGATCGCGTTTACGTAAAAAAATCAATTCTATGGAAACATGTGACAGCGCCTCCGCGCTCGCGCGTCCATGTTTCCATAGAACTGAATTTTTTACGTAAACGCGATCGAGAAGTATTTGGTGAAGTAAAAACTTATACTAAGCACTCTGATCGCCAAGCGTTCATCGCCGAGTACCGCTGAGCGAGTTTTATAGAGTTCAATACCTACTCCTCCGAAACGACCTGACCGATTTTTATGAAAATTTTTCTTTATACTGGGTAGGTCTGAGAATAGGTCGTAAGCTGTTTTATTATAGCCCTAGGTGATATTATGGCAAAACAACGTTTGCCGAGCCAGCTAGTATTAGTATGTACAGTCAAGTGTAAAAATATGGGTGCACACAACTTGCTCATAAATATGTCCCAAAGCTCTTATGTCGTCGAATTAAGGTATAGGTATGTAACGATGGGAGGATTAAATCGATACTTATTTTTGCACTTGACCGTACACTACCGTCAAAAAGTTTAAGACCAAAACAATTTTTGGTTTTATTATCATGAATTCTTCTAAAAAACGTTAAATTAAATTTATAATCAATATAAAACAACATAAATTAATTATTTCTTTTAATCGTTAGCAAATACTCTTTTCAATATATTTTTAAGATAAAATGATTTAACTGATAATATAACTACTAAAAATATATATTTTTTAAATTAGATATTTAAATGTTATTATTTGTTCTAAGAACTTCAAAATTGAAACCAAACGACTGCTCAGTTCCTCATTATGTCATCTTAGTTCATATAAATAGAACCAGGTGCTAAAATGATAATGAGTGATAAAAATCTAAATCAAGTCGACTTCCTGGGGTACCAAGTGAAAATCTTCGGAACAGTGTTGCAGAACTATCGATAGTTTGACTATAGATCGCTGACCTCGCAAACTATTCAGGATATCGATATTACTATCGATAGTATCGCACATGTCAATACTATCTATAGTATCGATAGTGATTTATAAGCAATACTATTGATAAAAAAAAAAAATATATCATGAAACAATTCACACCAATTGACCTAGTCCCAAAGTAAGCTAGGCAAGCTTGTGTTATGGGTACCAGGCAACGGATAAACATACTTATATAGATAGATACATACTAATGTATCTACTACAATACAATACTAATAAAAAAATAGTAATGGTAATACTATCGATACTATCGATAGTTTTATGTCCAATACAATCGATAGTATTGCAATAATGACCGAATACAATCGATACTATCGATAGTTTTTTTTATGCGGTCATTACTGCCTAATTTTGCAATACTATCGATACTATCGATTGTATTGGACATAAAACTATCGATAGTATTGATAGTATTGCCATTATCAATAGTATTGCTTATAAATCACTATCGATACTATCGATAGTATTGACACGTGGTGATACCTTTGATCAATTATAACTGAAGATACACATTGCCGAACAAAATCCCCTTCAAAGAATGTCCGAACTATTTATTTGTTTGCGTAACAAATAAAATCATCACCTACACAAAGTAATTACTTTGTGTGAAAAGAATAAGTGACGAAATTTGAACCTAGTCTTTACTTAATTACAATTGAATTTCGCTAATTCACAGTTAAAAATTTATTTACGTGTGCGTAGAGAAAACTGATCCCAAATACGTGAATACGTGACGAAATTTGAACCTAGTCTATACTTCATTACAGTCGAATTTCGGTAGCGGCAAAACTCCACAACGCTTGACACTTGACAGCTAAACTCCACAATTTCCACACGTTTGGTCGGATATGAATGTAAGCCTTATCAGAAACGGCAGAGTGATTAATTTCACTTGCTACATTGAAGGCGACGTTGTAAGATTGCTTTGACGAGTTTGACGTTTGTTTGGCGGACGAAATGATGTTGTAGAACAAAGAATGAATTCCAACTTTAGGAGAGTACTTTCTTTATAAAAAGTTTCTGTCAATTAATGCAATAAAAAACAGGGTGAAATTAAGGTTAACGCCAACACTTTACAGGATGAATGGGGACGTCATTTAGATAATTTTGAAGCTAATTTTTTTTACTCCAAATGTTTACCGTTTTCGAGATATAAGTATAAAATGATAAACTGACTAACTGACTGTTGTATAAAACGCACAGCCCAAAACGCTGCATCTAGAGACTTGAAATTTTGCAAATGTGTACCTTATACAATGTAGGCATCCAACAAGGAAGGATTTTTGGAAATTCCCACGGGATAAGGAAAATACGGGATTTATATATTCAGTTCAACGGGATTCCTATGTATCTCCGTAACTATGTATATTATAATTACTACTCTTCAAATTGGGCATAAAAGTAGGTAATTATAATAGTGAAAAAATATTTTTAGGATTTTTGGATATTCCCACGGGATATGGAAAAACGGGATTTATATTATTCAGTTCAACAGGATCGATTATTTGTTTTACTGGTCGTAGAAAGCTGAAATTTGCCATTTAGGTTCCTTGGGGAGTGTAGGGGAGTACTTAAAGTTGTTCGTAATCATGAGAAGATCCAGAAAGTATAATTTTCATGAGTTAAAATCGGGTTTTGTTCCGCGTTGTCGTCTCGTGATCATGGCGCATGCAACTGTGCCGAAATATCGGGCTTCTTCAAAATCAAGGTACGCGGAACAAAACCCGATTTTAACTCGTGAAATTAGTAATGACCGCGATAGTCTAAAATATTGTAGTATAATTTTCTCCCTAATATTATGTATTTGAAGTCACATTGTATATTTTTTTTGTAATGGTGGGTAGTATTATAATAAAACAAAAAAAATCAAACAAATTTCATTATTTATGAATAAAATTTGTTTTTAATATAATAACTTTATTAATTTTTATTTTCAATTTGTCAAACTATCGCACACGTTTACCAGAAACACATACACACATACATGACATACGTATACACATCCAGGAAATCAAAACTTCACACAAAAACACATAAAATTCTAGAAATAAAAAAATAGGGTGATGGCAACTTCACTACACTTTTGTTCTATGTTCTGTTGTTTATCTGTTTCGTTTTACTGATAAGCTTTCCTGTGCGTGTGACAAAGACAAGGCATATGTCAATGTTGTGGAATTCTGACAACGTTAATCTTTTAATTAGCAATTTAGAAATGGCTTTAAAATTAATTTAAATCAATATTTCTCTCTGATTCTTAGAATTTAATAGAAAAAACAACAGATACTCACCGAAAGTATGATATTCCATTAGATTTGTTCCGTTTTTTTGAGTGATTTTTGCACTTTTTAAAGACGCACGTGGGCATCGTTACGCTTGCATTGACAACAACGTACTGAGAAAAAAGTCGACCACTTTTATCAAAGTGGAGCTCATTTGGCTCGGACATATTCGGGCGCGCGACTGTGCATCTACAGTTATAATTGATCAAAGGGTGATACTATCGATAGACTATCGATACTGTTGGTTTTGTCTTAACTATCGATAGACTATCGATAGTCTATCGATAGGCAACACTACTGCGGAATAATGGGCTTAAGCCTCGAACATCTGTGGCACAACGTTGTGTTGTCATTCTACTTGGAGGAATGCAAGACTGAGCGATATTTAGCCGATAAATTGAATACTTTTTGGTTTTGGTCTTAGACTTTTTGACGGTGGTGTATTTCTTTATTGGCATCCCGTTTCAACGTGATGGTTTCGTGGCAGTTGTACGGCGAGCCCATGATGCCGAGCAAGGAGCAGATGGGCGGGTTCAGGCGGCGCTTCCGCGGGCTCAAGGTCACTCGCTCCGACCGCATGTTCAACCTGCTACAGGCGACCGCGCCGCCGGACCAGTTCGCACTGCTCATGCAGCAGGACGGCGCCGTCATAGGTATACTATAAATAATCAATCGTACTACATACAATACGTTTACTTTTAGTTTACCACTGACAGATGGCTTGCGTTCATTTAATTTCCAACTTTAACACCATACAAATAAAGTAGCTATTACAAAATCTGCAAACAAGGGTAACAGTATTCTAAAATTGGCTTTATTTGTAGGTCGTTAATGTTGAATATGAAATGAAGGCAAACCATCTGTCAGTGGTAAACTTTATTTATTTATTTATTAATTAAGGAGAACCAACAGCTTATAACATAATATCTAATCTATCTATCTATCTAATACCTTTAAACGAGCAATTCTTGTATATATATAATCAGGATCTCGGAAACGGCTCCAACGATTTCGATGAAATTTGGTATGTTGGGGGTTTTCGGGGATGAAAAATTGATCTAGCTTGGTCTTATCTCTGGGAAAACGCTTGGTACCGAGTTTCAGCCCGAGCGGAGCTCGGCCGCCCAGGTACTAGGTATTAAGGCGAGGTACCTCGTAGAAACGTAATTTTTAATTTCATTTTATTTAGAAACGGTAATGATTAAACACGTGAAAAAAATATATGTTGCTTTTGAGACCTTTTTGTAAGTACGTCGGGCACTCGTTACATAATTGGACAAACTTCGCTCGATAGAAAAAAAATCCAAACATACCCCTATTTTGTACCTTTAAACTCATTTCATTTCAATACTATACTACTTGATGTATTGAAAGTCACATCAAAATAAACGTCTGTAATAATGTAATGTCCGTCGGGTTTAATTTTGTTAATTTTGTAAAACATATAATATTTAACTCAATATTAACGAAATTCACGGCACGATTTACTGGCGCCCCGCTGCCAGCCCGCCGCTCAGTCCCGAGCGGAACGTGTTGGAGGTCGGACGCTTGCCAATTTTTGAAGCGCTCCACATTACGACTAAATATCCTTGATGTGGGTAGTAGTATCATCATTTATTTCTGTTATTTATCACTATTCAATGTAACCGCCACACACAAAAAGAAACACCCATCCACGCAACTATACACAGTACACAGTGTACAAAGAAAAACAGTACGAGCACAGAGTAAAAATGTAACCAGTTATTCAACTTCATACTAGAGCGCCCGAATCAACGCACGCACACAGCCAAACGTATTACACGGCCGCTAAGTAATCTTCGGAATACAAAACAATGCTGCAGCCCACGCAGCGCGCCGTCTATGACGCTTAGCTGTGTGCGTGCGTCGATTCGGGCTCTCTAGAATGAAGTTGAATAACTGGTTACATTTTTACTCTGTGGTACGGGTCTATCAAATTTTTTACAAGTGCCTGTAATATAAATTCGCATTTATTGACAAAATTGCCACATTACAAAGTTTACTAATGGTACCGCTGCAATCGCCGAAATGATAATTCTTATTATTTCAGCATGAAGGTGACAAAGATGACTGTTTCACACATCTAAATATACACGATGATTTTTAATCGGTGATCAGGAATTGAAAAATCTTGATCCCTAGACAAAATGGAATTTAATAGATGAGATCTTAAAGCAATGAGGTCTCTGGTTAATTAATAAATAAAAAAAAGTTAAAACTTCTTCCATCCACCGAATGCATGGTCATCCTACATTTGTTTTAGTTAAGTAGTTCCGTCAAGTGTCATCGCTTTGGCGGGAAATTTGACAGGTCTCACGTCAAAGTTTGTTGAAGAAACTGACTTGTTCAAAGAGGTTTCAGGCTCATAGACTAAACCATGCGTAGGGTGACAATAATTTTAGTTAAAAAATGATTTTCCAAATAATTATTGTTTAAGAAAATAGATGGATTTTGTCGTGTAACTGCGACTTAAACGTGGTCGCCATCGAATACTGATCTAGAAAAATTGGTTCCTGATCACCGATTAAAAATCATCGTGTATAAAAGAAGAAACTGACTGACTGACTGACTGAAATATCAACGCACAGCCCAAACGGCTGGGTCTAGAGATTCCAAATTGCCAAAAGGTTCCTTATAAGGTCTAGAGGTGCACTAAGAAATGATTTTTCAAAATTCACAACTTAAGGGGGTGAGACGGGGGTCCGAAGTTTGTATGGGGAAACAAGATTACTAGTTAGACTATTTTATTCTAAATTTTTCAGGAGTACTAACGATAAATGAGTAAACACGTGTTTTAGGTTTTTTGGGAAATCAACCCCTAAAAGAGGGCAATGGGGTGACAAGGTCTGGAAATCAACATGGGTATTGTTTCTATGGTTTAGGGACCTTATCGGGTCGCGCTGGCTACGAAAACAACAACAATTTTAAAATCCAACGTGGCGGACGTGAAATACCATTTCCCCCGGTGGGGTGCGATGGGGTTGAAATATCTAAATATCAATATGGGTGTCGTTTTTATGTTTTTTTTTGGGACGTTAATTACAAAAATGACATCAATTTTGTAATTTAATATTGTGGACTCCTGACACCTATCATTTTCCTAAAGTTTATAATCTCAGTGACTTTTAGGTTATAAACTATATGAAAATGACAGGTGTCAGGATTTACTTCTTCACTGCCGACCACTATGTATACGCTCATTTTTTCAAAAATCTCAAATTCGGTTTTTACAATATTGACTTAGACCGCTGACTACCGACACAGTGCCACTTTTAGCAATTGTTGTAGTGTGTGATAGCGTGAGAAGTATGATGTCATATGGCTTACGAGGCTCCTGCGAGTGTATACATATTTTTGACCACTTGATCCGTGAAGAATGACCGACACCTAACGTTATTTGTATTTTAGCGCCATTATGGTTTAGTTTTGTATCTAACTGAAATTCTGGAACTGTACAAGCTGCGGACAAAGAAGTATCCACTTCGAAAACGTTTCATATTTTACATTTATAACACAAAAGTAATCTAAGTAATTGCACCTAAACATTTAAATTACAGCGTGATCTTGGTCTCGGTCGCAACTTACAATACTGTAAATTATATTACACTGTGGCTGGCAAGCGTGACCTCCGTCGGCGAGTTCACGGCGCGCGCGGCGATCGTAGCTTTTGCGCGGGCGGGGTGCGGGGTGTAAATTAACGTGGCGCGCTTCAAGAACCTCGCCTTAACAATAGTAACACAGAGCCAATTACAGGATTTATGTAATTTTACTATACAACATGAACCGAAACAATTGGGAATGTCTAACAAAAAATACCAATGGTTTTTTATATTTTTTTTTGTATAGAAAAGTCAATTATAACAAACTAATTTCAATATTTTTTCATTTAGTTCACTACTTTAGGGCCCTACCGAGCTTTTCACGCTAATCGATTTTAGTTAAGAGATTTTAGGTATTGGGGAAGCACGCTTTCTCAAGATAGGTTGGTTAGACTGCGCGTGTATTTAGGTATTTTCATCGTATTACTAAATCAAATACACATTTTAAAAATGTAGCAACACTACACCCTAGAAAACATCTTGTTTTATTGACATTCAAAAAGTCATGACCTGCCGTGCAGTATTTACGAATTTATTTTTTAGAGACGACTTTGGATTTTTTTTTTCTATCGAGCGAACTACAAGTAATCGTGTTTCGATAAACACTTGTTATTAGAGTGAATCCTCAAGTATCTTACGCATAAATTTCAGGACTATAGCTTTGCTAGTAATGATACAGCACGAGATTAAATGAATGCAATAAATGCGTCAAAAGCTCGGTAGGGCCTTAAGGGAGACTTCTTCTCGTCAAATGAAGCTAATTTCTCTAAAATACTAGGGTCATACCATACAGTCGAAGGCATAAATACACAGTCATCGCGTCAAAATATGTAAACGTCAACTCTATGTTAATATTCTTAGTGGCTGAAACCCATAAATCTTTCCCAGAGGGAGCGAAGCTGGTAATCCGTGCGTCGGACATGCCGATGTACAATGTGCCTCCCAAACTGCACCGGGAAATGGCTGCCCTGTTCGGTGTCGAGGCGGAAACAGAACAGCACCCAGAAGACGAGGAAATGGACTCTGAGCCGGAAGAATAGTCCCAATGGCTATAGCCTTCTCGAGAATCGGGATACACCATAAATGTGCCGTTCCGCCAGAGATGTGCTATGCTCCGTTGCATTGCAGTGGTGTAACTATAAAAAAATGCATTTATTTCAGATTAACTATTGTCCACGTTTTTTTAGTAAAAAGTTATAACTAAGGTTAGTTTAAATAACTATCACATGCTAAACATAAATGCAGAGAGGACCAGTGTCTTTTGAGGCCACTGTCTCATCTGTCAGCCACGACGGTCATAGTAGAGGAGACGTGGAAGATCGACCTTCACCGATCCGATCTGATAACTCGATGAGACATATTTTTTATTTAATATAATTTATAAACAAATATGCCTATGATAACTTGCCTATCGAAAAGTGTTCATAGAATTTTTTTTGTTTTATTGTAGAGTGCCTTTAGCCATATTTCAGCTCCATCATCATACCCTGGTTACCATCGGGGATCAAAGTACTTGTCAAGACGAATCAAACGAGTCCAAACTCAATGGGGTAATTCATAATTTCATTAATTCAGTATGGCCAAAGGCACTCCACAATAAAACGACACAACCCCATCGAGTTTGGACTCGTTTGATTCGTCTTGATCCTACTTTGATCCCAGATGGTAACCAGGGTCTGATAATGGAGCTAGAAGATGGCTAAACGCACTCCACAATAAAACAAAAAAAAAAGCTATGAACACTTTTCGATAGGCAAGTTATCATAGACATATTTGTTTATAAATTATATTTGACAAAAAATATGTCTCATCGAGTTATCAGATCGGTGAAGGCCGATCTTCAACGGCTCTTAGACCATCAGGAGACTGTCGCGCACTCTGCACAGCTTGCGCGGTGTCGCGTGGAAACCGTCCACGGGAGCGTTTGCGAACATGCTCGAAGCTCTGCAGCCTGAGGCAGCCGCAACAGTACACTATACCATCTGAGGCCCGTGGCCAATTCTTTGGCTAAGACCCTTCCAGTAAAAATCATCACGTATAAACTTCAATGTTAATTTGGTGCTCGTGGCCTCTTGGGCCGGGGTCCTCTAGGGTCGAGAGCCCGTGGCATTTTGCCAGCCCTCCCGCCCTACAGTTACGCCACTGCTACGTTGCTACTTATTTGATGCGTTTAATATCCACCAATCATATCATTGTTCCCCATAGCAAAGGAAACTGGTTCAAATAAGCCTATGTTTATATATGAAAGATGTGTGATCTGGATCTTCCTTGAGCGGCTACGTAGCTTAGCATTAGTGGAAACGGTCACATGTAGCTTAACATCCTCGCAATATATCTGCATAACATAGGACATCTCTGATGAAAAGGCACCTAAAACAATAACTCCTAGATGTGATTGACCACTTGGGCCATTGTGGAACATTGTGTCACAGAAAAAGTCATAAATTCACTCTATTCAAAGTAAAAATAAACTGATTACAATCGGCGGAATAACTTCGTTCTTACGACAGTAGTTGATGTTAACTGTGTTTGTAATAAATAATAATACAAAAATACGTGATTTGTTTTTTTTTTCTTGTCCATCCCAATGTGTAGTGTCTATATTCAAGCATTCGCTGCCGGCTGTCAGACTCGACATTTCTTCAGGTGCCACAAACGCACATATGAGGGATTTCCACTGAGATCTATCGACCTATAGCTAGGATCCACCAGCAAGGCCAGATTAACCATTAGGCAGAGTAGTAGGCAACTGCCTAGAGGCCCCGCCCCGTAAAAATTTATCGGAAAATTTCGTTTAGGTTCATTTCGTCCACATTCCCATTTCGTTCTTTTCCCACTTTGGGCCTACGCTAGCTGACGCGGACGCCCGCCGCGTGCGCCCGCTCGCGGGTCTAAAATGTACCGAAAATCCGTCGCACGCGCCCGCGCCACTTAGCGCTGTTCTTATTAAACGCGCGCACGACGGGCGTCCGTTCCGGGTTAGCTCAATTCTCAAAGGTTCCGGGTAATCCGCGTCAGCTAGGCCCTTAGTCAACATTCCCATTTCGTCCACATTCCCACTTATTGGACCATAGGTACTACCACAGAATCAAAAGCAGCTATCGAATACATACCTAACAAAGGATATTTTTAAAGCTATTACGGCCCGGCCACGAACTCGCGCGTTTGGCGGCGCGGCGAGCGTTTTATCAGTTCATTGCGTGTGCCGCCAGGTAACCACTGTACGGCGAGCGTCTCGGCAGCGCAATGAGCACAGAAAACGCTTGCCGCGCAGCCAAACGCGCGAGTTCGTGGCCGGGCCGTTAGTATTCTTAATAATTACAATAGATATTGAAACTTAATGCTAATACCATAAGGTTGAATTTCCAAGGCAATGCATGTGGTCGCTACATCGCCTCTTCCTTATTAAGGGTTAATCCGGCCCTGTCCACTAGACTTTATATAAGTTCATAGCAACAATGGATCCTAGTGGACATGCCGCTTTGATTTTGATATGAAAGGAAAAGGTAAATAAGGAAAATAATCTCCTAAAAGGGTAGGTATAATGGGATTTATGAGGGCTTGAAGTTAACCCTTAATTCGTTACCGACAATATATTTGCCGTCAAGCAGAAATCAAACCCGATTTAAATTGCAAACATTTACGATCCAAAATCGAATGTCTTGACAGGGTTGTCAAATGGTTAAGGGTTAAGCGACTCATGTGCGTTAAAATGACTGCCAAACTATGACGGAAGCAAGCGAGTCACGATAACGCATGTATGCGGTCCCGGCAGTGAATGCGTTAACCTTCATTCAGGCAGAGGTAATTTACCGAGCACATGGGTCTACTATTATAATGAACTTTACTTATTTAGCAACACAGCACAACTTTCATTGCACTATCTTATGAAAATTCGGCTCTAATCAGTAATCAAAAACTATTCGTCTCTCATATTTTGCTATATTAGTAGGATTTAGGGGTTAAAGTTTCAATAATGAATAAAACAAAAGAAGTAGCGAATAAAAAACATACTTTATTCAGATCTGAAGTTTTACATTCAAAATAAAAATTACCATAAATAAAAAACGTACGAACAGTAAAATGCATTGAAAATGTCATATGAGTGCAACAATTATAAATATGAAACAAAAATAAACTATGAAAAATATGGCTGACCGCACAGCATTGTTTGATGATGTAAAAATGGAAAAATACACCTAATTCTCTGGAATGGATCTCGGTGGATAAAGAAATACTGATTGCCTATTTTAATAATTATTAAGTATTTAGTTTATACAGCTACAAAACTTTTTTATAACTCTTCAATAGCGACCGATACATGGTTATCTTACTCAAGTTTTAGAACATTAGTATTTACAGAAATTTAAGTAAACGGTGGAATCAGCTTTGCTGAAATGCATTTAAAATGCAGGAATTAGAAAATACTCCTAGTTATTCTCAGGATTTTTATCCGCGTGTAATAAAAAAAAAATTTCAAGAATAAGTTGAAATGCATTCTATGTAATTATAGTGTACGCAATTAAAATCATGACATAATTCTAAACTATGCCACTTTTTACATACGAACACTAAATTTACAACTACCCTTTCAAATATTATTCATAATTTTGTGGATGTCCGTTTCATGAATTCAAATTAGATGATAACAATTAAGTTTTTTTTTTATAAAAACCTGTAGTGAAGAATTATAAAGTAAGTTAAAACATCAAGATTACAAAATTTGTGACTTGGATATCATCAATTAAAGCTTAAAGTAATCGTATTTTTCAATTACATATATTTATATCTGAGGTATTGGAAGAATTTCTATACATAGAAAATGGATATACTTTTAAGAGTAGATAGTTATTTTCATTTACCAAACTAAAGCATTGCTAAAAACGTTTTAATGGGGATATTTTGCAATCAATATTAGGGCTACCAATTAGATACCCGTATTTCATTGTTGTAAGAATTATGAAAATGAAGGTAAAATTTCGGAAAAAAAAACAAAAAATATTAAGTTCTGATTATTTTGCGCTTTAGCATAGTAAATGCAAATGAGTATAACTCTAAGGCTCCGCTGTATTTAGGCCCTTAAGTCGTATAAATAAGGCATATTTTCCTACGAATACACTGTGCGATTCAGCCAGTCGTCGAGGGAGAACGTAGCATAGTCGCCGCCAGACGATCTTCCCTGGAAAGTTTCTGAAAAATTTAAATACAAAGTTATTTTTGTTCAAAACTGAAATCCAGACAGTTAGAAAGCGTGTTAGTGAGGACTTGACAGCAAAAAAATAAACAAAAAGTAATTAAAGTATAAAAATAAAATTAACTTTTTTTGCTATTGTCGTCCATAAAGTGTACAGATAATGTTTGCAAATAGTTCATTTGGTAGTTTATTTTTAGTTTATAATTAACTTGTTTGTGAATATCTTATTACATTGTTTATTTTCTACCCATCACTGCTCCAAACATTATTTCAAATCAAAATGCTGCAAGGAATTTAATAAAAACAAATTGATATCATTTAATTTTTGTCAAATTTTTCTTAAACCAAAATAGACAATGGAATGGCGTTATGCAGAAAAACATCAACACAATCAAAATTAAAGTCATACCAGTAGTAAACTATTTAAAACACTTTATTCAAAAAAGCTGGTACAAAAACTACAATTTTAACTTGTGGTTGCGATTTTTGCATAAAACAATCTAGACTTCCTTGCAGCGTTCATCGTGTGAATAAAGACATACATGTAGCATGATATACTTGTGATTTCCTCAAAATCCGGGATCCGTAGCTGTTCACGGGTACCCTTGCAACTCTCGTTCGAGGTTCTCTACCGGTTCGTTGTTTGCTGTTTATTTATTACAATTATTATTTTATGTAAACTGTATTGTGTATCATGAAATTCCTTAATAAGCAAAGTCCTTAGGATTGAGCTCTAAGCATCGAGTAAGACTCGAGCTATATTTGAGTGATCCCCTTAAGTCAGTATATTTTCAGTACCACCCTTTATCGGATCTTGACAAAATTTTAGTATTACCTTGAAATTAAAGTATGTAACTTCAGTAGTGACGTAGTTATAAGACATATAATCCAAATGCCAAGACTAATAAATCAGTATTAACTTATCATTCGGCAGTTTCAGTGCAACAATAAAACTAATTGGTTCACAGAGTGCGAATCATAGGATCAGTATCTCTACTTTTTAAAATCAGAAAATTCCTTGCATCAACTATCTTATTTTAAACGCGTGATATACGAGGGCTTACTGGAAGAGTTTGCCTTCACACAAGTACATATTTTGTACAATAATAAATTCACATACATTTTCCGATCTAACAGGTAAATTAACAAACATGACTTATTTTGAAGCTTACCAATCATGGTCTTGAGACGCACGGAACACATTATGAAGTCGTCGAATTGTATGTAACCATCGCTACCGCCGTATCTGTTCACAAATGACACATTTTAACATTTGGCCTGTCGTATACTAACTGTCTTTCAAAACTAGTCATGCACGAAGATATTTATCTCAATTTGGCAACTGGTAGCCAAAAAAGAATGGTCTTTTCATTTTGGCAACTCTCACAATTATTATTCACAATCATAATGTTTTTTATTGTTTATTTTACGAAACAAGATCTGGTAAGTTGTTCTGCTTGTAACTGTAGATTTCACAAGGCGAAAATATTATCTTGCATTCAGTTACCAAATAGAAACAAAGCCGTACATTGCTGATGCCGTACGTTGCAATTGGGAATTTTTTTTTTTTTTTTTTTTTAGTAGCCCGTAGGGATCCCACTGCTGGGCAAGGGCCTCTCCCAAACATTTGGGAGGAATTGCCATAATCGCCACGCTTGGCAGGCGGGTTGGCGATCGCAGTAAGATGTCAAACGGTTCAGAGACGCTGCTGCCCGTCTTCTGTGTTCCTTTATTCCCTTAGTCGCCTTTTACGACACCCACGGGATGAAATGGGTTGGTACTATTCGCCGCCGGCACCACACAGCTTTTGGAAATGTCTAAAAAAAATTACCAGTGGTTTTTATATATTTTTTTGTATAGAAAAGTAAATTATAAGAAACTAGTTTCAATATTTTGTCATTTAGTTCACTACTTTTTTCAAAATTAATTATTGAAACTATTTTGGTTGATGACGTCAGATTATAATTGAGGGCTCCCACACTGCTAAATTTCTGAATCTATCTAAATGCGTACGATAAGGCAACCCCTTTAATTATTTTTGCGTAGTGGTACACTGTAACTAGTGTCACTTTACTAGCGCTCTCAAAGTGCTTGATGTCAGACAGCGGGTCCAAATCAATCTCCGTAGTATAATAATCCACGCGTAAATTGTGAAGATTTCTAACACACAGAATAAAGTACGACTTGGACCGGTCACGCAATTTACACCAATGTCAAATGAAGGTCATTGCTTATTTGTTATGTAATACATTCATTACATAATATTAAGATTAAATAACCAGAGAAAACGAGTTGAAATGCATTTATCTCGAAATAGTTTTCGATTTACTATACATTGCAAAAAACAGACATCCCCAATGGAGGCACGAATCATATTCAATGATCAACATAGCAAGCACTGTTGGAAACGGGTTCTACTAAGCTATGTTTTTTATATGGAAAGATGCGTGCTCTGGATCACATAGCTTAGCATTAGTGGAAACGGTCACATAGTTTCGTAGCGTAGCACATCTCTGGTAGCAAAGCTCCCGTTAGAATTTGGGAGTTGACGTAGGTTTATTTGATACCAGTTTGTGCTGCAATTGTCTCACCTGTGTGCAAGTACGTTGAGAGTGTGTGCGTTGACGGTGTAGCCGGCGGAGTGGATGGCGTCGCGGAGGTGGTAAGAGGGAATCGCGCCGCGGCCCTCCGTGTCGTACAGGCGGAAGACAGCCTGTGAATAAAACATATTATTATTTCACTAATTACTAATATTACAATCTTGTGAGTCCTAGCGTATACAAATCATTTGTAAGATTAACTGATTAGATTATGACTTGTTATAAAGTACAAATTATTCAGTAACAAAGAACTTTGAATATGCTTAAATAAATTCCTAAGTTACAAAACTTATGAACTACACCAGTTAGAAAAAGTCAGGGCTCAGGAAGCTATAACAGGAAAATTTATGAATATTCGTTACCCTTAACGCAAAAACTACTACATGGAATTTAATGAAATTTGGGACTGAATTTATAACTTTTAACAATACATGGGATATATTTTTTTCTAAAAATAGAACTCTAAAAGGTGCATATTACAAAAGGCTCCGAAAAATATCAAAACAAAATACCCGAAACGACATTAATTAGTGAGAAAAAGGTTGCGCTCAGAAGAAGCAGCGCGTAATGGATAGTCTAAATTCGATTACTCTGTCATACGTAAACACCATGTATCTGCATTACGTAAAGTTTTACAGGCGACGATTTTAACTTCATATTTGTTTTATTATAACGAATTTGGAGTAAAAATTGGAAATTGGCTAAATTTGTCAGATACGCCGATTTGCACTATCCTCGACGCGGCTATATTTGAATAGGACGTCGTAATACAATGGACTGTACTTACTCTCCAGTTACGTAGGTCGATCCAGAGCGACTTGAACTCATCGAAACCGAGCCCACCCGAGTTGTCCTTGTCTAGCATGGCTATCATACTTCTGCACACGTCCTTTGAGAACCCTTGCCCTTTCAATTCTGAAAACATTCGCACAGTTACGAACAGGTTTTAAAGTAACACATTTTGCGACTTATTTGATAAATAAGGTAGTGCAAACCCTGGACAGAAACAAATAGTACCAATGACTTGTTTCTTGTATGTAACTATGTTTGGTAACTGGTTTCCAATGAGGAATATTATTTATTTGTACTCGAGCAACTGAGACATGCAGTGAAATGGTTTTGTATGAAACTCTTTCTGACCAGGGACCGCACTAAATAATGGTTTAAATTATTACAGCGAATTTAAAACTTAAAGATTGGACCGTTGCATTTACGATCCGTTTCTAATATATGTTTTAATTTCGCGGTGGTTCAATAATTACGTATGTCGCTTATTACATACGCGTAATATTTTTAATGTTTGGAAAATGTAAGATAAAATCTCACTTTTTCAAATTAAAACACTTATAACTATTTTTTATGGAAATGGAGGTGATGATAATCTGATCTTACGAAATATTTTAAAATGCCCATTTTTATATCAGATTGCGAAATAGTCCATGCTAGTGAGGCAAGTAAATGCAAACATTTTCAATTAAATTGAAAATGTCTACATTTGTGTTGTGTTAGTTGCAACATAAAGCGGATATAAAAATAATGCCTTATTTCCAAAAAGTGGTGAACAAAGATTTCTGAACGGTACTAACGATGTGAATAAAGCATTATTCCAAATAACGTATTTTTTTTTGTACAGACAGGGGGAACATAAGTAAAATAAAATTCCGTGAAAAACCTGAAAGAAAAATGTAACACAAAATTATATATGTACATAGAAATATAAAAAAAAACAGACATTTTAAAACGACTGTGCCTCCATTTCTATAAAAATGTGTCGTGGTGTGGTAAAGCATGCAGCAACACAACAGGATTCCTGTAAAATAAACTATTAAAATTAGTACAAGTAAACCAAATTAGTTACTATTATAATTCTCATGGGTTGGAAACACTAAGAAAAAACTAGTAGATACTGCATTTTGAGAGTAAAGTTTCTCGGATATCTAATGTGATCAAAAATCAAATCTTTCTTGGTTTTCATGTTTACATAATAAAAAAAATTTTGAAAAGTAAACACTAAGACTTTCAAACGAGCCTTCTAAAATGTCTCGTATCATTTTAGCGTTTCCTATCTTCGCTGATATACATTTGTCACGTTCATTACAATGCAATACAGTGAAAAAGCGGACACATATTTTTGTGTAATTGATTACACAAAAAAAATCTATGACATGCCAAGACGATACAAGTCGGTAGGTAAATGTTTTATAAAGTAATATCCTTTTACACTTTTACTTTTTTTATAGTAGGTATGTGAAATAGCACGGTTCGACCGAAGCGGCACGACGGGAGAGTCAAACACCATGAGGATTCTCTCTGATCTTCAGAAATATACGGCAATATAAAAGTAGCTTTATCTCGCTTATACATTAAACCTAACCATGTAACCTTATACATTTCGCTTTTTTATGATAAAGGGCGACAAACGAATGAGTCGTTGCCTGATGGTAAGTGAACACCACCGTCTATGGATGTCCAACACCAGACGATTGCAGATCCGATGCCAGCCGAGCGAGCTAAGAAAGAATTCCTCATGAGCCAGCAATTTCACCAGTCGTTTTGCTTTCCATGGTGCCGCGATCGAACCGTACAGTTCTCCGATGAGGTACGAAGGCCGTGGGATGCGTGGTATACCTTGTCCGTTGGCGTGGGGCTGGGTCAGATGCACTTGTTCCTGGTTTTGGGCCTGCATTTGTTGCAAGTCGACGCCGACTTCCTTGCAGATGGGGGCGCAGAGCGCGCACAGGAGTTGCTCGAGACAGCTCTGTTCGGCCGCGGGGGCCGCGCCTTGGGCCCCCGCCGCCCCCGCCCCCCCGCCGCCGTCGTACGCCGCGCCTTGCCGCATCGCCAGCTCTGTTGATATGGCGCGAGTGACAGCTCCATTGGCTATGGCTTTTCACGGGTGAGCTGGCCAAGTTAACGAACTAAGTGCGTACGAACCAATTTGATGCGCCGATTCACAGATCACATATTGGTTTATACTCTAGTTCGGACATGCAGGACTCGACTAAGTTGTACCCATAACGAACAATATTCACATGCGTGAGATGCGACGTGTAGGTACCTACATATTTTCTTAATATGTGTGAGATACGGATAAGTGAGAATGTCACTATCACTGTCTTTTCCTACTCTTTTAGGGAGGTGTTAACTTGTGTTATTAATTAAATTTAACATGCTATTATTTGAAGCAAAACAACATGAAACACAAATCAAAAACGCGGTTGTGACTATTTCTTTCTATAAATGATTTTGTAGTGCCTATGTAAATAAAACGATATAGAATAAAGCTGTATTTAATCACTAGTTAGGATAATAAAATCTGAATTTATAATTTTTACAAAGTTATAGTATTAATAAATAAACTAACCTAGACCAAAGTACGGGCGTCTTAATTAAAAAAAACAAAAGTAATAAAGGCAGAGTTTTTAAGCAATAAATTAAATAATTCGCTTTCACCTGGAGGTGTGATATGTCCTAGTGAATCAGTACGCTTAGTATAAGTTTTACTTCACCAAAATACTTCTCGATCGCGTTTAAGTAAAAATTTAAATTCTATGGAAACATGGACGCGCGCGCGCGGAGGCGCTGTCCATGTTTCCCTAGTAATTGATTTTTTTACGTAAACGCGATCGAGAAGTATTTCGTGAAGTAAAAACTTATACTAAGCATACAGTATGCTTAGTATAAGTTTTCCTTCACTTCAATACTTCTCGATCGCGTTTACGTAAAAATTTCAATTCTATGGAAACATGGAAGCGCGCGCGCGGAGACGCTGTCCATGTTTCCCTAGTAATTGAATTTTTTACGTAAACGCGATCGAGAAGTATTTTGGTGAGGTAAAACGTATACTAAGCGTACTGATCACTAGTCAGGTGCGTCACTAGAAACGGTGAATATTTTCTTACAACCGCAATGCCATCTCATTCTACTACCATATTATACTGATTGATAAAAAGAGATGGCTTAGAGAAAAACCTTGGTATTTTAACCGTGTCTCAAAACGCCCGTTCATTGATCCTCGCACTAAAAATAGAATTAATGTTCTAGTTTCTTAAATATAATACTTACATATATTTACCACGGCGTGCAACAGAACAAGTAAGCGGCGTTTAACTCGACACAGAAGCGATATATTAAAACAACGAAAGCTCGAAAATGGGCATTTTAAATAAACCATTAATTCAATTAATCAAAATAAACACTGTAATTTTAATAAAAAGTATGGTATCATGGAATACTCTAAATAAATCGAAGCGACACTTAGTGCTAAATTTCTTGTGCGTCAATTATACGCTCAGCAGTAAAAAAAGATGATTAAATTTTGTCTTTTTTCGCAACTGGCTATCCATAAACGATTAAGTACCTATTATGTAGCAATAATTAATTAATATTATTATAATCATTTCTTTTCCTTTGATCCCATAAAATATGAAATTTCAAAATATCCACTCAAAACTAGCACTCAACATCCACATAAATACAACTTAAAACTGATGAAAAAAAGTACGATTTAGTAATGTTTAATCGACACAATATTTAAGCATATTATATTAGACACACAGTCGTAGTTGTGCATTATTTCTGTTAAAACAATAATTGGCGGCTTTTCGATTTAATCATATTTTAACGTCAGTGAGCTTAGGTTACTAAGCATATTTGACTTTGAAAAACTTAAGACACTTCAGTAGAACCTCTCATTTATGGAATGGGAATATGTACACGATTATTTTCACTATTTATGGCCCTCATCTACCCACAAGAAAGATATGTCTTGTAACGCTATAACCATTCTCCAACGTAGTAAACCAAGTTTGGCAACTGGTTGTCTATTGGGGAAAATAACTTTTGGTAAGAATTTTTACTGACTGTATTCAACGTTTACTTTAGTAAATCGAGGTTAAACTAGAAAGTTTGTATGAAATACAAACATTATCACATTTGCGCGCATTGTAGAATTTAACAAAGACAACACTGGAAAATTGTGGAAATTTCCACAGTTGAAACATAATAAATAAGCGTTGTTTGGCTTATTTATTATGTTTCAACTGTGGAAATTTCCACAATTTTCCAGTGTTGTCTTTGTTAAATTCTACAATGCGCGCAAATGTGATAATTAAGTCTCTCATTAGAGCTTGGACAGTTGGTAGCACACCGTGATTCTAGAATTCATGGAGTATCTATATATTTTAAAGTAAAAGTCGAAAGTATTAGTGTTAAGTGAAATATTACAAAATATTAGTAAAGATACCAATAAAAATACATGACTTACGTTACGTAAATTCTGAATTTCAGAACTACTTTAAACAAATAATGACTCCATGGATTTTAGAACGGCGGGGTGCTTTCAAATGTCCTAACTGTGTTCTCATCTTAAAAATTAAGGGATCTTAAAAAATATAACAACAATGATAAGTTCCTTGATAAGTACCTTCCCTCATGGCGTAGTCCAAGATTTCCTTCAACTCTTGCCAGTCTACTTCCCCGTCGGCGCCGGCGAGGCGGTTGAAGAAGTCGCGGATCGGATCCGCGGGCTCGGGGTTCGGAGCTATCTCTTTCACCTGAACGGAACCATATTATATTTAGTTTACACTGAGTTAGTATAGCAGGTAGTGGGTATGTGGAGGGGTTTGTATTTGGCTTGTTTTGTCCGGAATTTCATAGGCATGATCGGGGTTTTTCCAAACTGTGGCCAGTGATTCGAAAATATACACTTACATCGAAAGCGTGATAACATAAAATAATAATCATTTTGATACGCTTTCTAACTAGATGTGCGACACATTTCTATTGTATTTTGAGCTTTGTATTCTGTTATGAATAAACTTTCTATCTATCTTTATAAAATGTGCAGTATAATGATACAAAATTATATGTGATAATTTACTTGAACTTGATGTCTGATTTAAGTTTTATATTGTAGAGAACAACAATTTAAAGCCATTCATTAATGATCGAGTTGACTTTGTTGTTCGAAGGACTTACTCTGTCGTCAACGTCTCCCATTCCAACGTCTTCATCATTTTCACTGCAACAAATAAAGCAAATCAATCACGATCTTGATAAGTAATAACTGAACTTAAAAAACCCAATCAAAGTATGAAATGACAAAAGGATTTACACAAAAAAGGTATCCTTCATACAATTATCACAAGTTGCATAACCAGTTGCGAAGGAGGAATAATTTATTACTATTGGCAACTAGTCGGGCAACTCTTTCCAATATCGTAACCAGATGAATTTCCTAACTAAAGGTAAATTCCTATGTTTTGCGAAAAAGCAGTTGTGAATTAGGATAACTTCTACCGCAATCGCAACTGGTTACCAAACCAAGTATGATATTGTTCGGAAGGAGACCAAAATAAAGGATCACATCAATACTCACGCCATGTTATTGCATTTCTCAGAGAACACCCGGACTAAGAACTCGCCCTCCTCATTGGGCTCGAAAGTCGAAGGCACTATGACGTAACTGCCAGGCGGTAGCTTGAATCTGGAACAACGTGATATAATTATAAACATTAATTCATACTGATATTTATAGCATATTTCGCAAATTAATTAACTTCCTTGACATAAACAATATGGTCGGTCAAACAGAGCATTATTACATTTTGAAACATATTTTATTCAATCCAAGATATCACAGTATGAGTGTGCTACTTTGCGTATGATTATATTACAAGTTTTTATTTAACTTGCAATGTACCTTGTACCTATGTATGTACGGGTCAAATCTTGGAAGTAGAATTTGACTCACTTCCAGTATTGGTATACTTAGGTAGGTTGGATGACAATGCAAGTACACTCAACAAAAAGTACAGTCGGCTAAAAAGCTTGCTTTAAAAATGAAATTTTTAACAAAAACTTATTTATATTGTTCATTACTAATAGTTCTTTACACACAATGACACTGACGGCTAGGGCAACACACTGGCAACTACGATAAGACCGTAATAAGACACTGTACCCATAGAAACTGTGACTGACTACAACCCACTGACAGTTAAGTCGACACTGATCTGGCGCTGACTTCGCGCAGGTTAAGTAATGAACGCCTGTGAGGCGTCCCACACTTGCGTTGTACTGTACTTGAAGAAGTTAACGTCCAACGGAATGGGCATATGCCCGTAGTCCGAGACACTATAGCCCTGAAGACTGTGACTGATAAGTAAGTCAACACACTGACAACTGATCCAACACAAGATGAGGCCATAATTAGACACTGTACCTATGGAAACTGTGACTGGCAACTGGGTTAACCCACTGACAGCTAAGTCATCACTGATTTGGCACTGACTTTCTCAGATTAATGAACGCTTGTGAGCGTCCCAAACTCGCGCTGTATTTGAAGAAGTTGACGTCTAACGGAATGGACACATGCCCGTAGTTCGAGACACTACAGCCCTGGAGACTGTGCCTGATAACTGAGTCAACTCACTGACAGCTAGCTTAACCATACTGTCAACTGGTCCAACACACTGACAGTTAGGACAACGCACTGGCAATTATGAAGAGACACTACAGCCCTGGCGACTGTGACTGATAACTGAGTCAACACACTGACAGCTAGCTTAACCATACTGACAACTGGTCCAACACACCGATAGCTAGGACAACGCACTGGCAATTATGAAAAGACACTACAGCCCTGGAGACTGTGACTGATAACTGAGTCAACACACTGACAGCTAGCTTAACCATACTGACAACTGGTCCAACACACTGATAGCTAGGACAACGCACTGGCAACTACTACGAGACACTATAGCCCTGGAAACTGTGACTGGCAACTTGGCCAACCCACGGACGCGGACAGCTACGTCGACTGACAGTTAAGTCAACAGTGACACTGACCTGGCGCTGACTTCCCTCAGGTTAATGAATGCCCGTGAGCGTCCCACACTGGCGTTGTACTTGAAGAAGTTGACGTCCATCCAACGGAAAGGGCACGTGCTCGTCGTTCGGACACTATAACCCTTAAAACTGGGACTGATAACTGAGTCAACACACTGACGACGGGACTAACACACTGATACCTAGGTCAACACACTGACGACTACGATGAGACCGTGATGAGACACTATAGCACCGGAAACAGTGACTGACGACTGTGTAAACACACTGACAGCTACGTCAACAGTGACACTGACCTGGCGCTGACTTCCCTCAGGTTAATGAACGCCTGTGAGCGTCCCACACTGGCGTTGTACTTGAAGAAGTTGACGTCTAACGGTTTGGGCACGTGACCGTAGTCCGGCAGGCGGTAGATCGCGAACCCTATCGTGAGGCACTCGAGCCCCTGGTGCCGCTGCGACCGACGGTTCTTCTGCATGAGGGCCACGATTATCTGGAATTAACGGGACTCAATTAACCCCTCGTATGACTTAGCGCTGATCAGTGAATGACTAAGTATATGAAATTAAATGAGTGAATTACTATTATTATTAGCCTGTGTTAATGTCCCACTGCTGGGCAAAGGCCTCTCCCCTGTGTCTGCACTTATGTCCGGCCAGTCTCCCGAGAACGTGTCTAGGTCATCTCGCCATCTTCGCCTTGGTCTACCGCGGCGCCGATAACCATCTTGGGGCATCTATTCAGTGGTAACCCGCGCCCGCCTTTCTGGGTGCATGCGACAGACGTGGCCAGTCCAGTCTCATTTGCACCCGGCGGTTGCTTTACCTACATCTGCGATGCAAGTTTTGGAGCGCATGTAGTGTTTCGGACTCGATCGGTCCCTTCAACGTCTCAAATGCTGCGCTCCATAGCTCTTTGAGTGATTTAATAAATCAAAATTATTTACACAATTTTTTAAAATTTCATATTTTTTTTTTTCACTTTTAAAGAAATGGTTACTATACCATAGTAATAGAATTCCTTCTAATACAAGTGCTTAACTTAAAAGGAGGATTCGACACCACCTGTAAAAACCATTGTTTTTTTTTTCTGATTTTTGTCGAGGCTTTGAACACTCCAGGTGATCATGTCAGCCTCATGGGTGCTTACACAATTCCCTATTCAAGGGACATATCAATAAAATGGTAAATGCTGATTGCTTTGTCTGACAACGGCTCAGCTAGCCAACAATTCACCTGGCCATTGTGCATGGAGAACCCAAATCCCCAAAAACCAATAATAATTATGAATAAGTAATAATTATGAATTAATAATTATGAATTTTGAATTTTTGGATTGTACTGATGACTAACTTCCAAACCGCTTAAACTCAAAAACTTGCTTAGGTGACTAGACATGTTCTTCACATATACCCTTCATAATTCATATCATAATGCACTATTACTGGAAAATATAGTGATACAATTGTATGATATGATGATTTCCGATTTAAAAACCAGTTGTCTGTAAAGTCAGTTTACGGACGATACTTTAACGTGACAACGTCATAACAAAACATTGATGAAATGATTGCATACTTTTGCCGATTGTGCCTTTCGCTCGCTCGTGCCGCGCTCTCACTCCGATCGTCCATCGGCTCGAGCGTAACGGGACAATGCGTTATGTACGGTCGAGTTCACCAATATATGCATCGCCAACCTTTCATAAATATCTATACATAGACCTTATGTTGCCGTAATAAGGTCTATGTATAGATATTTATGAAATGTTGGTTGTACTTACAGATATTGGTGAACTCGACTGTACGTTACACTGAGTCATCCTTTTTCGTGCGTGCAGCCGGCGTCCATCGGTTTATTAGACGTTGTCACGTCAAAAGGTTAAAAGAAAACAAGGTTTGTAAATTTCACAGCGTGCATGCATGTACAATACGTTTACTTTTAGTTTACCACTGACACATAGCTTGCCTTCATTTAATTTCCAACTACACCATACAAATAAAGTAGCTATTACAAAATCTGCAAACGTGGGTAACAGTATTCTAAAATTGGCTTTATTTGTAGGTCGTTAAAGTTGAATATGAAATGAAGGCAAACCATCTGTCAGTGGTAAACTTTATGTAATTTTACTGTATGTTGGCTATACTCACGGTACATTTGTTCTCCTCGTCATCTTCGTCCACGTCTTTGAGTGTCACGGTGTACTGCGGGTTGCGCCAGAACGATTCTAAGTAGTTACGGCAGCCGCCCGCCGTCACGCCTGAGAAAACAAACGTAATTAGAATTTTATTAATTTATTGAATCAGGCGTTACTTTACGGAGGTCCTTATTAAGGAGGTACCGCGTTTTTCGCGCTAATCGATTTTGTGTGGGCAATTTCGGGCGTGAGACCGCTTGGGGGAGGCACGATGGCTCAAGATAGGTTGGTTGGACTGCGCGTGTTTTTGGGTATTTTCATCATATTACTAAAACAAATACATATTTTAAAAATGTAGCCAGACTACGCCCTAGAAAACATCTTGTTTTATTAACATTCAAAAAGTCATGACCTTCCGTGCAGTATTAGCGTCGTACTACGAGTTTAATTTATTTTTTAGAGACGACTTTGGATTTTTTTTTCTATCGAGCGAACTACAAGTAATCGTGTTTCGAAAAAGACTAGTCGCTAGAGTGAATCCTCAAATATCTTACATATAAATTTCAGGAATATAGCATTGCTAGTAACGATACAGCACGAGTTTAAATGAATGCAATAAACGCGCCTAAAACACGGTACCCCCTTAATGAACTAAAACAATTACTTTGCTCACCCGCGACCTTACGATAGTTACGTTTATGTAAGAAATGCGTGTTCATGCAGTTCCTCCACCTCCACACTGTACGAACACACACAAATCACACAAACCCAACCATCACGACCACCAAACTACACTGACGCGTTTCGAACTCAACCAGAGCTCATCTTTCAGTGTTAATTTTTAAGGATATTAATGTAATTTTTATTTTTCTGGCCCGAAAGACAGGATCATCCTAGGTTCAGGCATATGTGTTTCTATTTCCTATAAGTCTCCTAGATAAATTGTATTGTATTGTAAGAAAGTATTTTGAATAAAGACTTTTTTCTTTTTTTTTCTTCATGGGTCTCATTCTAAATCCCTAACATCGTTTGTCCTAATGTAATGTTTGTCTTAATGATCATTTGTCCTAACACTTTTTTTCTCGGAAACCGTGAATTTTTCAGAAACTTTGAAGTGATTATCCTCTAGAACTCTATAGGTTAAGGTTTGTTTTATAACAATCCAGAACAATTAATAGATTTGAAATAAAAAGAGTTAGGTCAAATGATCATTAGGACAAACATTACATTAGGACAAATAATCATTAGGGATTTAGATATAGAGCCCATCTTCAGAGTAGGTACCACAACCGTACGCTATGTTAACAAATGTTAGTGTTTGCGTTGTGTTTAGTCTAACATTTGGTAGCATATAACACACTGCATCGCGACTGGTGAAGGTAAATAAAAGCTTGCAAAAAGTCGGTTTACGGACGATAGTTTAACGTCATAACAAAACATTGATGTCGAACGCTCAAGCCGATTGTGCCTTTCGCTCGCTCATGCCGCGCTCTCGCTCCGATCGTTCATCGGCTCGAGCGTAACGGGTCAATGCGTTATGTACGTTACACTGAGTCATCCTATTTCGCGCGTGCAGCCGGCGTTCATCGATTTATTAGACGTTGTCACGTCAAAATAAATATGTATGCTTTGATCAATTATAACTGAAGATACACATTGCCGAACAAAATCCCCTTCAAAGAATGTCCGAACTTTTTTATTTGGTTGCGTAACAAATAAAATCATCACCTACACAGAAATTTGAACCTAGTCTTTACTTCATTACAGTCGAATTTCGGTAGCGGCAAAACTCCACTTGACAGCTAAACTTGACAATTTCACGCAACGTTCTGAGAAAAAAGAAGGCCACTTTTATCAAAGTGGCGCTCATTTGGCTCGGACATTTTCGGGCGCGTGACTGTGGATCTACAGTTATAATTGATCAAAGTATGTATGTATTCACCTCGCACCCATTCTCCCTCGAAGACGGACATCTCCCATTTCTTGGTGCACCCTTCGGGACACTCCTCCGGGTCCAAGGAATCGGGATTCAAGTTGCAAATCTCCACTCTGGAACAAACAAATTAAAATATTAACAAACAAGTCGTGGTAACCTAGTGGTTTGGCCTCTTAAGCAGAGGGCCGCGGGTTCAAAGCCTGGGCTCACATCTCGAGTGTTTTCAGAATTTATGAAAGTTACATTCGAAATTTACCATGTGCTTTTCGGTGAAGGAAATCATGCGTTGTGTGAAAAAGCGAAGAAATTTTAAGGTGGGCGTGAAGTTCCCAATCCGCATTCCATCCTCTCATTCTAAGACCACCTGTGGACGTATGTATATAGGGTGTCAAAAAAACTATAACCTGGTATCAGTCAAGAGGTAAAGTCGTAATAGTTCTGGAAAAAATAAGAAATAAAAATCCATATCACTTTAAGCGATAAAATGCATTTTTTCGAAAATCATCATTCATCATCATTTCAGCCGAAAGACGTCCACTGCTTTCGCCAAACAGATCGGTCCTGCGCTATCCGCATCCAACGCGTTCCCGCAACTTAACCAGGTCGTCGCTCCATCTTCGAAAATATCTAATACTAAAACAGAAATTTTATCGCTAGTTCAAGCCTTGGTGGCCTAGTGGTTTGACCTATGGTCTCTCAAGCTCGTGGGTTCGAGTCCGCGCACCTCTGAGTTTTTTGGAATTTATTTGCGAAATTACATTTGTAATTTACCATGAGCTTTACGGTGAAGACGTACAGAAGAAAGGAAAAATATTCCCCATATAATCAGGGGGGATATGGCGGCAGGGATAGATGGAACAGGGGGGCTTGCCATGGACTCCCAGATTTCATTTCACGGACCCCTAGGAGTCCATGGACCACAGGTTAAGAAACCCTGCTGTATTGGTCGGCGATGTTAACGAACAAACCTGGAGAAATGCGTGCAGAAGTCCTTGAAGGACATCCAGAATTCGCCGTCGTCGTCGAACGTCAGACCCAACTCGTCCTTCTCCGACTGTGGTATGAAACGCCACTCCGGTGATCTGTCGAATATACATAGCCATACTTAATATTATAAAAACCAGGCGGTCACCCATCCAAGTACTGACCGCGCCCGACGTTGCTTAACCTCGGTGACCGGACGAGAACCGGTGTTTTGTCAAATATCTTGAAAACGGTGCATCCTACGGCAAAATCAATGAAATTTTCATCCCCCTTTAAAACCCCCGCACCCACCCTCAACCCCCCCCATTAAAAATTACCCGAGCGCTAGTACTAAGATTGTACTATCGCCCCAAGCGCCAGATAACCACCTTAAAGGCCCAGTTTGCGTGCAGTGGCTAGACATCTGTCCATAACAATCCATAGCAATAAACATCAACGGCTGCAAGCAAATTTGTTATGAAAATGGGTATCTGGCGCTTGGGGCGATAGTACATCCTGGCGTGCGCTGCTGTCTTGTACATCCTGGCCTTCACTGCTTTGTATGGGACATGTACGTACGTACATGTACGTTACATTGCGCCATCCTTTTTCGTGCGTGCACCGTGCAGCCGGTGTTCATCGATTTATTAGACGTTGTCACGTCAAAAACTATACTGTCTATTTAACAGAGTTAGTACTAGAAAACAGAGAATGCACGTAATTGGTCAGCGATAAGGGCGATGCACCGGCACAAGATGCCATGCATGTGCCAAATTTCGTCGTGAAAGAGTTCAGTTTATAATATTAGTAAGATTTAATATAGAAATAGTTTGAGTCCCAGGAAAGGACATAGGATAGTTTTATCCCGGAAAATGGCATAGTTCCCGCGGGATAGCGATAAACGAATTAGGTATTATCAAACCTCGTTTAGAAAGGGATTGAGCTCATATGGCATTTTTGAACTAATGCATGATATGACATTGCCAGTGGTAGTGTGCAGATAAATGAAATTGTTATTTTAGTTTAGTACATTGCAGATAATTTCTCGGCACCGACCGTTTAATACTTTACCACGATTCATATTTTATACATACGTAGTTTTTAACAGCTACGGCAATTTGATAACGCGAAAATGGTGTGAATTAGTGACAGATTTGTCAGATATGATATTAATATTTTTTATAAAACAAATGACAACATTTACCGAGAATAGAGTCCAATCTAAATATGCAAAGCATACTCTGTAAATCTTATAATTGTCTCGTGATATTTATTTATTTTATTTTATTATTATTTTATTTAATCATTTATAAGTACTGTCGTGTCGTGCTAACTTATGCTTATCAGTTATGATACAAAATTCAAATCCATTGTGAAGAAGACATTAATATCTAAGGCGTGCTATAAAATTAATGACTATATCATGGACAGGGATGTTTGGAAATAATTCCGATCCGCATTGGCGATCCCTAGTCTCAAATAGCGTATCTACTGTGTTAATAAAAATTTATTGTATTAAATACTTTAGTCTAATTTAATAACAATGTAGATTTCTTTGAAAAAACTATACCTTGTTGAGTTTCTTGCCGGTTTCTTCTCAACAGGGTTTTTCCGAACCGGTGGTAGATTATTCGACGTTCATAGGAGCATCACAACTGATGCCTAAATTGAATAAAGAATGTTTGACTTTTTGACTTTGACTTGGTACTCTCGAATCCCTTTCTAAACGCGGTTTGATAATATAAACGCGAAAGTCTGTGATACACTTTGACAGTGACGTAACTTTGTTTACTATTTTTCCGTGAGAATAAAAATGGCGTACAATACATTTAATATTAGTTTACCACTGACAGATGGCTTGCCTTCATTTCATTTCCAACTTTAACACCATACAAATAAAATAGCTATTACAAAATCTGCAAACGTGGTTTTAACAGTATTCTAAAATTGGCTTTATTTGTTGGTCAGGTTTTTATAGAGGTAGAGCCATGTTGTAGCTAGCCGCTGCATCACGAATGGTACGGCTCGTCCGGGGTAGTACCACCCTCTCACAGAACACCGGTGTGAAGCAGCAGTACTAAATGCAGCGTTTCGTACGGTCAGTGAGAGCGCCGGGGGCCCAATACCTCTCCCCCTCCCCTATTCCCTCTCCTTTTTCCTTAGGGCTGACAACCCACTGGCATCGCGTAAAGCGCTGCGGGTGTCTATGGACAGTGGTGCTCATTTAACATCAGGTGACCCACTAGTTCGTTTGTCTGGCCTCTCTAACATAAAAATACATAATAAAAAGGTCGTTAAAGTTGAATATGAAATGAAATGAAGGCAAACCATCTGTCAGTGGTAGACTTTATGTAATTTTAGTGTACATACTTGTCGCTCCAGGGCCCGTTCCACTCGGCCTCGTTGCCCCAGGGGTTGCGCATGCGCAGCAGCGGGATCTTGCCCTGGCGGCCGGGCGTCTCGATGTCCACGTATTTAACGCGGGTCACCGAGTACGCGTGACCACGGATGAGGCCCTGCGGCGTCTCCGCTTCCAGGATGTGGGGGTCCGGCTGGGAACAACATTGTATTGTATCCGTTATTGTAGTTATCGTACATTACTGCAGAGACCAGTAAGTAAGCCATCCAGGACGAGTAGAAGTTAGATTTTTTGCAATGATACGAGGCCAGGAAGGCGATTATTGGGCGAAGCTTGTATAGTGCTTTTCTCAAAAATGAAACAAGTTGATAAAAATGAAATAAAAGTACACATTGAAAAAATAAAGAAAATCTACGACCCGCCATTACATTAGCTACGCACTCGCTAACCTATGTCTGTAGTCTATGGTATGATTGTTTTTTTTTGAAAGGTACCGGGCGGCGATGTTTAGATATCTGCCAACTTTAAATTACCAACGTCATAATTTTAATAAGAATTTTCTTAATTTTGAAACATTTGAAATACAAAAATTGTAATTACAATAACATAAATTAGTGAAAAATGTTCCAGTTATTTAATCAGTGAACTATCACATTTGCATACATCCTTTTAAGTGTGAACTTTTTTAATAGTTTTAAGTTTTTCACAGACATAGAGCACGGGTTCCAAATTTAAACGCTTGATAGGTATGTAATGGAATTTCATACTTACTTCCTGGACAATAGCAGCTAGTCTCCAGGATGCGGTTTTCTAACTCATATTCAAGAAAAGAGTGCTAATGATTTTGATGATTAAAAATATGTTCCCAATTTTCCACACAAAGTGAGATTAAGTTCAATCACGGGCCAGATTTATGTAAAATAGCTATAAATTAAAAATTATAATAACCCCCAACGCAATTAGGTCACACATATGTTTGAAAATAAAGTAAATGCCCATTATGCATCTAAGATCCCTTTCGTAGCTAACAAAAAGAGCTGATAACTTTAAAACGGTTGAATCAAATTTGATGTCTAAGAACCATCGCCAAGGAACCTGCTTTCAAATAAATCTGCATCAAATCGGTTGACTTGTTAAGAGTTATGAATGCCACAGACTTACAGATAGACACACACACACACACACAGACATACACACACACATATACAGGGTAATTTTTTAATAAGTGCACAAATTTTAATATGTGATACAGTATCGTTAAAACAACAAATTTCAGTATTTTTCGTTATAAAATTTGTCACTTATTTTTTTGTTTTTCATAGTAACTCGACCAATTATTGGATGAATTACTATGAACATCCCAAAATTCAAAATGTAAAAAAAAATCTCGAACTAATCTCGATTAAAAAGTTACTCTGTATAGCGGTCAAACTTATAGCTTTTTGTATTGGGGGTTAAAAAAATACCTTACCTCAATACTGCACCCCATGAGAGAGTTCCGCTCGTAAGCCTTCAGCAGTATAGTATAGAAGTCGGGCGGCAGTTCCTCCATGTCGTACATTTCCGTCACGCCGCCCGTGAAGTCCTCCATGGCTTCGCATGTCGAACCACCCTTCAGAGCTTCGTAGGAACCGTGCAGCCTGAAATATTTAATGTACAATTGAACCACGAAGTATTAACGCGTCATTAATATAGACTGACCAGTTTTTGCTAGTGTGCTCGGTTTAGCTTAAAAAAAAATACAAGTTTTATTTTACAGAAGTACTTCTGCAAAATATCAAATAAAAAAAGTCTATCTGATCTTGTTTATCTATAAAACCGGACAAGTGCGAGTCGGACTCGCGCACGAAGGGTTCCGTACCATTGTCTATAAAATCGGCAAAAAAATCACGTTGGTGGTATGGGAGCCCCCCTTAAATATTTGTTTTATTTTAATTTAATTATTTATTTTTAAAGTGAATATATAACTAAATATTCTGTGAATATTTCAAGAGTCTACCTGTTGCCGTTATCAATATCGAGCAAAAACGAGCAAAAAAATTACGTTTGTTGTATGGGAGCCCCCTTAAATATTTATTTTATTCTGCATTGAGTTGGAAATTCAACCTTATTAGTTTCAGTATACGTCACAATTTCCATTGTAATTATTGAACATACGACTAGCTTTAATAATATCTTTTGTCAGTTCTATACTCGATTGCTGCTTTTGATTGTGTTAGTATACCTACTCCAGTGAATGGAGCCTTATTAAGGGTTAAAGTACAATTGTTCTTCTGTATAATAATAAAAGAAATCTAACTTAATTAGGGTAGGGTAAAAAAATACGTTATGATGTATTATCAACAATCAACAGAGGTCGGCGGGGGTGAGCTGTTTTCAGTTTTTCCATAACATGGACATACCTTGTTATTCAATGGTAAATGCCGCAGCCCCATGTGTAATTAAATTATAAACTAATAATTTTATTTAGGCTGCCTTTCTGCTTCTAAAACAAATGAATTTTACTGGAACTCCGTAGGTAGGTAGGTGATTAATCTATTTTTCACAGATTTCGGCTTAAGTGGGAAATCAGTTTCAACTAGTATTAAAGCAAACTTCCTTAGATAATAATATATATCCATATGATACTATGAAGGTCAATTAATTGATATATCATTATGATATCAAACCTCTACAGATAGGCAATAAATCTGTTAAAGGATGCCATATTCTCTCTGGGTGAAATAAATAAAAAAGCTTAGTGCTCGTTTTGTAATGCATTTTCATTATAGTTTTATCATTTCAGTTTTGTCTTTTTTCAATATTTCTTTATGGCTACACCTTATCCATATTAATATCTACAAGACACAACTACATGACATTAATGACGTAAAAACAGCTTACCCCCGCGGACCTCTGATTATCAAACCTAGCAAATAAAAAATACAAAATGTAAGCCGGAGCAAGAGAGGAGAGGCCTTTGCCCAGCAGTGGGATACAAAAATAGACTAAAAAAAAAAAGCCGGTCGTCTAAGAAGCCTTGTGTGGTGTATAGGGTGTGCACTCACTTGGCATAAGCCTTTTCCAGCAGCGCGCTCCAGAACTCATTGGTCTCGTTGGAGTGTAGGAACACCAGTTTGCCGCGGTACGTGGGAAGCCGGTCGTCTATCACCACGTCCACCCAGCGACCGTACTGCCAGAACCTGACAACCAACATGACTCATTAATAAATTAATTGTAGATTGTACAAGAGCACAAAACTGGCCATTTTGCCCCAGGCGTTCGTAGGTGGGTAAACACGTCGAGGGGAAAACGGGTTTAAAGCTCGAGTTTGACACTCTGCTTATCACTTCGATTGCAAGGAAATTAAACAGCAACATTTGAAAACGTTTTTTTTACGTTTTAAATAAATTAAACTTCTAAAAATAATATAAGTATATTTTTCAAATTAATATATATATCTATTTAGTGAAAAACATAATAGGGCTTTTAGTGAAAAACATATTTGTAGTGTTAAGTGATGGAAGCCTACTAGGCAGTATGTAGGTCGGTAGATGACTAGGTCCACTCTTGCTGGCTCGTGCTGAGGCACCGACTTCAAATACATCAAAAAAAAAATTGCGTGATTTTTTGGAGTCTGTTAAACTTTTATCACTAGGTAAACTTCAAGGAAAAACGGCTGTCCCAATAACGCCTTTGCAAGTGTGTCATTTAAAGTAATATTTAAAGGTATAGATTTACCGGAAATGGAAGACTCCAGCGTACTCCTCGTCGAAGCTCTGGTCATCCGGCACCACTTGGAAGAACAATCTGGAACAATAAAATACTTGTAAAATAAAGTTAAACAATAAATATCAATCCATACAAAGAACACATAAGATTGCACAACTCTTAATTTGTCGAAACATAAAAAGGATAGGTATTTATGTTTATTAACCCTTAATAAGGCCCCATTTATTGGAGCATACTACCACAGAATCATCAGCAAGCTATAGAATAGTTGTATTTTCAATAACTAAAATGGGTATTGTAACTTATTACTAAAACAATAAGGTTGAATTTCCAAGTCAATGCATTGGTCGCTAAATCGCCTTACCTTATTAAGGGTTAAAAAAATATAAGAAGGTAGTTCTGCTGGACGCTACCCGCATCCAATTGGGATCGTACAGGGGTCGACCTCGGGGATATATTTACTCACTTCCTGTGCAGAGTAAGATTGGCTACAGCCGCTAGCAGCCAGCAATCGCCGAGTTCGCCTTGTTGCACGTCGAACCGACTGTACCCCTCCACAAACAGCTGGGGGTCGTCGCATATTTCCTGGAATATAACATTTTTTATAACCAACTACCTTTCGTCCACGCAAAATTCAAATTTGTGGTAAGAATTGATTTCTTTCATTGAATAAAACAGAAATTCGCAAAGGCAACATCCAAAAATCCATCCATCGCCATCATCATCTGTATCAGTCGTTAAGTTTCTCAAATTTTCTAATTTTCTGCAGGATTTTACTCACTTTTTCCATGAGAACCTTGTACAGTCACGAGCTTTAATTATGGACCCACTTAAGGTTGAACGTCCTGTCATATTGCATAGGAATTCAAAGGATATTTTTTCGAAATGGGTCCCAAATTAAAGCACGCGACCGTACAGAGTATTACAAAAATAAAAATATTCCCAAGTTATAGCGTGATCAAGGGAAATAGGGATCCATTTATGTATTTATATTTGTTTTATTTTGTGATCCAACTTACCCCAGGCCTCAGCCAAGTGATGGGTCGGTCCAAGCTCTCCTTGTAGTACAAACTGCGGTCGATGGCCGGGAACTCTGGGTCTTCAAAGAGCCTGCCCTCGGAAAGACAGCGCGAGCGGATATCCTTGAAATCCTGATACGTCGCTGGCCCGAAGGAGGACGGACGGGTTTCGCCAAGCTGAAGAAAAAAAAGATGAAAATATAGCTCGAAGGATTAAGTAAGGTTTTTCTTTACTTTAAAAAAAAAGAGATAGAAACGAAAACTCTGGTCTTCCGTTGGAACCACATTTAACATAACAGCAACAGTAAACTTGACAACTAAAATTTATCATTAAACAATACACCAACCTAATAATATACAATACAAAAATATACCTTAAATATAAGAGAGAAAAAAACATCATGCACCAGTGTCTGCGTATTTGCCTTTGCTACTTAAAATATCAACCATGCGCAATGACACGGAAAAATAAATGCAGCTGAAGGCACCAACCCATGTAATACTAAAAACAATGCCCACTGTGGATTTCACGTCATGACGAAAAACATAGAAATATTATAATAACAATAACGTGGCGTGGGGCTGGGTCTGTGTTGCCAGACACTTGGGTCTGTTTTGTTGGGACGTCCCGATTTTTTTGCCCAAAATTAAATGTCCCGCACGGGACAGCATCAATCCCGCTTTTGGGGAATTGCTCGACTGTGCGAAGACGTATGGTAAAATAACGAATTTTCATTAAAATAACTTCTATTCTCATACATATAAACGTAATTTGGAATTGTAATAAAAGGATGAATATTTAAAAACGATATTCTATCACAAAGAAAAATTATAAGCGTAACTATTTATTTACATACAAGTTTGTACGGAACCCTCGGTGTGCGAGACCGACTCGTACTTGACCGGCTTTTCTTTAGTATGTCCCGCTTTCGACGGCAAAATCCGCTTTTTTACTCTAAAGGTCTAAGAATCCCGCTTTTTGTCCAAAAAAATAAATCTGGCAACGCTGGGCTGGGTAGAGACAAATTCTTTTTAAAGTTGAAGTGGCAATGGGCAAGTCACATAGCTCGAAGAACAGATAACCGTTGAGGGAGAAAGTTTCTCGAGTGACGACTACGAACCGGAAGATGCAGTGTTGGCATGCCTCCTACTAGAGGGACTGGATATCGCGTGAGTTGCGGCAATCAGTGTTAGGTGGCATTCTAAGGGGAGGCTCTTATTCTACAGTGGAGATATTGTTAAGAGGATACGATGCGCACCATATCTCCATACAAACGTAGTCCCCTGTTTCCTCCCTGGATAATGGCTTTAGAGCCAATTTTTTTTACTGTGTAATCTGTATCTACCACAGCTATGCCCTTATGTTTCGTTTTTTTCCATATTTCAATGAACATAAGAAATATGAGCTTTCAAAAACTGAAAAAATTGCCCAATTTCAACGTCATTTTCAGACACACATCAGAAAAGAATCCCTCGTATAATTTTACGCGGCTATTAACGGTCTCAGCTGCAGTTCTCCCGCACTCGCTGTACTGACAAGGAGGGGTTCGGGCGAGACAGCGACATTTCATTAAAATACCTATTCCTCAAAAGTCTCTCAGCCATCGTATCCTCTTAAGACTAATTACCGTCATTTCTGTAAGGACAAGGCTTTTTGTGACCAACTAACTGCAAAAAAATACTTTGTTTATTTGGATCAAGGTGTAAACTGGCTCGTGCTTACCTAAAGGCTCTTATAGCAGTATATATTTTTTAATTTGTAACGGGCAAACGTAGTAATAAGTCTTAGTATAGCTTGTCTAATTGACAACATTTCATATTTCTAAGACTTTAATTTGATTCATTCTCTGTATACTGTTTGGAAAGAGAAAGACGCTGATAGTTTTAAATTTTCACTAGGATTATTAATTAATTTATTACAATTTTATAAAGATGTGCTTATTCTAAAAGAGCGTAACGATAGAATAGATCCATTACTTTTGTCTAGTCTCTATTAAAAAAAAGTGATGACGTAAATTTGACAATAAGGTTGTTATCAAATTTAAAATAATGACAGCTCTTTTTTCTAGTGAAAAGGGTAAAGGAAACAGAACTATTCTGTGGAGGTACAGGTAAGTACACATATGTTTTTTAAATTTGTTGTATTTTTTTAAATATGAAGAAATAAATTATAATAAATATTTTTCCGTGTTCAGGAGGCGAAACTCGTTCGATTCCTGTAGTAATTTTCAGGTGTTAAAAAAATGAAATGTTGTCAATTTAAAATGACGCGCCCTACCACCGCATTTTACGCACAGGATTTTTCATGCGATTTGTCGATCGTGATGTTATACAGGATCATAGTTCACGGAATACTCGACGCTCCCAAACAGATGAAGAATCGTAATTAATATTTGCAGGCACACATCCAAATCAACTGATTATTCAATAGAGGGGCGCGTCATTTTAGCTTAGGCAACTACCGGCTACCTCCCGGTTACAGAAAAGTATAGCCTATTCTATAGGTGATTCTTGATCGACATCGAAAGTTGATTCCGCCTGCACTGTACTAAAGTGAGTAAGAGGGGTTTCGGTCGCCTCACTTTCGTAGTCACACTTTTTACGAATTGGTCGTAAATTTTGATGGCATTTTCGGTTATTTATTAGAGATTTCTTTACTTCTACCAGTTAACTGGAAACTGTATCAAAATCTTCTGCCACATTTCATCAAAACTGTATCTACGTAGGTGATTCAGAACAAACGCTCGGCAATAACCCTTTCGTACTACATTCGATCCGAATTCGTGAAAATACGAACAGGAGTAGTCGTAGAACCATTTGTACGGTATTTTCCGCACTAGATCCGAGAGAAATCTGATCTAGCGTATAAACTACCATACAGTTCCGTTCCGGATCGGACGTAACGTAGAGCGAAATCGCTATAAGAGTGGACTTAAGAAAATTGCAATTTGATCCCTGGCACGCGGCGGACACGACGTACAAATACGCGTTCTTGAATCTACATAAGCACGACGACGTCTGTACACGCGTACGCCTACATACATCGCGCGCGCACTCTTCTGGATTCCGGCGGGGTCCGGCAATCAGCGCCTTGAGGGGTGGGGTAACTCGAATCGGTGCGGGGTGGAGCGTGTCCATTCTGTACGTTAGTACTATTATATATTCTGTGTCCCTAGATAAGAAATCTTATACCGATTTTATACAGTTCAAACAAATATCTACTCAGGACCCAGGTCAGACCTTAATTAAGTATGTCCAGACATTAATTAAAATATTAAAGTTGCATACGAATCCTAACTTTAGGTAAGTTTTAATTAATCAATTTTCCGTATCAGTGCATGAGTTTACGAAATAATTGTCCTGCAGTAAATCGAATAATGATATTAACGGTTGAGTTTTTACGATATCAAACCCATAATTACGAGCACGAAATACGATAGTATGGCCAGTTTCCTGTTGATACCAGATGTATGCAAATTTGGAGCTGCCGATATTTAGGCTATAGAACTTAAATGGTTGCTAACAGGATGAAATTCTTGTTGCATTTTATTGGATCCCAATAAAACATTGTTTTTGTTACGAACAAAATTGATTCTTATGCGGATGCGGGTAAGTTAATTTTAATTTAAAATTGCGTTAAAATGGCGTGATTTAAAACGTCTAAATGTTGCGTCTGAGCCACACGCCATAGGAGTGGTAGAGCGACGAAAACGGCATGTGAAGAATTTTGCTAGCAGTGAAATAACAGGCTACTAACATACCTCTAAAGCAGAAAGGATATTAAATTGGCTCTTGGAAAGAGGCCATTGACAAATGAAAAACGATTCCATGACCTACCGGAAAAATATATTTTCAAAATTATCAATGAAATGCAACCCTGTTTTATTAAAAACAAAGAGGAAACCACACAGAAACTCCGTTTACATTCTTACCTAATAACCCCGGAGCTGCGGTGTGACAAATGTCAAGAATCATAGAAACAACTTAATAGAAAGGTCTGTATAAAAGTTTTTGCCACTTCATATTGACTGACATGACCCACTAGGTCTGAATATTTTTGGCATTGATGAAGAGTTGTAATTGTATTCTTGTAACAGGTTGTACGTACGTCTTCATTTTTTTAAATCAAGTGTGTTCACTACAGATACCATTCCGGGCAAATAAAATTCGTATTTCATTTAAAACTGACTAAATAGATGGGCGGAACATAACAAATTGATATTATTTATTATGGTATTAAACTAGGTAATCGATTTTAAGTACACAAGTTCGATTTAATTAACACCATGTCTTTGAAATCCAATTTAAATAGGTTACATTGTATAGAGAGCATTAGTGCTGAAATTACTCATTGTTTTCGCAAAGTTATCGTAAGTAATATCTAAGAATTAATCAACTGGAGGAAATAATTGTAAACTATTTTTATTTCGTCAATGTATATTTCCGACACGGTAAGATTTTTCCGTGATATGCAAATCGCAAGTTTCAAAATGTATTATGCGTACAAAGATTTGCGAAGGAGTTTGTATGTAAAAATGATAAGGTACATTGAAATAACAAACCCAAAACAACTGCTCTCCCGTAGGCATACGCATTTTACTTCCATTATACGACGGAGGCATCCTTAGCACGTTTTGTTTACTAGTATCGACTGTAGACAACCTTTTCACTAACGGACTCTCCTTTATCTTCTCTGGTTCTTTGGTAAGTATAACTTTAGGCGACCCCAAAACTGCCTTTTCAAAGACTAAAGTCTTATTCCGGACCACATTGCTAGCTTCCACAACCACCGTTGTAGTTTTGATTACTTCGTCTTCTGTTGTTTTTTGATTTTCATTGGGTTGAACCTTAGTCGCCCAAAACGGTTTGTAAGAACTATTCTTCCTCACACTAGACTGTTGGTACGTAAAATCGGATACTTTGACTTTCTTGAAATCGTCAAAAATCCTCGAAAAGAAGCCTGCATTGCTACCTTTCTGTTTGTCTTTTTGAGGTCTTTTTGCCCAAATTCTTCCTGATTTCGGGGACTTTATGGACACTGATTTTTGCTTCCAAACGCCGGCAACATTATTAACCGCTGCGTTAGCGTAAAAAGTTTTAAGCTGTCCCACTTCCTGTCTGTCAAGCTTCACAAAATCCGTTTCCTGTATTTCGGAACTCATTTTAACGTCTTTTTAGCTACGAGTGTTTAAAACAACTGCTTTTGTTAATGTGTTTGGAATCATTAGACAACCTGTATGCTGGTCAAGGACTGGTGATTAATGCGAATGCAATAAGTTATCACGGAAACGGTCTAAGTAGATAACGTTTGGAACTGCCCACAAGGCACAAAACGGCAGGAAAACCAAGAAACTATCATTAAATCAATTTTGAAAACTGTCCTACACGGCAAATCACTATCGATCGAGTTCGTATATTAATAGCGTTCACTTTACATGAACATAATTAAATACAAAATGTTTCTTCAAGTACGATATTTTCATTTTTACTCTAAAACCGCACTTATTTTTTACTCCACATGAGTTCCCAAGGACATTTCACACGCGTTCTTTCGTAGAACTAGTTAGTAAAAGTCCAATTTACTTGAAACTCGGACTAAAATGAGACATGTATGTTACAGTTGACCATTCAGAGTTAACTGAAAATATTGACTGCCTGTGAAGTTGATAAGTCTGTTATTAAATGTGGTGTCATATACGCTTTGGATGTATGTGTGAAGGAAACCCATGGGGAATTGTGTGATAAGGCCCGTCGCATAGAGGAAGCTTGCAAAAATAAATGTTTTACCTTGAATTTATTATTTCGTTCAATTAAAATAGGTGGCTTTATTGCAGTTTTTTCCAAACATTATACATATTACTATGGCCAGGTAATTTTAACGATTTTTTGAAAGCATTGTACAGTCAAGTGTAAAAATATGGGTGCATACAACTTGCTCACAACACAAATCTGTCCCATAGCTCTTATATCGTCGAATTAAGGTATAGCTGAATAATTATGAAAGAATTATATATACATATTATATGTATATGCACTGGGCCGTCCGTTCACATCCATCACATAAAAATACAATACAATACTTAACGACTCTTTATTGTACACCACAAAGAAAACAATACAGAAAAATAAGTACATGGAAAAAATATACAAGGTAAGCAATAGGCGGCCTTATCGCTTCGAAGCGATCTCATCTAGGCAACCATTTTACAAAGGAAAACAACATTAGACTTCATTTTGTTACGGTTGCAAAGATGCAAGAGACCACTAAGTATTTCATATTAATTTTCATTTGATACCGCAAAGCATTCTTGAGATAAATTATCTTGATAGACGGACAGATAACAAGGTGATCCTATAAGGGTTCCCTTTATTCTTACGAGTCGCGGAACCCTAAAAATTAAAAGTAAAAAAGTTAAACGCTCTTTATTCAATTTAAGATAGTAATCACTAATGAAAGTCAAAAAATCTACCACCGGCTCGGAAAAACCCTGTTAACAAGAATCCGACAAGAATCTCAACAAGGTAAATATTTTCAAACTGATCTCCAACGTTATTTAATTACATCTTATGTATGTACTTGCTTATTTAATCCAGTGCTTTTTTTAACACAGATCTTTGACACTAGGGATCGCCAAAAGATATAGGTGAAAAACTTAAGAAGATGACCTGTGTTGTAAGTAGTAGTGCACAAAATTGATATGGAGCTTAAGTCATTTTTCTAATTTGGAACGTCAATTTGTTTATACGGACACGTTACTACTACATACAACAGGTCATCTTCTTAAGTTTTTCACCTATAATTCTCTTTATCTTTATCATTCTCACATATTCTGATATTGTCAATTTTATGTCATCTCTTAGCTTTTTAAATGGTTATAGCTTCCAGTGGATACCTTAATACCCATGTCCCGCGGGCCCAACGCGTTAGTCTAGTAACAGGGCGCGACTACCATTATACATCGATGACTTAATTACCACCCGGGACGTTCGACAGAAGCTTTTAAGCTAATTCCACTGGAAAGCATTGCGTTTTCAGTTTTATGTGTGCTAGTTGTAGTGTTAAAATGATCCAATACGTGTGCAGTTTGAAAAAAGTCATAAAGTGAGCTGAAATTTATACATAATCAATCATATAAACATACTAGCTATTGCCCGCGACTCAGTCTGCGAAGAATAGCGGTATAAAAAATAGCCTACGGCCAATTCTCAGACCTACCAAATGTAGTGAAATATTTTGATAAAAATCGATCAAGCCGTTTCGGAGGAGTTCGATAACAACCACCGTGACATGAGATTTTTATATATTAGATTTCTATTGCCGCTATACCAAGTGATAAAAATTAAGTTCAATTAAAACTTATGGGGTCCCCAAGAAACGTATTATATTTGTTTTCGTTATGTATAACGTTTAAACATATGTACCTACAAACCTGTAAGCGCGCCAAAGCGGTTGTACTTTATGAACTTAAACAGTTAGCCAGTTTAATGTTTTGATATTTCGTGTGACTGTACGGAGCCCTCGATGCGCGAATTCAACTCAATTCAACTCTCACTTTCCCAGTTTTATGTAAGCTCAGTAGTAGGTACTCTGCTCTATTTCTTATAAGGCCCAAATTAATACGCCTTTGAACGACTATTCTGCGCTATGCATGCCTAAAAGTAGACAGGTCATGAAAGGCATGCTTCCATCTCATTCTCAAAAGTTTCTAATGCGGCTGTCGCGCTGTTTCCAGTCCAGACACACTTGAGGCTAACTTCTCAGTTCTCACTGCTGAGCACAGGAGGCCTCCTCTAAGGGCCGGCGCTCACTGACGGCATGGCACGGCATGGCATTTTATTAGTTATTTTGAATCTTATTTCAATGAATTTAGAATTCATGTTACTTTATTTCGATACCACGAATACCACGATGCCGCGACGTGCCGAGGGATAACGCAACGCATAACCAATAAAGTAACATGAATTCTAAACTCATTGAAATAAGATTCAAAATAACTTGATAGTAATAAAATGCCATGCCGTGCCATGCCGTCAGTGAGCGCCGGCCCTAAGAATGAGAGTGCTTGGGCTGTAGTTACTACGTGGACCCGGTGCTGATTTGCAACTTCACACACACCATTGATGTGCTTCGCTGGTTTATGCAAGTCCGCGAAGTTTTCCTCCACCGAAAAGCCCATGATAATTTTAAACTGTAATATTGCTCATACATGCCAAAAATTTAGAAATACGAACCCAGGTTCAAACCCACGATCTTTTACTTAAAGCTATAGCTATAGTAAAACTACTTAGCTACCACGGCTCATTTCGCATCGCATAGGCTTCTAGACGACGCCAATTTATTTAGTGCGAATTTGAAAAGTGAAGATATGTAGACGCCAAGGCCCAGGTTGACTCTTATGTTTTTGGAAAAGCTCTGTTTACATTGATACGCTATCAATTGCATATTAGCACTAGGGACTGATAACATGCAACGCCCGTAGCTAAAAATTGAGGGATTCCCAAGGTCACTATGATAAACGTAATATAGAATACGAACATGGTAAATCTATTGCAAGAAATCAACTTCATGTGCAGAACGGGTATATTTGTCTATTTAATTTTTGTTTGTAAGTAATTGTAATTATTGGAACATGGTTTGTATGAATGTTTTCTTTTTAAATTAGTAGTACACCCGTGCGATGCCGAGGCGGGCAGTTAGTAAGATTGGACTCAATTTTAGTTGCTCGGTCAACCATCATCATCATTATCATTTCAGCTTATACCTAAACGTCCCACAGGCCTCTCAGAATGAGAGGGCTTGGGCCGCAGTTCCCATGCGGGCCCAATGCGGATTGAGAACTTTACATAGGTACTTACACAACTTAATTTCTTCGCTGGTCGTTCCAATAATTCAATTCTCAAAGAACAAAATAATGAAAAATCCACAGTTTGAATTGATTTTTCAAAAGATGCGAGATGCTGAGGTCATTTCCCTTTTGGCGTCTAGACGGCTTCAGGTACTGATATTGTCTAGACTACTAAGTTTCGGGAAATGCCTCGGTAAGGTTTAGTAATTCTAGTTAGTCCTTATCCAAACTGTAGTCGTAGACAAAGCGCTTTCGATATATCGTAAAAAGAACTGTGTTCGAAACGCCTGGACAGTTTCAATGGGGCATTTCTCCACTAACTGTGCCAATTCTAACAGTTCCCTTACAAACTAACACGAATAAAAAGATGCAAGTAAAATACCTTTATATTATAATATTTATAATTTCACAAACATCTTTGTTACGTGCGCATTATTCTCAAATTCGCTGCAGGGAGTGCTTTTTTTAAACTGAAGCACATTTTTTGAATTTAGTTAGTATGCAATCTGAACTCTTCCAATGTGGTACAGCAAATAGCTAATAATTTATCTTATATTTTGAATTATGGGTTCATAATACGCTAAAGACTGTTTGAGAAGGCCTTTCAAATTTGTTAATACAAATGAAATTACATTTGAAAAAAAAAAATTAAACAAATATATTTGTGGGTTTTCTGTATGATTTTACCGATATTTAGTATAGAAACGCCCAAATACTCGACTGTATTATATACATGTGTATTAACGCATTCTCTGCCACCCGACTTCCGCACTCCACAGGTGCCACCGACGCACATGTGCGTTCAAAATGTATGAATAATTATGACAGCGGCACTGGGCGAAGTCCCGAAAACGCATTTATATGCGTCGGTGGCAGTGAATGCGTTAAGGGCGGTAAGTAAGGTATGATAGAGGCTCTAGTAGAAGCCCGAAGTCGAAGACTAAGTGATTTCTGAGTTTACGTACCTACCGACCTTTGGTTTCCCGACAGGTTTTTATATGGGGCATTATGGCCAAGTTAACATTGTATGTTTTGATACTGTTTACGGTGTGATGAAAAATAATATGATAGATAACAGATGGAGCTACGTCAGCCACGTGGCCTATTAAAATCATGACTTGTCTTATACATTACGTACAACGAGATATTTATACATTAATGTCAGTCGTAATCGCAAGTGCATTGTGTCAGTGCCAACCATGCCAACTGATATGCATTTGCCAGGAAACAGCTCAAGCCACGAACTTAAGCGAATTATAATTCAATTTATTTTGGGTGCGGTTGATGCACAACCCCGTATTTGTAGACCCCGAATGGACGACAGTAATACACGACCTGATAATTCAAACCCTTATAACAATTACATGAGAATTTGGCGTTTGTGTTTTGCAGTTTGAGAGCAATATTAATTAATATTTTAAAAGGACGTAAATCCAATTCTATGTTACGATAGATAGATCCATTGCAAAACGTGAGATTAACGTATCTACTGTTTTTCATCGAGACAAGGATAAAGTAAGGCAATGGATCTATCCTAACGTACATATGTATAGGTAGAATTGAAAGTCACATCGTTTAGAATAAGTTTCTTTTAGTGAATTAATTATAAGTCCTAATCAAAGTTTACAACTGTTGTTGTGTTCCTCTTTCCAAACTGAATACAGATAACTAATCAAATTACTATTTATAATTTAATGGGGTTTGGTCCTGAAGGCCTTACTGCATTTAGCCTTGGCATTGAAAACGTCTCAGTAGTACACTGACCAAGTATGCAAAATGACTTGTTTATCTAATACCATGATTACAAAATTGTCTAAGTTTCAATTTCAAGAAGACTTTCTTAGCAAAAGGTCTAGGACGTGAAATGCACAGCACAAGTAGGCAGAATGACTCAATATTGTATAAGGTCTTGATTGTATTATATTGGTAATGAAGGTTATTCAGACCATTTACCTATTGAAACATTATGACATTAAGTTGTTTTACAGCCAAGTCATTCAGTCTACTATGTCTTATAGCAATGAGGGCGTTTTACAGACCAAGACATTTTGCAACGCGGACAAATATACAACTAAGGTGCTCTGCTCGCCAAGGCTAACTAAATGCAAGTTAGGCCTTCAGGACCCAACCCATTAAATGTTGTCGATTATAAAAAAAAACGGAGAGTATGAAATATGGGTTGGGAAATAGAGGACCGATCTAATTAAATATCTAAACAATTCCGTAAAAAACTAAAAACTTTTGCCTGACCTAAATATATACCTATCACGGCATTATTAAAGTTGGCGTGTGTCAACAGCTTCACGCTAGGCGCTTATGCCTTGATATTTTTATGAAGCTTGCAAGTTTCGGACAGTTAACATTTCATCTCCTAAACTAAAACAACTTGGTCAATTTTATTGGCAATGGTATAGAAATTTATTTACATAGTTATTTAGTCAATATAATTTTGATACTTATCCATAATATTGGCAGGAAATGGAGGAAGGCTGATCGAGCTCAAAGATGCTACTAAAGAATGAAGCTACAAAGATAAGATGAACATATCCCTACTATTTACTCTCATTGATAAAGATTAATACACCGTGGTTGTTATTCCAGCTATCCTAAGCAAAGCAGCTGTAATAAACTACATAAAGTAAGTGGTATACTAATACAGAACACCAGACGGAATTACACAGGAAACATAAATTTACATTGGCAGGCGTAATTAAAAAGCAAAAGCTCATTTTACATCTCACGGTGCGAGTTCAGTTTTATAAATAACTGCTTTAAATTACGTCTTTTGTTGCGATGCATAGGTACTTAAGGTCGACCGATGGATGAACATTTTGTCAACCTAAAAAAATACTATAAACTTTTACAGGTGTTTCCGAATTGGTGTAATAGACATGTGGGGCGAGGCCACAATTAGAGAGATCTCTCTCCAGGCAGATGTTATGCCTGGGGGCTGATTAGATCAATTTACCAGAATCGTTATATTCCTAGTAGCAAAATCTCCATTCGCATTTTTCCCACTATAAAATAAACTAGTAAGAAAATTAGCTTCAGTAAAAAACAATACCGGGAAAACAAGCAACGATTCTGGTAAATTGATCTAGCCAACCTGCGGGGGGGGGGGGGGGGGGCAAACTCCGAAGGAAGAGAGTTGGAAGTTGTATGGATCAAGTTGAGAAACTTCGATAGTGCGATGTAGATTCTAACGGTTTCTCTAACTAAATCTTTAGAGTCTAATTGAAGACTAGATGGCGCTAGAGGTCGCTAATAGTCGCTATAAACATTATTACGTAAAAAAAAAGATTTTGTGTAACTTATAAGAAAAACAAGAATACGACAACGAATAACGAATAAGCAATTACTTTGTCGAAGTCGCTTGTAACAACTACATTGTGTCATGTCATTCTGTTGAGCTCCAGTTTAAGCAGGACAGTCATTTCGCCTAACAGAAACCCCAAATGATGTAGCGAGGTCGTGAGGTGTAAACGCACTCTAACTGCGAGTAGAATCGCTAACCTAAACAACGCAGACCGAAATAACTTACGTTAATTTGCAATGCGTCGCACATTAATGTCCTAGCGTACAATCTTTACGTTATTTTTCGTAAAATCTGCGGCTTTTCTACATACCAGTGGCACGAGTTTAATATGTCTTCAGAAGCAACAACTCGCAGCTAGTGTAGGTGCATGTCTTTTGCCATACTTATCGTCATGTAAAAAACAAGTTTTTGTTATATAAATTTCATTTTTATGCAAGATTTATAGCGGACTGTACTTGTATTGTCATCCAACCTACGTATGCCAAATTTGAAGCCAAACCGACCATTGGAAGTGAGTTAAGTTTGATGTCCAAGATTTGTTCCAAACAAACAGGACAAGTTAAATACAAAAGCTTGTACAGTCCAGTCAGCAGGAGGTGGATGAGTGGTTGTGGTGCTCAACTAAAAATCGCTAACAATCCCATGTGTAATGCTGTTTTTAGGGTTCCGTACCTCAAAAGGAAAAAACGGAATCCTTATAGGATCACTTTGTTGTCCGTCCGTCCGTCCGTCCTTCCGTCTGTCTGTCAAGACCCTTTTTCTCAGGAACGCGTGGAGGTATCAAGCTGAAATTTAAATCAAATACTCAAGTCTAATGTCCCTTAGAGCTGTGAAAAAATCAAACATCTAAGCCAACGCAATCAAAAGATACAGCCGTTTATGACGCAAATTTCCGCATATTTTCGAAACTCGCAAGGGAATCAAAACCTACAGGGTACTTCCCGTGAACTCAGAATCTTGAAATTTGGTACAAAGCAAGGCCTTATAGCACAGATAAAGGAAAATTTTCGAAAAGCATAATTTTTTTTGTCTGTCTGTCTATATCAGTAACCAATCTACAATGATCCCACACTGCGCACTTTTGCTTAGGAGCAGGGGTCTGCTAAGACTGGATGTTCATAGATACATATAAATTTGTATGGAACCCTCGGTGCGCGAGTCCGACTCGCACTTGGCCGATTTTTTTATTTTTAAATTAGATAATACGACTAATTAGGTACATAAAACCTACTAGTTTTTAGTTAGAAACTGATGTATGTATGGAAACTACAGCTTGAGGGTGGCTTCCCAACAGAGATGTGCTATGAAGCTAAGCTGCCAGGATGTGAAAGCTACGCTACGAAACTATGTGACCGTGTCCACTAATGCTAAGCTATGTAGCCGCTCGAGGAAGAACCACAGTACGCATCTTTGCCATATAAAAAAAACATAGCTTAGTTGAACCCGTTTCCGCCACTGGTATGCTATGTGGACCAATGAAAATGATTGGTTGACATCAACCCCATCCATAGCAACGTAGCTTTCTTTCATTTCCCACAGCTGTTTCGTTTAGCGTGCCAAGTGAGTGAATAATCTAACCATGTACTAAATGTCAATATCCTGTGACTAAAATGCGGTTTCGACTGTCATTGTCTCCAATTGAGTGTAATATTATTTGGCCTGACTATAATGCTGCCAATTGTTTGGTTCAGCGTCAGGAAGCACACCAACAATGGGTTTTTGGAATATGTCAGCAATGTCAAGGCTTCAAGGTTTGCGTGCCCCATAAATAGCTTAAGAAAAAAACAAACATAAGCTTAAGCTCGTAAAACCCCCTTTCTCGAAATGTGAATTTTTTCTGAAGTCAATTCTTTAGGATAATCACAATCACGGAAGATGCGCTGCGCTATCTCAAAAAGTGCACTTCCCCCCAATGCTGAGGCACCGACTTCAAACAGAACAGAAGAAAAATATTTTATTTACTGGTTTTTTGAAGTCGGTTAAATATTTATTTTATATTTTTTTATGTGCCACCGGCTTAGCGATTGTTGTCGTAAACGACTTCGATTTCATTATGACTACGGACGGAACTCTGCGTTATGCGTGGTCTGACCCCGGCGCCACACATAGCACAAATGTTTCAACACATATTTGATCTATGGTTGATTGTACGGTTGTTCTATTGAACAAATAAGCAAATACCGGTGCTTCACATGTGATCAAATATGTGTTCAAATATGTGTTGAATCATTTGTGCTATGTGTGGCGCCGGGGTAAAATGCATTAGGCCGGTTTTTAACCTTCTATTTCGATTGGTTTGTGGTATCAACAACCTTATTATTCCTGACAATGACCTAACAATAACATATCTATCTATTAGTTGTGACTTGATGTTTGTGTCAATAGTTCCTAATGCAGTTAGTAAGCATTGCCCACAATGATGTTTTCCTTATTCACTAGGTATTATTTACTAATATGCAATAGTATTATTTTATTTAACAGTAGCACCTTTTTAACGTGCTCGTATTAGCTTCACTTGTAACTGTTTGTGTATGTAACGGAATCTTTGAACTTGTTTTCCATCCACTTCTTATTGTTGTACTTATTGACACGAAACTTGGCAATAACATAATATGGTAGCTCTGATGACAATAACATATAATATGGTACCGTCGAACTGATCTGTGTACCTCTACCATGAGTTACACTAGTTCACAGTAACCGTACTCGCTAGCGACGGCGTAAATGATTTGTATGGAGAATCGTGTACAGCGCCTCTAGCGGTCACTTACGGAAGTACAATTCTCCATACAAATCATTTACGCCGTCGCTAGCGAGTACGGTCACTGTAAACTAGTGTAACTCATGGTAGAGGTCCAGATGATAGAGCCTGAAGTTAGGCACTAAGAAGTCCAAGACAGAACATCATAATCTAGCAGTGTTTGAGCTTGTTAGAATAGTAGGGTTTACTTTGACCAAGAATGCTACCATAAGGTTCATTCTTCAAAATCAATCGACAATTACTTTTCTACTCGCGGTTTGTTAGGAACCCTCTTAGGGGATCACAGTAACTTCAAAATACGGTCATTATTATACATGCTTATTCAATATTTGTATTATAACATAATAAAATACAAAATAACAATGGAGGTAAGTAGGGGGTCTCCGAATATGTTTTCACACCGAAGGGGGTCGCAAAAAGGTTGAAAAACACTGTAAGAACGACAACGCTGCAACTGATACATGACGGGAATTTACGATTCCAGCTTTTGTATTTCGTGGTACTGGCCCTGTACTATGAAACAGGTAGCGAAATAAATCCGTCACAGATTATATGTGAAATGACGACGATAAATAGTTGCCGACGAAACGATAGTAAACACAGTATACAGTGAGTTCGTTTACATTATTTCTATAATCCGGATGGGATTTAAAAATTCCACCTGAATCTACTCAGGTCTCGTTTTATTTACGAAGCTTGGCCGAGTGACAACGTATATTTAGAAGCGTTCTAATGAGTGTTAGGCGTAACAACAATGTATGAACAATTAACAAAGAACGGTTTAAATTTATTTAGGTAGGCTTTTAAGTTAGTAAGTTACAATAAATTTATTTTATTTTTTCTGTACGTTTTTTTATGACCGGGTGGGATAGAATGGACCTTGAATTTTAACATCTCGAGAAGTTGTAGATTATGATCAGAGATCCCCAAACTTTTTGTTTTATAAACCGCTACCCATATTTTTCGGTTTTAAGTAGACCGCTTGCTTACGTCATATTGAATCTTTGCTTGATTTCAACTGTGGTTGTTTTCGCGTACGTACGTAGACCCCTCACAGGTCGTCGTCAGCCCCCGGGGGTCGATACCACTTTGGGTATCACTGATGTTGAATTTCATTTGTATGTCACTGTCACTGCACTATGCTTTACATTTTTAATTGTTCACTAAAAGGCACTCATTAGCTTTGGGGCAACATCAAATTAGTCCACATCCAGTATCCAACCACTGCAAGGTATATGCCTTTTCATCTTCATGTATCTTCTCCCAGTAGCCAGTGTCATCAGCTTTTCAGCCGACTACTAGACGTCGTCTCTCGCCAGTGAGCATAAATGACAGTTCAACTTGAAAGTGAATGACTGAATTAAATAAAGAGCCACAAAAACTGCCGCTGCTGTCCGCTGCTGTCCGCCCGCTACTTGGTCTGTGTTACGTGAGAACTTTGCACCATTCAGAGATAAACAGTAATACATTGTAACTTTCGCGAGATAAATAGTAACACAGCGTAACTTTCATGGAATAGCTGCTTACTAGATAGTAAACAGTGTAATTTTCCCGAGATAAACTGTAACACAGTCTAACTTTCTCGAGATGGACAGACAAGCAGACGGAGTCGCGGGAAACAGCTAGTATTAGAATAAACCACGTCGCTACCTCTAGCATGCATTTGGTACTTATTTGATCCCGCCTGTGCTCGTTACCAAGCGTTAAGGCTCAAATAGCGGCAATTGAGCGAGCGGTGGATAATATTGCAAGGTCAGGTCATATGACATGACTAAGCGGAATTCGTGCTACGGTATCAAGATGCACGTCATAAAAAGCATTTGATCATCTTTGATTGTTATAGGCACATATTATATTACACTAGCAGCTAGTGACTAGCTGTTGCCCGCGACTCCGTCCGCGAAGAATGGGGGGGGGGGGGGGGGGGGGGATAAAAAATAGCCTACGACCTATTCTCAGACCTACCGAGTGTAGATAAAAAAGTTTCATAAAAATCGGCCAAGCCGTTTCGGAGGTGTTCGGTAACAAACACCGTGACACGAGATTTTTATATATTAGATTACTCTGTTACATTATTACAATATTGTACTTTTATGTTATTTTTCGAAAAACGGGAGAATTCTATATTACAGGTGTATGTAAAATGATTTTGATCATTCTATTTTGTTCGCGAGACCTAGTTCGTGCAGAAATATATAACATTTGACTCCGCCTCCAAAATCTTCGAAACTACAGCGCTAATATTTCATCCTTTAGTACCTAAGCTTAGCTCAGGTAAAAACTCCGCGTTTTCTAGAAATAAGATCAAGTAAGATCGATTGTTTGTCCCCGAAAATCCCAGATAGCAAATTATGTTAAGAGCAGTTTCCGAAATATTGCTCATTTAAAGGTATTAGAAACCTTTGAATACAACATCTAGTATAGCTTCAGCGGTTTTGATACTCTCTACACGAGTTTTCGGGTCCAATACTCATTCATTTTACAAGCGCGGTATGCTTAGTATAAGTTTTACTTCACCAAATACTTCTCGATCGCGTTTACGTAAAAAAATCAACTACGCACGCGCGCCTATGTTTCCATAGAATTATAAAATAAAATAATAAATAAATATTAGGGGACAATCTTACACAAATCGACCTAGTCCCAAACTAAGCAAAGCTTGTACTATGGGTACTAGACGACGATAAACATACTTATATAGATAAATAAATACTTAAATACATAGAAAACATCCATAACTCAGGAACAAATATTCGTGCTCATCACACAAATAAATGCCCTTACCGGGATTCGAACCCAGGACCTCTTGCTTCGTAGGCAGGGTCACTACCAACTAGGCTAAAGCGGTCGTTAAAATTGAAATTTTTACGTAAACGTGATGGAGAAGTATTTGGTGAAGTAAAACTTATACTAAGCTTAATTATCTTGTGACGGCTTCCGACACCGAATCGATATCGGATCGATAATATAAAACACTTCAAAAATAAAATAAAACGTTGCGTTATTACATTTTTCTTTTAATTTAAAACGGACCAGCAACTGTCCTATTGCTAGCTTCAAAATGTTACCATATACCCGATACCGTGTACTTCACAATTTCTGATTCAGCAACAAGATTTTAATAGTTTTAATATTTCTAAACGTTGCTAATATACCTATGCTAATTCACGTGTGATAAAGTAAAATCATTATGTATGACTCACTTTAAATTAGGGCTCTGTACATTAATATTAATTATAAATAACGTTTATATAAATAGTGATGAACTAATATTGACTAATATTTACGTTACAATGGAATGTCAGCCATGTTGATTAATCATTTTAGAATTGACAGCTTATTGTTTAGTTTTTTTTTTTGGCATTAATTTATTTGTCGTCAGTTATTTTAGCAAGCCTTAATAGCCTTATCCTTGTACTATAAATATATATGTGTGTTCATTTGTAAGTCCTCCTTTAATTTCGCAACGATCCGGTGATTATTTGCATAAATTTCAAAAACTTGGAAGTATCACACTACTTTAATATCCCGAAAAATGGAGACCAATTCCAAGTAGACGAAGTCGCGGATACGAGGAAAAGCTAGTAGAAAAATAATATAAAGTAGCTTATTAAAATGTTGCTCATTTGCATCTGGTAAACATTTTAGTTGGGAGCAGAGATTTAAAATTAGGACAAAATATATCTATCTAATAATATATCTAAGTGGATATAGTTTAGTTGAATAATGTTAGAATTAAAAAATGGATGTAGCGACGCAGAATACACATAACTTATTGACACAGAAAACTATATAAATATTAAAACACAACACATAACACTCGAAAACGAAACCAAAGTGCCGTCTAAAAATGAACTGGCGATCGAATTGTGGCTGTACTGTACAATTTAATGTATCAATCTATATCAATAAAAACAATGAAACAATGGAGAGATAAAAGACAATTGAAGGGAAAAGGAGAAAAGATCAGTTAGTGATAAACATAACTACTGTCGCCCTTAAAAATATACAAGGTACAGGTTATAGCAGATGGTTGGACAAGTTTGACGGAACAACGCTGTCAAAGTTTGTCGGGAATGTACAATTGAGAACAAAGAATGTTTCCATGCATTTGGTCGATGTAAGTGTACCATTAACCGTACCGTGTCTAAGCCGTGCGTGACCTATATTTTGAATTAAAAAATCCTTATACGAAGTGGTATTTAATTAAACTTGCCCAAACATTCACTGAAATATTCTGGATTTATTTTATGATCATGCTAGTGATCAGCTGCAGAGAAAAGGTACCCCCTTGAACCGCCGTTTACCACACCAGGGGGTACCTTTTCTCTGGAGCTGATCGTACATAGGAGTATTAGTATTGATATCGGATAGACAGCAAGATCTCAATTTTATTCTAAAAGACGAGTAGATGATTCCAATAAAATTTCAAATAAAAAAAGAGAGCATGTCGCTTCTCCAGACATACTGCACTATATGACATAATACGCCGGTCCCTTCCGTCCATCAAACGTGCCAATTCTACTGATGAATTGATGAATCGATATGGTCAACAGTATATCTTCGAATTTACAAGTCCATAAGTATTATCATCATCTGCACCATCCCTAGTAAACAAATATTAGGTGCGATCAAGAGATTGACAGAAATTTCATATCTTCCCAAACTTTTAACCTCTAAGGTAGTCCTCCCTGTGCTCGACACTGAACCAATACATGGCACCTTCAATCTTAATTATGTTATAGTAAGAGAGGTGACAGATGGGCGTCATCTACTGGGTGTTGAGGTGTCGAGTGGACGTTTACCTTACATGCGGAAAATAATGCTATGTATGTGCGTATCATTGAACTCCATGACTACGCGTAAGGCATCAAACGTGACTAGAACACTAAAGGAAACTAGCTGTCATAGTAACTAATACAATTGTAATTTTTTTATTCGAGTGAGAGGTATTTTTGTGGAATTTTGCCATTTTGTTTTGTCAATCCACACAAATATCTTAGTAAAATTTATAGTGCTACATACTTTATAAACTGCAGCAGTGTGTAAAATAGAACTTAGCAGCAGAGGAAAACGAGAAAATGCGTATTGGAAAAACCTCAATTTATTGTAGAAGCAAGCTAATTAATTACCAACATAGCGCGGTATTGTCTGTTTGATTCTTTGCGTGGGTAGCGTTGCTACTCGTAACTAGACAGTGCCGTCATACATTCTTAGGCTTACATTTGAAATGATTCTTTGAACCACAATATGGCAAAAACATTCGTGCTTGTCGCTCATTAGTTAGTGTCATAAAGAATAGTAGAGCACATGTACACAAAGTTGTTGACGTATTGGAGATTGAGCGTTCCATTGAGCTCTAGCTACTTCGTGCAATCTACGACCATGGCCTTAGTCTTGGGTCTGTTATTGGAAAGACCAAGTTCGTCGTTCTCGCGATCCATGTGTTTCAGCGGTATCTCAGCTCCACTTCATCAGATGCGATAAGTGTGGTGTCGTCAGCATTTAAGTAGCAAGTTGGTGAACCATTCGCCACCGATAGAAGCTCCATCCTTCCAATCCTCCAGGGCAGTGATACCCAAAGTGGACTATATCGACCCCCAGAGGGCGACGAAAACCTACGAGGGATCTACGTACGCGTAAAAACCACATTTGAAGTAGATTACTTTGCGATAAATCAATATTTGATAAGCAGGGAATTTACCTAAAATTTAAAAATATGGGGATCTCTGAGACAAAGTTTGGGGATGTCTGCTCTAGGGTACGGTTTTCTTTTATTTTCTTTTAGTAAATATGGCCGTGTTTCTACCCGTGAGCGTTAAAGGACTATGTGGCAATGGGTTCTCTGCAATGGTGTCTCTGGAGATGACAATTTAGGACCTATTTATTAGTCGAAAAAGTTTTGTTTACGGTCTACGAATGCCGAGCGAATTGTAACATTGTGAAGTAATCTGTTAAGTTCCTAATCCGCACTGGGCCCGCGTGGGAACTACGGCCCAAGCACTCTCATTCTGAGAGGAGGCCTGTGCCCTTCAGTGAGATGTATATAGGCTGGGATGATGAAGTAATCTGTACTGGACCAAACGAGGCTAGGTTATTAAAACAATGAGCTTTATTCTTATTCTTTCATTTATTCTTAGTCATGTCCTTAAACGATTGCCCTCTGAACCCTCAAGAATGACAGGAATGGACAACCTGGCAGGAGACCTCTGCCCAACAGTAAAACGTCAACCCAAGCTAGGTAACTACATATATCTACACTAATATTATAAAGAGGAAAGATTTGTATTTTTGTATGTAATGAATAAACTTAAAAACTACTGGACCGATTTCAAAAACTCTTTCGACGTTAGAAAGCTACATTATCTATCACTGAGTGACATGGGCTACTTTTTACCGCGGGAAAATTAATTTATCGCGGGCGAAGTTGCGGACGGAAGGCTAGTACATTATAAACTTAAGTAAAACATACCGCCATTTTGAAATGGACCAACCCTTTTTCACGCAAACTAACAGGGTCACCGTCCACAATTCCCAAAAGGCCAATTCGTAACGTTTTATCTTTTAATTTAATTAATCAAATAATATTTCATATTTGGTTGTACTATTTTCGACAAGCCAGTGTGGTATCTTTAATGGCTTTTCGCGCTACAATGTGAATAGATGCCGCGTGTTATAGTTCTTATCTGAGTTGTAAGGACGCGATCTTGAAGGTATGTAAGGCTGTTTGATGACGAGACCTGGCTATCGAATTTTGTTTTGGCTGACTGTGAATTAGTTAAGACGATTAAAGTATATTCTAAGGCAGTGATTTCTAACTTGTTTCACCATGTTTCATGAAGGGTACCTAATTAATAAGATGCAATCAGACATAGTGGGTAGAAGAAAAGATGGAAAAGTACCACTCGAATTGTTTTAAAAGGACACTACTAATTTTCCACGATTTTCGGGGGTAAATTCCAAAGGTTTAAGAGCCACTGTTCTAAGGGAACTTAAGAGCGCGCGCAGACAGAGAGCGGTCTGGAGTTCCGAGTTTGGCGTTCAGAGTTCTGTGTTTTGACCGCTCGGCTCGAGAGTTCCAGTCGCCTGCTGTGTGCGTTATCGTAAGAGACTCAAGTCAGTACATTCGAAAGAACGCAAACTCTGAAAGCGGAACTCGAAACTCCAGAACGCTCTCTGTCTGCGCGGGCTCTTAGAAAATGATAATTTGGATTGCTAGAAGATAAAAACATAAGGACATACTTTTATTGGTTTAGTATTTTGGAACATAAGTTTTTTCAGAATTTTAAAGATTGCCTATCAGTTATACTTTTTTACAGAAGAGTTAGAGTTTAACTTTTAATCAGTTTAATTTGTAGTTTTAACTTAAATATCAAATCTCATATTTAAGTAAACAAAATTTAAATATTAAAGTGTATATTCTATTCCCTCCTCGTCAGTTGATTTAATTTGATAAAATATGATAGAACAATAGATTTTCATGATGCATACATTTTTATTTAGATTCATTTTGACAAGACTAGAAGACAGATCATCAAGTCAATAAACTGAGTGGGAGTGTTCCTAATAAAACTAAGGTTGAAGACATTAACCACCTCCTTATTTAGTGTGTTTGATTGCATAAAAACTAGCTACCCACTAAGTACTTAAACCTAACTGTAAGGTTTGGTATTTCTGATCCCATAACTTAATCAATATAAAACAACTGACTGGTAAGTAAATGTTTTCTTGTAACATGGAAATTACTAATCTACTAAATAGTAAATATGGCAGTGTTTCACGGTGGGCCGATTTTGTAAAGATGGAGAGAGACCACAATAGAGATCTTTAATCCTAATTTCAAATTAGGATGGATTAGTGACTCTCTTTGAGTTGTTGATATTTATGGGTGGTGGTGATCATTTCCCATCAAATTACCTGCTTGCTTGTTTGCTACACTCCCATAATAATAAAAAAATACTCATGGAATTATTATGGTTATTTATCTATCACTCAATGGTATTCTTCATAATATTTTGAAAAATTGATGATTTTAAATATGCACCTTTAAGTACATATGTGTTCTAATTAGCAAATAAATGAGAATGTAACAGTAAAATTTATCATTGTTTTAACAAGTGAAACAACAACAAAAGATGTCTTAGAGATAAAACAAGTTCAAAGCTGAGCCTGGTGGCCAAGCCAATTTTTAGGGCTGATACAGGACAGTATTATGGTTTTGTTTGCTAGTAAATATGTGGAATTACAACACAAGCATTCAGACTTATTAATGTGATGTGATAACCATTAACACTTGTGCCTGTTAAGTTTAAAAGGAAATAAATAACAGTCACATACCACTTTGTAATTCTTGATGCTCGGCAAAAACCTCTTCTGTTCAACCTCCTTTTTTTGAAACACTTCATTGATGATGTTCCCAATAGCTTGAGCCCCATATTGGAGCAAAGCCTGGCCCCCTTGGTTCAAAAGTTGCCTTCCCGCGCCCTGCAAAAGCGCGCCAAAATCGCCGCCGCCATTTTGAACTGCCATGGCGAGGTCTTTTTATAGACTCACTTCACTTCATAAACGTTTTGTTTTTGCTAGAGCATTTTTGCTGTTGGACTGGACAATTTTAAACAAAAAAATATGTAATTTTTTTAAGAGAATTTTCCTACTGTGCTTGTTTTAAAATCAAAGTAAAGTAATGTTAGTTATTGTTAACAACACAATCACTTGGTTCCAATGTGAACTGGGCACTGTGAGAAACTTGGAAGTGATGTATGATTACACTTTGCCTATGACATCATGATTCAGAGTCATGCTAATTGTATTGGTGCAAATTGTTTTAAGGTTTTCTATGGTTTTTAGTAGCTTGATATGAACACTATAGAGTCAACCAATGTTTTGTGGGCTACCATGGAATCTTTTCTTAGTAAATTTTATTTGTCTATGACAGAATGCTTATCAAATGATGTCTTAGTCATAATGACAAGGAAGGTGGCATAGGAAGGAAATTATTTGACTGTAAATTCCATTGTATAAAACCAACTTGTATCAATTTATTGTTCAATCAAAGACCAAAGACAATATGAATCCTCCTCTTGTGTAGGTACCTACTCTTTAGGTGGATTTATGTATTTGAAAATTCTGAAAAAACATGCTAGCCAAAACAAACTTTTGACTAAGACAAGTCCACCGCTTAACCCCTTAAATGCTTAAGACATGGAACCATGCCCAATTTAAGACATTCTTTTTGTATTTTTTTTAGTATTTATCATTGGATGTAGGGTCAAGTGCAAAAATAAGTATCTATTCAAACCACTCAAAAATATGTTACTACAGCCTTATTGTCTATGGTACTTATTTTTGAAACTTTCATTAAGTACATATTTTTACACTTGACTATACTTATGTATATGAAACAGTTGAGACTAGAATGCACGATTTTTTTCACATCCCCCATATGAGGGGTTAAGGCTCATCCTGGTAAAAAGTTTTTAGTTCTGTCAAATAACTAAGTTATTTAGATACTCAAGAACTGACCACACCTGTGCAACAGTGTGTAAATACATTGTTTATTTGTTTTCCAACTTTACTGTTTACACAACAAGTATCAATTTAAAGCCATTGTGATAATAGTTGTTTAGATAAGATTAAAATACAATGCCACATCACTCCATCAAAAGTCAAGCTTATCTTCAAAGTTTGTTGTTAATGGCATTTTACTATAAATGCACATCTTATGAGGTAATGGACAAAATGGAGTAGAAACAAAGTTTAAAAAAATCTATAACTGACAGTTTATTAATGATATTGCAGGTTCAAAGCATTAATAAAAGCAGGGTGGGACTTTTTATGTAAATTGGATGTTCTAATTTTATGCTAGCATGTCAAAGTCATATAAGTTAAGTTGATATCAACTAGGCCAATTAGAAACTAATTAGCTAATTCTTAATAGAAAATTAACAATTTGAACAACTATGAAGCAAATAACAATGCATGACACAAGGCTGAATACAATATGATCATGCACAGTGAGTGAACTACAAAAAACTATTTAAATTATTTCTTAGACAACTTTCTGTTTTCATGTCTTAACATTTTCTATCAGTGAATCATGGAAGATTAACTATTTTAACGTCGTAAATAGATTCAAGACTGTTGAGGCATGTATGGGTGGAGAGCACGTCACGAAAAACCATGAAAATTAACTCGTACGGTTTTAACTAGGTCAATAGTACATTCTGCAGAATCATACGTCTCAATAGCGTGTATAACGACATCCTTGATATTCTACATCTAGATAAATACTTTATACAGCTTCTGTACTATTAGATTACTTAGTGAGGTCATCAATTTGTGAAAAATACAAGCGGCAAACAAAATTAGAAGAAGGAATGCTGCACAGGTCGCTTAGTTTTATTTATACACAACACGCACAGTAACACAAGCACAATAGGAAAATTCCCTAACTTTTAGTTTATTTTTATACAGGTAAACTATTTTAATATACGCAGAAATACCGCAGTTTCGTTTAAAACGACACAATCACAGCACGCACCGAAAAATCTTCGTAGGAAATGACATGACAGCAGATTACCCGTTTAAATTGAGAAGCTCTGTGAAGTTGCCACGGTTCAGTGAGAATAAGGTCATCTTTGTTTGGTTGGATTATTCGACTAATTCTTGCCAGTACCAAGAATGACGTAACCTACCGATTGGGAGTTCACGGTGTCATTAAAACTTCATTAAAATGTTTATTTGAGTTTTATTTTAGACTACCGGTTTTAATTAAAACTATCTAGTCGCATGTGATAATTTCCCACAAACAAAACAACCATAGCATGTAAAAAATACGGTAGTTATCATTAACATAGAATCTGCAAGACCCATGGTATGACCATGACATCGAACGAATGACCTTGAAAATTGGCGGCAATAAAATTGGTTTAATGGAAAAACTGTATAACTGAGTAACTATCGAAATCAATTCAATGCGGTTTGAGATTGAGACGTGTCATTGAGAAAGCGGTCATTTTATGTTTAGAAAAACAATGATTAATGACCAAAAAAACAAGATTTAGTTCTTTAGTTATATGTGCAAAGTATCTTTTGTAACTATTTAGGTAGGCTATTTTTTGTAGGTATTTAATATTCATTTCGATTTGTTATAATATAATGTCTATTTCAACGTTTAACTTAACTCCAACTACGATATAAAACACTTAACGAACACTAAAATGGAAATATTTAATGCAAGTCCATTTGAAACGAGGCAATTTATTTTTGAAGATATTTTTAAGAACAGGTTTTGTACTCTTGACAATCGGCACAAGGTCAGTTTTCGATTTGTCGTTGAGATACAATTTTAGGGAAGTTGTAAGTTTAACTAGACAGTATTCTTCATTAAAAAATTAATACTGCGGGATATTATGGGTCTTCTCATATCTTCATCTCATATTTTCTTATAGGTACGCAGAATCGACTTAGGCCGAACAAAACAACATACTGCAACAAATAAATTAATAAATGAATGAATAAAAAAACTATAGCCACGCAAAGCAAAGGGTGACAAAGACCTCAATCTGCTTAGCTCTGTTCGATCAGCCATAAGTGGAAGACTTGAGAGAAGTTTTGACTTAGTAGTACTAGTATAGTATTGAAGTAGGATACAACTATCGTAATCAATCAATCCTTTGTTTCCCACTGACGCAGAAACAGATCAGATTTCTGTTATTTCATCTTGTTTTTTTTTTGGATGACAGCGGAGTTAATCGCGGAGGTTTAACGACCGCTATAGCCTAGTTGGTAGTGACCCTGCCTACGAAGCAAGAGGTTCTGGGTTCAAATCCCGGTAAGGGTATTTATTTGTGTGATGAGCACGAATATTTGTTCCTGAGTTATGGATGTTTTCTATGTATTTAAGTATGTATTTATCTATATTTAAGTATGTTTATCGTCGTCTAGTACCCATAGTACAAGCTTTGCTTAGTTTGGGACTAGGTCGATTTGTGTAAGATTGTCCCCTAATATTTATTATTTTATTATTATTTAATCATATTTCTATCACACTACTGAGATTTTTTTTTCTAAGTTTAAAATGTTGAAGTCTGAATCTATTTAGTACATCATCTCTATTCCATTGCATATAAAATAACTGTGTGAACGGGTGTAAATTGCGGTGGAAGTCTCCCACAATTTTACGAAGAAAAGTTAAAAATACATCCACGCTTGACTCCCTTCCCTTTCCTAGGAACATCGCGCATTTTTCAACCATGATGTCAATTTTTAGGGATAGCACAGCAGATGTTTGATATACGCAATATGCCACCTAATTCACTAATAACAGTAGTATTATATCAAGTTGATGGATTTACATTTCATTGATTCAATTTTAATTGATATTTACGGCTATCGAATACAAAACTTTCAATTCCTTAGGCGATATTAATGCATAACGCTGTCATTAAATTTTTACAATATTCAGATCCAACATATATTCCAGTAGCGCACACTGAAGCCACCGATAATATTTTCTTTAACCTTGACTCTGACGGAATCATCGATGGTATCAATGGTGCTATATTTTCAACAATTGAATTGAAATAGGCGTAATATTTATGATGATGTTATGTCAAGGTTCAAGCAATATAGAAAGGAAGTGTAGAAGAATGAAAGAGTTCAGGATAGTGTCCGACCGAACATTAGGTCTCTGTTTTGATGAATTTCGGAGATAAACTCCAGTTCCGGTTTCGATAGTAAAAACTACCGAAACTAAGATCGAAATGGAAACTAGGTTCGCGGGCTTTCGTAAATTCGGGAGAAATTGGCGTGAAGTGGAGTGGCTACATCACCCATGCATCTGCTGATTCTTCGTGGCTATGATGTTATTCCAGATCAAATAACATAGATACTCGCTTTTTTGGAGTTACTGAACTATCAAATACGCGCCGTGAAATGGTTGCCTGGAAGAGATCACTTCGAAGCGATGAGGCCGCCTATTGCTTACGTTGTATATTTTTTCCATGTAATTGTTTTCTTTGTGGTGTACAATAAAGAGTCATTGTATTGTATTGTAAATACATACTTATAAAAGTTAAAAAGAACGATATTTTTAAACTTATTTAATTTCAACTTAGTGATCCAGTAGATTCTGGTCATTACTGGTAGAGTAAATTGGTTGTGACAGACGAACAGACAGACGAGTAGGTATAACTATAAGGATTACATTTTGTCGCTTGGATGTAGGTACAAAACATTATACCTACACTAGAATAGTAAAGCTCTCGAATATATTTCCGCTTTCCTTTCGGCAGAAATTGAAATACAAATCGAAATTATTTTTCGATTGCAAATACCAGTTTCGGTAATCTAGCTAGAATTGCTGACTAATAAGAGAAGTTTCCCGAAACATTAGAGAACTGGGCTCTTGTTACAGGAAAAATATAACTATGTTTATAAGTAAAAAAAACGCGCCACGGCGCCACGTAAGATTTCTTGATCACTACGTCACAATGTGACTCAGACTCAGTTTATTGTTGGGTATAAGCGCCTGAATCATAGAAACATGTGAGTAAGTAAAATAATGTAAACGCTCATTCAGTTTATAATGAACACAGACAGATATTTGTACAATAAAGATAATCTTATATTCAACTTTTATAAGAACTTCATTAATGAGTAAAGGAATAAGGAAAACTTTTTTATTCTAATGATTTTACCGAGGTAGCGTTTTTTTCAACGAAATCTAATACATATAAGCAAAAATCCGAGGGGTTTGTTGGAAACGCTATGGTGTAATTAGATTGAAACGCTCGGGAAAGTAAGTAAACCAAGAGCTGCGGCTTTAACGCTTTTATAGTGGCTTAATTTGTTTGATTTTGTAGCTTTTCACACAAATGAATTAATTATCCCTATAACTGAAATTTCAGTTTTAGAGTTTGAAACGGGTCTTGTGTGGTGCTGCTTAGTCTATGTTACGTTTGTTGATTAATGTGGACATGGAGGAGGGCAAGTTTTAGATGATTACAATAAGATTACAATATATATATCCCAAAGACGTAGTTATCTTTCATGTTCGTAGACATATACATGACATTATGACATGAGATGAGTGTGAGACTACCCAGAACGTTTTTATAGTTATTCAAGATCCGAATCTAGTGTTTTAATAAAAAACCTTAGTAAAAAAATTTGAGGTTAACGAGTTAACCTTTTGTTTATGCATTAATATATTTATTTTTAGTTCATTACTGTTTAGTGATCAAACTTGGAAACCAGTAAAGTTTCTTGGAATCGCCCAATACCTATCAAATGAACTGCGAAAACAACGATTGAATTTGATGCCAAGTACTTATCTAAGAAATTTACGTTGCGATTTCCATCAAGCATTTGTTCGAAAGCGCTAAAATTTACATTTTCATCCAGCACAAAACAAAAATCTACATTCTTGATCTTTTTCATATACACGTTGACACGTTGCATGTTTAAAAAAAAATAGTAATTATGCTTAAGTACAAAACAAATTGGACTTTTGTTTGATTTGTTGTGTTTCCTCTGATAATTAGCTCTTGCTCGCAATTTCGTCTGCGTCCCGTGGAAAGTTGTCACATTCCCGCCAAAAAACATAGTCTATGTTATTCGCTATCGCTAACAATATTATTTCTAAAGGAGAAAGTTTTTGAGTTTATCCAATGGGCATTTCTATTTTTCGTTGAACCAAAATTAAGAAATTGTTAACAGGGAGTGAAAATTTGTCCGATTGGTTAACTTTTTCAAGTCTTTACAATAAATAAACAACAAATCGGACAAGTTAAACAATGTTTTACAAGAAGTGAAGAATTGTCCGATTTGTTACGTTTTTTTTTATTGTGAAGACTTGAAAAAGTGCGTAACCAAACGGACAAATTTTCACTACCTGTTAACAATTTCCTAATTTTGGCACAACGAAAAATAGAAATGCCCCAATACAAATAAAAAACACACACAATTATTTTTTTTTATAATATTAGTTGATTTGTGTATGTTAATGTTTCCAATAAAAACATCGATCGCCTTGGTTTGGTTGTCTGTCTGAGACAGAGTCATTGACCGATCTTTAAACGGCCTTTACAGACACCTGACTATTCCACTCATGTGTGTCTAGTCTACGGTGGCGGTGCTTGAGAATATTATTTTTTTAGATTTCTTTTAGGAGGAAAAACTCAATAACTTGAGGTACTTATTCCGCAAGTGAATAAACTCCTAAAAAAATATAGTGTAAATTACACAATGTAGTAAGAATTGTCACTTACCACCATGTGTACGTTGACAGACGCACAAGATTCTTCAACGACTTCCGCAACAGCTCCACTCTCATACTCCTCAGCTGGAAGGCTGGGGTACAGCTTGGAGCCTCCAAGATTGTAAAGCGTCTCATCTTCAAGAGGAAGCTTGGGATACAGCCCCCCATTTCCAATCAGATGCTCAGTACTACCTTCACCAGGAGATCCACCTCTGGCCTCTTTTAGGAACCCTCTCACAGCTGAAGCTGCACTGGAGCCCCTATGCCAACCCCAGCCGTTGGCCCGGAAATTCTTCGGATAGTACGTAATCAAAGACATTTTAACTTCACTCGCGTCGATATTACACCATATGTTTCACCAAATGTATTTTCGGTTAATGTTCCTCTCAAAATAAACCCGTTCAGTAAGACGCGCGGACGCCGAATGGAGTCGATGGCGTCTGTTTATTTATGATACGATTCTGCAAACAAAGAGATTTATTTATTGAAAGGGATGAGTGGATTAAAATTAAAAGAGCTTTCGAACGCTCAGGCTATTGCTGATTCCTCACTTCATCATATGAAAATGCTTCACCGGTTTCAATTACAGGAAAACTTGCTATAAATTTTGATTGACGCTAAATTTACTCTCGAGAGGCTGCGAAATTATAGCAACCAAATTTAGTAAAAGTGATTCAAAGCCAAGGTGATTGTACTGAACTGAAGTGTTCCATTAGTCATTCCTTTGTCAACAAATAATTACGAATTAACTAACGGTAAAGCTAAAGTATTGGCCTTGGTTCATTTTAAACTGTTACAAACTTAGTACCTGGGCGACCGAGCTCTGCTCGGGCAGAAACTCGGTACCAAGCGTTTTCCCAGAGATAAGACCAAGCTAGATCAATTTTTCATCCCCGAAAACCCCCAAATACCAAATTTCATCGAAATTGTTGGGACCGTTTCCGAGATCCTGATTATATACACCGGAGGGTTGGGGGGGGGGGGGGGGGGGGGGGGTTGAGAGGGGGGAGGGGATGCGGGGGAGGGAGCGCGGGGGGCATTAAAGGGGGGATGAAAATTTCATTGATTTTGCCGTAGGATGCACCGTTTTCAAGATATTTGACAAAAACACCGGAGGGGGTGGAGGGGTGAGTCACGTTAAACTATCGTCCGTAAACCGACTTTACAGACAACCGGCTTTTCCTGTTCTGTGCTCCCAATAGGGAACGTGCACATAGACGGTGCTGCCAACTGGTGCCATAAGGGTGCCATCAATTTGAATGTTTTACCTTGATAAGTTTGTTTTACTGTCCGCATAGTGTCTCTTCTGTCGCATTAGTGCTGCCGCCTATAGTTACTGCACGTTCCCTATAATACTTTTTCTAACAAAAAAGTAACTTTTTCTCGCAAAAAATAACTTTTTCTCACAAAAGAAGAAACTTGACGTTTTCTCATAAAAAATAAACTTAAAAAAAAAACTAAAAATCTTGAAAAAAAACGTGGTATCGAACCGAGGTCGGCTGGATCCGCGACCACCCGATTTCTAATGTGCCATTATGATCTGCTCGAAGTCGGCGAAATTTAGCTTTATATTCTAATGCAAACAAAAATAGCCGGAAAACACGAGTAAAAGCGATTTTCTGAAAATGAAACATAGCTAGATCGGTTTTTCATCCCCGAAAACCCCCACATACCAAATTTCATCGAAATCGTTGGAGCCGTTTCCGAGATCCTGATTATATATATATATACATATATACAAGAATTGCTCGTTTAAAGGTATTAGATAGATTTGAGTACGTCGCTGCTATCGAATAGTGGAGACAATGACTGTATGTCGTCTGTGTGTTGTATTATCGTCGTCTAGTACCCATAGTACAAGCTTTGCTTAGTTTAGGACTAGGTCGATTTGTATGAGATTGTCCCCTAATATTATTATTATTATTATTATGTAGTGATATTAGTTTTGGTTTTAGCCACCAGGTCAGTTAAGTTTGTAGTGCATTATCTGAGATGGGCATTTGTCACATGCCATGACGCTCTATGCAAATCCTTGCTGATAGTGCGTTCAGACATGAGTAATATTGTAATTAGGTGTGCAGTATGTATGTATTTATACAACGTTCAGGTGCGAATAAATTACTGGGATTCCAGTCATACGTTTACAATGACGTTCTTAATTAATAATTCTAGAAACACAGGAATCAAAGAACACCGTTTTCAAAATTTATGAAATAAACTGATCAAATTTAGTTCATAAATTTTATTCGTGATCGTGACCCAAAATGCCGAAATGCACTTAATTCAAAATAAGCATACAGATTTTTATACTTATGGTTTTTGTTTTTTATACCTACTATAGCTCCAGATACGCTGCTTTACGACATAATTATAAGTAAGTACACATACCTACGTACGCAATTTAGGCACTCCCTGGGGTGTGTACCTACTGTGTCGTCAAATGGCCTCGACCGGCATAGACTAATATACTCAGGACTTAATTAACTTTAGCCTTTCAGTTCACTTTATGGGAGTGTTTAGATATGGGAATAATGACACTACTTAAATAATTATCAGTAGGTATTTAGGCAAATGCTCTACACTTCTTCTTCTTCTGTTAGTTACATACTTGTACCTACTTTAAGTTCAATATGTAACATTAATTTTTCAATTTGTTACGATGCGCGAACCAAAAATAAGTAAGCTTTTGAATTGGTTGACATTGTATTTAAGAAGTACTATAATGAGGAAAACGCTTATGATATTTTGTGGGAAATTCACAAAACGTGGGAGTAACTAAATGACAATGGTTAGTCAAGCGATACCATACCATTAACCAGGTAAACCTAATAAAATATGCAAATTTCGGTTTCTGTGATCATTTTAGTGAGTCACAGTTTAAATGGGTCGAAATTAGAGCCAGTCATCATATCATCATAATAGTTAAATGAGCATACAAGCGCTATATTTCATCTAAGTGGCATCACTAATTATTAAGACCTACTTATTTCCTGCTTTGTTTCTGATCATTTGCTTTATCTAAGTCTATAATCAATATTAAATCCTGTTTGCTGATAGCAAAAAGTTAAAAGAACATTATGACGTAGAATTCAAGTCTTATAAGGCTTATTTTGTTTTAACCATTGTACCAAAAAGTTGCAAGTAGCGCGCCGGTCACATGACCTTCGGCACAATTAACCCTTTATTTGACTTTGTATATTGTGATATACACTGCCAAAAAAAAATCTAACTACTTTTAAACTTTTACAAAAGACATTTTGTTTTCGGAAAGTGGTCACATAATCTTCCGTAAATTATTAAAAAAATAGGTTTTAGTCCTAGCACCACTATATTATGTGTATCTTATACCAAAATGGCCGAGGGTCGGAAGTCGACTACACTTCCCAAAGTATTTATTGTTTTTTTTTTACATTTATGGCAATGTTTAAGGTTAAAGATGGTTCTGATATGCTCAAAGGTATATGTTTGTAGACTATTACTAGTTTTTAGATTGAAATGCATAATTTTGTGTCATCTGTGCTCGTCTAAACTTGTTTGTATATCACAGTAGACAATGCCAATAAAAAGCAAGATAACTTTTAGATTTGTATGTATACCGTGGTATACATTGCCAAGTACTCATTAATTTTAGTTTTGGAGTTTTTTGGTTGATTTTGTGTTTTTTTTTTGCTTTTTAACAGCATGTTGTGCAGTACAGTATAATATTTGCTCTAATACCTAATACAAATGCTCCTTTTGAAACGAGTGATAAGTCCGGTGACAAAATACAGCTTGACTATCATAGACTACTTTCAGCGCCTGAATGTTCTTCTGCAACACCGTCTCTTGACTCTCCTTTCGAAAAACTCAACTAACTTAAATCCTAGATCATGAAAATACTGTAAATAAATTAATAAACAAATTAGACCACAAAATACCAACTTGTAATCCCGAAGAAAATGCCTGTTTGACTTCTACCTATGTCCTTCACCGACCAGGGAACCCATCTACTTCAGCATCCCCCAAATTTCATCGTTACCATCTCTACCTTCTGGTATTGAACTTATTGAGAGTCGGGAATCATCAAAACTATCTATAGGAAAAACAAGGGTCAATAAACAGATTGTTTCCTTTGCCAAGAGAGCAAAGATGCTAAAAAAGTTTGGTTTGGCAAACATGCAGCCACTGTTGAAGAAAAAGATGACGAGTACGAAGACATTTCTTGTGACGATTCTACCTTTGTTTAGGACTGTAAAAAAGGTGGTACAGTCGCTATCATAAACATCAGAGCATTCAAAGTCATAAATATCTGAACACGACCGTGTTATCAATCGCTTGCGTGCATGTTCAGATATTTTAGAGCACCTTGACTGCTCCGGTGTTTATGATGGCGACTGTACATGGGTATATGCTCAGTTACTTGTTTTTTTAGACTTTAATACTAAACGTTTAGAAGTATAATAAAAAAATCCTAGTTATTTGTTATTTTTTCGTGATAAATACTTTTCATTATATTTGGCATTGTCTATCACAGTATACAAGACCTTATAGACACTGAACTCCGCTTCTTTGGCAACGTATACTGTAATATACATTGGTTTTCCGGAAAACTACCGAAACTACATTTTTTTTTTAATTTTCCTGAACATATTTTGCACCTATATTGATAGAAAACTTAACAAAGTGTAACATTTTCATTTTTTATATCCTTGCCAAATAAAGGGTTAAAGCCAAACATGCCATAAACGGAGAATAGGTAGGTATAATATAAATAATTGTGGACAGTCAAGATGAGGTCAGTAAGCATTACTTGATGGCTACTTTATTTTACCGCCAAGGCTTACACCGGATTGGTAAAAATATTATAAATATTAAATATTATCTAGGAATCGAATAGGATTTTTGTTAAGTATGTACTAAAGTACTTGTTAAAAATTGTTTAATTTTCTCAAACCAACAAAACATTGTTTACAATTAGTTTATAATCAAACCATTTTCTTTATTTCTGTTTAATCCGCAAAAGTTTACGATAAAAATGCACTTTATCTACTAACTGTTTGTGTACGTACATAAGCCGCATTTATGACTGTTAGGAAAGATAATGTAATATTTAAACATTGACATGCTTAAGTTCTTAAAATTGTTATGAAGGGGCATCCAAACTTCATTTTCAGAGTTATAACCGGTTACTATAAACAAGAAGTTTTTGTCACGTGGTATGAGTTCACATGTTTATCACATTACATACTCAAACAAAACAGATGTGCACTCGACAGAAAATAAACAGCCTTTATTATGATTCACAAGCAGACAGTTTGTAAGTATTTGGAACTGAGTTTGTGTCACGATACTGTACTGTACGAGGGGCACAATTTGCGAAAAAGTTTGCAAAAATAACTTACCACTTTCTCTCACAACAGCTGATACCTCAGAGGGTGAATGGGACTGATTTTTTGATTTTATGTTTTATCCTTCGTCTTTTCTTGTCCTCTCATTCACTCATTTCATTGACGTGAAGTTAGTAACGCGAAACATGTTTCGCTCGGAAATCCATTCAGAAAGGTTTTTGATATAACCCTTTCAACGCCAAGCCTCGACAAAACGTGAACCTGCTTTGAATCTTATGTCATTGTGTCAAGATCGCTTTGACACTGTACTTTGTGACACCTATATGTGTCGTTGGCGTTGAAAAGGTTAAAAAATATTTATATCTCTTTGCAAATGAAATGATGATTTGATTTATGTATAGATTGACAGATTTTGTCAAATATAAAAAGCAGTTTGTTTTCAGAAGTTATATTTTATTGACGTTATTTTTTTATTATTTCAGAACGAGTACAAAATGTCACTGTCACATGTCAAACTCACATTGACGTTAAACTTCACGCTCGGCCCTGCGGCGTTTCACGAAAAACACGTGTGGTATTCCGATCTAATAGTACAAAAATACAAAAATGAAGGTTTTGTCTGAAGAGAGAATGCGGATTTTATTCGAAAAGCTGACTAAATAGTAAGTACCACTGAATCTCACCTTAACACATTCAAAGTTAGATAAGTAAACATCGCTACATATTTACGATAGAGCGTAAGGTTTCCTGTATTTAAAGTCTTATTTATCTTATTTACAGTATCGGCGTGAACGTGAAGCTCCTCATTGATAGGCCTGATGGTACTTACTGCTTCAGAGAAAAGAAAGACAGAGTGTATTACATATCAGAAAGGCTTTTGCAGTTAGCGCAAACTGTTAAGCCAGACTTCCTCATATCCGCTGGCACATGTTTCGGCAAGTTCACAAAGACGAATAAATTCAGATTGCATATAACTGCCTTGACATACATAGCTCCTTATGCACCATACAAGATTTGGGTCAAACCTTCAGCGGAACAACAGTTTTTGTATGGACATCATGTCATTAAAAGTGGTAAGTTGTGTAAATTCGCATTTTTTTTCTGGTTTGTTTGGTGTCCTACTGCTGTGCTGAGGCCTTCCTAGTCCCTTATATTTTGGTGCCTTCACTCCTTTTTCATAATTTTTTTTTATATTGAATTGACCCACGTTTGATCCCTATTTCGTCTGATGAAAAATGAATAGGGTCCACGGGTCAAACTGTATTGTTGACCAAGAAATGCCATTAAAAAATAATTTGAAGACACAACTCCAGTAAAAAAAACACTTTATTTTAGCCCTGAAGACAATATTAATTTTCGATTAGCTGCAAATTTGATTTTTTGTTGCTTCAAAACAAATAAATAGTTAGTTGATTGAGTTGGCGAACAAGTGACGTCATAAGTTGCTATTGCCATTCAAACTCTATGGGAGAATTGTGTTTTGACAGCTCATAATCATTTCAATTACAAGTCAATGCAACAATCAGCCATATTGTTTTTTTTCTGCTGCAAAAACTGTCATAAAAATGCCAAAGCACTTTGTAGACTATAGAATACCAATATTTGAGAACAACTTACTAAAACTACATAAACCTTCTTTCAGGTCTTGGCAGAATAACAGAGAACACTCCAAAGCATCAAGGTGTGGTGATATACTCTATGTCTGATATGCCCCTTGGTTTCGGAGTAGCTGCCCGTACAACAATGGAATGCAGGCACGCTGATCCACTCGCCACCATTGCCTTCCATCAAGCTGATGTTGGAGAATACATACGCTCGGAAGATACCTTGACGTAGTAATAAACATGTATATTACATTTTGGATTTTTTTATGGTTTGAAGTTCCCAATCAATACTGGACCCGTATCGGACCAGTCCAAGTCCTCTCAATATAATTTGATCCCAGAAATCTGCTCAAATCAAAAGATGGAGTCAAACCAAGGATGATATAGACTGGATTGGCAGTCGCCATAGTAGATACGGATCGGCCGCGGTTTTTGTAGTTCGATTATTAAATCTAAATGGCGCTGAAATATAGCCAGAGGCTTTTGAAGGCAAAACAATAAGACTACAGATGTTTCATATTACTACAAATGTATTATTTTTCAAAAATATTGCATAATAATACATTTGCAGTAATATGAAATATCTGTAGTCTTATTGCTTTGCCTTCAAAGCCTCTGGCTATATTTCAGCGCCATTTAGATTTAATAATCGAACTACAAAAACCGCGGCCGATCCGTACTATGGCGACTGCCAATCCAGTCTATATCATCCTTGGTCAAACTAAACTTGATCTACAGGGTAATTTTACCTGTATTGTTTTTGGTCTTCAATAAAGAATACATATTTGTATTGTATTTTATTGTATTGTATTTTTTTAATAACTGCACAAATTTTAGTATTTGCTTTGCTATTGTTAATCAATACAATGAGATGTGTTATTTTTACTGTAGCGTCCTTTTGAACACCACACATTTTTGTTACAAACAAAATTGATTCTTAAGCGGATGGAGGTAGGATAATTTTTGTATTACTGTATTGTCGTTTATAGACGACACTGGCGTTCTAAAGGTTAAAAAATATTAGAGATATTGCCAATTCATAGAGTTGTGTTTTGACAGCTCATTAAAAGTATGTCAGTTGATTGGTGGCGCAATCATCCCTCATCATCATCATCATTTCAGCCGAAAGACGTCCACTGCTGAACATAGCCTCAACCTAACCTAACCTAACCAGGTCGTCGCTTCATCTTGTTGGAGGCCTACCTACACTGCGTCTTCCGGTCCGTGGACGCCACTCTAGAACCTTTTTGCCCCATCGGCCATCAGTTCTACGAGCGATGTGCCCTGCCCACTGCCACTTGAGTCTGGCGGTTCTTCGAGCTATGTCGGTGACTTTAGTTCTTGCGCGGATTTCATCATTTCTAATGCGATCCCGCAGAGAAACTCCGAGCATAGCCCTCTGTGACTGACTTTGAGTTTCCATGAGGCCCATCGTTAGCGGCCACGTCTCAGTCATCACTGGCAACCTGATCATCCCTATTCTTCTGCAATTCGTTCGTTCCTATCGAACACTGCCATCTGTTGCTAGATTCTTGAACTTGCAAACTACCTTCAGTTACACCCAACATCGCTGCAATGAGCGATTCGTACAAATTATACAATGCCACCACAGAAGTGTGGCAGTTTACAAATTCTACGTTAGATGGCGCTGAAAAAAAAACTAGCAACTAGACTGTTTCCTCCGAATATTCATCAGAGGCAGCACTTGTTACTGGGATGTAAGGGGGGTTTTTGAAGTGAAACTTCTAATGCGGCTTCCAACAAGGTCGCGTTAAACGTTTCACGCTTCCATGGAGGGGGTATGAAAGCATTAGTATATGTACTGCCGAAGCAAGTAATCTCGCATTGTATACATATATGTATACTAACGGATGTTAAAAACTTCGACAGTGCGATGCAGAACTCATACTGTCTGTGCAGATTTGTATGAGACTTGATAAAAGCGCCATCTAGTGAGTAATTTAAACACATAGATGCATAAGTAAATTTAGTTCTTTAAGTTATTGCAATAAGGTTCATATTAATGTATAAGAGTGCCTTTTTTATTTTCACATTACGAAGTTTCACTTCTTCCGCGCGGAGGAGCTGCACGCACGACTTTTTATTTAAAAGCAGGTTTATGGCGATGGTTCTTAGACATGTTTCATTAAAATAGGTTAAGCCGTTTCAAAGGTAAGAACTCTTTTGTTAGCTGCGGAAGGGATCTTAGACGCATAATGAGCATTTAAGTACTTTATTTTCAAACATACCTATATGCGACCTAAGTAATTGAGTTGGGGGTTTTTAATTTTTTAATTATTAATACATCTAGTTATTAGTACATAAAACAATGAATCCATGACGAGACGTTAATAAAAAACAGTATTTTAGTCCTGAAAACAGAATTAGATAGTTGCTTTAAAACAAATAAATAGTTAGGTACTATAGTTAGTTGATTGAGTTGGTAAATCATAAGTTGGAGAACGTTGCTTTGTCAGCCCTTAAAAGTACGCCAAGTCAAGTGTCGTTTAGGATCTTATACGAAATATACGCAAGAACAACAAAAATTGGTACACCAATGATTTATTAAGTAAATATACCTACAATACGTTTACTTTTAGTTTACCACTGACAGATGGCTTGCCTTCATTTCATTTCCAACTTTAACACCATACAAATAAAGTAGCTATTACAAAATCTGCAAACGTTGGGTAACAGTATTCTAAAATTGGCTTAATTTGTAGGTTGTTAAAGTTGAATATGAAATGAAGGCAAACCATCTGTCAGTGGTAAACTTTATGTAATTTTACTGTATGTCATACTCGTATGTTCACAAAACAACCGAAAACATGCTCAGCTTTAAGTTCTCTTTGCTCTCGTTATGAAAGGCATTTGGTTGTCCTATTTATTTATTTATTGATTAAATTCACAGTTTCGTTAGTTACAGTAAGAACCAAAGCACCCACAATGCTAGAATACAATAAAATTACAAAACGTCACACATCGATACTACAATTGTCGCCTGTTATACGCTTAAATTTTGTTGCGCTAATATTATGTACCATCGGCCCAGACGCCAGCTGAGCACCTTAAAGGCCCAGTTTGCGTGCAGTGGCTAGACATCTGTCCATACCAATCCATAGCAATAAACATCAACGGCTGCAAGCAAATTTGTTTTGAAAATGGCAAGCTGACGTCTGGGGCGATAGTACATAACTAACTCTTTTAATAAATATGTACCCTAATACCATTGAAGCTTACCTACATAAAGTTTTAGAGTCCTTTTCAAAAAAAATACATACATTAAAGAATTAATAAATCAAAATCACGATCATGTCCTTTGTGTAACGAAAGTTAGTCATACAAACTATGTGGGTAACTTTCGTTACACAAAGAAATCAATTAATCTTTGTTTTTTAAAACCCTTAAATGTGTAAACGACTCTTTACATACAACTAGTTCTTACCTAATGCAAAACAAGTTACGATCACACTAACAAATAATTATTGTGAGTACCTAGGTGCCGAACAGTTTCAACGTTTGTGCATTAGCAAGACAAACATACATATTATTTTCTAACAATTAGAATTTAGAATCTGTCCGCCTAAATCCACCCGCAAAATGTTTTTTTTCGTATGTCGTGTGAAATAGCTATAGTTACCTATAGTAAGAGCTATAGTAAGAGGGGAGGCCTTTGCCCAGCAGTGGGACACAAATATAGGCTAGTAAAAAAAATATTTAACAATAATTAACGGTAAGATTGGGTTCAAATATGAATGAGTTTTAATTTTTTTTTAAATAAAACACGCAAGATTTAGATTTTTTTTTATTTATTTAGTTTTGCATAGCTACTAAATTTAACCAGAGTGCATTCTGATCCACCTTGAGCCTCAACTTAGATAAGGTGGTAGTACTGGCTTAACGAGATTTGTAGGGTACTTAATGCTTTGTATGGAGATTTTTTTCCTGTAAATATTTTTTGATAAGTTTTTTATAATTTCTGAATGTCCATTAAATGGAAATGCTTTTAAGCTGGTAAGCTAAACAGTTGTCATGTATTTTTTTTTACTGTGATAGATCAAAACTTGACAAAAGTTTAGGGGAAGAGGCAAAATTTAAATTTAAATAAAAATAAATAAAAAACTGCAATAGTTTTTTAATAATGGTTTTTGTATCTGATAAATGATAACACAACTATTCAAGATTATTTTCCAATAAAAATAAATGCTGTACGGTCTCACCACCGTACATTTTTATTATGCTTACTCGCGACCTACTTTGGGTCGCGCGGCAACAAATATTATTTTAATATAAAAAACAACTCTAGTGCGTAACTAGCTATCGTACAACTAACATCAAGAGAAAGAATCAGTTTACTTTTAACTTTGTATCTTTAACTTAATAAATCATCTTACTTCAACTCAAGATATCTTTCTCCGCACTCCTGACACCTGCATTCAACTACAGCTACAAGTGTACAGAATTACTAAACTGTACATTTTATGGTCCTTCGAACGACTAAGGTACTTAGACAGTTTGTTTCTCTGTTGCGATAGCGTATCGGTTTGTCTGGCTTCCCACAAGCGGGTTCCACCGGTTGAATTGAGACGACGCATTATATCGTTTACAGAGTGCAGCTGTACTGGATATCTTTAAAGTGAACCAACGATAACTCATTCGCCAACGTGAACGACGAGGCTAACTCCAAGAACTATCTCAACTGACTTTAGAAGATCCGATCATCATGAGCAAGCTTCAAGAACAACAAGTGTGTTTTGAAAACATCAAAACTTTGTGTACAAACTATAAAAAGGACAGCGCGTCAAGGAAAACTCAAGAATACTTGAACAAGCGCCTTACATCTCTCGCCGAACATTGGGGGGATTTTGAAGATCGCCACAAGATTCTTCTGGACGAGGCAGGTGATAAAACTCATGGATACTTCACCGGAAACGTGTATGATAACACGAAAGCTTTGTACGAAGCAACCAAAACCGATATATTGAACTTGTTGCGACAGAAACCAGAAGAAGAAACTCACTTCGACTTTAACCAAACTGATTTCTCGAGCGACGACGCTGAAAAAACTAAACTATTGCTAAACAACCAAGAATGCAACTTCAAGGCCATCGACCGCGCTATGTCGAAAATTACCATCACGGCTTTTTCTGAAAAATGGGAACTGGAAGATCATTTAAACATTTTAAAGTCAAAATGGGAAGCAATTGACAATCTTCACTGGAAATTAGATGCTCTTTTAAAGGGGTCTAATGAAAACTACTACGGCGTGTTCGTTAATATCGAGCACAGGTACGATGAACTGAAACACAAACTTAACAACAAGATTTGGTTTACGGCCCATTATTAACATACTGCTCCAAGAGTTGAGGTCCCGGAATTTTCAGGAAACTATAGCCAATGGATTTCATTTAAAGATCTCTTCGTGGAAACTATCTGTCATGTTATTATATTTGTATATGTGAAGGTAGTTAATAAAATCAGTCTTAGCAAGTACACCGTGTATGATTGACGCTCCCTACTTACATAACATGGCGCAGCCGGATAATTAAGAACTAATTAATCTCAAACGTAAAAGTATTAATAATATAATATCTTATAATAAAAAGTATCGGAACAAAACAAAACTATAACGTGTGTGTGAAGGAAAATAGTGAATTAACTAATAGTAAGAAAATGGAGTCCATGTTACAACCGCCGCGGCCGTTTATTTTTGAGAACAATATCGTTAGTGTAACCTCAGGAAATTTAAGTGAAGAATGGGGCAAATGGAAAAAAGCATTTTTAATATATTACGAAGCCTGTGAACTGTCTAAGAAAGATGTGAAAGTGCAAATCAATATATTGTTGCATGTGATTGGAGAAAAGTGCAGAGACGTATATGACCAGTTTGGAGTCACATGTGTAACACTCGAAGAGGTTTTTAAGAAATTTGATGGATTTTTCCTCCCGAAAAAGAACTTAACCATTGAGCGGCACAAATTTTTTACCCGTGAGCAAGGTCAATCAGAGTCAGTTGAACAATACGTATTTGAACTTAACAAAATGGCGGCAAAATGCGAGTTTAAAGATTTGTGCAAAGATCTAATCCGAGACAGGTTAATTTGTGGCCTTTTAAATGGAACGCTGCGTGAGCGCTTATTAAGGGAACCGGATTTAACATTAAAAAAGGCCGTGGAGATATGCAGCCTTGCAGAATTATCTAGAGAACATGCAACTACCTTAAAAACGGAAAACGCGCAACATACCGTACACGAAATAGTGGATCGGAAAGTCGAATCTCATCCAGACGATTCTAAAATAAATTTAATCCGCAAAAGAAGTGAACATGAGTCGGCGGCAAAATCGTTTCCGTCGAGGCGCCCAAGGACACGCGGCGTACGAGCACAGTGGCCCCGCGCGGGAACGTCAGGGGCGCGCCACGGACACAACGAGACTCCAGGGCATTCCGGTGGACACCAGCAGAGGGCGCAGCAGCAGGACAGGACGTGGTCTTATGCTCCGACGAACCGTGGCTGTTTGCAGTGTGGAAATGTACATCGCAAGTACAACTGTCCGGCGTATGGTCAGCAATGCGTCCGCTGTAAGCGGATGAACCACTACTCGAGGATGTGCAGAGTGTACGAGGTGTATGAAGAACCATCCGATCAGGTAAAACATAACATTAATAATAATAACTCTAAAGATTGGTTAGTGCAATTAAAGATACGCGGTGTAAATATAAATTTTAAACTGGACACTGGAGCCGATGTCAATGTGCTTCCCGAAAAGATTTTAAAAACAATGAAGATCGAGTCAAAAGATTTAACCAAAACGAGGTTAAAATTGCAAGGTTACTCGGGCAGCAATATTTCAGTGATAGGTTCGTGTTTAAAATAGAATTAAATCAGAACATCCAGCCAGTAGTGCACGCACCCCGTAAGCTTCCTGTCGCTTTGAAGGGACAAATTAAAAATAAAATTAATGAGATGCTGTCTCAGGGTATTATCGCCAAAGTAGAAGGACCGACGGACTGGGTTAGCAGTATGACGGTGGTTAAAAAGCCCAACGGTGATTTACGCATCTGTCTCGACCCGCAGGATCTCAACAAAGCTATAAGAAGAGAACATTTTAAGTTGCCTACTATAGAAGAAATAATCAGTAACTTATCAGGTGCCACTTACTTCAGTACCTTAGACGCAAAACACGGCTTCTGGCAAGTAGCTTTGCATGAGGATAGCACAAATTTGTGCACATTTAACACGGCGTTTGGACGTTACAAATTTCTTAGGATGCCTTATGGAATTTCATCAGCTTCCGAAATATTTCACAAAAAACTTAGTGAACATTTTGATGACATCGAAGGGGTCATTCAATTTATTGATGACATATTAATATACGGCGAAACAAAAGAAAAACACGACCAGCGCTTAAGAGCTGTTTTAAAACGATGCCAAGAAATAAACATCAAACTGAATAGAGACAAGTGCAAAATTGGTCTTAGTGAGTTGAAATATTTGGGTCATAAAATAACAAAAAATGGCATAAAACCGGATGAGTCGCACGTATCGGCCATTAAAAACATGCCGAGGCCACTAAACGTTAAAGACGTAGAACGGTTTTTGGGTCTCGTAACATATGTGGGTAAATTTGTACCGAATTTATCAGAAAAAACTTTTTTACTACGCGAACTGCTACACAAAGACGTGGAATGGCATTGGGACGAGCGCCATGAGCAATGTTTTAAAAATATAAAAGAATATCTGATAAACCCACCGGTGCTACAATACTATAATTTAGAAAAACCGATCGTTATTTCAGTTGACTCATCAAAAAATGGTATGGGTGCTTGTATACTTCAAAATAATTTGCCAGTGGCCTATGCATCGAGATCGCTTTCAAAAGCCGAGCAATCTTATGCTCAAATAGAAAAAGAATTATTAGCCTGCGTCTTCGCTTGTGAACGTTTTTATACATATATATATGGCCGAACGGATGTTGTAATAGAAACAGATCATAAACCGCTAGTCAGTATAATTAATAAGCCACTGGCAAATGCACCCGCACGATTGCAAAGAATGCTTCTAAGACTCCAACCGTATTCATTCAAGCTTGTTTATAAACCGGGTAAGTACCTGTTCGTCGCCGACGCACTATCGCGTGCAGTTGCACCGGGTGAGAGCGAGACCTCCCCGCGCGATCACTTAGATGCACAGGCGCAGGTCTGCGCCATAACGTCCAGTAATCCGTTGACAGATACACACTTTTTAGAAATTCAAAAGTGCACGCGCCAAGATAGCGAGTTAATGAAGTTAGCAAAAGAAATAAAACGTGGGTGGCCTGCACACAAAGTAGATGTAGATAACGTATTGAAACCATACTGGGACGTCAGAGACGAACTAACGCTGGCATTTGGTATCGTTTGGAAAGGTAATAAGGTAGTGATACCTCAATGCATGCGTCCAGAAATGTTGAGGAAAATTCATATTACGCATTTTGGCATTGAAAAATGCAAATTAAGGGCTCGAGAGATAATGTATTGGCCGAATATGAACTCACAACTAACGGATTATTTGTCGCGTTGTCAGGCCTGTCTTACGCACAGGAAGCAAAACACAAGGGAACCCTTGATGTCGCACGACGTGCCTACGCGGGCGTGGTGCAAAGTGGGAACAGACATATTTCATTACAATAATGAATCCTTTCTAATAGTCATTGATTATTTTAGCAAATTTGTAGAAATATTTAAACTTCGATCAATGAGATCGGAATGCGTTATCAACAAGCTTAAAGGACTTTTTACGAGACAAGGTATACCTGAAACGGTAATGAGTGATAACGGGCCAGAGTTTTCGTCTGAAAAGTTCGTAATTTTTTCAAAACAATGGAACTTTCAGCACATAACGTCGTCCCCAGGATATGCCCAGTCTAATGGCCAAATAGAACGAGCGATACAAACTATTAAAAATATAATGAAAAAGACATCATACGAGCGCTCTGACTTCAATATGGCGTTGCTAGAATATTATAATACTCCAATCAGTTCCGAAATCGCGTCTCCTGCGGAATTACTATATAACAGAAAGTTGCGAAGCATTATTCCTTGCCCACCAAAGCTACTTCAGCCCAAAATACACAAAGGCACGGGTGAACGGTTACAACAGAGACAGCAGTTACAAAAATTATACTATGATAAAAGAGCAAAATGTTTAAAACCACTGCAAGTTGGCCAAAAGGCCAAAGTCAGAGTAAACAGCGACTGGGTATCATGCATTGTAATTAAACCGCTGGGAATGCGATCTTATGTTGTAAAATTGTTATCAGGCCGAACCTTAAGAAGAAACAGAAAGCATATAATAGTTGATTCACAGCATCGCGTAGATAGGTCACTAGAAACCTGTTTTGATTATGACGACATAGCAGTAAACAATGCACAGCTGACCGAGTCGCCCGCGCTTGCGCATGCCAACGGCTCCAGTTCCAATCAAAACGCACAATCAATTCAAAGTAATGTAAATATCAATAATAATGTATATTATCGTACTCGTTTTGGCAGGGAAGTGAGACCTCCTGATCGGTGGGGATACCCAGCACCTACGTAAGCTATTTAAAAAAAAAAGTAACTTACAAATAATTATATTGTTTTAGTGTAACTATGTGTAAACATTGGTGTGCATGCTATAGAAACAAAACATTAAAAAAAAAAAAAAAAAAAAAAAATTTGATGCACTAATTTGAAATGTGATACTGTATTAAAAAAAAATTGTTACTTTTGTCTCACACCTATGTATATTAAATATTGTGTTTGCTTGATTTATTTTGCAAATCAGAGTTTAAACTATTTTATTGTTAAATTATAATCGCCGATCCTGAGCAACGTAAAGCATGCAACTATGTAATTACCCAATATTATATATTTACTTTATTCAGTCATGTGTAGGTAAATAAAATATAGAAAATGTATCGCGAGCCAAAATTATAAAAAGAAAACATATAATAATTGAAGCAAATTTTTATATCAGAACTAAGTATGGAACATTAACATAACAAGATATGAATTTAAGAATAACTAATGAAATATTAATTATACAATATACAGAATTTCACGAATGTAAATAATACATACTAAAATAAAATTAAATTTGCTAGAAATAATTTATTAATAAACTTGAATAAAGTAAACTTGAATATAAGTATAATTGAATATATGTATAAGTAATTGAGTTCTGAATTATTTGTAAAATAATAATAATAATAAAAATGCATGTAAGATTAATTTTAGGAAAAAGTGTAAAAAAAAAGTTGAAAATGTAACTAAAAGACTTTTTTTTTGTTTTTTGTTTTAAAGAAAAGGGAATTGTCATGTTATTATATTTGTATATGTGAAGGTAGTTAATAAAATCAGTCTTAGCAAGTACACCGTGTATGATTGACGCTCCCTACTTACATAACACTATCCATAATAACCCGATGATAAACAAGGCGCAGAAAATGCAACATTTGAAAGCTAAACTTCGAGGCGAAGCTGAAAGACTGGTGCAGCACCTATCTATTAGCACCGACAACTACGGCTCGTGCTGGGAAATACTAAACCAGCGTTATGACAACAAGCGTCTCCAATTTACTTCGTATGTGAACTCCATGCTAAATCTGCCAGTCTTACAGCAACCGGATGCTAATAAATTCAAGAAGATGCATGACGTCGTAACTGAATGTTTAAATGGACTCCGAAACATTGGTATTGAAACAACGTCCTGGGACCCGCTCATAGTACATCTCATGCTGCAGAAACTCGATACAGCGTCTTACAATGATTACATGAAAGAGCTTCAAAATCACAGAGAACTACCGGCATTGGATGACTTCTTATCCTTTTTGGAGGGCAGATTTATGGCATATGAATCCATAAATAATCCCAAGAAAGATTTGCCCACTTACAACCACTCCAAACCACCAACTTTTAACAAGCAATACCCTGCCAAGAAACCGTATTTTAACTACAGAACCTCAGCACCGAAAACTTATCATGCCTTGTACGGAAACTGCGTATTATGTGATGGAAAACATGTATTAATGCAATGCCCTAAGTTCATTAACCTAGATCCCGTACAACGAAACATAACTACTACAAAACTGCACCTTTGCAAAAACTGTTTATACAGTCACGGCAATAGCGAATGCAAGTCAACAAAAACTTGCAAAGAATGTAACATGAGGCATCACACACTATTGCACAACCCGACGAAGAAAAACATTTCGCAAACTTACGGCAAAAATAACTGGGCGAGTCAACGACCGTCAACTTCAAATCAGCCTCCAACTTCCAGCCACCTGTCAACCGATGAAACAGAGATCCTTCTAACAACTGTTCAGATGAAAGTTAAATCTATCGACGGAACCTACGTAACTCTTCGAGCCCTACTCGACCAAGGTTCTCAAGTTAACTTAATCAATGAAAACGCCGCTCAACTACTAAGATTGCCAAGGAAGAGGCTCAACGCTATTATCTCCGGGATAGGAGCATCATCTAAAGATTGCAAAGGGCGACTTCAACTAAGCTGCAAGTCAATATACTCAAATTACACGTTCGAGGTTGAAGCGTTAGTAATGAATAAATTAACTAACAATTTACCTAACTGTACGTTTGAAAAGAATAACTGGCCGCATTTAGAAAATTTGAAACTCGCCGATCCAGATTATAACATGTCCCGTTCCGTTGATATTTTGCTCGGGGCGGACGTATACGCTGAAATCATCCAAGACGGAGTTCTTAGAGGAAAACAAGGATCCCCCATTGCGCAACAAACACACTTAGGGTGGATTCTGTGTGGAAAACTAAAAACTTTTAACTGCCATATAACTTTAATTAATATGGAAGAACTTACAAAATTTTGGGAGACTGAAGATATCGCACCTGGTAGCGATGACGCTACTACGGATGATCAATGTGAAAACTACTTCTCTAAAACTGTTCAACGGGGTTCAAATGGACAATATACGGTGCAAATGCCGCTTCACTCTAATTACGAAGAAAAACTCGGAAATTCAAAATCTACAGCAATCTCCCAATTCTTGCAACTCGAAAAAAGACTTCAAAGGAAAGAAAAACTGGCTAAAATGTACAAGGACTTCATTAAGGAATACGCTGATCTCGGTCACATGAAGCCTTCGACTAAAACTTCACTTCCCGAGTGCTTCCTGCCCCACCACGGAGTTTTACGGGAACACTCTGCAACCACTAAGTTAAGGGTTGTATTTAATGCATCTCAGAAAACAACGAGCGGTCTCAGTTTAAACAATCTGCAGGACAAAGGCCCCAACCTACAAAAATACATCCAAGCGTTAATCTTAAAGTGGAGGACCTATAAATACGCCTTCACTGCCGATATAGAGAAAATGTATCGGTGTATTTGGATCTCCGAACAACAACAACATCTTCAGAAGATTATATGGCGCGACTCGCCAGACAAAATCTTGCAAGAATATCAACTCTGTACGGTTACTTATGGAACTAAATGCGCGCCATGGCTAGCTATAAGGACCCTGAGGCAGCTAGCCATCGACGACGGCCACAAATATCCATCGGCAGCGAATGCTCTACTTAATGAATTCTATGTTGATGACCTCATTAGCGGTCATAACACACTTGAAAACGCTCAGGAGCTCCAAGAGTCACTTATGAAATTACTAAAGGGCGGCGGCATGAATCTAAGAAAATGGTCCGCGAATCACCCAGCCCTTCTAGAAAACTTAAAAGAAGATCAAATCTCCACCGGGAAGGTGTTCGATTTTAAAAATGTAGAGGCAACTAAAACACTTGGACTTGGATGGAACCCAAGCACCGACACGTTCAAGTTCGACTGGGACTTAGACATTCGACAAAAATCAACGATAACCAAACTAGTCTTACTTTCGGAAATCTCTAAGCTCTACGATCCGTTAGGCTGGATGGCTCCAATCACAGTCACTGCTAAATTACTATTCCAAAGGGTCTGGATAAGCGAACTTGGCTGGGACGACACAGTACCCACTGAAATTCAAGACGGCTGGATGAAACTTAAATCTGAACTACCCGAAATAGCAACGATAAAACTAAACCGATGGATTGGAGTTCCCGGAAACATCATTGAACTTTTTGGCTTTTGTGACGCCAGCGAGAAAGCAATCTCTTGTGTTATCTATAGCAGAGCGCCAAATGAGGAAGGTTTAATGACAACCACTCTACTAGCAACAAAAACCAAGGTAGCACCGCTGTCACAAAAAACTACTCTTCCCAGACTTGAACTAGCGGGTGCCTTACTTTTATCGAAACTTATCAAGAAAATAAAAGAAGCGTTAACTAACTACGAAATAATCGTACAGGCGTGGAGTGACTCACAAGTAGTCCTGGCGTGGCTACAAGGAAATAACACCAGATGGGAAAAGTACGTGGCGAATCGAGTCACAAAGATAATAAATATCATCCCAGCGGCACAATGGCGTTACATCAAATCGGAACAGAACCCAGCAGATTGCGCGTCCAGAGGGCTCTACCCCAGAAAACTCGCTAACTACAAGCTTTGGTGGGATGGCCCAAATTTCATAAAGTCATATGATACTTCAAGAGAGCCAAAAAACTTAACGTGCCTATTTACAACAAATATAGGCGTTGCAACTGAATCGAAAACGATTAAAACTGATAACCAAAGAATGCACTTAACAAATGAACTGTTAAAGAAATACAGTTCATTAACCCGAGTAAGTCGAATCACAGCGTGGATTATGCGCTTTATTACAAATACTCGCAACAAGAAGAAATCAGACACCGCATACCTAACTACTTACGAGCTGACCGCGTCAAATGAACGTATTATTAAATACACACAACTAATCGAGTTCGAGCAGGAATACAAGCAACTATCGAATAAACAAACCCTTACGAACAAATCTAGCATATACAAGCTAAACCCTTACTTGGATCAAGAAGGAATAATACGAGTCGGAGGCCGTCTGAGTAAATCTAACTTACCAACTGGGATGAAAAATCCAATTATACTGTCAAAAAACGGGCGACTAACTGAACTCATCATCCAGCAAGCGCACATGTCAACTCTGCACGGAGGAGCTCGACTAACTTTAGCCTACACGAGGCAACGCTACTGGATAATCGGCGGTAACAGAGCTGTAAAAACGCAACTACGTCATTGTGTCACGTGCCATCGATACAAACCGACTGAAAACTACCAACTAATGGGTGATCTACCAAAACAACGAATTACCCCTTCCAGACCGTTCACTCACACGGGAGTCGATTTTACAGGGCATGTTGAGATCAAAATCAATAAAGGAAGAGGGGTGAAGACATCAAAGGGTTACATCGCCATCTTTGTGTGTATGGCAACCAAGGCCGTACACATTGAACTAGCTTCAGATCTTAGTACGGAAACTTTTCTCGCCGCTTTCCAGCGGATGTGTGCACGAAGAGGCACACCAAAGCACATGTACTCGGATTGTGGCACGAACTTTATAGGAGCAGCAAAGAAATTACGCAAGGAATTCGAAGAATTCAAACTTATCTTATCACCGGACTTTTTTGAAGAGATAGGGAAGCTGGAAGTAGAGTGGCACTTCAACGTACCTGCATGGCCGAACGCTGGGGGACTCTGGGAATCTTCAGTTAGATCATTAAAGCATCATCTCCGACGCGTCTTAGGAGATCAAAAGTTGACGTACGAAGAATTCACGACTTTATTGACCAAAATCGAGGCCTGTATGAACTCAAGACCGCTGTGCCAACTCACTGAAGATCCTGAAGAGTCTCTTAACTATTTAACTCCCGGGCACTTCCTAACCGGGAGTCCTACGATGTCCTTGCCACTATCCGATCACACCGATGTTCAATCAATCGATATACGACGCCGTTGGCAGTTAACTGAACACATATTGCAACACTTTTGGAAGCGCTGGTCCAATGAATATTTATCACAACTTCAAACTAGATGCAAATGGAACAAATCTCAACCAAACATCAAAGAAGGCGACCTAGTCCTAGTCAGAGAGAACAACTTGCCACCAGGAAAGTGGGCCATGGGACTCGTGTTGAACACCCACCCGGGCAACGACGGCTATGTCCGAGTGACAACCGTAAAAACTCAAAACGGTATCATAAAACGACCTATAGTCAAGCTGTCACCACTCCCGATAGAAACTCAAAAACCAGAAAACATAAAATTGACACATAACAGCGATGTACAACAAACCAACGTCAAGAAACCTGCGCGCTCTGAGCAAATTAAAAAAGCCGGAACGAAATGCTTCATAACAATGTTTACAACTTTGATAATGATACTATGCAGTTTGATAAATGAGTCACGCGCCACCGGCGTTACGACAAATGCTCGCATTACAAGTCTCGAACCCGAGCGCCCTATATACTATAACGCAAGCGGCACAATACAAACAATACACGACGAGTGGACTTTACTCATGTATTATAATCTAAGTAGTTATTGGAACGGAGCCCGCCGCATTGAAAATTATCTTAACGGAGTTAGCGAACTGTGCCAGAAAACCTAGCCGAGGTACTGCAAAACAACCCTAGACCAACTATATCACGAGATGGATATGCTAAACTACTACAACACCATATTACTGGCTCCGCACAAACACTTGACAGATCGCAAGAAACGTGGACTGATCGATGGCGTAGGCAGCATCGCGAACAGCCTGTTCGGTATCTTAGATCAACGTTTTGCAGACAAGTACCGGCAGGATATTAAAACAGTACAAAATAATGAAAATTATCTGCTCCAGCTTATACAGAATCAAATCTCAATCGTAGAGCTTGAAAACACGGTCCTGAAGAAATCTGAGCAAAATATTAACCGTCAATTTAAAGTTATTGAAGACTTTATGGAACAATCAAACGCTAACTTTGCAAGAGCCCGTGCGTTATTAGAAATAGCAACGGCCAGTAGCTATTTCAACTCTGCGGCCCTGGCAGCGCACTTACTTATCAATAACTTAAAAGGAGTACAGGAAATGCTTTTCAACACTCTTACAGACGTCTATAAAGGACGAATAGACGTACATCTCGTCACACCAGTCAACTTAATCAAACACCTGAACGAAATCTCCGGAATACTTCCTAAAACACTTTCCTTGCCCGTAGAAAACGTAAGAGAAGACATCAAGGAACTCTACCAACTACTCTACGTCAAGGCGCGGGTGACGGATGACTACTTCCTGTTCGAATTTCACATACCGCTGATCTCGGATGAAGATTTCAAACTTTATCAAGCTATTCCATTACCTATCAAGACCAACGTGGGAACTATGATGATAAACACAGCTTCAAAGTATATCGCCGTGAACTTCAGGAAAAATACTTACATCTCATTAACAGAAGAAGTGCTGAAACAATGCATACAACAAAAGCCAGACAGCTACATATGCTATAAGAATCTACCGGTATTCAATTTTAACAATAATAACGTCCCGTGCGAGGCCAAGTTATTAAGTCACCGAACTACGTCACCATGTAACGTCACGAAAGCGTCATGCAAAGACGAGTGGATCGAGTTACACGCAGCAAATGCTTGGCTTGTAATTTGTTGCGACACCTGTTCACTACGAACCATATGTGAAGATGACGTCACAGCTCATACTATCACATCGTCTGGGATAATAACTTTAGCACAAGGATGCGAGCTACAATCAAACTATCTTACTATCCATTCTAATAACCAATACAATAGTGAAATTAACTTGGAGTACAACTTCGACATACCCTCTCTGAATACATCGGTAAACCGAATAGTCAATGTAACACATTATAAATCGCCTCCTATACTCCTTGACCATCCAGAAGAAGCAGAAATTGAAAGGAGATTGGCAGCGCAGCGAGATCACGAACATGGCCTACAATCTTCTCTCTCCAGTCACGACATACATCAATTCACCATAAGCTACTTGCTACTGGGAGGAGCTATCATCTTGGTAGTCTTTTGGGCTGTGAAGCGACGTTTCCCAAAAATTTGTATGAAACGTGACTTAAGAAGCCAAGGCTCACTCAAATCGGTAAAACAACACTACGAAGACATCGAACTGCAAGTCATTCGACATACGAACAGACCTCCACCGAAAGAAGAGAAGAGACCTCCACCGTCGACGAGATCCACTAAACGTCAACATCGCGACTACGCAACACCCAACAACATTGCTTTCGATTTTGATTAATTAATTATTTTTATTACTTTAATTTTACTGTTTCAAAATGCTATGTTATTATGTTACTTTATCTTAAAATAGGTCTTAACTTATATTTCTTTTCTTTAGGGGTTGCCAATATGTACGGTCTCACCACCGTACATTTTTATTATGCTTACTCGCGACCTACTTTGGGTCGCGCGGCAACAAATATTATTTTAATATAAAAAACAACTCTAGTGCGTAACTAGCTATCGTACAACTAACATCAAGAGAAAGAATCAGTTTACTTTTAACTTTGTATCTTTAACTTAATAAATCATCTTACTTCAACTCAAGATATCTTTCTCCGCACTCCTGACACCTGCATTCAACTACAGCTACAAGTGTACAGAATTACTAAACTGTACAAATGCAAAAAATAATTAATTCCGAATATCACAACTCAAAATCTTAGTGCGGGTGTACATTTTTCAAAAATCAGAAAAGTCGAAATTTCTCGAAAACGGTGCGACTTTTACTGAGATCATTTATTTTTTTGATATTCGTTAGATGATCTGCCCATCTATCTCCCATTCCCATTTGTCGTACTATACTTACGGGACACCTGTAGATGCAATAGGTGTAACGTCACGCGATGACAATGTGCATGGCCGGCTGAAGCGTCTATTAGTACTTGTATTTGACATTGACAAGTATTACTGGTAATGGATTTTTTATGGATAAAGTATGAAATAAAAGTATTGTTGTCAATTGGGAAAACCGCTAATATATGTGAACACCGCTAATTCTAGTTAAGTAAAGCTCTGGCTACCTTATTTAAAACCGGTAGTAAGAATACCGGTATCGACCCCTGCTTCTTAGTAGTAACGATTATTTATAGTAAACATGCATTTCTTAAACTCTGAAGTTCAAAATTCGAACTTCGATTCTAGTGAGTGAGATAGTACCTACTTCGATTTTCGAATTTCGGTGTAGCATCCCAGGACAGCACGAAGAGGACGCCTTTCAGCAAGCGAGGGTCCAGATACATAGTTGGAGTTATGCTTCTAGTAGTCTTATTCATACCTATAACACGACAAGCGAATATCTTATAAATTTTTCGCGTGAGATTCGTGGTATCAGTTATTTATGCCGGCTCTAACCGAGTTTCGTCGAGTTTCTTCGGCTTTTTCCTCATTTTTGTGCTAAAACGGCGTGAAAATGTTCACGCAGACTATGCATGTAATCGGCTATAAGAGTTTTAACAAGAAAAGTGCGGAAAAACGCGGTCTGTAGCGAAGTTGGCGCGGTTTTTGTTACAGACTTTTGTGTAAGTTATTTAGGCTTTGCGCAAGACCAACGTTTGTTCGCGAACTAAAAAAAGTTGGTGGTGACTTGTCATCTTTGGGCATTACGTCTCATGCTACGGCTACACACATCGCGATAACGCAAATATTCGCATTATCGCGATGTATGTAGCCGAATATTCGCGAATACTTCGGCACTTCGCCCCGCTGTCGGTAAATTTGCGCATATCAAAGGCTGCTAAACTAAACAAAACTCTGCGGCATTGCTCTCTATAGCAGTGTGGCCATGCACATTGGCCGTAGGGTGAAGACGAAGTTTTATCGCGATAATTTTATCGCGATGTGTGTAGCTGTAGCATCAAATGAAAAGAAGTACACTAAGCACTTTTGACGCATTAGGTCTGTCTCAGCATGTGCTGGACGAATAATCCAACCATTAATACCTATTACTGAATGATTAGCCTTACTTATTATTAAACTTACACGCAAGCTGTTTATTACATTTTGGGGGTAGTTACAATAGAGAGATCTCTCTCCAGGCAGATATTATGCCTGGGGACCGAAGTCCAATGGATGAAAGTTGGAAGTTGTATTTATGCAGCCGAGTTGAGAAACTTCGATAGCGTGATGTAGGATTGTAGTAGTTAGTTCCTTATGTGATGACTAGATGGCGCTAGTAGTCGCTACAACATAAAGCCGTGTTTAGACCTGCAAGAAAAACCGTCCAAAAACTTGAATAAAAAAAAAAGTGAATGATGAATTTTTCTTTCTTTAACTGTTTCCTGTCTTTGTGCTTATCTGTGCATATCTTCGTGCATATCTGTGGAAACCTTTAATTGGCTCTATTGTTATTTATTTTGTATTAATATGTAATAGTAATTTTAAGCTGTTGGTTTTCCTAATAAAATAAAATAAATAAATATATAAAATAAGGCCGGAACCTCACTGTTGCGCACGGTCAAGCTACACACGTGGGTACAAAAACGCTTTGTATGAAAATGTAGGGAGATACTTCCACAGTAGTGCACGAGCACGATGCGCACGAAATGACGTCACTGATACGTGTGGTCTGTTCCGAAGTGCCTGCCACGCACACGATAGCGCGCGTGGTAGGCAAAGCCCCACCGCGACCCACGCTGCCCACGCTACGACCCCCCCCGCACCCCCCGCGCGCGCGTTGTGTATGTGCGTGGCCCGCAGTGGGGAATGTGGACACACGCAGCTGACCAACGTAGCCACATGGCCCACACGTATTACGTGTGCGTGCATTGGTTGCTGTGAAAATGTCGACACACGTATCCAGACCAATGCGTCCGTGCGTAGCGTGCGCAGCAGTGGGGCTCCAGCTTTACATTGCGGCGCTTGATTGACCACCTTTCGTTCGCTTTACTTCCTCGCAATGTAGTCCAACTTGTACGTTATTTCTTGCATGTCTAAACTCGGCTTAAGGTTTATTGTACCGTTTGTGCCCGAATAAATATTTAAGTAACCAACTTCAAATTTTCTCAAACGACTTAAAAAGTACCCTCGCGCAGACTAAAAAGGATCTCTACACGTTCATACGCACGGCGGCCTAATACGGTTGCCCTTGTGGGAAAAGCGGGTCGGAACAAGTGGGCAAGTTACTCTCAAGTATCGATGGATATCGAACTGTGGACACGGCAAGGAATACAACTGACGGTACACAATTTTTATTTTAAATACAATTTAATACCAAAATTAAACAAAAAGGTACCATCCTGCTACGCAATTCAGTTTCCTCGACTGTAAGTTTGTGTACATCATGGCGTCCCAGCCCTATATAGGCGCCACGAACTCGCTGCGCGCTTGAGACGAAATCGTTACGCATCCGTGGTTAAATCGTTACGCATCCGTGGTCAAATCGTTACGCATCCGTGGTAAAATCGTTACGCAGTCGTGGTAAAATCGTTACGCATCCGTGGTAAAATCGTTACGCAGTCATGGTAAAATCGTTGCGCGCCCGCGGCAAACTCGCTGCACGCTTGCCTCGCTTTTAGCACGTTCTGAAATCGCCAGGGCTAGTGTGATAAGGTTCATAACCCTTTTGCACGCACACAGTGACAAACAGAATGACGTGACGCGGGTGTAAAGACGAAGCTGTCACTTGGCCGCCACGCACACAAGCGAGTACAAGTTGGCCCGTTTTGTATCGCAGTGGTTTCTACTGACACTATCTACTTAGTGCATACATTATTACTGCAGGGGCCGCGAAATAGCGGATTGCCGGCCGAGTAGTTATAAATGTGGTAGTGGCAGAATGGCATAATGAACCAAAAAGCAAAAATTGCTTTTTTTTTTAAATTGCCTATACAGTGTCTCACTGCTGGGCAAAGGCCTCCCCTTTCTCCTTCCACTCGTCCCTGGCTTCGGCAAAGTGTTGCCAGTCCGGCTGGAATCGCTCCAAATTGTCCCGCCACCTTTTTTTAGGCCTACCTCTGCTCCGGTGCCCGTCGCTTGGAACCCAATCAGTAGTGATTTTGGCCCAGCGATCCGGATGGATCCGGCAGACATGGCCTGCCCAGTCCCACTTGAGTTTGGCGGTCTTTGTCCCCACATCAACAATTCGGGTTTTGGAGCGCAGTTCAGTGTTTCTGATTCCATCAGCTCTTCGAACACCTAGGATACTGCGCTCCATAGCCCGCTGGCAAACCTTGAGTTTGGACTTCTGGGCCTCAGTCAAAAACCAGGTCTGAGCACCGTAGGTTAGGATGGGCAGAATGCACATGTCAACGAGCTTGCGTTTTAAGGTTAGGGGAAGTTTATCCTTCATTAATGCTTTCATGGACCAGTAGCTCCTCCAGGCATTTTCGATTCGTTTGTCAACTTCTTTGCCTTGTCGATTTTCGAAAGAGACTACCAGGCCCAAATAACTGTACTCGTTGACTTTCAATCACATGCCCATCTACCGTTATCCTACGTTTGATGCTATTCGTCATCAACTTAGTCTTTGACCGATTCATCGTAAGTCCAACTTCAAGGCTTGCCGCGCTTAGTTCTTGAAGCATTTCTTGTAGTTCGATTGCCGATGTTGAAAAGAGAACGATGTCGTCAGCAAAACGAAGAAATATTGCTTATCATAGTTTTTTTTAATGGCTGAACGCCATGATGCAGCGTCACTCCGTGTGGAATGGAAATTAAAAAGGATCACTTTGCCGACCTAGGCCGGCAATGTTGTACGACATTCCATTTGCAACGTGATACTTCGCGGCCTATTATAAGGAACATAACATCAATATTTCATTGTATGTTTGAGAAAAATAAATAATCAAAGAGCCATGCCTATTGGTAAAATTGAGGAACTGTACCGACGACGGAAAGTACGCTGTGAGAGCGAACTTGGGCAACACTGAATAGATTCATTTAAGTTTACGCTCGGTAATCTCGACAGGTTTCGAGCTGGCAATACCAACTTAGGTATCTACAGGTAGGGTTGCCGGAGTGAAACAAAATGTTTTCTGCATTATTATCACGCGCTATGAAGGTGTTGTATAATCAACGTAGTAAGAAACGAGCTAAAAAGAGGGCTATGCGCGGGGTTTCTCTACGGGATCGAATCAGGAATGAGATTTCTAAAGGGCAACCAAGGCAAGGGGGCAAGGGGGTCACCGACATAGCCTAACGGATTAGCTCGTTGAAATGGCAATGGGCAGGCCATATAGCACGCAGAACAAATGGCCGTTGGGATCAAAAAGTTCTCGAATGGAGACCACGAATTAGCAAGCGCAGCGTGGGACGTCCTCCAACGAGATGGACGGATGATCTGATAAAGGCCGCAGATTCACGGTGCAATGGAAGCCGCAAGCAAGCGGAATGCAAGCCGCTTCCTACCGTAATGTTTGGATATCAATGAGGGAGGACATATGCCTGCCTATTTCCAGCAGTTAATACGGCTAAAATGATTATGATGGCGATTAAAATTATGTTAAATATTGATCAAAACTTCGAGATATCTACGCAAATTTTATTTGATAAATATATTGTCCATTTATGTCTAATTTATAATTTTTATGTCAGACATTCTATTCAAGTTATTTCCGAGATTTACGTATGAAAGGGGAATGCCCATCTCCCCTACAACAAAATGCCTGAGGTGTACAAATACCAAATATACACCAAAATATGCTACGAAATTGCAAGTTTCAAAAACACTTACAGTGATTACATGTAAGTATAAATGGTAGGCCACGAGGCCGCCACTTGCCGTTTGTGGTGCTATCCACTCCTGTATTTAGTTGATGAACTTCATTATTTCGCAACAATAAATGATGACGCGATTATTGTGTACTCGTAACATTAATATTGCATTTAATGCAATGCTGGCCATTGCTAATGAGCATAAAATAAAAGCTTGTAATGACAAGCTTTTATTTTTAACTTGCAATGTACCGTATCTATGTATGTAAGGGTCAAATGTAGGAAGTCGAATTTGACCCTCTTCCAGTGGTCGGATTCGCTTGAAATTTGGTATACGGGTAGGTTGGATGACAATGCAAGTACAGTCAATGAAAAGTAGAGTCAGCTGAAAAGCTTGCTTTAAAATTTTTAACAAAAACTTATTTTTGAAATCCAACGAAAGCAAAATAACGTCTATTTGCACCTTCGTGTCAAAGTGTTATAGATAGAAGTGACGTAAAGATCTTAGATAACTATAGTTGTTGCCCGCGACTCCGTCTGCAAAGAATTCGTTTATCGCTATCCCGCAGAAACTGTGCAATTTTTCGGGATAAAAACTATCCTATGTCCTTCCCAAGGGACTCAATCTCCATACCAAATTTCATCTAAATCGGTTCAGCGGTTTAAGCGTGAAGAAGTAACAGACAGACAGACAGACACACTTTCGCATTTATAATATTACCTATGGATGTCGTGTGAGTGACGGTTGTTCAAGTAAAAGTATAATAATATGCAAATTATTCTCATCCTTACCAGACTACAATTTCGTCGGTATACTTAAGTATATTTAATCATAGATACTTAAAACTCCTCCAGACAACCTAGATGTGCCTCACCTGAACGAGGCTATAACAGCATGGAAGTCAGCTTGCCCGTCTGCCGATTTACCCATTTTTCCTAGTTCGCAGCGGCAATGGGATGAGCCGCTCTGTAGACTGGTGCGGGATAACCTTTACCATACGTCTACCAGCCCTACAGAGCGCGCCCGCCTCCTTGCCGTTGCGAAATGGGAATCTGGTGCTTGGCTTCACGCCTTACCATCCACAAATACAGGCACTTTTCTGGACGACAACACATTCCGGCTCGCTGTGTGTCTCCGTTTGGGAGTGGCTTGTGTCGCCCCACATCGCTGCCACTGCGGTGTGCAGGTCGACTGCCTCGGCCACCATGGACTCTCCTGCCGCAGCAGTACGGGACGCATCCCGCGGCATGCAGCCCTTAACGACGTCATCCGCCGGGCCTTGGTCAGTGCCGGTGCACCAGCCGTTTTGGAACCTTCGGGCTTGGTTCGCGACGACGGCAAAAGGCCCGACGGCATGACACTCATGCCATGGAAAATGGGACGGCCGTTGGTTTGGGACGCCACTTGCGTCGACACACTCGCGCCGTCCCACCTTCCATCTACAGCCATCAGGGCCGGTGCCGCTGCAGACTGCGGAATGCCTCAAGAAGCGCAAATATGCAGGCATCAGTAGTGCCTACATTTTTGAGCCGTTTGGGGTTGAAACCATGGGTCCTTGGGGTTTGAGTGCATCAAATATCTTTAAATCACTGTCGTCAAAATTAATTACAGCTTCAGGCGACCAGAGGGCTGGCTTTTTCTTAGCACAAAGAATAAGCATTGCCATACAGCGTGGCAATGCTGCCAGCCTTCTGGGCACCTTACCACCTGGCAGTGATTTTGGGCAACTTTTTTATTTATAAGTTTAGTTTGTATGTAGTTTTAGTTTATAGTTTTAGTTTTATTTTATGTAGTTTTTAATTTGTATTTTTACATAAACTTGAAACTAATAATAATATGAAAAATTACATAATAAATTTAAAATTAAATTTTTAATAGTTAAAATAAATAACAATCAGAATTCATTTAGTACATTTTTCATAATGTGACACTTCACACATCATTAAATTGCTGCGTAAGTGTGTCCTCACAATGTTTATCCTTCACCGTAAAGCTTGTGGTAAATTTCAAATGTTATTTTATCATAGCATAATATTTTTTTGGAGTAACATAAGTTAGCTGTTCAAAGGGGGAACGCTGCCAGTATCTTCGGAACCTTGCCTAAAGGGACTCCTTTTAATAATGTATTTTAGTTATTTACTATATTATATTTTTTAAGGTTTTTAGTTTTAGGTTAATTGTTCTAGTATATATAATTTTTTTTTATTCCCAAAAATAAATATGACAGTTATCTACTTGTCTCTGTACATTCCAGGCATTTTATGGCATTTTACCAGGCATTTAAATACGTTCAGCCTTTGTAATGTGAAAGATTAATAAATACACACTCAAACTTTTGCATCATACATAATATATCGGTATTAACTGTTAATTTTCGTTTTCTTCGCATAAATTTACAACAATATTCCCCAGTTTATACTGAATATTCTTAAAGAAATATATATTATTCAGTAATTATAAAAATTAAAACTAAAATTAAAAACTAGACTTAAAAATAAAAATTATAAATTAAAAATTTGCCCCAGATCGCTGCCTATGGGTAGCGTGCCCAGAAGGCTGGCAGCATTGCCACGTTGGATGGCAATGCTGATCCTCTGTGCCAAGTATAACGCAGCCTTCTGGTCACGCGTCGCCTCGACCAACCGCTTGGAGCATTCCCTGTAGACTCTGTGGGCGCTTTCTCCCCAGGGCCCCAGAGTCTCAACCCCAAACGGCTCAAATAGGTAGCCACTATTAATGCTTGCGTATTTGCGCCGTTTGAGAAGCTCGGCCGAGTTTGCGGCAATTCTCTTTTTACTGAATATTAAAATTTAATTCGTCTTCAAGGCAATACATATAAGATATCCAGACATCCCAAGGGAGTCTCTTGCATACATTGATACTAGTCGCACACAGAACTAACAATACAGGGCGTATCCTAAGTCCTGAACAGAAATTATTGATTCTAACTCAGTTGATGTTGGATAATTTCTTTTAATATATAAAAATCTCGTGTCACGGTGTTTGTTATCGAACTCCTCCGAAACGGCTTGACCGATTTTTACGAAATTTTTTGTCTACATTTGGTAGGTCTGAGCATAGGCCGTAGGCTATTTTTATACCCCTATTCTTCGCAGACGGAGTCGCGGGCAACAGCTAGTATAATATATCATTTAAATGTTTACGAATGTTCACACGGTTTTATTTTACTTATTAATTAGACGTATTACTTTTTAGTAATGTTAAAGGGAGATCAGAATTAAATGCTATCACAAAAATGTAACACAAGTTTATTCGCTAGTCACGTGATAAAACAATCGAGAGCTCAACAGGTAAGTGCGTGTTCACTCGGTCGCGGCCGCAGGACAAATGGACGAGCCTCCTCTTGCGACGCGGCGGCAGTGCAGGCGCGCCAGATTCATGCTGTGGGTAGTTGTCTGGCTGTGTGCGTGCAGGCGCGTCAGTGTGCATCTTCTTTTTACAGTAAGTAATCATTGAGTTTTAAGATTCCACTTCATTTCATGCAAATCTGCCCCGACGCAGGAATCGAATCCGGGACCTCAAGCTTCGTAGTCAGGTTAATAAATAAATAAATAAATATTAGGGGACGATCTTACACAAATCGACCTAGTCCCAAACTAAGCAAAGCTTGTACTATGGGTACTAGACGACGATAAACATACTTATATAGATAAATAAATACTTAAATACATAGAAAACATCCATAACTCGGGAACAAATATTCGTGCTCATCACACAAATAAATGCCCTTACCGGGATTCGAACCCAGGACCTCTTGCTTCGTAGGCAGGGTCACTACCAACTAGGCTAAAGAGGTCGTTAAAAACAACGACAGGTTCTCTAACTACTACGACATTTGGTCGTCAAATGCCATTGTGTTGTTACGTGATGCATTCTGCGAGGAGGCCTGTGCCCTACGGTGTTGCTGATGATGTTGTGTTGCAGACACACACGCATGCATAAACACACATGCTCAAAAAATATTCGCATTTACAATATATCAGTAGGATAATGAACTGAGCTTCGCCTGAATCTTGCCAGTTTTATTTTGGGCTAAAAAAACTCTTACTTTACTATACGGTAGAGTTCGTATAGTGGATGCCAAACTTCTCTGCCATGACCAGGGAGAGGCGGAGAGAAATAAAAGCGAAGAATCTTTGATCAATTATAACTGAAGATACACATTGCCGAACAAAATCCCCTTCAAAGAATGTCCGAACTTTTTTATTTGTTTGCATAACAATTAAAATCATCACCTACACAGAAATTTGAACCTAGTCTTTACTTCATTACAGTCGAATTTCGGTTGACTCTTGACAGCTAAACTTGTCAATTTCACGCAACGTACTGAGAAAAAAGAAGGCCACTTTTATCAAAGTGGCGCTCATTTGGCTCGGACATTTTCGGGCGCGCGACTGTGGATCTACAGTTATAATTGATCAAAGCGAAGAATGATTAACTTAAACTGTAAAGTAAAACAAGTTAGGTATGAAGTATCTTTTTTTCTGTATTTATTTTTCAACTTCATTTTTATTACTTTTACGGTCATTCCGTGAAAACCATATATTTCAAACTAAATACAAACTGAAATATAGATGCACAGAAAAAACCCCAGAAAAAAGACCAATGCTGGGAATCGAACCCAGGTCCTCAGCGTTCCGTGCTGCGTGCTTACCCCTACACCATCACTGGTCTAGAGGTTAGCGACGAATTTTTCCCATACATCGTACATGTTTAGAGTTGCACAGTAGCGCCATCTCTTGGTCCAGGTGAGCGGTTAGTTCCGAAGGAGTGTTAAAGTCTCTCGGTAGAGGGCATAACGTAGATGCGCGCTTTATCACTGCATAAGGTGATTATAACAGACTGGAATGTACGATGTATGGGAAAAATTCGTCGCTAACCTCTAGACCAGTGATGGTGTAGGGGTAAGCACGCAGTACGGAACGCTGAGGACCTGGGTTCGATTCCCAGCATTGGTCTTTTTCTGGGGTTTTTTCTGTGCATCTATATTTCAGTTTGTATTTAGTTTGAAATATATGTAAAGTAAAAATTAAGTTAAAAAGTGCAGAACAGAAATCCATTTATTTGTATATCTTTTATCCGAATACGTTCACTCGTTTTAGCGTGAAAGAAGAACAAATACACACATACACACACACACATACGACAAACAAAAAGCATGTGAACTGCTAGTTGGTGTTCAAACGCAGTTTGCAACGAGCCTTAAGGCACCAGTTGTAATAAATGAAACTGTAAGAAAGATGGCGCACTAGATGCGTGCACATGATCTGCCATCTTCCTTGCAGTTTCTGTCATTACAATTGGTGCATGACACGCACACGCATCAGAGGCCGTATTGTCTAACGCTTCTGTCGCTTGCCTTCGCTTTCACCGTCTCTTTCTGTCATCCTTTTATACCGTTTGACACAAAGAAATAGTAATTGCGAAGGCAAGCGTCAGAAACGTTAGACAATAAGCCTGCGGTCTGTGCCGGCCTTTAATCGGTTCAGCGCTGCAGCGATTTGAGCGTGGAAGCGTAACTACAAACAAACACGTTCGCATTTATAATGTACATATATAATACTCGTACCAGGATAAAAATAACCCTCTCAACGTCTATCTCTATCCACATTTGCATATTTTATGAACTCGGTGTCAACTTTCGAAGTTTGAACTTTGCTTTTATTGCCTGCCATGCTGCGCTAAGTGAGCTTTAAAATTCAAAATTAAAAAGTTGGTAATCTTTTGCTGATAGTATGGATTTAGGTCAAATTATTAGTGAGTTGACCTGGCTGGTCATGTCTGCCGAAAGCACTGATATGCCACAAACAATGATAGGCCCAAATCGGGTCTATGTTGAGATCCAAGAGGCGAAATAATTAAGGACCTACCGAGCTTTTGGCGCTAATCGATTTTAGATATTCTATGCACTCGTGTATGTGTGCGTGAGAGCGGCTAGAATCAAAGCCGTGCGTAAGCGCAAACGACACGAGTTCCCCGTCCGATGGCCGAAGGAGAACTAACGCAACTAACTATCAGACAAGGGGGAAGCACGATGGCTCAAGATAGGTTGGTTGCCTAGTGAAAAGCTTACTATAGAAATGATCCTATGAAGTAAGGTCTTAGATAGGTTGGTTAGACTGCGCGTGTATTTATTTAGGTATTTTCATCGCGTTACTAAAACAAATATATATTTTAAAAATGTAGCAACACTAGGCCCTAGAAAACATCCTGTTTTATTAACATCCAAAAAAGGCAACAACGATTATGGAAGAAAGTATATAAATTATATTGTATTCATCTGGAAAAAAGGTTAGGTTTGTGTGAAAGCTTCGTTCACAGTAGTATCTATAAGTAGGTACGAGGACCTTTCGCGTCTGCCTTAGACAAGTGACCCTATCTCAATAAAAAACCTATAACCAACGACTCCAAAGGGCATCACATTCTCCTATAACCTGGCGTCTCGGGCGCTTTACCAATCTCAATGACCAAGCGTTTATACCACGTGCCACGACCATTCGTCTTGTGAAAAAATGACCCCGTATAATCGGAAGATCTTTATAAATTATCTTGAAGGATCCAGCCTCCAGTTTCAGTGCTTAGTCAGTGGCTGACTCCTGTAGAATCAGACTGACATAGTGATGTTACTACGCAGATAGATATATCAGCAAAGCTGCAGGTTATCTCAAAACAATTACAACACGGTAATAGAACAAGATTAATAAAGTTATTATTTATTTTATTAGCAGTACGGCTGCTCACCGAATCTAAGATTATTTAAAAGTGAAAAAGTTTTTCGGGTGCGCCGGTGGGATTCGAACCCACGTCTCCTGGGTTTTAAATAATATTAATAGAGTTGTTTTATGTACAGTCAACCAATTTGATTCCTAGGCCACTATAGAACCATGTCATAATGAATTAATTAATTTATCTTCTACGACAGTGATCATTGCGTGATGTATGTCATGATGACGATGACATCTCGATCTTTGCGAACATGTGTCAACGATAATGAATAAGAAAGGAGTTTGCTTGTGTCAACTTGAATTGTCACTGTCCTTCTGTCAAAACTTCTTTTTCTTCTCATGTCATGGAGCGAAGACGTTTATAAACTCTTTACGTTTATTGCATGTTGCGATCGGAAAGTTGATAATCCTTGGGCTTGGACCCGCACTAACGTTGTAATTATCTTGTAGTTAATACGACAAGGTTCTATAGTGGCCAAGGAATAAATTAGTTGACTGTACAATATACTTAGTTATATTTTTCAATCACATTCATTTAGTATTTAGTTTCTATTTTCCCTTTGTGATTTTTTGAGGTAACATATTTGCAAATATTCTTTCTTTAACTGTTTAATACGAATATTTACTGTACATTATATTTAAAGGACATTTTCATCATAAGAGAGCTCGGTATAATTCTTAAGAGGGTACGATGGCTGAGAGACTTTTGAGAAATAGGTATTTTAATGAAATGTCGCTGTCTCGCCCGAACCCCTCCGTGTCAGTACAGCGAGAGCGGGACAACTGCAGCTCAGACCGTTAATAGGCGCGTAAAGTTGATCAAAACAGCATTTCGTAATCCCCTGTTTTCTTCTTGAAAACTGGACCACTAAAATTATTTTTTTCAAATATAATTAGAGGATAGATTTAGCTATGCCCCTATGTTTTTCTTTTTTTGTTTATATAAGGGATTCTTTTCTGATGAGTGTCTGAAAATGACGTTGAAATTGGGCAATTTTTTCAGTTTTTGAAAGCTCATATTTCTTATGTTAATTGAAATATGGAAAAAAACGAAACCTAGGGGCATAGCTGTGGTAGATACAGATTACACAGTAAAAAAAATTTGGCTCTAAAGCCATTATCCAAGGAGGAAACAGGGGATTACGTTTGTATTGTGCGAGGAAAAATTTCACCATATTTAAAGTATTTAGAAATAACCATTAGTAAATAATTTTGCTAAATTTCATCACCATTGTCAACATCATCAACGTCCCAGCCTAACACTACAGGGCACAGTTTTCCTTTACCGTAAAGTTCATGGTAAATTCCAAATGTATAGGTAGGTAGGTAATTTCGGAAATCACAAAAGGTGCGAGCCTGGCTTGAACCCACGATTCTCTGCTTGATTGATAGGACATAGGTAAAACTACTAGGCTACCAGGCACGGCTTTTGTTGATCTACAGGCATGCAAAAAAAACTGTAAGTGCTCGTAATATATTTCATCCTTCAAAATATTTTATTTTCAAGATGTTCCACTCAAAAATGTAAAATTTAAGATGGCTTCCGAGACCGCTTCATTAGTACTATTACCTTCCACGCCTTCAAGCGTTATATATCAGAAATTTCCCCGAAAAGAAATGTAATTTGTAGAATCTCAAACACGACAATTTAGCCCCTGGTGTTATTAAGGTTCAAAGATAATTCGGCGAAGAATATTTCAACGTAAAAATACAAAAAGGAACGGACGAAAAGCTAGAGTATCGAAGTAGAAAATTCAGACAATTGAGCGCTTTGTGTATTCTAGTATTTTGTAAAATGTCGGTTATTTCTCTTTGTTAGTGTCAATTAGTATTATGTTAGCAGTCAAAGAATAGTTCGTTTAACATATAAAGTTAAAGATAGTATAGGTGAAAAACTTAGGTAAAGGACATGTTGTATGTAGTAGTAGTGCACAGAATTAATATGGAGCTTAAGTCATTTTTCAAATATAGAACTTCAATTTGTTTATACGGATATGTTACTACCACATATATACAACTGGTCATTTTCTTAAGTTTTTCACCTATAGGACTTGTGATGTGCTTTTACCGAAGTCTGCCGGAGACCGTATTGTCTAAAGCACTGGACCAGCAGCGAGTAAGCGATGAGCTAGCGGCGATTTTCTCGCCCAAGAAACGAACAAAAGATAATCACTCGCGTGTAAATAAAATGAAATGAAGTGGCAATGGGCCGGCCATATAACCCGAAGAACCGATAACCGTTGGGGGTAGACAAGTTCTTGAGTGGAGATGGAGACCACGGATCGGCAAACGTAGCGTTGGACATCCTCTGACTCGGTGGAGCGATGATCTTAGCAAGGCGGCTGGCAAGAGCTGAATGTGAGTGGCCGAAGATGGTGCTCAGTAGTGTGCCATGGGAGAGGCCTATATCCAGCCACTGCTGGATAAGAACATACTTAGCCTGATGATGATGTACCTAAATAAAAGAGTGAGATATTGGTTTATAGTTCATCGCTGGCTGTTCACACTGCCGGTGAGGACACTCTTTTCACAAGTTGATCGCAGCGATAAAAGCTGTTAATGATAAAACTCGCTCATTGGTACTCGGCGATGAACTCTTGGCGATCAGAGAGATCATTCCACCGTACAATCGCCCGTCGGTACTCGAATACTCGCTTATAGCCGAGCGACAAAACTATCGAAACTACACACTCGCTTCTCGCCGCTCGCCCACTCGTTTCTAGTTTCCAGTATCTCTACCATGAGTTACACTAGTTTACAGTGACCGTACTCGCTAGCGACGGCGTAAATGATTTGTATGGAGAATTGTACTTCCGTAAGTGACCGCTAGAGGCGCTGTACACAATTCTCCATACAAAACATTTACGCCGTCGCTAGCGAGTACGGTCACTGTAAACTAGTGTAACTCATGGTAGAGGTACAGTTCTACTCGTTTATCGCTCGTCGCTGGCGGTGGGACCAGTGCCTAATGTTCGCTTTCACCATCTCATACCGATTGATTCATAAATAGTGAATGCATGCAAGCGCCCGCGTGCTAGACAATAAGCGGCGCTCGCGATCGCATTTACTAAGTTAGGCAGTTATAATTGATCAAAGAAGTTAGGTATGTTTTTAGGGTTCCGGAGCCAAAATGGCAATAGTTTCGTCATGTCTGTCTGTCCGGGTATGTATTACAATACCGAAGTACGAAAGACCGAATGTATTAAAACATCGAATGGGTCAAAAGACCGACACGATTTTTTTCTGAAACCGTTAACTTTTTAAGATTGTTATAAAACAAACCTAACCTAACCTAATGGGTTCTGTATGATGCCGTTTTAATAAATTCTGAGAAGTTTACGGTTTCAGAAAAAAATCGTGTCGGTCTTTTGACCCATTCGATGTTTTAATACATTCGGTCTTTCGTACTTCGGTATTGTAATACATACCCGTCTGTCCGTCGCTTAGCGTAGACACTATTAGTGCTAGAAAGCTGTAATTTTGAATGGATATATTTGGCAATTAAAAAAAAATTAAGATTTTTTTTGTGTATACATAGACGTAAAGTGGGGGTGATTTTTTTTCTCATCTCATATTTAATCTTGTATCACTATGCTGCGCCCCCTTGGGCACACTGCTTGGGCTTTGGGATACAAAATGGATATTCAGTCATGCACTGAATTAATAAATACTAGCGACCCGCCCCGGCTTCACACGGATGCAATTATGCATGTATTATACATATAACCTTCCTCTTGAATCACTCTATCTACTTATTAAAAAAAAACCGCATCAAAATCCGTTGCGTGGTTTAAAGATCTAAGCATACCTACATGGACAGACAGACAGCGGGAAGCGACTTTGTTTTATACTATGTACTTTCAGTCTAAAAAGTCAAACTAATAATAATAATAATAATAATAATCGTATATTTTCTCCTCACAAAAGTACATAGGTAACAGCAAGTTATAAATAATACAACATTATGGTAGTACATTAGTTAGATACTAGTAACTTTTGCGAGGGACTGGAGTCTGAACTAGGTAAAACCTGTATTACAGATCTCCAGGCCCCCATCCCGGAAACTCACCGATAAGTGCTGACAATTTCAGTAGGTACAATTTTCAATTTAACAACATAGGTACTCGTATTATGAGGTTGATAGTCTATAGAACTATCACGCATATACTCATCCAATGAATAGTAGTTAAGCTTCGTATATATCAGAATAATATACATGTAACTAGTTTTCAACCGACGAAAAAAACGGAGGAGTTTCTCAAGTCGACGCGTACCTATATATTTTTTTTATGGCTCGGATTGTAATATATATGATGTGGATGTAAACAAGTACTGAATAAATAACATCCTCGGTCACATCAGTCACAATACTAATGGCCATTGCGAAACAGTACTGTACATTTGAAGGTCGTTACAAGTAGGTACACCTCCGCAAAAACCGAACGGGCAGACATTAGAACCCAAACGACTGTTTCTAACAACTTGAACCGATCGCAACTGTTGTTTCTACCCTTGTTTGGCATCGGTAAAGATCGGATAGGATTTGTGTCACGGCCGTCACAAATTGTTATTGTGTTTTTCATACGATATCTTACGATATAGTAGAAGAAACATAAACACATTATGTTGCCTATTTTTTTTGGGAACAACTTCAGTTTATAGCCGTGGTGGCCTAGTGGTTTGAGGCCATAGCCTCTCAAGCTGAGGGTCATGGGTTCGAGCCCGGGCTCGCACAAGTCTGAGGAAATTACGTGCGAAATTACATTTGAAATTTACCACGAGCTTTATGGTGAAGGAAAACATCGTGAGGAAACCTGCACACACTGGAGAAGAAAGATTTGACTAAAAAATATTGGCCGTAGACTATTGTCATGTTCACAGGAGAGAAAGAAGCGAACAAAAAAATGTGAATGACGCTTATTCAGCTTAATAATTTATATACGTGCATAAGGTATAATAAATCATATCAAAAATACTTGTTTATATTTCAGAGAATACTTGTGTGTATTTTGTTATAAATTAAAATTAGTATTTTGCTTCTTGTTACAAGATTTCGTCTTACGTACAATTTATAAACAGTTTAGCATCCTGCTCTGGTTTCCGGAACCTGTCGATTTGTACACAAGAAGTCCATTTTCATTAGCTCTAAAGATTCAACCACGGCAAGAGTCCATTGTCCTTCGTTACACCACTCTAGACTCTATGCCAACGAGATAAGCTTTACTTGAGATGCCAATGGGTTTGTCCCGCATTTGTAGGGGAATTAGTGTCACTTAGGCTGTCGATTTCGGTAATTTTGTCGGTTAGCTATTGTTCTGAAGTTATTGTTATTTTAAGTTTTTGACTATTTCTGGAACGTTACTACTTAGATATATTCAAAAAGGTAGGTTAAATATTTATTTTATTCCACTTTAAAGTATTTTTTGTTATAGCGGCAACCAAAATACATCATCTGTGAAAATTTCAACTCTCTAGCTATCACGGTTCTCGAGATACAGCCTGGTGACAGACGGACGGACGGATTGACGGACGGACGGACAGCGGAGCCTCAGTAATAGGGTTTCCGTTTTTACCCTTTGGGTACGGAACCCTAAAAATGAACCTTATCTTTCTCGATCTAATCGTCATGCGAAATTAGACTCGAGTTGACCCCTTATTATTATGAAGTACCTACTTATTGTACAGCGTATTACAAAAGGCTCTATATCTAAATCCCTAATGATTATTTGTCCTAATGTACCTAATGTTTGTCCTATTGATCGTTTGTCCTAACTCTTTTTATTTAAAATCTATTAATTGTTCTGGATTTTTATAAAACAAACCTTTTTTTTTTTTTTTTTGTCGGTAGGAAAATGCATTACGCATACTCCCGCGCGTGGGGACTACGCGGGAGTTATGTGGGACTCTCCTCCCCCGCCCCTCCCCAATGGAAGGGGGGGGGGAGACCTACCCACTAAAAACCTACCGGTATTCCCTCTCTTGCCATTTGCGGTTGCCGTAACCTAACCTATAGAGTTCTGGAGGATAATCACAAAAAAGTTCCTGAAAAATCACGGTTTCCGAGAAAAAAAGTGTTAGGACAAACGATCATTAGGACAAACATTACATTAGGACAAACGATGTTAGGGATTTAGAATGAGACCCATTACAAAAACCCAGTACCTACCTGCTGTAATTCATTAGATTAGGGTATACACGTGAATTTTTTATAATTGTACAAATTTTAATATATGATTTCCTACCATTACTTAATACAATTTATTACGACAGTAAAATTAGTTTAATTTTTTTTGTTGCATATTATACTACCTACCTTTTCGTGTGAATATCGTGGAATCATTTAATCGGCCATATCAATAATATTTTTTAAGCTATAGCAAGGATTATATAGACTGGATTAGCAATCGCCATATTTAGTACCAAGATCGGCCGCGGAAAAATAGTTCGATTATTAAATCTAGATGGCGCTGACATATAGCCCGAGGGTTTGAAAGCAAAACAATAAGACTACAGATATTTCATAATTCTGCGAATGTATTATTATGCAATATTTTTGAAAAATAATACATTTGTACATTTTTTTCAATAAACTCAAGTAGAAATGAATTGCGATGGTTATTTTATTTTAAAAACCGGACCCCTGAAGAACCTTGGTAATCCTTGCCCTAGAGAATTATCGTACAGGGATTTTGTTACCCGTTGTATTAGTCGTTTGTGTACTGTCACGTCTCTTGTTGGAAATACTCGCCGCACCTCACCTTCGTCACGCACGCAGCAGACTATGAGGGCCGATACCGTTACGGTACCGGTTTACTGCGCCCTTATTATTAAACCGGTATAGTAGACTCTATGCGGTCTGAGAAGGTCATGGGACTCATGAGTCTTGATTCATTCACAATTGGGTGAATCAACTTTTTATTGCCACCCGTTGCTAAAAGCCGTGGTGGTCTAGTGGTTTGACCTATGGCCTCTCAAGCAGAGGGTCGTGGGTTCAAATCCCGGCTCGCACCTCTGAGTTTTTCAGAATTTATGTACGAAATTACATTTGTAATTTACCATGAGCTTTACGGTGAAGGAAAACATCGTGAGGAAACCCGCATACGCCTGCGAAGAACTTAAATGTTGTGTGTGAAGTTCCCAATCTGCACTGGGCCCGCATGGGAATTACAACCAAAGCTCTTTCATTCTGAGAGGCCTGTGACCTGCAGTGGGATGCATATAGACTGGAATGTTGATGGCATGTCAGGGTTCTGAGCCCCAAAATCCGGGAATTTTACGCTCTTTGCCTGGTCGTCAAATTTTAGAGATGTCAACCTTAGGCCGTTCGCACATGAAGCTACTCAAAGAGAACTAGTTACGACCTTAAATTGGGGATGTCTATTTTTTTGCAATGTATAGTAAATCGAAAACCATTTCGAGATAAATGCTTTTTGACTCGTTTTCTGTAGTTATTTAATTTTAATATTATGTAATGAATTTATTACCTAACAAATAAGCAATGACCTTCATTTGACATTGGTGTAAATTGCGTGACCGGTCCAAGTCGTACTTATTCTGTGTGGTTAGAATTTCTTAACAATTTACGCGTGGATTATACTACGGAGTTTGATTTGGACCCGCTATCTGACATCTAGCACTTTGACAGCGCCAGTAAAATGACAGATACAGTGTACCACTACGCAAAAAATAATTAAAGGGGTTGCCTTATCGTACGCATTTGATAGATTTAGAAATTTGGCAGTGTGGGGAGCCTTCAATTATAATCTGCCGTCATCAACCAAAGTAGATTCAGTAATTAATTTTGAAAAAAGTAGTGAACTAAATGAGAAAATATTGAAATAAGTTTCTTAGAATTGACTTTTCTATAGAAAAAAAAATATAAAAACCACTGGTAATTTTTTTTAGACATTCCCAATTACTAACGAGTTGCTTGAGCGTGCGTCACCGCCCATACATTCGCATTGAAGTTCGCACCATGTGCGAACGGCGTTATTCTCACTTGCCGTCTAGTGACTAATTTGGTCATTTTCCACCTTTTTTCAAAAACTAAATTCTCTTTCACACCAAACAAACGCTTATAATATAGTAGCATATAAATACACACACGAGTCCAACTGGCTAAGAGGAAAAATAGACGGAAAATAACTGTCAGTTATGTTCATTTTTCTGCCTTTGTGCAGTAAAATATAATTTATAGCCCCGTCTCAACTCCGTGAAGGACTAAGCTCTAAAGGCCTCTTTGAGAGACAGTTATAAATAAACTTACAATCTCTTTTGATTTGTCTATTAATAATTTTGTTTTTGTATTACTTTTCGTGATTGGACATTAAGGAAGCAGTTTAAGATACTTAATATCAATTTAATATATATCGGGTAGTGTCTGGTGCAAAGGTTCAACGTGGCTTAGTGAGGATTGGGAACTTCACATACACCATTAAATTTCATCGCAGGTGTGAGAATATTTAATTTTTTATAGTATACTAGCTGTTGCCCGCTCCATCCATCATCTAGCTCCATCTGCGAAGAATAGGATTATAAAAAACCGGCCAAGTGCGAGTCGGACTCGCGCACGAAGGGTTCCGTAAAATTATCTATAAAAATCACGTTTGTTGTATGGGAGCCCCCTTAAACATTTTTTTTATTTTAAATTAATGATTTATTTTTAAAGTCAATATAATAATTAAATATTCTGTGAATATTTCAAGTGTCTACCTGTTGCCGTTATCAATATCGAGCAAAAAATCATGTTTGTTGTATGGGAGCCCCCTTAAATATTTATTTAATTCCATTTTTTAGTATTTGTTGTTAAAGCGGCAACCGAAATACATCAACTGTGAAAATTTCAACTCTCTAGCTATCACGGTTCCCGAGATACAGCCTGGTGACAGACGGACGGACGGACAGCGGAGCCTCAGTAATAGGGTTTCCGTTTTTACCCTTTGGGTACGGAACCCTAAAAATAACCTATTCTCAGAGGATTTATATGTATAAACATACATATATCTTAAAGACGGGATCTATATTTATAGTGCCCTTGATCAGGCTTCTCTATTCTCGACACTCGATAGCTATTCAACTAAGTAAGTCAACTAAATTGTATCAACTGTAGAGATACAGGATGCTTCAGAAACTTCAGAAACGTAGTTAGGTCGCTAATAAAACTAATCGACAATATGAGTGAGATACCATTTACCATGAGCTTTACGGTGAAGGAAAATATCATGAGGAAAGTTTAATGGTGTATGTGAAGTTCCTACTACGACCAAAACCCTTTGGCGCAAGACATGAAGAAGAGACGTGGGACGGGGGCGCGTCGCAGTCCGCGTCGTTTGTTCGCAGGCCGCGTCTCCGCCCCGTCTCTTCAGTCTGCTTTGGATCGCGACGCTTCTATACATTTAGTATGAAAACTGATTCAAGGGGCGCCGCGACTGTTTCCCGCGATTCAAGTACAATTTTATTAGTATCTTTCCTGTAGATTTCTTAATTTATTTTATTTATTTTAAAATATGGCTTCTGTCCTATTTTAGGACAATTACGCCAGTATCAAAGTAAGCTCTCTTTGGGAGCGACGTTGTACGGTGATTGTAGTTTTTGCAACTTGATAGTAAAATTCCAGAAACCACGTGGATTACTTGCGCATTAAAAAATGTCAGACATGAGAGCAATATAGAATTTTGTGATCATTGTTAATTAAAGTTAATCGCCGCATAAAACACTATCAAAATTATACTTCAACTAGCCAAAGAAATAGAAATACCAAAATTAGATACTGTCTACATCCGCCATGTTCGAATGTTACAAATCGAATCCGTAGATTTCTTAATATTTTGTTAGAGGCAGACCGAAAAGAAAGATGACTGAACGATTTAGATATATTTCACTATTGACAGCAAGCCATTACAGTATGAGAGTTGATGAAAGCACTCAAAAAACCTGTAGACGTCGTGTTTATGTATTTTCCTCTGTGGCAACGAATCCTTATTCTAACAAACCCATATAGGATTAACGTGGATTTTGAGAACACCCTGTGTTGATGTTGATAGAGTATATAGGGAAGATTCGGTGCTGACATAACGCCTACCTCATTGAAGATATAATCCTGAGTAGGGTGTTCATAGTTTATATGTTACCGAGGACTTCGAATTCGAATGGTTGCGCTATTAGTTGGATCATTGTCAAAATGCATTCGTTCCGCTCTGTTACTTTTTACATGCGATTGCAAATCTGTTATTGCCCATCATTTCCGAAAAAAAAAATTAAATAATGGTAGTTTTCGAAATGTGAAAGTTAATTGATCTAACATTTATCACTGAGTGTAAATCAATCATTCATCCATGTACTTATACTAATAACAACACAACAAATGGTAACTATTACTACACACGAGACATGTCACGCTAAACAAAACGAGTAATAATCACCTACCACGACGTCCTCGACGACTTGAGTGAAAGCGTATCACGTTTGCTTTGCTTAGCCGCGCGAGTCTATCAAACTACCCGCACTTGATTCCGATTTGTAACAGCACCCGCATTTCGAACTCCCCGCACTTGATACTCGTTTTGTTTAGCGTATTAAGACTAATAAGTATCGTATGAACGATAACTAGGTACGAAAGTTTAAAACATTACAAAGGAATGGTGTTGTCGGAAAACGATAAATATAAACTGCACATGTTTATTTACACATAATCGTAATTTGCTATGCCCTTTATTTTAGCCATGAAAATAAGTTTTTTATTTCAATTTACTGTAACATTCCCTCTTATTTTTTCAAAGGCCGGCAACAGATCAATGACTCTCTTTGAGTTGTTGATATTTATGGGTGGTGGGATTATTTTCCACCTGATACGCATCGCCACTATTTTGTAAATAAAATAAATCATCATAATTATTTCAGCCGAAAGACGCCCACTGCTGAACATAGGCCTCACCCAAGGCTTACCAAAGGTCGTCACTCCATCTTCACTCAAGTCACTCAGAGGGCCATGGAGAGGGCTATGCTCGGAGTTTCTCTGCGGGAACGCATTAGAAATGATGTAATCCGCGCAAGAACTAAAGTCACCGACATAGCACGAAGAATCGCCAGATGATTGGTTGATTGGGCAGGGCATATCGCTTGTAGAACTGATGGCCGGTGGCTAAAAGGTTCTCGAGTGGCGTCCACGGACCGGAAGACGCAGTGTAGGTAGGCCTCCAACAAGATGGAATAAAATAAATAGTTTGTATTTGAGAGTGTCCTGCAGTTCCCAAACGGCACGCCACCATAGTAGTTGCTCCAGCGCCTGAACCGTGCCGCTATCGCGTTACGCGCCGCCACTATTTTCGCTGCGGATTTTTATCAAAATCTCGTTTGCGAAACGTTCAAGGCGCTTGTCTTGAGCTTACGCGATCTTCACTCTTACTTAGAGGCACAGATAAGATACTGTACAAGTATTTAGATAAACGTGTAGAACTTTTGGAATTCCAGTTAACTTCCGTCCATCCGTCCACATTTGTTATAATAAGGTTGTAGGGTGTCAATAGTGTATACGTTACCTAGGACTTCGAATTCGAATGGTTGCGCTATTAGTTGGATCATTGTCAAAATGCATTCGTTCCGCTCTGTTACTTTTTACACGCGATTGCAAATCTGTTATTGCAAATCATTTCCGAAAAAAAAAAAATTAAATAATGGTAGTTTTTCGAAATGTGAAAGTTAATTGATCTAACATTTATCACTGAGTGTAAATCAATCATTCATCCATGTACTTATACTAATAACAACACAACAAATGGTAACTATTACTACACACGAGACATGTCACGCTAAACAAAACGAGTAATAATCACCTACCACGACGTCCTCGACGACTTGAGTGAAAGCGTATCACGTTTGCTTTGCTTAGCCGCGCGAGTCTATCAAACTACCCGCACTTGATTCCGATTTATAACAGCACCCGCATTTCGAACGCCCCGCACTTGATACTCGTTTTGTTTAGCGTATTAAGACTAATAAGTATCGTATGAACGATAACTAGGTACGAAAGTTTAAAACATTACAAAGGAATGGTGTTGTCGGAAAACGATAAATATAAACTGCACATGTTTATTTACACATAATCGTAATTTGCTATGCCCTTTATTTTAGCCATGAAAATAAGTTTTTTATTTCAATTTACTGTAACATTCTGTTGAGGTTTGTAATCACGCGACGCGATTGATAGGTACTGGCAGCTACGAAAAAGAATAATGTTAAAAAGTACTGTGACATCCTGTTACTGTTGTTTATATCTTGAGTATGTGTGGTTTGTCTTACGAAATGTTTTTATAGAAATTGATTCAATACAGTATAATTATGGTGTTTTTATGAGTTTATTTACTTGTTTACTTCAAGAGGTCATGGGCCCAGAAATCGCAATATAGAATGATTGGAAAATGATAGAATAATTATATCATCTAAAAATTTTTTCCGTGAGTGACATATCATAACAGCTCTCAACACGAAAATAACGTGTAAGTACACTTGACCCATTTTATAAAATATTGCCTGAAATATATTAAGAATTTGAACACTGATTTTACAAAATGGAACTTTTCAAACCGAGAATTTTAAAACATGGCGATGACTATGGCGTTTGGATGACAGAATTAAATTTATATTTGGAAGCTAATGATTTGAAGGAAATTTTAACAAATAATGATGAAAAACATAAAAATAGCAAGAATGATGCAAAAGTAAGATTACTGATCCTCAACTCAGTGGACAAATCCTTGACATGTCATATTATATGTTGCGAGGATGCAAAGACTATGATCACAAAGTTAGACACCATTTTTCATACTAATAAAGAAGCAGAAACCGCACGATTGTTTGAAAATTTTTATACATTCAAATTTACTCACGACATTGCTTCAAGTTTGAGCCAGTTACAAAACATAGCATATAAAATTAAAAATTTAGGAGAAAAGCTCCAAGACATTCAAATAATAGCGAAAATTCTTACCTCTTTACCAGAAGAATATAATTATTTTAAAACAGCATGGAATTCGACAGCAAAAGCAGAAAAAACACTAGACAACTTAGTGTCTAGAATCCTATCAGAACTGGCAATAAAGCCATGTATTTCGCAAAACAATAAAGAAAATTCAGTACCAATTTACGCCCAAATTGATGAAGGAATCATCCAGAACGCATGTCATATCAGAGAGAGAGAGTGTTTTCGGTGCGGAAAACCTGGCCATATAGCCAGATTTTGTAGAAACAATGTAAAGTTCGAAAATTATCCAAATTTTAACAATATGAATAGAAACACAAAATTTTGTGATTTTTGCAAACGGCATAATCACACAGAACAGGAATGTTATTTTAAAAAGAAAAGGAATGCACAAGCCGATGGAAATTTTGACCTCAACATGAAAGAGGTAATTTTGCCAGTTATAATAGACTCTGGTGCATCATGTCATATGATTAACAATAGTCAACTTTTGAAGAAAATGAGACCCATTGAAACAGAAATAGTCTGTGCAAATAATAATATTATGAAAGCGGAACTCGTTGGAGAATTTGAAACAGATACAGCATATTTTAAAAGAGTTATGTATGTTCCAGACTTAGCAAAGAATTTAATATCTGTCAACTCCATTACCAGCCAAAATGGACGGGTAGAATTTTATGAAGATGCTGTGGTAGTAACGAACGGTAACAGAATATTATGTCAGGGCAAGAAAAACGTTTCGGGAATGTATGAAACAGAATTAAAGATCCAAGTACCAGAATGCTCCCTACGTGTTGAAAATACGAATCCAGATAATTGGCATTGAAGACTGGGGCACATATCCGATACACAGAAGCTATCCAAACTTGTTTATGGAGTCGATACAGAGAAGAATATAGCTACTGGAACCTGCGAAGTCTGTGCACGATCAAAACTTACACGTAACCCATTCAAAGAAATTAGAACACGAGCAAAGAAACCTTTAGAAATTGTTCACTCTGATCTTTGCGGTCCAATTGATGTCCCCACTTGGGATGGCAATGTCTATTTTCTCACACTTTTAGATGATTATACACATTTCGCGTATATTTATCTTATTAAAAATAAGTTTGATGTTTCAGATAAAGTCATCGAGTACATTAATTTTGCAGAGAATCATTTCAATGCGAAAGTTCAAAAATTTAGATGCGACAATGGAAAAGAATATGCAAACAACAAGTTTATAACCTGGTGCAAAAATAAAGGAATTGAAATAGATTTTACTATTCCCTATAGTCCACAACTTAATGGAAAAGCAGAGCGTCTAAACAGAACGCTCATGGAAAGGACTCGCGCTTTGCTCTTTGACTCAGGATTGCCACTAGAACTTTGGGGAGAAGCATTGTATACAGCGACATATATTACAAATAGATGTTATACTACAGCACATAATGTTACTCCAGCAGAACTCTGGTATAAAAGAAAACCAAATTTGTCTTATTTAAGGGTTTTTGGGTCAGTTGCATACTGTAAAATTAATCGTCACCTCGGAAAACTAAAATCAAGATGTGATGTTGGAATTTTAGTTGGGTATATAAATGTTGGATACAAAATTTGGGATCCAGAAAATAGAAAATGTTTTTATGCAAGAGATGTGGTTTTTGACGAAACAAAAGGAGCAAATAAGAAAATATTGGGAGAAGTAAAAGAGAACCTTGTAATTTTTGAAAATGTTTTTAGATATAACATGAATGAAAGTAAAACAAATGAAGATGAAACAATTGAAAGAAGAAACAAAACAAGAGAAAGAGTAAACGACAGTCAACTAGAAGAGGATATTATAATTGAAAATAGTAGAAATGATGAAGACTTTGAGGATGCATTTGAAGGGGTGACAGTAAATGAAGAAAATATAAATGAAGGAAGAATTGAACAAAGAGTGAATAACGAAAATGAAAGGATGACAGTTAATGAAGAAGATATTTTTGAAGATACGAGAGAGAGTATAACTGAAGCAATTGATATGGAAGAAACTGAACAGAGAGTTGATGTAAGTAATGAGATTCAAGAGAATATAACTAATAGTTTTGAAGAAGAAAATGAGAATATAGAAGAAGCAATTGAAAATAGAAGAACACTACCAGAAAGAAACAGAAAATTACCTACAAAGTTTAAGGATTATGAAATGGACTTTCAATGTTATTGTAATATAACGTTTGAAGAAGCAGTAAAATCTGATGAGAAACAAGAATGGCAAAAAGCTATTGAAGAAGAGAAAAAGTCTCTTGAAGAAAATGAAACATGGGAGATAGTTGATGCCAAAGAAGTTGGAAAAAGGAAAGTTATTACTAGTAAATGGGTTTTTGCTAAAAAGGCTGACGGGAGACACAAAGCAAGATTAGTAGCGAGAGGATTTGAGCAAAAATATTTGGTTGACTACGAAGAAACATACAGTCCAGTGGTGAATACTACAAGTTTGAGAATTTTATTAGCATTGGCAGCTCAAAAGGGATTAAAGTTAAGACAATTTGATATAAAAACAGCTTTTCTGTATGGTTCGCTGAATGAAACAATTTATATGCATATTCCAAAAGGTTATCCTGAGTTAAAGGGCAAAGTTTGCAAGTTAAAGAAGAGTTTATATGGTCTGAAACAGGCACCATTAATGTGGAATATACGGTTTACTGAGTTTTTGAAGACTTTGGGATTTAAACAGCTAAAACTAGATTCCTGTATTTTTGTTTCAGGTTCAACTTTCCTAGCTATATATGTTGATGACGGATTGTTAATTGGGGAAAGCTACGAAGTTTTGGATAAAATACTTAAAAATATTAAAAAAGAATTTCAAATGAGAGTTTGCGATAGTGTGACTAATTATGTGGGGCTTGATATCGATATAAATTTTGAACAAGATTCTATAAAAATAAGTCAAAAGTCATATAGTAAGAAGGTTTTACAAAAATTTAACATGTCCGACTGTAAACAATGTTCAGTACCAAATATTTTAACTGAGTCTCATCCAAAAAGGGGTGAAGAAGATAGTTTGGATGAATACAGAGAAATAGTAGGGTCTTTAATGTATTTGGCAGTAAAATCAAGACCAGACATTGCCTTTTCAGTGGGTTATTGTAGTAGACATCAGTCCGACTCAAATATTAATGATCTGAATAATTCTAAAACCGTTTTACGATATTTGAAGGGAACTATGAATTTGGGTATTGAGTTTGGTAAGGGTGATTTTAAAATTGAAACTTTTTGTGATGCAGATTTCGCAGGTGACCCAGATACTAGGAAGAGTACTACAGGCTATGTCATCATGTTTGGAGGAGCGCCTATAAGCTGGAGTTCTCGGAAACAGCTAATTGTAGCACTTTCAAGTACTGAAGCGGAATATATTGCCGCTGCAGAGTGTTGCAGAGAACTTATTTTCATAAAAAGCCTAATCAGAGAAATAACTGGTCGTGATCCTGAAGCGAGTTTATCCATAGATAATCAATCTGCAATTTGGTTGATGCAGAAAGGAATTATCAATAAGCGAAGCAAACATATTGACGTTCGGTATTACTACTTAAAGGAGAAGATAGAAGAAAATGCATTAAAAATTAAATTCTGTCCCACAGATCAGCAGACAGCAGATATTCTGACAAAATGTTTGCCTACTGTCAAGTTCCAGAGGTTTCGTGACAGGATGCTCACATAAGACTCCATCTTAATCGTTGTGGTAGTCGAATCCTTACAGTTCGGATTATCTTAATTGAAGTTTAACCTTGGTGAGGTGCACATACTCTTTGTAGAAGTGATAGTTGTGAAAGACACTATGTTTTTTAAAGTGTAGTAGTATATTTCGTTTTAACTTAGAAATTAGGATTAGTATTAAATGTGTTTGAGTGAGTGAGTGTATCTAAATTTGAACTCAATGGGTCAGTCTGAATGTCTCAATGGGTATTGGTATTTGGTATGGGTATTTGTAATTGATAGTTATAGTTATGTGATGATGTGGTACTAAGTTTTTATTTAAAGCTCTAAAATTGAATTAGATGTTATGACTTATGAGATAATAATAAGTTTGTGTTCAAAGGGGTGCGTACATAAGTACAGGTTGATTAAAAAAAATCTGACATATAGGATGTTAAAAATAATTTAATAGAAAGGGTTATGTTTTCAAATATTGTTAAATATATAAGGGGTGTTTTAAGTTTTGTCTACAGGGTGTAGAATTTTATGTCGCGTAATTAAAGGGATGTGTTGAGGTTTGTAATCACGCGACGCGATTGATAGGTACTGGCAGCTACGAAAAAGAATAATGTTAAAAAGTACTGTGACATCCTGTTACTGTCGTTTATATCTTGAGTATGTGTGGTTTGTCTTACGAAATGTTTTTATAGAAATTGGTTCAATACAGTATAATTATGGTGTTTTTATGAGTGTATTTACTTATTTACTTCAAGACATTCCCTCTTATTTTTTCAAAGGCCGGCAACAGATCAATGACTCTCTTTGAGTTGTTGATATTTATGGGTGGTGGGATTATTTTCCACCTGATACGCATCGCCACTATTTTGTAAATAAAATAAATCATCATAATTATTTCAGCCGAAAGACGTCCACTGCTGAACATAGGCCTCACCCAAGGCTTACCAAAGGTCGTCACTCCATCTTCACTCAAGTCACTCAGAGGGCCATGGAGAGGGCTATGCTCGGAGTTTCTCTGCGGGAACGCATTAGAAATGATGTAATCCGCGCAAGAACTAAAGTCACCGACATAGCACGAAGAATCGCCAGATGATTGGTTGATTGGGCAGGGCATATCGCTTGTAGAACTGATGGCCGGTGGCTAAAAGGTTCTCGAGTGGCGTCCACGGACCGGAAGACGCAGTGTAGGTAGGCCTCCAACAAGATGGAATAAAATAAATAGTTTGTATTTGAGAGTGTCCTGCAGTTCCCAAACGGCACGCCACCATAGTAGTTGCTCCAGCGCCTGAACCGTGCCGCTATCGCGTTACGCGCCGCCACTATTTTCGCTGCGGATTTTTATCAAAATCTCGTTTGCGAAACGTTCAAGGCGCTTGTCTTGAGCTTACGCGATCTTCACTCTTACTTAGAGGCACAGATAAGATACTGTACAAGTATTTAGATAAACGTGTAGAACTTTTGGAATTCCAGTTAACTTCCGTCCATCCGTCCACATTTGTTATAATAAGATTGCGGTAAACGTACCAATGCTCGACACCTCAACGCCCAGTTGATGACATCCATCTGCCACCTCTCTTACTATGACATAAGATTGATGTATTGGGTCAGTATCGAGCACAGGGACATTTACCTTATTTACATTCGTTACCTCGACCGTCATTTATGATGATTATTGTATTAAATGCTTGGAATCACTTCGTTTTCCATAATTTCATTTGCCAGACCAACGCTTGCCATAAAAATATAATATGGAAGCGTCCTGTTTTTGGAATTTTTTGAGTATTCATCTTATAGAATGCAGTAAGTCAGGTTAGTTTGACAAATAACAATTCTGGAGAAACACATACATTCATACGAAATTCGGGCGAACGACAGAGAACCCTTATATAATATCCAACTTCCTATACAGTGGCGTGCCTAGGGTATCAGGCTATGGCAAGCCGAGAGATATGTTTAGTATTTTTTTATAATTTAATGTAGGTAAATCCATCTTGTTGCCGCTTTACTCAGTTTGGGCAAGCTTACCAAAGCACACTTCATACACAGAACACTTTTAGACAGAATTTTAAATTTTACAGACTCATTCTCACACGCAGCAACGCACTAAAACAAGAATACCTATTTATTTTGTAATTACATAAATTCACGCATTTTACAACGCCTTGCATGGTATGGCCCACGATTCGATATAAACAATCGTGAAGTTATTCATCTCGCCCGCGCACTCGCGTTCTAAACCAAACGCAGCAAACTTCACACCGTAAGCCAGATTCAAAATTGCAAAGAAAGCGCTATATATGCAGCTATACATAGATATTTGCAAAACTAACGTTTTCCTAAGTATGAAGAGAGCGTTTCGAAGCCCCGTAAAAGCCCACAAGAGCGAGCGAGATGTCATGCTATTTATAACGTCGCTACTATCGCCTATCGCCGCGTCGGCCGCCGTACAGCGCCGCTGGGCCGCGCAGCGGATTTGTTATGCAATTCTTGGTATTTTACGTAAAATAAAGCGCGTTATTATGAAAGTGATTTTATTAGAACTTTTTTCGTTTGGACGAGGTTTGGCTTTTATTTTTAATCTTGATTTGAGATTTATAAGGCAAGCCCGGCTTTTGGGCTTCTATGTAAGGATCGCCACTGTTCCTATATGGTCCTTGCTCACCCGCGACCTTATGATAGCTACGTATATACGTATATGCATATGCAAGAAATGTGTTTTCATGCAGCTCCTCCACCTCCACACTGTACGAACACACACAAATCACACAAACCCAACTATCTCCACCACTGCACTAACTGATGCGTTTTGAACTCCACCAGAGCTCATCTTCAGAGCAAAACAACCGTTCACCATGCTAACCACGCACCATGCAAACATGCTTTGTTTAACATAGTTGCTGCATGTCATCCCTGCCTTATAGAAGCAACGAATTTGCTGCGCGATCGCAACGTTCCGCATTTGCGGCGAAAACGTTGCGCACCCGCGGCGAAATCGCCCCGCGTTCGCTCCGCTTCAAATACGTACGCAAATCGTCAGTGTGATATGGTTCTAAAGCTGTTTCTTCCTGACCTATAGACCTAGGTGTTCGATTAGGTTTGTTTAAGAACACTAAGCCTTCAAAACCGACCGACCGGAAGACGCAGTTTAGGTAGCTCTCCAACAAGATGGAGCAACGACCTGGATAGGGTTGCGGGATCGCGTTGGATGCGGATGGCACGGGACCGATCTGTTTGGCGAGCCTTGGGGAGGCCTATGTTCAGCAGTGGACGTCTTTTGTCTGAAATGATGATGATGATGACTAAGCCTTTACTCTAGGAGGTACCGATTAAAAACTTAGACGACCGGATAGTTTAGTGGTTAGAAAACCTAACTCATTATCATCATCATCATTTCAGCCGAAAGACGTCCACTGCTGAACACAGGCCTCCCCAAGGCTCGCCAAACAGATCGGTCCCGTGCCATCCGCATCCAACGCGATTCCGCAACCTTAACCTTGTCGCTCCATCTTGTTGGAGGCCTACCTACACTGCGTCTTCCGGTCCGTGGACGCCACTCGAGAACCTTTTTGCCCCATCGGCCATCAGTATATATTCGACATAGCTCGAAGAATCGCCAGACTCAAGTGGCAGTGGGCAGGGCACATCGCTCGTAGAACTAATGGCCAAAAACCTGACTACGAAGCTTAAAATCTTAGAGATCAAAATGAGAAGCTTATGACGTTTGAAAAGAGGCTATGAAAGCTTTTTGATGTAGGATGTTCTCATACAAGCATGGGCTATACTGTAATGATTTTACACGTCTTACGTGGTTTGAAGTATAAACGCTAAACTGCGGTAGTCTGCAAGTTTTAATTAAAAGCAGAACATCGTACACTGCCTTGATTGCTTTAAGAAGGCCCGGGAAGCGTACGAGTACAAACTGTCGACACACAAAGCACACCGTTAAAGCAACGCAGACCTCGCACAGATTTAGCCTCCGGATATACGGAACTTTGTTTTGCTTCGTAACACAATAAGTGTACGAAAATCCACGCGAGGAAAGATTTTGCTGAGCTCGAACTAAAGAAAGAAAGAAAGTAAATTTATGTCCAACAACAAAGGACATATCAATATTTTCTTACAAAACATTAAGACAACACGGCTCTTTCCTCGGTCAACGTATTGGCGTTGCCATACAACGAGGAAACGCAGCCAGCATTATGGGCACCCTGCCCATTAGCAACGATCTGGGAGACATTTGTAAATACAGGTTTTTAGATTTAGATTAAGTTAATTTAAGTTTCTTATTTTTGTGTTTTAAAATATGTTTCTGTAAATATGTAGGTAGGTATATTTTGTGTAAATAAATATTCATTACCAAAGACAACACTAAAGCTAAAGATAGAATGTGTTATTGCGGTTGCAAATCGGACACTGGCTAAGAGAAACCAGAGCCTTACTTCATATAGAAAATGTCGATTTTATAGCGATTTAAAAATATCGAAGTTGCCCCAATTTGATCAAAGGGACCCCGGTTTACGGTATAGATAATAAAAAGATCTGGATTGAAACAGGATACTTAATATTCCGGTAATGCGGTCCCACGGGACAATATTTTAACTTTAAACAAGAATAGAGGGCGCTGTCCAAGAACGTTGAAGTACCTCGGCTTTCAAAATGAAGTCTGCAATCAATAGATGCCGTTGTTCGAGTGAATGCTTGGCTTTAAAAATGTTAACGCAACATTTTTTCACGTCAAATGGTCGTATGGCCGTATCTTTGGATTGAAAGAAAGAAAGAAACATTTTATTTGTGACAAAATAGTTAACATAAATAAAAAAAAAAACAATAAAAGTAAAATTAAAAGAATGATAAAATAACATGCGTGTGTCACAAAATGGTCCCAAATCAACAAAAGATTGCCAACCCAAAACCGCAAGAAATCAAAGTGAGACCGACAAGTTGACTCAGAAAAATAAAATAAAAACACAAATGTAACACTAACTTTACATTACATTACGCTTTTGGGCCTCCTTACCCTTTCGGGCCAGAACAAAAAAAAATAAAAAAAATAAAGAAAAACCAAAGACAATAAAATAACCTAAATCTAAATATGGCTGGCCACGCCAACTTCTAATAGAATACTACAATTTCATTTAAACTAATAATGGAATTGAAAGTTTTACATGCATTATAATGCTTTATTCGATCCCATAATTATTATTATTGATTATATAATGATTTAGATTAGAAGTTTGTTTTTTTTTCAGCTTCAATTTGACACCGCCACGCGTTCCTGAGAAAAAGGGTCTTGACAGACAGACGGAAAAAAAAGTGATTTTATAGGTAAGGTTTCGTTTTTCCTTTAGAGGAACGGAAAACCCTAAAAAATGTTTACGTAGGTACACAATGTGGTGCCAGTGCTTTCTATGCATTTAGATTAACCTAATAGGAAGACTAGAATGTACACAACGCGCAACAGCCCCTTCGGTTACTTCCCAAAAACGTAAACTCCTCTAAGTTTTTCTTTGCCAAGTTTCAAAAACATATAAATCTCAATATAGGAGTTGTCATAACTTTCCGTAACAGCGGCGAACGACTCAGCCGGGACAGATAAGGCATGTATCACTGTCTCACTCCCGCCGAGGGAATATTTGTCAACATTTGCAAAAGAAAAGTTTCCGGCTTTATTAACAAAAAATGGGGTTCAATGGACTTACGGCGGCAGGATAAGATTCCGTAGTATAAGTCGGACTTGCATAGACCAGAGTCTTTACAAATTGTCGCTACTCTCTGGACAAAGACCGAAATCCTGAGTAGAGTTCATTCTCAAGAATGTTCTACTTCTGTAAAATTCGTAGATTAGATTTTTTTTTTTCAAAATAAAATCAATGCCCACCAACAAAACAACAATAAGTAGGAACATACTGTAATGTAACACCACTGGAATTTTATAAAATCGCGGAGTTAAAACTCACTTGCCATTTCAGATCTATTGCGAACGAAAACATGGGGAAAAGCTAGCAACTATAAATGAGACTGTATGTTTCGCCGCCAACGTCATACGGTAATCTAATGCTCGGGAAAGCAGCTAATGGTTTGATACATTACTCCGTAAATGATCGCCTAATGGGCTATTCGAATATAATGCTATTCGAATGTTGCTATTCGTTAACAGCGCGTGATGTCAGATTAGGTCACTGATTATTAATATTATTGCTAGACGAATCGAATAATGTATCTTGATTGGTAGTAAAATTGCTGTTAGAGGGTAATGACACTATTACTAATTTTATGTGACCGTGGTTTTACCGTCGTGGAAGGATAATAAACGGAGTAGGTCCTTATCCCTTGGGGATTTCAGGAAATCCCATCTTAGTGCAGCTCTCAATCATTCCAGCCTATGTACAGTCACGGCAACTGAATCACGTATAGTCGGGGTAAGAAAAGGTTCGTCACTTTTCGACTCTATGTCAACGAGTTATGGTCGAAAAGTGACGAACCTTTTCTTACCCCGACTATACCAGGGTGAACCCTTTTCATTGGAAATGTCATGTTGATATTCCATACATCTGCTAAAGAAATTATCGTGAAATTGGTTGCAAAAAGGTTAACCAGCTACGCGATTCAGTTTCCTTGACTGTACGTCCCACTGCAGGGTCCATTTCTCCTCTCAGAATGAAAGGGCTTGGACCGTAGTTCCCACGAGGCCCAGTGCGGATTGGGAAATTCACACACACCATTGAAATACTTCGCAGGTGGTGCAGTGTCCTCACGATGTTTTCTTCAAACTCATAGTAAATTATAAATGTTATTTCGCACGTATACGTATATACCGAAAAATTCAGAGGTACAAGCCTGAACTCGAACCCACGACCATCTGTTTGAGAGGCTGACTACAAAGTTTGAGATCCAGTCCGATACCCGGTTGTGGAGATATTTGTATGAAAAATATGAATGTTTGATCTTGTGTCTTGGGTGTTTAATATGTATTAGACGACTAGATGGCCTAGTGGTTAGAGAACCTGACTACGAAGCTTGAGGTCCCGGGCTCGATTCCCTCGTCGGGGCAGATATTTGTATGAAAAATACGAATGTTTTTTCTCGGGTCTTGGAAGTTATGTATCTACATAAGTATGTATATGTATATAATAAATAAATATCACTACTACTTGTCATTCACACCATTTGACCTAGTCCCAAAGTAAGCTAGGCAAAGCTTGTGTTATGGGTACTAGGCAACGGATAAACATACTTATATAGATAGAACCTTTTTGCGAAACAATTTTCCTCTACCTTTTCTGGGATGTCTTCAATGGACAACTATCTTGAGTCAAAGAATTCTGCTAGTCCATACTGTTTCGCCAGCATGTCACGTATCCGTTTCTCTGAGGGCGACGTACTTAAGGCAATTAAGTCAATAGACATAGGCAAGGGCGCTGGACCAGATGGCATACCGCCTTTCTTTATTAAAAAATGCGCGTCTAATTTGTCTCTTCCATTGTTACTGATATTCAATAAATCACTTGAAACATCCACATTCCCTGCGCTATGGAAAGAGGCAAATATTGTTCCAGTATTTAAGAAAGGAGACAACACTCTTGTAAATAACTATCGTCCGATATCTATCTTAAGTACATTTTCGAAAATATTTGAGTGTCTGATTTATCCTAGACTAGCTTGGCACGTAAAGGAGCAAGTCTCACCATTGCAACACGGGTTTATGCCACGTAAGTCCACAACATCTAACTTAATAAACTACGTCAATGATTTGTCTGTCTCGGTTGATTGTAGAGTGCAGGTTGATGCCATTTACACGGATTTCACCAGTGCATTTGATAAAGTTGACCATAACATACTGTTGAACAAGCTCCTTCGTGATTTCAGTGTTTCTGGTGAAATGTTGGCTTGGCTTAGATCATACCTCACTGGCAGGAGGCAAAGGGTTGTAAAGGATGGGTTTATGTCGGCATATTATCCAACTACATCAGGGGTCCCACAGGGATCGCATCTGGGCCCGCTACTCTTCGTTTTATTTGTTAATGACATTGGTGACGTCATTAAGAATAGTAAATTCTTATTATATGCTGACGATTTGAAACTTTATAAAGAAGTTAAGAGTATTAGTGATGTGGAACTGCTTCAGATAGACTTGGATAGTATCAGTGGGTGGTGTGCGTCTAATGGTATGGTCCTTAATGTATCTAAATGTCAACATATTAAGTTCACTCGTAATAAAAACATAATCAACAGTAGTTATGCAATTGAAGGCGTTGAGCTGGATGAAGTTTGCACTATTAGGGATCTGGGAGTAATTCTCGACAGTAAACTAAGCTTTATTGATCATATAGATGGTGTAGTTAGGGGCTGTTTTAAAATGTTAGGATTCGTCAAGAGGGTAGCTAAGAACTTCAAGCGCACTGAGACACTTGAAACGCTTTACAATACTCTCGTACGTTCTCGCCTTGAGTACTGCAGTCAAGTGTGGAATCCTTCATACCAGGTCCATATTGATCGCCTTGAAAAGGTACAGCGCTCTTTTACTCGGTACATGGCTTTTAAAGATAACACTAAAGGCATCGGAAGGCGCACAAGTTATGTTGGCAGGCTGAAGCATTTCGGGATGCGTTCTCTTCAGCTAAGAAGGGAATACCTGGATCTTGCTCTGCTTCATAAAGTAGTTAATGGTGATATCCATGAAAGTGGTATCCTGGAAAGCCTAAGTTTTGTTGTCCCGAGAACCAATGCTAGACCGTCACGAGTCACTACCTTTAGGCCTAAATTGATGAAGTCGAATTTAGGTAAATTTTCTACCATGTGCAGGATCCAAACACGTTACAATGAATATCAGAAAAAATACAACCTTGATGTCTATTCCGATAGCATTATTAGTTGGAGGCGTAAAATACTACTACCGATTAAAGCGTCAGGTAACGAAATTTCATAGTCGTTTTGGGTGAGCGTATTTATGCTCGACACCTCAACGCCTAGTGGATGACACCCATCTGTCACCTCTCTTACTATGACATAAGATTGAAGGTGCCATGTGTTGGGTCGGTGTCGAGCATGGGGACGTTTTTACCTTATCTGTTTGTAAATTTTGATTTTATTTTCATTTTTAATTGTAGTTGCATACTTTTTGTTAATGTGATGTGATGTTTATCTATTTTTTCTCATAGTGAATGTTGATGCATGCCTGTCATTGAGGTACGGGTTAGGCGTGTTATTTATTATAAATTTTAATTGGTTAATGTAATTGCTCTGTACTTTGTTGGTGTGTCTATTAATAAATAAATAAATAAATAAATAGATACATATTTATTTAAATACATATTAAACACCCAAGACCCGAGAACAAACATTCGTATTTTTCATACAAATATCTGCCCCGACACGGGAATCGAACCCGGGACCTCAAGCTTCATTGTCAGGTTCTCTAACCACTAGGCCATCTGGTCGTCTAAAACTACTGTCGACGAACTGTCAAAAAATTTTGAAAATCAGAGACGGTGTAGCTTTTTATTAGTGAAATAATTTTAAAAATCAGCCCCCACGTTCAATTCACTTAATTCTATCCCGCGGGAATTTTGCATTTTCCCGGAAAAAGTACTTTTTATGTCACTGAGGGATACTGTAGCTTACTATTGGTGAAAGAATTTTTAAAATCAGCCCCAAAGTTGAATTCAAATTTTTCTATCCCGTGGGAATTTTGTATTTTCCCGAAGAAAATGTAGCTTATGTTAATTGGGGATATTATATGAAAGTATTTTTAAAATCAGTGCCAAAGTTGAATTTACCTATTTCTATCCCGTGGGAATTTTGCATTTTCCCGGAAAAAAGACCCTGTGTCAACCAAGGATACTGTAGCTTACTATTGATGAAAGAATTTTTAAAATCAGCCCCAAAGTTGATTTAAAAATTTTCTATCGCGTGGGAATTTAGAATTTTCCTGAATAAAAAGTAGTCTTTGTCAATCGGGGATAGTCATATCACATAGTGTGTAAGAATTTTTAAAATCAGCCCTGAAATTGGGTTAATTTATTTCTATCCCGTGGGAATTTTGCATTTTCCCGGATAAAAAGTAACCTATGTCAATCATGGATAGTGTAGCTTTCTAATTCTGAAAGAAATTTTAAAATCGGCTCAATAGTTTCAGAGATTCCGCTACAAACAAATAAACCAAGAAAGTTGAGATATTTCGCTATCCCGTGGGAATTTCAAAAAATCCTTCCTTAGTGCACCTCTACAATACTCAAGGTACATGTGTGCCAAATTTCAAATCTCTAGTCCCAGTGGTTTAGGCTGTGCGTTGTCTGTCAGTCAGTCAGTCAGTCAGTCAGTCAGTCAGTCATTCAGTCAGTCAGTCAGTCACGGTACTGTTTTATAGGTATAGAAGATTTAGACTTTGACTTTGAACGTGGAGTCATTGTTTTAGGGGGTGGAATAAAATAATATAAAATAATTTTCTCAAACATGCTCTGAAAAGTATGCATTAATATCACGAAATGAAAACATGAAGTTTCTTGTTTATGGCTATTACTTCTTGGCCTAGGCCAAAAAAGCAAGTAAGACAAACCATTATTGTCCGTTGCTCTAACTTTTCAAAAATTACATACCTACAGCCAACCACCACTAGACTCTGTAAGCATACTGCAATGCAACATTAAAAAAAATCCATGATACTACATTTAAGTGCGGTTAAACATGGTGCTTGAATAGCTCGTTCAAATGGCATATTTAAAAAATGAAAAAGGCGGCAAATTAAACAATTTTACTTGATTACCTACTAGTTATTTTAATTTTAATATTTCCTCACATTGTTTGAGAAAAGCACTACAATCCTCGGCCGGAACGGGGATTGCTGGACTCGTTTTATCCGGCCTCGTCTACGACTTGGCCGTCTACCCCAGTCTCGTCCAGCAATCCCTTACTTCACGGCCTCTGCAGCAAAGTACTATACGACCGGATGGCCTAGTGGTTAGAGAACCTGACTACGAAGCTTGAGGTCCCGGGATCGATTCCCGGTCGGGGCAGATATTTGTGTGACAAGTGACAAATACGAATGTTTGTGCTCGAGTCTTGAAAGTTCGATATGTATTTAAGTATGTATTTATCTATATAAGTAAGTTTATTCGTTGTCTATGTAGTACCCATAGTACAAGCTTTGCTTAGTATGGAACTAGGTCAATTGGTGTCAATCGCCCACGATTTTAATTTTTTATTTTTTAAGTATCCTTTTAAGCCGGCCCTGGGCATTAGGAGCGTTCGTCAACTGACGAAACAGAACATCACTTCACCACCTCCCAGAGTTTCAGAGTTTTGAGTGTGATTGATTATACTCGCGACTTATAGTTACTTTTTCTCATCAAGTAAAGGTCAAGTCGGCAAGTTCACCGCGAGCCCAACTTTGCTCATGAAGCTGTCGGCGATCAAAGTTCGATATTGATCCTCCAACTTTGATCAGCTGGATGCAATAGAAGATAGATTGCTTGGGAAGCAATGTCGATGTGTTTCTGTGTAGGTACTAGTAATTTGTTATAGGAATATCGTCTTTTAGGATCATTATTAGAGCGGTTTAACCGCCTTACTTCCATGGTCACTTTTTTAGGCATTGGTTGTAGATTTTGATGGTGTTCTTGGCTATTTATTAGGCGCAAGTAGTGAAGACGTGGGACGGGGGCGCGTTGCAGCCGCGGCGTTTCTAGAGTCAGTTTTCATACTAAATGTATAGAAGCGTCGCGATCCAAAGCAGACAGAAGAGACGGGGCGGAGACGCGGCCTGCGGACAAACGACGCGGACTGCGACGCGCCCCCGTCCCACGTCTCTTCAGTGTGATTTGCGCCTTACAGGTCCTGTACCCAGATAACTGTGGATCGAATCAAAATGTCCTGCCATTTCTACAAAAGTGTGCCCACAAAGGCGATTCGAAATAAACGCCCGGATAATGACACTTTCGTGCCAAAGCAACTCTAAATTTATAATGCGGACTGCTAAGGATACGGCGACAATGTCTCTTTTTTATTTCATCTCCACCCTTACGTTGTCTGTATTCCGAAAATCCGCACAAAGCGTTTTTTTCCTTCATCAATCGTACAGCTAAGGAGTGGAATTCCCTACCTGCGCTGCGACTGTGTTCCCAGAACACTACAATCTGGCCGTTTTAAATTCTAGGGTGAATAACCATTTACTACGCAAGCGTGCTCCATCGTAGGCCTCATCTTCGCTTTCCATCAGGCGTGATTGTGATAAAACGCAAGCCTATATTGTCAAAAAAAAAAATTTCATAAGCAATATATAAATTCAAAAATTACATGATGGGTATGAAAACATATTTCATTATATTTACACCTACCTATCTAATTTTTGTATGTACCTACGTATGTATGTAGGATGTACGAGGTCCCTTAGTTAAGTACCTAATTCAAAGCATCTTAGAGCGCTATACTCTCTACCGACCATGATAAAAATTTAATAAACTATGTTCAGTGCATGTGTAAAATGCATCTACACTAAAATAAATGAATTGGATTAAGTCCCAAGAGTAGTAAATAGTCCAAAACTCAGTATCTCGACAATCACACGCGGCAGCGTGTCAAGCCAAGTTTAAGCAAAAGGAACTGGCGCGACGAAGCAGCGCTTTGTGTAATATTACACGAACCATTTGGAGCCACTTTCGACCCCTTGGTAACTCAAAATCTATTTAAACCAAATTTGGACTTATTTATGGATACCAATAAGGTTAAACCCTAAATTACATAAATACAGCTTAAACGTGTAAATATCGCCATTTTTCCATTGACTCACTGACTGACATATCAATATCACAGACATATAAAGCAAAAATCTAACCCACTTCCTAGGAACTTCGTCCATGGAAGTACTACTAATTTAGTTTCCAGTTAGGTGATTCATCATCATCATCATCATCCCAGCCTATATAGCCACAACAGGGCACAGGCCTCCTCCCAGAATGAGAGGGCTTCGGCCGTAGTTCTCACGCGGGCCAAGTGCGGATTGGGAACTTCACATACACCATTGAATTTCTTTTCTGGTGTATGCAGGTTTCCTCACGATGTTTTCCTTCACCGTAAAGCTCATGGTAAATTACAAATGTAATTTCGCACATTAATTCCGAAAAACTCGGAGGTGCGAGCCGGGATTTGAACCCACGACCCTCTGCTTGAGAGGCCATAGGTCAAACCACTAGTCCACCACGGCTTTAAAGTTAGGTGATTGCGTGTAATACAAAGGAAAAACCCAGAAAACAGTGAATTTTAAGATTAGAAATATTTTGCATACCATCGATTTTATTAAGTAGCACTTTGCCTATCAAAATTATAAAGCAAAAACTCCTTTATTTTTATTTTCTTTCGTAGGGGATTAAGTCCTATGATGAAATGCCGCTGATGATGTTGAAGATATTAATCTATGGTATGACATCTATAGACAACATTAATTTGTCTCTATGTCGTCTGTGGAGTTTTTCCGCTTCCTCTTTCTCTTACTGTCATGGCCTACTGCCGATGTTACGTGTTATAATTAATCCGAGTTTATATCGTGTAATAAAACATATAAAAACAATTGTGAACTGTATTCTGTGTAATATACGTGCTCAATAAACGGTTCATCTTTTATTTGTGCGATTCACCGAAACAGCCATAGCTACCTGCGCATGTGCTTCTAGTACTCTGTCTAACAGATGAAACATTGTTTTGCATAGGTCAAAGTCAAAATTATTTATTCAGTTTCGGTTTCATTGAAGCTCTTATGAATATCGAAGAATCTAACACAGGTTCGGAATAACCCAGTTGTGAAACATCCGGCCAGAAACTCACTTAAGTACTAGATGTAGACGCCTAACAACAACTCAAACTGTAACTAACAACGCCGGCTTAACGATTTAATAGCATTACGAACAATTGTATCATCATCATCATCATTATTTCAGCCAAAAGACGTCCACTGCTGAACATAGACCTCCTCCAAGGCTCGCCAAACAGATTGGCCCCGTGCCATCCATACCAACGCGATCCCGCAACATTAATCAGGTCGTAGCTCCATCTTGTTGCAGGCCTACATACACTGCGTCTTCAGGTCCGTGGACGCCACTCGAGAACCTTTTTGCCCCATCGGCCATCAGTTCTACAAGCGATGTGGCCTGCCCATTGCCACATGAGACTGGCGATTCTTCGAGCTATGTCGGTGACTTTAGTTCTTGCGCGATTTCATCATTCCTAATGCGATCCCGCAGAGAAACTCCGAGCATAGCCCTGTCTATCCCCCTCTGAGTGACTTTGAGCTTTCTTATGAGGCCCATCGTTAGCGGCCACGTCTCAGTGCCACAAGAACAATTTGTGTAACGAAATGTAAATACAGGCAAGGATGATAGGTATAGACTGGATTGGCAGTCACCATAGTACGGATCGGCCGCGGTTTTTGTAGTTCGATTAATAAATCTAGATGGCGCTGAAAGATAGCCAGAGGCTTTGAAGGCAAAACAATAAGACTACAGATGTTTCATATTACTACAAATGTATTATTTTTCAAAAATACTGCATAATAATACATTTGCAGGGATATGAAATATCTGTAGTCTTATTGTTTTGCCTTCAAAGCCTCTGGCTATATTTCAGCGCCATCTAGATTTAATAATCGAACTACAAAAACCGCGGCCGATCCGTACTATGGCGACTGCTAATCCAGTCTATATCATCCTTGATACAGGTAATATCAGCCAAGTCCACAACCAAGCATATTTTTACTTGGCTAACATTTTTCTCCTTTATGTTTTTGGTGGAATTAGCATTTATTTCGACAATAGAGAAATTCCCTTTTCTGTTCGTATTCTCATGACAAAGGCAGCTGCATACAAACTGCATGAGTATATCATATGATAATGCATTAATTTACATATGATTATGTATTCATTGCATCGGAGAAACCAAGCAAGTTACCTATTGTAGAATTCACGGAGTCCGTTTTAACTGAACTTGGGTGAAGTTCAGCCTTTCTTCACAAACGTTTGATAAGCTTGTGTTAACTGCTTGTCTTTATCTTGTACTTTGAGTTTGCCTTTGTAAGAAACAGAGAACAGATTTGTGACTTCTACACATAACTCCGTAATTCATAATTATAACTAACTAGCCTTCCGTCCGCAGCTTCGCCCGCGGTAAATTAATTTTCCCGTAGGAAAAGGTATTTTCCCGCGGTAAAAAGTAGCCTAAGTCACCCAATGATAATGTAGCTTACTAACGGCGAAAGAATTTTTGAAATCGATCCAGTTGTTTCGGAGCCTATTCAATGCAAACAAACAAACAATCAAATCTTTCCTCTTTATAATATTAGTATAGATAAGACATTTTTTTATCTTGGGACAGTAGGGATGACGACTGGGTTAAAAATTTGTCATTCTAATTAGTCCGTCATTTAGATTATGGAAAAATATGGGACACGTATTTTTTGGTTTATCAAATTATTAAAAAACGACAAAGATATAGATCATCAAACTTCCGGAGTGGGGGCTTGTGACGTCACCCTTAGGTAAAAATTGTACCATATAGTGACGTCACTCGAAACTTCTAAGCACTGTATCCTCCTCATTTTTTGTTTGTCAAACAAAGGAAAAAATACGTGTACAATATTTTTTAATAATCTAACTGACGGACTAAACAGTTTTTTTTAGTCGTCTAGCCTATTGACACCAATTAATCTAGTCCCAAACTAAGCAACTAGGCAATGTACTATGGGTACTAGACAACGTTTAAACACACGTATCGTATATAGATAAATAAATACATACTTAAATAAATATTAAACAACCAAGTATTTTTCATACAAATATCTGCCCCGACCGGTAATCCAACCTGGGACTTCAAGCTTCATAGTCAGGTTCTCTAACAACTAGGCTATCCGGTCGTCTAAGAAATAATAAAAATAGGTTTATCTTTAACTTCATAAGTAGACATAGTTCTTTTAAAATAAAACATTTAATACAATAATCCCCTATCTATGGCAAACTACAAGCTTTGCTTAGTTTGGGACCAGGTCAATCGGTATCAATTTTCCCGTCACACTCATCACTTCAGTCGAAAGACGTCTACTGCCGAACATAGGCCTCCCCCAAGGCTCGCCAAACAGATCGGTTCTGCGCCATCCGCATCCAACGCGTTCCCGCAACCTTAACCAGGTCGTCGCTCAATCTTGTTGGAGGCCTACCTACACTGCGTCTTCCGGTCTGTGGACACCACTCGAGAACCTTTTGGCCCCACTGCCACTTGAGTCTGGCGATTGCGCATTGCATTGTTTCGCTTGGGGCTCTATCAACAATTAATTAGCATTTAAAAACTAAATATTTCGCAAACGGATCCCGTAAATCAAAACATCATCTTAGTAACCCTATGATTTTGAATGACCTATCCAACTATACCCCACATAATGGATTAAACGACAAAAAATCATCCCAATTTTACGCGTACCTAGAAGAAGTAGCCTGAATTATTTTTTTTCAAATTTTTATAAAATTACAGCCTACTAGTATTAACAGTCCGTAAGCGAAGCCACGGACAGACAGTTGGACATGCTGAAGTTTGGTTCCTACCAAGGAACCCTAAAACTGGCCTTCCATCCACTCTAATTCATTTTGTGAAATCAGAACATATACGTATTCCACCTAAATACAGTTAACCTATTCTGTTTGTGCTAAGTGTTTGTGTTGTAGTTTTCTCACTTGATTAGGCTTACTGCGCTTGACAGGGATAATTAAGGAGGTTCTACGTATAACTTTAAACCTTAGCGTATTTCTTGGAATAGTTACTTAAAACGGATACTTAATAGCAATTGGGGATGTCTATTTTTTTGTAATTTATAGTAAATCGAAAACCATTTCGAGATAAATGTTTTTTAAATCGTTTTCGGTAGTTATTTAATTTCAATATAATGTAATGCATTTATTACATAATATCAAATTGGCAATGACCTTCATGTGACTTTGAAGTAAACGTAGTTCACGGCACAAGTTGTAGCCTTATTTAGAATTTTTCACAATTTACGCATGGATTAACTACGAAGTTTAATTTGGACCCGCTGTCTGACATCTAGCACTTTGACAGCGCCAGTAAAGTGACACTAGTTACAGTGCACCACTACGCAAAAAATAATTAAAGGGGTTGCCTTATCGGATGCATTTAGATAATTTAGAAATTTGGCAGTGTGGGAGCCCTCAATTATAATCTGACATCATCAACCAAAATAGTTTCAATAATTAATTTTGAAAAAGTAGTGAACTAAATGACAAAATATTGAAATTAGTTTCTTATAATTTTGACTTTTGTATACAAAAAAAATGTGAAACCATTGGTATTTTTTTTTCGACATTCTCAATTCGTATTCGTACTATTTTCCAAAACGCCGTGGTGGCCCAGTGGTTTGACCAATTGCCTCTCAAGCAGAGGGTCGTGGGTTCAAATCCGGGCTACGAGCGAAACTTTTAATAGATAATCGGTGAAAATATAAATTGTCTTATTAGTGCGGTTCAAGAGATAGAACCCTGTGATAGACAGACAGCGGAGTCTCAGTAATAGGGTTCCGTTGGCACCCTTTGTGTACGGAACCCTAAAAAGTTTTGTCAGTAAAAGAAGCGTGTGATAGAAAAAATATTTTTAATCTATACTTCTAGTTAAGAGGATACGATGGCTGAGAGACTTTTGAGAAATAGGTATTTTAATGAAATGTCGCTGTCTCGCCCGAACCCCTCCGTGTCAGTACAGCGAGAGCGGGACAACTGCAGCTCAGACCGTTAATAGGCGCTGTTGCGGCGTAGAACTGGATTTAAGGTTCGGCTTACAGACGGGACAGCACCAATAGTACATTACTGCAGAGGCCGTGAAGTAAGGGATTGATGGACGAGATTTGGGGTATACGGCCGAGTCGTAGACGAGGCCGGATAAAACGAGTCCAGCAATCCCTCTTCCGGCCGAGGATTGTATAGAGCTTTTCTCAAACATGCATCATCATCATCATCATCATCATCATCATCATCATCATCATCATCATCCATCCATCCAACCATCCATACATCCGTCCATCCATCCATCCATCCATCCATACATCCATCCATACATCCACCCATACATCCATCCATACATCCATCCATACATCCATCCATACATCCATCCATACATCCATCCATACATCCATACATCCATCCATACATCCATCCATCCATCCATCCATCCAGACATCCATCCATACATCCATCCAGACATCCATCCATACATCCATCCATACATCCATCCATACATCCATCCATACATCCATCCATACATCCACCCATACATCCATCCATACATTCATCTATCCATACATCCATACATCCATACATCCATCCATCCATACATCCATCCATACATCCATCCATACATACATCCATCCATACATCCATCCATCCATCCATCCATACATCCATCCATCCATACATCCATACATCCATACATCCATACATCCATCCATCCATACATCCATTCATACATCCATCCATACATCCATCCATCCATACATCCATCCATCCATACATCCATCCATCCATCTATCCATACATCCATCCATCCATCCATCCATCCAGACATCCATCCATACATCCATCCATACATCCATCCATACATCCATCCATACATCCATCCATACATCCACCCATACATCCATCCATACATCCATCCATACATCCATCCATACATTCATCTATCCATACATCCATACATCCATACATCCATCCATCCATACATCCATCCATACAACCATCCATACATCCATCCATCCATACATCCATCCATCCATACATCCATCCATACATCCATACATCCATACATCCATACATCCATCCATCCATACATCCATTCATACATCCATCCATACATCCATCCATCCATACATCCATCCATCCATACATCCATCCATCCATCTATCCATACATACATCCATACATCCATCCATACGTCCATACATCCATCCATCCATACATCCATCCATCCATCCATCCATACATCCATCCATACATCCATACATCCATCCGTACATCCATACATCCATCCATATATCCATATATCCATACATCCATCCATCCATCACCAGTAGTTTAGGCGGTTTTATAGAAATAAATAGAAGATAGATTTTTTTTAATGTCGTAAGTTGGCTGTATGTAATTTTTCCTTTGTCAGTTTAGTGTTAGTAAGCAAATTTAAAAAGTTACAGCAGCGGACAATAATGGTTTTTCATACTTACTTTTATGGCCTAGGCCAAGAAGTAATGTAGGGAGCCATAAACAACAAACTTCATGGCTTCATTTCGTGACATTAACGCATACATTTCAAAGCATGTTTGAGAAAATAATTTTAAACGATTTCTTCAGCAAAATGGTGATTTAATTAGAATACGAAAAATTAATTATACAAAAATAAAATATGCGCATCGGCGCGGTAAGGTAGAAGGCGAATGCCGGACGGTGGTGCGCACCCCTCTCGTCGAGAGTCTCGACCAATCAGAGTAGCTGTAAATGACGTGATATCGATGCTGATTGGTTCTCGATGTCGTGATATGTGTACGGTAGGCGACGTGTGTTGTACTATGCATTTTTGCGAATCATTGCGTACAGTCATCCACGCAAGTTGCATTGACAGCGCGTAAAATTGATCAAAACAGCATTTCGTAGACCCCTGTTTTCTTCTCGAAAACTGGACCAATAAAATTATTTTTTTCAAATATAATTAGAGGACAGATTTAGTTATGCTCCTACGTTTTCCTTTTTTTGTTTATGTAAGGAATTCTTTACTGACGAGTGTCTGAAAATGACGTTGAAATTGGGCAATCTTTTCAGTTTTTGAAAGCTCATAATTTCTTATGTTAATTGAAATATGGAAAAAACGAAACATAGGGGCATAGCTGTGGTAGATACAGATTACACAGTAAAAAATTTGGCTCTAAAGCCATTATCCAGGGAGGAATCAGGGGACTACGTTTGTATGTAGAAATGGTGCGCATCGTATCCTCTCTAGCTCGCAAGGGAAACACCGCAAACATAAAAAAATTGGAAACCTCGAATGTGGTCAATCACGTAAAATGAACGTGGCAGTGGGCAGAGCACATCGCTCGTAGAAATGGTGGCCGATGGGGCCAAAAGGTTCTCGAGTGGAGTCCACGGACCGTAAGAAGCTGTTTAGGTAGGCCTCCAACGAGAGCGACGGCTTTTAAGGTTGTGGGAACGCGTTGGATGCGGATGGTGCAGGACTGGTTTGCATGGTGTCGACAGAAGGACCCCATCCCGGGGCGGCCAGTTCGCGTCGCGGTGTCTCTTCATGCTCCCGTGGCGTCCACAAAGGCAACGAGGGAATCCGTGCGGTTTTTAGTGGGTAGGCCCCTTGTGGGAGAGCCCCATATACCTCTGTTTCCCTGAATAGAGACGAATGAATAAGGCGCATTTTCCACACCATAAAAAAACCGGTTGTCTGTAAAGTCGGTTTACGGACGATAGTTTAACGTGACAACGTCATAACAAAACAATCGAACCCCCCCTCCCCCGCAAACACCCCCCACACCCCCCGCGCCCCGCATTGTACATCCTGGCGTTCGCCGCTCTCTTGCAACTGCAACTGGCCTGCTTCGCTGCTCTGTAGAATGTAACGTTACGTAACGTTACATGTACGTTACGTAACGCTACATGTACGCAGCCGGCGTTCATCGATTTATTAGACGCTGTCACGTCAAAAAGGACCGGTCTGTTTGGCAAGCCTTGGGGAAGGCCAATGTTCAGCAGTGGAAGTCTTTCGGCTGAAATGATGATGATGACGTAACAATTCATAATTTTACCTACTCACGGAACCCGAGCCGTTTGTTGTTACAAAGCAACAACATCAATAGGGTTGTTGCTTTGTAAAAATGTTGAATGGTAACCCTATTAGTGAATTGTACGCCCCGTTAAGCGACCGGTTGCTAGCATTTATTAAAGTATAGATGGGTCAGGATCAGGATAAAGCATTAGTATTCGATTTTTTTGTTTTATAAGGGCCAGATCTATATCTACAGGATTAGTATTAGATTTTTTATTGTTTAAGGGCCAGATTTGATCTCAATCTACAGATAAAAAAGTATGTGTCAGATAAATTTAAGCTCTGTCCTTTTTTTCCTATTACGTGATTGCTATTGCGTGCTTTTATCTGGGGATTGAAAAATTGACCCTAAATGAAATAAGTAAATAAATATCACGGAAAATTCAAACCAATTGACCCAGTCCCAAAACTCCCAAAATAAGCAAAGCTATTCGTATTTTTCATACAAATATCTGCCCCGGACGCGGGAATCGAACCCGGGGCCTCAAGCTTTGTAGTCAGGTTCTCTAAAAGAAAGTAGGTACATAGTTATTTTTAACTTTATAATATGACATCATCATCATCCCAGTCCATATACGTCCCACTGCAGGGCACAGGCCTCCTATCACAATGAGAGGGCTTGGGCCGTAGTTCCCACGCGGGCCTAGTGCGGATAGGGAACTTCACACACACCATTGAATTTCTTAGCACGTGTATGTAGGTTTTCTCATAAGCTTTTTTGTGGGCCGGGCACATTGCTCGTAGAACTGATGGCCGATGGGACCGAATGGTTCTCGAGTGGAACGGAAGACGCAGTGTAGTAGGCGTCCAAAATGAGGGAGTGACGTCCTGGTTGAGGTTGCGGGACCGCGTTGGATGCGGATGGCGTAGGACCGATCTGTTTGGTGAGCCTCGGGGGAGGCCTATGTTCAGCAGTGGTCTTCCGGTTGAAAATGAAGATTGATGAAGCTTTTTTTGAAAAAAAAAATCCTTTAGTCATTTATAAACAATACGTAATACCCTGTCTATCCTGTCATTAATCTTTCGCCGCAAGTACCTACAGTGTGATCCATTTACGGCGCGTACAGGGTGAATTTGAATTGAGTCGCCACAAATGGATGATTCTGTTGCGATTCGACGCACGGAATCACCGTTAAAAGAGGACCCACCGTATTAGGGTTCCGTAATTAAAGCGTAGTAAGACCATTTTAGAAGGACAGATCAGGGAAAGAGAGGAAAAGGTCGGCCTAGGTGCAGCTACATGGATCGAGTGAAGGAAAAAGCCGGTGTCGTGTCGTATGAGGAGCATACATCGTTATCGCGGGGGCAAAAACGATTTGACAGTACTGAAAGATTATGAAGATTAGCAAGAACAGAAGCGACATCTGATATCGAGCAACATTTATGACCAAGAGTTCAAAATTTATCAACTATATTACTAATATCAGACCTCCATACTTGACTTGATTACTAATACATACGTAAAAAATATTAATTACGCAATCGCAGCGTCAAACTCTTCAGTCACTTTTTTTGCTTGACATTGTCATTTATTAATTATTCGCAATAATAACTGTATTTACAACATAATTATTTGTGATCTATTACGAAATCCAAATAAAATCCGAGTAAATATGGGTGATTCTTCGAGGTCGTGATTTTTGTTTTATTCCTGTGTCGTATTTTTTTTTACTTGTTTGACAGAAAAATTCATGCTCCCATGAAAATAGATTTGTTCAGTAACATAAATATTGTTTTGGCACTCATTTTTATGAAACCATTTTGAAAATAATTAACATTTTAGTTTTTGTGTCCAGAGGAATAAAAGTAGTAGTAAAAAAATACGTTAAATATTAATAAAAAAATATAAATAGTAATTAGAGTATTATTATACGTAAAAATTAATAATCTAGGTACTTAATTATTCTTGAAAACATTTTCTGTGCTTATTATTTATACTCACCGGCAAATCTAAAAATTCTAAAAATTGTCTTGAAATTTTATTTTTTTACTGTTAAGGCATGTTTTATTTCAAAATAACTAAGTAAACTGTACTTTTAAAGTCAAAGTCAAAGTCAAAATTCTTTATTCAATTTAGGCATCAAATTGATGCTCCTATGAACGTCGAAAAATCTACCACCGGTTCGGAAAAAACCCGAACCCGTAGTGTTTTAATCAAAAACTACTATAAAAACTGTATTTTTTTTATTCCAATGTCCATTTATCCATAGGAATAAAGGACAGAGGAATAAAAAAAGTAAATAAAAATACTGATGGTTCATAATACGAACATTCTGGAAGGTTGCCGTTAATACTACATAAAGGTAGTAGTACTAAAAGTAGCGTCAAAAAACCTGGCAGAGTAATAAAAATGTTACCTGAACCAAGGACAGAGAAATAAAATATTTACCTTCGTATCTCTGGAGCTAATTGCACCAGCTGAAATATCCACTACTAGACATGTTCAAAACGCGAGTAAAAACAGCCCACATGTGAATTTATCACCAGTTTCTTAATTTTTCTTTATGAAACAACTGATTGAAACGCGCTCCAGAGTAATAAAGAATTTACGCCGGACACATCTTATTTCCTCAGCTATAAAGTTAATACTGCAAGTAAAAATTATTCATCAGTTGTTTATTACGTAACAACTAATATTCTTTGAATGTGGTCACTCAACATATTGTTACAGTTCACTGATTTTGAGATATTATCATATGTTTTCATGAAAATGGGGAACGGACACGACAGAGTAGTAAAAATCATGGTGTTAATTATTTTTTTGTAAATAATTAGAACCAGTTACACAAAAACTGACATATGTCCCAGTTAAATACAGATATATGCTACCACTCTTTGATCAATTATAACTGTAGATCCACAGTCGCGCGCCCGAAAATGTCCGAGCCAAATGAGCGCCACTTTGATAAAAGTGGCCTTCTTTTTTCTCAGAACGTTGCGTGAAATTGTCAAGTTCAGCTGTCAAGTGGAGTTTTGCCGCTACCGAAATTCGACTGTAATGAAGTAAAGACTAGGTTCAAATTTCTGTGTAGGTGATGATTTTATTTGTTACGCAACCAAATAATAAAGTTCGGACATTCTTTGAAGGGGATTTTGTTCGGCAATGTGTATCTTCAGTTATAATTGATCAAAGCTACCACTGAAAAAAAAATCAAACTTCTAAACTGAAGGGTTCATTAAAATTAGCCCCCGGACATCGAAAATCGGGAAAGAATCAAAGAATCACCCATATATACGTTAATAAAAATTACACACATTGCTGGCTTATTATTCAAGTAGACTCATTGACTTCTATGTATGTAAACGTTTAAACAGTAAGTATAAGACAAATTTGATTGACCTTTTCCAGCGAAAACTTTAGTGTTACTATATATATATATCCTTGTGGGTAGGGAGATGGGATATCTAAAGCCACCTTGCCTATTGGATGTTTGTTTTCTTGGTAACTAAATTTAAGAAACCGTATACAATGTATAGTGCGATGCTGTTTTACTAATGGAATAAATCAGTGTTATACCAGATGTTGCTTTTGATTTAAACACATCATTCGTTTGACGACGGGAACACCTAGCGCCTATTTAAATAAATATTTCGGTGAACCTGTTGCTCTGGGAACTTGAACCAACGCCCTGTAGTCTCATTCAGTCCTTCTAGCCGGAGGCCCTTATATGGCATTACCATTGGTACTTCAAATATTACAAGTGGCATGTTCTTTAACTGATTTGATTTTGCTCCCGCGATAACGATATATGATCAGGAGGTCAAAGAGATTTCTCATAGGGGGAATGAATGGACGATTCTCCACCGAAAAAAGTGGAACGTTTAAGTTTCAATGACCTATTATTGTCAGACCGCGATAAGATTAGGAATGGAACTGGCAGTGGTTCTGTACATACTAGCCTTGGCCCGCGACTTCGTTTAAGGAAACCATTAGTTCCGGCAGTTGAAACAAAATCCCGGGATTGTACGAAATTTCCACGAGAATTCCCATAAAATATGTCTAAGTTTACGTCGCATGAAAAAAGACGGTGGCTCATGTCTCTAGATTTAGCGGTAAAGATTTTGGTTTTAAAATGCAAAATTCCCGAACTCGTGAGAATATCGGGATAAAGATGTGATTTATTCTCGAGATCCAGCTACCTAAATTCCAAATTTCAATACAATACAATACAAATATTCTTTATTGATCACCAAAAACAGTACAGTAACATTACAAAAATAAAAAAATCAGGTAGACAATAGGCGGTCAAATTTCATACGATTTCGTCAAAGTTCTTCTGTTTTTATTTTACTTAGGGCCGACTTTTCATTCCCCAGATAAAAGTACTCGTCAGTTAAAATTATCGCTAGCCTTTTCTCAAGTCATAGGAAAAAAAAGGACAGGGCTTACATTTATCTGACAGATACTTTTATCTGGGGATTGAAAATTCGGCCCTTAGTATAATTATAATCTAAATTTAAACAGCAAATAATCAAAATCGGTTAATTGTGAGTGGTACAGAACCCTCAGTCAGCGAGTGCCACTCGAACTTTGCCTTTGTAGGGTCGGGTATTGATGAATTCGTAAAATGGATTGGGCCGAAAATAGACTTACGTGATGTGCTTCAAATGTTTTCAATTTTAATGGCTTGATAATCCCTTTTTAGCAGATAGTCATTGTGATTGAAAAATTAAAAAAATTAAATACCTCCAAACAATTAGGTTACACATATGTTTGAAGATTAAGTAAATGCCCATTTTGCGTATAAGGTCCCTTCCGCAGCTAACAAAAGTGCTGATAACTCTGAAACGAATGAACCAATTTTGATAAAACATTTCAGATTCTGTCAACCTGAAAAATATTTACTAAAATTATTGCAAAACAATTTGACATAAATTTAAAATATAAAAATAACGAAGTTTCATGAAGCGTAGATAAGTTTTGTGTTGTAAAATTGGGTTATAGCTTAGTTTTAAAGATATAAATAAAACTCTGGTTGACTTCAAACCTTCTTAGTCTGAAATGACATACCTACTAACTTGTTTGCAAATTTTAAAACTAAAGTTAGAACTCCCTTGGGAGGAACAACTATTCGTAATTCCATAACTCCCAAGAAAACTATAGGCCATTGTCATTTTAGTATACGGGCATGGAAGAACACCATTGACAAGCTAGCGTGTTGAAAAGGTAATTTACAGAAAACGTCCAGGTACTATTGATCAATACACGGGTTCCATTTTTGTTGTGAAGTGCATTAAAAATTTAGTACAAAAAAGCCTTAGGCATAAAAAATAAAGTCTAGCGAGCAGAAGTTTCTAGAATGGTCTAGTCGTTACTAAATCTTTGGGCGCAGGTGTCGGCAAAATTTAAAAAATAGCGCGTAAAATGATACCACAGGCGGTGAAAAGAGGCTTTAGGAATATCGCTCACTGGACTAACAATAACTGTCAGTTTACGTAAAAACGCATTTCTTACACAAACGTAACTATCGTAAGGTGAGCAAATTAATTGATTTACTGTTTTAAACTTTCCTGATTTTCACTCATTATTACTATACTAAACGGGACTATCACGCAAAATAATATTTACCTCGACGTTTCGGCCACATTGCAGCAGCCGTGGTCACGAGTTAACCCTTAAATATTATTTTACAATACATTTGCTCGAAAAATTCACTTTCAAAGGATGTATACATGGCTCGTAAGTTCATTTTACCGCACTAGTGCGATTTTTTTACAGTTTTTTTTAATTCTCCATTTTAAAAGTTAACAAGCAAAGTTAACATTAGGGTAGATAAAGTTTATTTACAAAAGCAAAGAGTTTTAATGACAAAAATAAAAAAATATCGATTTATACGTAGAAAAATGTATAAATATACAAAACTAAGTAATGAATTTGCAAAATTGATTGTTATTATTATAAACTGTAATTTAATTACCGCAGATTTTAATGATTTCCACCTTTTATTTATTCGAAAAAATCGTAGTGGCTGAACGCGTCGAACCTTTGCCTGATAATTTTAGTTAACCTAATTAAAAACAAAACTTACGCATGCGCATTACGGACGCGCCATTTTTGTAAAACTTTGCGTTGTTTTGAGTTGTTGATTATAGTACTTATATGTACAAAAACCAAACAAAATGAGGTTCAAGTGATGAAGTCGACAATAACATGGAATTAATTCCGCCCGATATTTAAAGTAAGGCGCAAACCGCGCAAAATAATCTTTTGCTACCAATAAGTATCTCGAGAAATTTGTTTTTATTTTACAATTTTGTGTTATTGCCTATTTTCTCACAAATGTATTGTAAAACGTCGTATGATACACGGTTGGCAAGGTTTTACAAACTCGTGACGATGAAAACCCTCGCCGTGCGGCTCGGGTTTATCACTCGTCAACTCATTTGTAAAACCATGCTTACCAACCTTGTATCACAAATAACTATTGCGTGATAAGTCCCGTTTAGTATAGTAATTAAAGTAATGGATTGTTTCATTTCATTAACTGTCAAATGCCTTTTTTAAACCAAATAAAAAATCGGCAAAGTGTGTTGGATTCACGCACAGGGTTTCGTACAGCGTGAGTCGGACCTTCGGAAAAAATCATCATCATCATCTGGGATGAATACGTCCCGCTGCAGGGCCAGGCCTCCTCTTAGAATTATAGGGCTTGGACTGTAGTTCCCACGCGGGCCTATTGCAGATTGGGAACAACTTGGGAAAAAAGTAAAACTTCGTAGTCCTATACAATACAATATAACACAGTGACTCTTTATTGTACACCACAAAGAAAACAATACAGAAAAACAAGTAAATGGAAAAAATATATAAGGTAAGCAATAGGCGGCCTTATCGCCTAGTGCACAACAAATAAGACAAACAGTTCTTAAACTTAATTTGATTTTTGATATTTTCTTGTGTATACAATATACATACAGGGTGCTAACCAATTAGGTACAAGTCACTTTTTATCCAACAGCTTTTTAAAATATGAAAAATAAATCTCCATTTTCCATTAAGTAAAGCAGTAATCCGTTTGGATGGATATGTATGAAATGTTTGCGGTTTTTTTTAAAATTTTGTAAGTCGTCTGAGTAAAAGTGACTTGTTTTGATGAGTAAATTACGCCCTGGATATATTGGTACCTAATATTATACCTAATTAGCACCTTATATAAAAATATTGATAAGTATATTTATATCTATTATTACAAAGAAAACCAATATGAATTTTAGCATATCTTTAATAATGTTCAATGTCTAAGTTTAATTATTGATTATTATAAATAAAATTATGTCATCATTCAAAAAAAACCGGCCAAGTACGAGTCGGGCTCGCGCACGAAGGGTTCCGTACCATCTATAATATAAAAATGAATCGCTGAATGTGTTGCTAAACGCATAACTTCCGATCGACTGCACCAAATTGGATAATTCTTTTTTTATTGCGTTTGTTATTGTCAGGAAAAGGTTCTTATGAAAGAAATTAAAAAAAAATACAACGGGGGCGAAGCCGCGCACATCAGCTAGTTATCTATAAAAACGGCAAAAAATCACGTTTGTTGTATGGAAGTCCCCCTTAAATATTTGTTTTATTTTAATTTAATTATTTATTTTTAAATTGAATATATAACTAAATATTCTGTGAATATTTCAAGCGCCTACCTGTTGCTGTTATCAATATCGAGCAAAAACGAGCAAAAAAATCATGTTTGTTGTATGGGAGCCCCCTTAAATATTTATTTTATTCTAATTTTTAGTATTTGTTGTTATAGCGGCAACCGAAATACATCATCTGTGAAAATTTCAACTTTCTAGCTATCACGGTTCATGAGATACAGCCTGGTGACAAACGGACCGACGGACAGACAGACGGACGGGAAGCGAAGTCTCAGTAATAGGGTCCCGTTTTTACCCTTTGGGTACGGAACCCTAAAAATAATAATAATAATACATTTCATTTTCCACAGACAGATCTTTTGGACGGGGTATTCTTTTTATAATTTCTATTTTTATAGTAACATGTACATATTTAGTTAATTTTTCTTAGGTAAGTTATCTTTATCTTCTTTATAGCTGTTAATTTCATGTGTTTATGTTTTTTTATTTTATTTAATATTCCATTATTATTGTAAGTAAATAAATAAATATTATCTGGATACATTTCTTATATGCAGCCCCTTTACGGTGCTTTGCGTCTCCCAGTCTGCAGGGGCCCTTAACTTGCTTGCAATTTTAATATCACTTAGCACCACCTCGTGTGAACTGCCCTACGAGGGCCCATTAACACAGGGTGTGCCGTTTACGACAACGTTGCGGTAAAACGTAAAGCACTCCGTATATCGAGGACGTCAGTCGTGATGGTATAACTGTAATGCATGATAAGAGTCAGTGGCAATAATAATAATAACCATTTACCTATTGACCATAGAAGTGTTAGTAGTATTAATTATGCCTACGTTAGTAACTAAACACACTAACTTAACTTAATTTAATAAAAAAAAAATAACTTTTGAGAGCAATCAAAAAAGCGGGTGTCCTTCTAAATCCCTGACATCGTTTGCCCTAATGTAATGTTTGTCCTAATGATCGATTGTCCTAACACTTTTTTTCTCGGAAACCGTGAATTTTTCAGGAACTTTGAAGTGATTATGCTCTAGAACTCTATAGGTTAGGTTAGGTTTGTTTTATAACAATCCAGAACAATGAATAGATTTTAAATAAAAATAGTTAGGACAATCGATCATTAGGACAAACATTACATTAGGACAAAAAAGCCTATACCCAGGCTGAGAAGGTTTAGTCCTTGGTACCTTCCAAAATGGTAGAAATTTTGTGTCAACCTGTATAATAATAATGATGCATTGCATCACCATGAACTATTCATATATTTCATACCCAATACGAACTGAAACATAAATGCACAGAAAAAGACCAGCTCCGGGAACCACTCCGGGTATCACTGCTATAAATGATTAAGCGAGCTGAGACATGTGATGCATATACGTAGAAGAAATTCGTATCTATATTCCGACCAGTTGTTGTGTAGGGGTAAAAAGCACGCAGCACGGTATGTTGAGGACCCGGGTTCGATTCCCGGAGCTGGTCTTTTTCTGTGTTTTTCCTGTGTATCCATGTTTCAGTTCGTATTTAGTTTGAAATATATGGATTTCACGGGATGACCGTAAAAATTAAAAAACTGGAGTTGAAAAATAAGAATACAAAAGATACTTCATACCAATCTAGAGATGACTATTCAGTACGCTTAGTATAAGTTTTACTTCACCATAATACTTCTCGATCGCGTTTACGTAAAAATTTCAATTCTATGGAAACATGGACGCGCGCGCGCGGAGACGCTGTCCATGTTTCCATAGAATTGAAATTTTTACGTAAACGCGACCGAGAAGTATTTTTGTGAAGTAAAACTTACTAAGCGTACAGTTAACTTTCTGAAATGTTACTTATATTTGTCATAACCTGTATACCTACTAAAAAAGGTGCCTCACCATAAACTTTATTATTCAACTAACTTTCTAAAATGTTACTTATTTTTGTGACAACCTGTATAATAATAAAGGTGCCTCACTAAACTATTCAAGTAACTTTCTAAAATGTTACTTATTTTTGTGACAACCTGTATAATAATAAAGGTGCCTCACTAAACTATTCAACTAACTTTCTAAAATGTTACTTATTTTTGTGACAACCTGTATAATAATAAAGGTGCCTCACTAAACTATTCAACTAACTTTCTAAAATGTTACTTATTTTTGTGACAACCTGTATAATAATAAAGGTGCCTCACTAAACTATTCAACTAACTTTCTAAAATGTTACTTATTTTTGTGACAACCTGTATAATAATAAAGGTGCCTCACTAAACTATTCAAGTAACTTTCTAAAATGTTACTTATTTTTGTGACAACCTGTATAATAATAAAGGTGCCTCACTAAACTATTCAACTAACTTTCTAAAATGTTACTTATTTTTGTGACAACCTGTATAATAATAAAGGTGCCTCACTAAACTATTCAACTAACTTTCTAAAATGTTACTTATTTTTGTGACAACCTGTATAATAATAAAGGTGCCTCACTAAACTATTCAAGTAACTTTCTAAAATGTTACTTATTTTTGTGACAACCTGTATAATAATAAAGGTGCCTCACTAAACTATTCAACTAACTTTCTAAAATGTTACTTATTTTTGTGACAACCTGTATAATAATAAAGGTGCCTCACTAAACTATTCAACTAACTTTCTAAAATGTTACTTATTTTTGTGACAACCTGTATAATAATAAAGGTGCCTCACTAAACTATTCAACTAACTTTCTAAAATGTTACTTATTTTTGTGACAACCTGTATAATAATAAAGGTGCCTCACTAAACTATTCAACAAACTTTCTAAAATGTTACTTATTTTTGTGACAACCTGTATAATAATAAAGGTGCCTCACTAAACTATTCAACAAACTTTCTAAAATGTTACTTATTTTTGTGACAACCTGTATAATAATAAAGGTGCCTCACTAAACTATTCAACTAACTTTCTAAAATGTTACTTATTTTTGTGACAACCTGTATAATAATAAAGGTGCCTCACTAAACTATTCAACTAACTTTCTAAAATGTTACTTATTTATTCAGCTCCCTTCCAAAATGTTAAATATTTTTTTACACTCTGTATACCTGTAATAAAGGTGCTTCACCATAAACTACTTAGCAACGCGATAAAAACCCGCATAATATCTGGGTCAGCCATTCCCGCTATCGCCGATGTTATTACGGTATTGTTCGACAACAACCATTATCCTTTGTAGTGTTGGGGCACGATTTCCTTGTAGAAATGAAGATACAAATGCAAATAGGTTTATTACGGGTAAATTTTATTTATAACTAGGCGGCAGGAAGGTCTGTTAAAGAGCTGTGGAGAGCAATATTTTAGTCACTGTATAGATTCAGGCGTTGCTTTGCGGAGGTCCATGTTTATAATAAATGGAATACCTGTGTTGCTCCTCCGCTAAGTAGCGAGGCCAAATCGTGCGAAACAGCTACGTTTGCGCTGAAAAATGCTTTTTCATGCAATTTAACCCGCCCTCCCTCCGCATAATAAACGTAAATAACCAACGCAAACGTAACTGAACCCACCACCAAAAGAACCACCACCACCATAAACAAAATCCCGAACACGTGTTTCGCTTCTCTCCGAAGCATCATCAGCGGTTGTTGATCAGGTGATCAGGGGTGTTGTGTTATTATCAATGAACAATTAAATTTTGCGTCATCGCCATTATTAAGGGTATTTTCTAATAATACACGTAATCAGTGGGCCAGATAGTCTCCTTCGAAAACCGACAAGGCAAAGAAGTCGACAAACGAATCGAAAATGCCTGGAGGAGCTACTGGTCCATGAAAGCACTAATGAAGGGTAAACTTCCCCTAGCTTTATAACGCAAGCTCGTTGACATGTGCATTCTGCCCATCCTAACCTACGGTGCCCAGACCTGGTCTTTGACTGAGGCCCGGAAGTCCAAACTCAAGGTTTGCCAGCGGGCTATGGAGCGCAGTATCCTAGGTGTCCGAAGAGCTGATAGAATCAGAAACACTGAACTGCGCTCCAAAACCCGAATTGTTGATGTGGGGACAAAGACCGCCAAACTCAAGTGGGACTGGGCAGGTCATGTCTGCCGGATGCATCCGGATCGCTGGGCCAAACTCACTACTGATTGGGTTCCAAACGACGGGCACCGGAGCAGAGGTAGGCCTAAAAGGAGGTGGCGGGACGATTTGGAGCGATTCCAGCCGGACTGGCAACACTTTGCAAAAGCCAGGGATGAGTGGAAGAAGAAAGGGGAGGCCTTTGCCCAGCAGTGGGACACTGTATAGGCTATTTAAAAAAAAAAAAAAAAACACGTAATCAAAGTGAAAGTTCAACCGTTCTGAGTGAGCTTATTCTTCGACTAACCGTCGTAGGGTCAACAAATGTGGCTAATATCCAACTGGGGGGGGAGTTGTCAGCGATCTGCACATGTGCCTGGGCGGTAGGTAGCATTACTACCGTCTGGGCTGCACGACCGCTACGGTTCTCCCCTGTTAACCCCTGGTGCATGGCCTGTGGTGGTTTGCCGACACACTGGGGTTGGCGAGGTGAACCCGCAACTTGTTGCGGGGGATCCGAGCCAGTGAGGACGGCGTCTCGCCCTTGGGCGGACGCCTTTGACGGAAGCGAACCCACTCTGAGTACCTGCTCTGTCCCGGTGGACAGGGAAAGGTAAGAGGGAGCCTAGTGGGCGGAAGCGACCGTGCCCTCGGTACCGCTCTGCTTCCAGAGCAGGACAAGAGGGCGCGGGAGCTAACGTGAGTGCACGTAACCCCGGCTTGCCGGGAACGTGGGCATCTGCAGAAGCCACGAGGAGTAAACCTCTTTAAACAATCCTTCACCAGCGGGGGAGGCCGGGGAGTGCCGAGCCCGCATTGCACGGTGTCGACAGAGGAGTCCCATCTCGGGACGGCCAGTGGGCGTTGCAGTGACACATTTTGCTCCCGTGGCGTTCACAATGGCAACTAGGGAATCCGTGTGGTTTTTAGTGGGTAGGCCCTTTGGGGAGAGCCCCACATACCTCTGTTTCCCCGAACGGAGACGATGCATAAGGTGTATTTTCCAAACCAAAAAAAAAGGAGAAAAAAACTTTCCCAAGTTTTTTTTCCCGTTTAGATATTAGGGTTTTTTTCATAGACTTTATATGACCGTAACGTAATGGAAGAATCAAAAATTATATGACACTTTTTTATCCTAATAGGATCGAAAGAGCTCGTGATCCTGTACAGAAATCACATAAATATAAAAATAAAATAAATAAATAAATAAATAAATAAAATTTTCCGAATTAATAAAAAGTCAAAGGGTACAACAAAATAAAAAAATGGCCCAGATGACCTGCCCACTTATCTCCCCTTTAAGTTTGTCGTACTGCTTACGGGACACCCTGTATAATAGGGTAGTGTCCTGGGTAAAAAAAACACTATTACAATTAGTCCGACATTTAAATTATCAAAAAATATTGAACACGTTTATTTTTCTTTTGTCAATTGAACAAAAAACGACAAAGATAAAGCGCGACAAAGTTCGGGAGTGGCGGCTCGTGATGTCACGGTTCGCTAAAAAGTGTAGCGAATCGTGACGTCACGCGGAACTTCAACATACTATATCTCCGTCATTTTTTGTTCAATTGACAAAAGAAAAAATACGTGTCCAATATTGTTTGATAATTTAAATGACGAACTAATTAGATTTTTTTAGGAAACTAGCCTATTAAAAATCGACCCCTTTCCCACAAATACTCGCGAGTATTTCCAAAGTCCTGCTTAGTATGCCACGGACGCGTACCTGACCGAGTAACTTTAATCAGCGGATTAAAACTAAAATGAAACGCGAGACATAAATGAGTTTAGTTGAGCGCTAGTTATTTTATTAGGGTTCGTTATTATTTTACTGGATATCGTTTGAAAGTAGCGGTTAGTGCCGATGCTATAAGGTTTATTTTTTTTAGACAATATGATAGCCTAATTGTTAGAGAACCTGAATACGAGGCATGAGGGGGTTCGATTCCCAGTCGGGGCAGATATTTGTGTGAAAAATACGAATGTTTGTACTCAAGTCTTGGATCTTTGATCACACGCAACGGCAGCTAGTGCCAAACGCGTACTGGTATTACTAGCGTGTACTGGCAGTACTGGCGTGTACTCCGGGGAGAAGGGCTGCGGATTGGCCCGAAACATGTCGGATGTTAGTAGCCGTGTCAAGCAGAGGATCGTGGGTTCAAATCCCGGCTCGCAGCTCTTGAGTTTTTTTTAGAATTTACCATGAGCTTTACGGTGGAAACCTGCATACACCTACGAAGAAATCCAATGGTGTGTGTGAAGCTCCCAATTCGCACTGGGCCCGCGTGGCAGCTATAGCACAAGCCCTTTCTGAGGAGGAGGTCTGTGCCCTACAGTGGGACGTATATACCCAGCTAACAAAGTATTGATAAACGACAATTTATTAACGCTAAACAGTGTTAAAATAGTCATAAAAAAGCAACGCGGTGACTGCTTGTTCTATATTAATGACTTGTATCATCATCTAGCTATATAATCTTGTACAGCCTAATTTTGATATTAAATGATGTCATAAACGTTTACACGACTGCTTTATATAGCACATATAGCACAGCCGTACAACTTTGTCCGCAACAGCGATTTAGGGCAAATTTGTGGTATATCAGATACAAATGGTACTTTTATACAGCTATGTTACTCTATTATGGTTTCTAAGTCACTGCAATATCGCTGGTGATATATCTAAGACGAATGGAGCTAACCCGTGATATATAAGAACATACCACAGCTGATATACGTCTAATTTATCGTATAATAACGTCTCCTAACGCCAGCAACAAAAAAGTCTATTGGGATCTACAGTAACACTAAGTAGTTGTAAATATACTTTTGAAAGTGCTTATATACCACCAGCTACATACAAACGTTATATTCTCTTATATAGAGCTAAAGAAACGCATAACAGTTGTTATGAGCTCTATTATAGAAAGTTTTTGCTCTAAAAGAGATCATCTACAACGTAGATATCACAACAACGCGACTTTTTTTAATGGCGGAACGAAACTGTAATGCAGTGATATATTGGCAACCAGAATATATTTTAGGTATATTATGCCAATTTAAATGTTTTACCTCTATTTAATTAAATATTCAAAATTCAATAGGGGCTTGAAAAAAACACTAATAATGTACTATCAGTTCATCAATAAAATTGAAAGCGCAAGTTAAATTAACCGTTATATATACACGCACAGGAACCAAATACTACGAGATAAAAATATAAACATTATTTATTATCATCATCATCATCATCATCATTTCAGCCATAGGACGTCCACTGCTGGACATAGGCCTCCCTCATTGATGCCCAATCATTACGATTGGAAGCGATTTGCATCCACCCTGAACCTGCGGCCTTCACCAAATCGTCCGTCCATCTCGTTGGTGGACGTCCCACGCTGCGCTTTCCAGTCCGTGGTCTCCATTCCAGAACTTTTGGCCCCCAACGGCCATCTGTTCTACGTGCTATATGGCCTGCCCATTGCCATTTCAACGAACTAATCCGTTTGGCTATGTCGGTTACCCCGGTTCTTCTACGGATCTCCTCGTTTCTGATTCGATCCCGTAGAGAAACTCCAAGCATAGCCCTCTCCATAGCTCGCTGAGCGACTCTGAGCCTATTCATCAGGCCCATAGTGAAGCACCACGTCTCGGATCCATATGTCATCACTGGCAACACACACTGATTAAAGACTTTTGGGATTTTTGTTTTGGGATTTATTATACTTACCAATTATGATGAAATATTTTCTTTAACACCCGTTTACACTTCACAAAAAACGAAACGCCTGAGTATTATTACTTAGTCGACAACTGACGGTATGTGATATATAACAGAATATCTACCAACAATATAACAACAAATAGCTTACTATCAGCATCGCGGTTGTTAATATGTCATCATTTTGAGATATAGTGATCCAAACATCATTGATATAACACCAAACAGATTCGTACAACAATGAAGTATCGCGGATTTACATCAAAGTAGTGATAAGCGGTACCAAAATAATTCATAATTCATAATAATTCATAATTCATAATTTCTTTATTGTACATAAATATCTATTACAACAGAAATAACAATAATAAGATTTGTCACATTAGAAACCAGGCGATATAAATATACGTAACAATTTCACAATTTTGGTTGCACTGGCCCCTACACTAGGCTCAGCCTGTTTCGTAGGTAACCAATTCCGATGCGAGTTGACATAATTGCTGCGAAAATCTAAAATACACAAGATATATCGTAAAATAGCTGTAAAACTGGGGCCTTTTTCCAATGATAGACACGTTTCTATCATGGATTTAGGACTTCTTATGTCACTGATATACAATCAAATCTAGCTCCTGATTGCTAGCTGGGTAGGCTGGGATGATGATGATGATGATGATGATAGACAAAGTTGTGGGCAATAGCATACTTGCAATATCATAACAATCGAAGCAAGTTATATTGACAATCAGGACGTGCACATAATGTTCTTGGCTTATCGGCGTAGAGGGTCTACGACGTAGCAAGCTCGTAGCACCGTAGCCTCGTAGCGACTCCGCTTGCTGTATATTAATTGCATGTATTAAATATGCTTTTCCCACATGAATCGTGTAATTTTCCAGAATGAAAATTACGCTATATGTCAGGGCAAGAATGGAACATATACAATCAGGGTAAAAAAAGGTTCGTCACCCTAAAGTTGACATAAGCTTGCACCAAAGCAATTGTCAACTCAATGTGAAAGTGTGTTTGTTTGTTTGTCCTTCTCTCAAGTCAAAACTGAGCAACGGATTGCCATGATTTTTGTATGGACATAGTTGAAGGGTTGGAGAGTGACATAGGCTACTTTTTACCACGGGAAAATACGTTTTATTCTGCATCAGTGGGGCGAAGCGGGCATCAGCTAGTAATTTATAAGAATTCAAAATATTAGTTAGGATTTTTAGAGTTCTACATACTTCTACAATGTCTATTAAATAAGTGAAAAAATTAAATAGGCACAATATTATTACAAGATAAACTATAAACCAGATCCTAGAATTTCTATTGTAAAGCTGAATGTAATATATTTCATACTAAATACAAACTTAAACGTGGATGCACTGAAAAACCTTGAAAAAAGGCCAGCGCTAAATAAAAAAAAGTTTAGAGTTGAAAAAATAAAAAATACAAAAATACTCCAAAAAACCAAGAAAAGCTGCAGGTAAAAACAATCATCAATCAACAATTTTCTACAATTGACTCTGTATCACAATAATTTGACTCTGAACTCGTGCTTCACTTGTTTTAAAAGTACTCCCATCTTAAGCACTTTCTGGTGAATGCAGTCGAGTGGAACTGCAATTTAACTCTTAGTGTTCAGGCGGTACTTAGTTTTGCCAGACGTTACTGAGAGTTTTAGACAGAATTCTTTATTGGTGCTTTTAAAAGCTTACTTTAAACAGATGGTTACGGCTGGTTGGTACTGACGCTTTATTTGCTTACCTTAGTCGAGAGAGAGGGAGTAAGAGCGGGGGAGAAAGAGAGGGAGAAATAGTTAGAGAGAGACAGAGAGAGTCGCCGCAAGCATAGTTCGAATAATATGTTATATTATAATACTAGTTTTTGCCCGCGTCAACCCGAGCGGTATTGAATGTTGTGGTATAGTTAGATTTAATTACTTTTTAGAGATAAACAAGCAGCTCCATCGAGACTTGGCTAGTTTTTTACAGAATGTTTTTGGTGGGATCTTCTTGTTGCGAATAGTTATGAACGGAAAACTCTTTACTGTCGAGATATAAAAGATAAATAATAATAGGACGTAATGAAGGACCTTTTATATTGGTTCAGCCATTAAATTTAATTATTGAATATCTCAAAAATAGTAAGAGTTAAGACGCTAGTTTCTTTGAGAAATTAACTCTGTTTGACCTAATAATCTTCCCTTACAGTTAACGGAAATAAAAAAAAACACGATGTAGATAATTAAATATTAGAATATTATTGTTGTAGTTACTGTTTAGCATTACACCTCATACATTACTCATGAACTCATGAAATACAATTTCATATAACTATATAACACTCTAGAGATTAGCATGAGTTGGTGTATCTGGTGTTGCAGACATTTCCACTATGATGACTTAGATTAAGACTCTTAATGGATAGCTGTTATTGGCCTCATAATGATGTAACCTTTTGTATGTTTCTTTTATTAATTTAAGGCTGTTGTTATCCTGAATAAATAAATAAATAAATATGTCTTTTTCATTCCGCGTGTTTACATAACGTGTATATAATAATCGTGATATACCGGAAATCCAACTTTGCGTCGTTCGAATTGACATTGTGTGGAATCGTTATTAAATCTTTGGGAACTCCGAAAAGCAGGTGCACGGGTTTATGTTAAGGAAAATGTTTACGAGGATAATAGAATATACATACATATTTAAAGAATACGCCTCAAGCAATGGTAGTCAAGAGCTTGTCATGTAGCGGGCTGGTGTAATTGGATTAGGTACTTACCCACTCCTCACTTCACGGACAGATGGTTACATATCTTTTGGTTACAAACTAGAAGTTGCTCGGATGGATGCAGCGGCTTCCTAAAAGACTTTTATTTCAAGGGCCGTAGCCGGTTATGCTTATGTTGGGGTGATTAGGGCAGACAGCGAAATGATACAAAGGCCAATTTAAATTAACAGTATATTGTTTTACCAACATGCAACGATAAAAACATTTCTATAAATTGCAACAATTTTATGATATAAATCGTGTGACGAAGAACGGTACGTTCGAGTTAGGAATGACCTCTTATTAAGATACGTATGGTAACGCGCACTGATTTTAAAGCGTGGGCAAATTCACGCTCGCACTGGCCAGTGGATAAATAAAAGTTAGTGCACTTACGGGATCTTCGGGACTACCTCGACGATGACGGGTGAGTCACGCTAGACTACGGGGGCCGTAGCCTGCGGAGTATGTTCGGGGACCCTCAGGCCGTCGAACCCAACTAGCCAGTAGCTAGGCGAGGCCTGGGGGGAAACCAGAGGCTGCGCCCGATGACCACGGTGATGGTTAGTGCGGGGTGCAGTGCGCGGGCAGGCATGAAGCCCTTGGCATCGCACTAAGTACTGCAGGATCTGCCCGCCAGAATCCTGAGCCTACGGGAACCGAGGCGCGCGCGGTCAGCCGCAGCGCGCGACGGGGGTGAAGCAAGGCGTTGACGCACCCTTGGCTTCGCGCAAGCGCATCAGGCCGCCTCTAAGCCTGAGCCTTCGGGCAATAAAAAGCGAGCGCGGTCACGCGCGGCACGCGTTGTAAACAAAGCGCGGCATTCTGCGCGTAGCTGGGGTGATGAAGGGCATTGATGCCTTCTTGGCGTCACACGAATGCACCCGGCCGCCCTCTCAGCCGGGGCCTACGAAGAATGAGTGCGGCGGCGCCCTCCCACCGCGAACGTCACTACGCGGCACAACTCGCGTTTAACACTGTATTCATGGCGATACTACACTCCACGGTACATTATAAAGCAATCGCAACGGCCTGCCAAGATGTCCGGACCCAACGCGATATACGCGGGACGCGATGCCTCGCCCGATTGTTTACGTGCGAGTTCGGAATGTCTAATGCACGCGATAAAAATGCGTTACGTGAGCTCGCGGAGAGGGCCGTGCCAACACTGACGTTCCACTCGTTACAGAGTGGGAAACTCTTGCGCCAGTTCCTTGTCACGCTACACGGGCGAGATACGGTCCTAAGTTTGTATGGCGCGCCGCTGTCAATGTGCGCCGTTAGAGAACGCATATTTCGCTAAATGGAACGGTTTTTGACAGATGTCTAAGTTTTCTAATAAAAATGTACCGTCCACTTTGAAGAATAAATCTATGACAGTTCCGCGTCTGAAATTTACTGAAATACGCTTCGATGTGCAAAACAGTGATAATAAATGCGTAGCTTAAGTTCCTCTGATCAAATTGGTGTATCGCATGTGATTGGAAGTAAGATAGTTTAGTGGGAAAATGGTTGTGAAAGTTTGCGAAAACACATGGAGTTTCTGTTGTGAATTCAGCTCCTGTAGCTACTGAAGGCCTGGAATATGCCTGTTACTCGTTAGATCAAGAGTTTAGCTACACGTGAGTACATATGTCTTATTCCAAAACATGTTATTCACGTAAATATTGACATGTCAAAATCGGTATTGAGTTTAAGGTTATGTTGTAGTAATTTGTACTACAAGCTTCTCAAACAAAAGATCAACGTATAATCACCATTTCATGCGTAGGACGTCCACTACTGGACATAGTCCTCTCTCATTGATACCCAATCATTACGGTTGGAATCGGTTTGCATCCACCTTGAACCTGCGGCCTTTACCAAATCGTCCGTCCATCTCGTTGGTGGACGTCCCACGTTGCGCTTGCCAGTCCGTGGTCTCCATTCGATAACTTTCGGCTCCAACGGCCATCTGTTCTGCGTTCGGCTATAAGTATTACCTGCCAATTTTGAATACTTGAATACAAATTGAAATGTTAATGGAAAAAATGTAAACGATAGGTATAACAAGATATTGAATATCGAAGACTAGAAATATAATTGAACAAGTATTGGGTTACTAGTAAACAAAACTAAATCTAATATATAAAAACTGGCCAAGAGCGTGTCGGACACGCCCAAGGTAGGGTTCCGTAGCCATTACGAAAAATCAAGTAATATTTTTCTAAGGATTTCGTATGTGTACGGAATCATCCAAGTTAAGGTATGTTTTATACTTTAGGCTACTATTTACTCTAAAACTACAAATAATTTCCAAGCAATCTTAGTCGCTATAATTTTTCTAGTAAATTTGATATATTTACTACCATTCTGAATTTTTTCAAATTTTTCTACCCAACAGTTTAGATTTTAGAGAGGGGGACGGTCGATTTTAATGAAAATTTTCACTTTAAAGTTGGATATTTCGCAAACAGATCACTGAATAGAAAAATCATGTTAGCAACCCCACAATGGTTTTAAAAGACCTATCCAACGATACCCCACACTATAGGGTTAGTCGAGAAAAAAAAATCACCCCTCCTTTATGTCTATGGGAGGTACCCTAAAAAAAAATTTTTTTTTTTTATTTTACCACTTTGTTGGCGTGATTGATATATATATTCATGCCAAATTACAGCTTTCTAGTACTAACGATCTCTGAGCTTAGCCGCGGACGGACAGACAGACAGACAGACAGACATGGCGAAACTATAAGGGTTCCTAGTTGACTACGGAACCCTAAAAATCTCGTGTCACGGTGTTTGTTATCGTACTCCTCCGTAACGGCTCGACCGATTCTTATGAAACTTTGCTCTATACTCGGTAGGTCTAGTCTGGTCGTAGGCTACAAATTTCAAGATTCTGAGTTCACGGGAAGTAGGTACCCTGTAGGTTTTGATTCCCTTGCGAGTGTCGAAAATTTGCGGAATAAATGGCTGTATCTTTTGATTGCGTTGGCGTAGAGCGTAGAAGTTTGATTTTATCACAGCTCCAAGGGACAGTAGACCTGAGTATTTGATATAAATTTCAGCTTGATACCTCCACGCGTTCCTAAGAAAAAGGGTCTTGACAGATGGACGGATGGACGGACGGACAACAAAGTGATTCTATAAGGGTTCCTCTTTTTCCTTTCGAGGTGCGGAACCCTAAAAATGTATTAAATACTTCAGACATACCTATGTAATTTTTTTTTTACTCTCTATTCTTTCTGCAATGTGGCGATCTATGAACAACACAATAAGCCACTCCTCTGTCTTTAAATGTCCTTGTCGTCAACTGAGAAACACTCCACTGAGCATCCCATCAAGTGCTGTCATTGAACCTGCTTGATAGAGCAGGGACACTGTGCTTTTTCGGTCTGTAGTAATGCACGCTTCCTGTGCCTTTCAGTTTCGATGCCAGTTCATTTATGTGGTTTGATAATCTGACCTGATACAATTGGCTATATTTGACAATTTCCTGTTTAATTGTGCTGATATTCAAGTCCAAGTGTATTAGCTTGTTGCTTATGTAAAAAGGAATGTTCAGCATTGTTCTCAAAGTTTTATTCTGAAACCTTTGAAGTATTTCAATATTACTGTTGCTTGCTGTTCCCCATAGCTGTATTCCATAGGTCCAGATGGGTTTCAGAATTGTTTTATATAAAGTAATTTTGCTGTCCATTGATAGTCTAGATTTACCCCCTGTCAGCCAGTACATTTCCCTCAGTCTCGTATCAAGTTGCTTACGCTTAGTCCAAATATGTTTCTGCCAGGTAAGTCGACGATCTAGGTGGATACCCAGGTATTTGGCAGACTCTGCTTGAGGTATTTCTTTGTCATACAGTTTGATTAATGGACAGGTCTGTCTTCTGAGTGTGAAGGTTACATGCACTGATTTATCTTGGTTGACTTTGATGCGCCATTTGTCAAGCCATTTTTCGACCAACTGTAGGTGAGTCTGTATCTTTGCAGATGCAGCATCCGACATATCACTGACTGACAGTATAGCAGTGTCATCTGCGTGTATATCAAATATAGAACCGGTCCCAAGATGCTTCCCTGTGGTACTCCATACTGTGCTTGAAAGAGTTGTGATGTCCCACTATTGTATTTAACTTCAATATATCGCATGGATAGGTATGATTTCATTAGAAAGTAGAAGGAGTGTGGTAGCATATTCTTGATTTTTGACAATAGTCCTGCATGCCAAACTTTGTCAAATGTTTGAGAAATATCCAGGAAAACAGCAGAACAGTACTGTTTATTTTCAAGAGCTCCACTGATTATATCAGTTAGTACATATGTAATTGAATAAAATTGTATATCTGTTTTAAAAAAATATACCTTGTAGAGTTTTTTGTCGGGTTCTTCTCAACAGGGTTTTTCCGAACCGGTGGTACATTCTTTGCCATTCATAAGAGCTTCAATTGAAGCTGAATATTTTTTTGACTTTGACTTTGAAAGTGAAACGGTTATGCTGAGGCATTAGACGCCTGCAGCGCTGATTTGAACAACTGTCCATCTCTTACGGTTTTACTTCGGTCACGGAATCCTAAAAACGCCTCAAGATACAACAGGAGGTAATAAAATCGCCGGTATGAGTATTTTCTAATATCCCGATCTTACATATACATAGTATATTTTACGACTCTCCGCAAGCCATATAATAGTCGTATTATGACTGTCCTTAATTTTACGCCGCCGTTAAATTTGTGGTGTGTTATATGCGTTTTCTTTGCCGTTTTATAACTTTAAGCTGTAAAATTACCATTTTTATGTCTGCAGTTGAGAAATCGTTTGATTTTTAACATTTTAAAAATTTTGCCGAATGTTGGGTGGGTAAGTTCTACTAACAAATATGTCCCCAACGGGGTACCGCCCTCTAGTGGGCGCTGGAGCTTTTCGTGAATTTTTAATTTGTTACATCAGCCCAGCCTATATACGTCTCACTGCAGGGAATAGGCCTCTTTTCAGAATTACTTTTGTAGTGGTAGAGCCATGTTGTAGCTAGCCGCTGCATCACGAATGGGCCGGCTCGTCCGGGGTAGTACCTTCTTCTCACAGAACACCGGCGTGAAGCAGCAGTACTCCCTGCTGCGTTTCGTACGGTCAGTGAGAGCGCCGGGGGCCCAATACCTCTCCCCCTCCCCTATTCCCCCTTCATTTTCCTTAGGGCTGACAACGCACTGGCATCGCGTAAAGCGCTGCGGGTGTCTATGGACAGTGGTGATCATTTAACATCAGGTGAACCACTAGTTCGTTTGTCTGGCCTCTCTAACATAAAAAAAAATTAGTGGGCTTGGGCCGCAGTTCCCACGCGGATCCAGTGCGGATTAGGAACTTCACATACACTATTGAATTTCTCAGCGGGTATGTGTAAATTTCCTCATGATGTTTTCCGCTACTGTAAAGTTCATGGTAAATTTCAAATATGTAATTCCGCACATACATTCCAAAAATCTAAGAGGTGCGAGCCCAGGCTCGAACCCACGACCCTCTGCCTGAGAGGCCATAGGTCAAACCACTAGGCCACCACGGCTTATTAGGTAACGAATCATATTTCGTCATCTTTATCTAGTATTTATTTGTACATAAATACCTACATATAAAAGCTTGTCAATATAGCAACACTGATCCGCTAATTCCCTTCTTATTTTGTTGTAAAAATAACACATTTTTAGCCAATACAAATCCAGAAAGATGAGGTAAACACGTTAAACAAATTTGCCTGAAAAACAACAAATTCCGAAAACAATACTAATAATGACCACATTTACAAACTTACCTTTTCACCCACGAAATAACCGCCTACTAAGAAACAGTGGTGTATTCGAATTTTCCCGCACGCAAATACTAACCATGACAAACACGCCTTCGAGTGACACCATTTCATTATGGCCGACATAAAATGGCGACCAAATGTATTTATTACCCAATCCCGTTAGCGGTGATTGAATTTCGTGTATAATGTAAGATTATCGTTTTGCTAGGGAATGTTTTTGCGTGGATTATTAGGAAGAAACAAGTTATTTTCCATAGTCTTTTACGAGTTAGGTTCCATGTTTTTTTTAAAGTGATCAAGTAGGCATTTCTATTATAAAATCCGCAGAAAACTTTCAAAATTAGGAAATTTTGGTGTTTTCTCACTCGGAATCAAGAGCACTATTAATTTTGATGATAAAAAACCGGCCAAGTGCGAGTCGGACTTGAGCACGAAGGGTTCCGTACCATTATCTATAAAAACGGCAAAAAATCACGTTTTTTGTATGGGAGCCCCCTTAAATATTTACTTTATTCTATTTTTTAGTACTTGTTGCTATAGCGGCAACAGAAATACATCATCTGTGAAAATTTCAATTGTCTAACTATCACGGATCATGAGATACAGCCTGGTGACAGACGGACAGACGGATTAACGGACGGACAGCGGAGCCTCAGTAATAGGGTCCCATTCTTACCCTTTGGGTACGGAACCCTAAAAATCATCACTATTATACGCGTAAGGGAGCTACAGGAAAAGAAAATGCTTTCAATATTTTATTTTATTTATTTCATACTAAATACAAACTGAAATATAGATGCACAGAAAAAACCCCAGAAAAAAGACCAATGCTGGGAATCGAACCCAGGTACTCAGCATTCCGTGCCGTGTGCCATACCCCTACACCACCACTGGTCTAGAGATTAGACACGAATCTTTCCTATACACCATACATTTCAGTCTGCTAAATCATCACCTTTTGCAGTGACAAGCGCACATCTATGTTACACCCTCTATCGAGAGATTTTAACACTCCTTCAGAACTAACCGCTCACCTGGACAAGAGATGGCGCTAGTGTGCAACTTTAAACAAGTTAGCTACGAAGTATCTTTTTGTATTTATTTTTTCAACTTCATTTTTTATTACTTTTTACGGTCATCCCGTGAAATCATATATTCACCAACCAACTTTGTCCGGGTGGTTAATATGGGATTAGTAAGTTTTTTTATCTACCTACAATCTCTAATACAGGGTTTTTCAACCGGTGTGCCGCGGCACACCAGTGTGCCGCGTACATTTTCAAGTGTGCCGCGATGCTTAATTGCAGTCATAAAAAAATATTTCGAAAAACAAAAAAGTACGGAAATAATTAGTCAATCAGAGTTTGTTAATTTATTCAGCGACGATACATGGTGCACAAAATTGGCGTACTTGGCAGATTTATTCGAACATCTTAACAAATTAAATGCAGGTATGCAGGGACGAAATGAGAATATTCTGACGTCATCAGATAAAATAAAAGGTTTCGCAGAAAAATTAACGCTATGGAAAAATCATATTTGCCAGGGCACTCCGTCCATGTTCGCGCATACAACGTCAAGAAATGTGGATTCTAGAATGAGATCTTTGATAAAGGATTCATTAGAATTGTTAGAAAAAAATATAAACAAATACTTTCCCAATATCGAGGTTTCGAATTTTGATTGGGTGAGAGACCCCTTCAATATTTCACTCAGTAGCTTGGTTGGTTTTGAATTGGAAGAGAAAGAACAGTTTTGTGAGTTAAAAAATGACCGCACTTTGCTATTAAAATTACAGGAATTGAATGTAAATAAGTTCTGGTTACATGTTTCAGCAGAATAACCAGAATTAAGTAAAAAAGCTCTCATTGCCCTTTTGCCGTTTTCGACATCTTACCTATGCGAACAAGGATTTTCAGCATTGACAAATATAAAAAGTAAAAATCGCGAACGTCTGCTATCTGTTGAAGAAGAGCTTCGAGTAGGTTGTTTGTCGACAATTCGCCCAAGAATAAAAAGCCTTTGCTCCACACACCAGGCTCAAATATCGCATTAATTGATTATATCATGTTATTTAAAACTTATTAATAATAATAAAGTTTATTTTCTCCAAAAAAATTACGTTTTTTCTTTGGGTTGGTTATGAGCGTTTCCAACCTAAAGGGTATCAATACAACCCCTACGTCCGTTACATATAAATCAAAGCCTCTAATATACGTACGCCTACCGAATTCTTTACTGGTGTGCCGTGAAAGTTTACTGAAACTAAAAGTGTGCCGTTGACAACAAAAGGTTGAAAAACCCTGCTCTAATACATAAAAATATTTCTTGAACTTAACTATCGCTTTGACATTAGTCTATTTACTTAAGTAACACATAAAGAAATATGTAAATATAATGAATATTGTATACGTAAATATTGAAAAGAGTTAATTTGGTTAAAAAGGTATTCTAAAGGACCCTTCGATGTCGGTGATTTGGGTTGCCACAGAGTAGATGTCATCAAGAAAGTCTTTTTAATAAAGGTCATATTTCCAAGCTGCAGTACCTTGGACAGCTAGTAGTGGTGGACACCTACCTACCTGTCTCGGTTGGACACGAAGACGACGACGGAGGTCTTCGATCGAGCACGTCCGCGAGACAGCACGAGGTCAGCTACAGGGATCCCAGCTGTTCATTTACCCGCTCGAGTCTCAAAGGGCTAACAACTTCAGCTCATTTAGGCTCCAAGTGCCTGCCAAGCACAAGCAGATGTTCCTGCGCTCCGACTTCTGGCCGGAGGGTGTGGTGTTCCGTCGTTTTAGGGAAGCGACGAAGACGTCTTTCAAAAATCCCTAAATAGTTGAATTATTTAAGTTTTATTCGTATTTTTGAATTTTACAGCGCATTGGTGTTATACATACTGTAATGCTGTAATTTTTTATTGATGAATAAATAAATAATAAATATATGAATATATTTGAATAGCGTAGACTTATACGTTTGTAACCTTACATATGTTTTGTTAAACATTTTATTTTTAGTCTATACCTACCTATAAAACAGTTCCGTGACTGACTAAACTACTGGTGCTAGAGACTTCAAATTTGGCACACATGTACTTAGAGTATCGCAGAGGTGCACTAAGGAAGGATTTTTTAGAATTCCCACGGGATAGCCACGGGATCCAAACATTCTTTGTTTATTTGTTTGTAGGGGAATCTCTAAAACTATTGAGCCTATTTTAAAATTCTTTCACTAAAAGAAAGCTACACTAACTCTTATTGACATAGGAAAAGGTTAGGTAACCAATGTCAGTCAAGAAATGTAGCTTTTCTATTAGCGAAAGTTTGTTTTAAAATCAATCTGAAGAGTATTTCTGTCCCGCGGGAACACTGCACTTTCCTGGGATAAAATAAGACTGTGATTAATCAGGGGAGGAGTAACTTTTTATAGAATTCATTTATTGCTATCTCACGGGAACTTTGCATTGTCCTGGAATTTCCTATGTGTTAATCCATTAAGTTTTTTATTTTTGTTTTAAAATATATTTGTGTAAATATGTATATTTTGTTGTTGAATAAATTAGTGTCTAATAAAGTAGCTATTACAAAATCTGCAAACGTGGGTAACAGTATCTATGTGATAAACTACCTGTGTGCCAAATTTCATCCAAACAACTGACGTCATTGTCTACGCGTACGAAGTCGCGGGCGAAAGCTAGTACAGTATACATTACATAATAGTACTTACATTTTACACACGATCCCCGGTCGGGGCAGATATTATGTTTGAAAAATACGAACGTTCATTCTTGAGTTTTGAATGTTTAGGTAATATATGTATTTAAGTATGTTTATCCATTTGCGTGTATAGCGCTATGCGCGTACAGTATAACAAGGGTTTAGGATGCTGTTTAGGTTGCCACGGTATTGTAGCGTCTCAGCGATGCGTCACTCCTCAACCGCAGCCGTGGCAGTTCGAACAGCATACTAAGTACGCTGGCCCAGCGTCGGGACTCGCCCTTGCTCGAGCGGTACGTGCAACTACCTATGCTCCTGTCGCTTTACCGCAGCGATAGTCTTAAATGTTTTGTTTTGTCTAATTAATTGTAGTACTAACATTAGATAAGTTATTATAGTACCTATTAACTCTATGGCTTTAATCAGAAATAAAAAAATATTTGAATTTGAATTTATTTCTTGTTCTACCAGTCGGTACGACACACATCCAGTGATAGTTTTAATTACGTTTGCCTATTATCGCTTAAAAGATACACTCCTATAACAGACAAACAGACAGCCGAGCCTAGTAATAGAGTTTCATAGGCGCCCTTTGAAAACGGAAGCCTAACAATGTAAAAAACAACGTGCCCAAAATTAAATTGGCAGCTTTCTGTGCATATTTGCTCTGTTTTATTGGGTACGTAAATTTTAAGGCCACTTTACCAGCTCCCGATATAGAAAGGATTGTATTCTTAAAAAATATATTGAAAACATAAAGAAGAATAAATAAATATATTAGCTCATCGGTTTTTAGTCCATGCTTACTCAATATAATAAACTTAGTCAAATCCAAAACCATTCGCTCGATCACGCTTACCTCTAAACAATATCAGAGAGAGGTGTACCCTAAACAATTTCTTTTTCTACATTTTATTTTATCACCTTGTCGGGGTGATTGCTACATACTATATCCATGCAAAATTACAGCTTTTTAGCACTAATAGTCTTTGAGCTAAACCGGGGACGGACGGACGGAGAGACATGGCGAAAAGGTTCCGTTTTTGCCATTTTGGCTCCAGAACCCTAAAAATCATAATGGACTACTAAATATCTTCAGAGTTTTTCAAAATTTTAGACTATATGCTAATGCAAAAGGAGACCTATCACAGCTTAGTAGGTTCTACCTACAAATAAACGAGTAACCGTCGATCAAAACATAATATTGAATATTTGTCGTACAGAACCCTACACTGTACTCACTTAGCTCGTATAAAGCTTATTTATTAATTATTACTTATAGCTGATATCCGCGACTTTGCCCCCGCTGAAGTAGATTGAAACATATTTTCCCGTGGGAATGAGATATTTTCCCGCGGTTAAAAGTAGCCTATTATGTCACTCTCCAGCTCATCAACTATGTCCATACAAATAAAAATCACGGCAATCCGTCGCTCAGTTTCGACGTGAAAGAAGGACAAACAAACAAACACACTCACATTTATAATATTAGTATGGATTATACAGCTAATTTAGCACTCGCGGCATAATCGTAGACGCTGCCTTACCCGCCCGGCCACGACTTCGCGTTTTTGGCGGCGCGGCGAGCGTTTTATCAGTTCATTGCGTGTGCCGCCAGGTAACCTAACCACTGTACGGCGAGCGAGCGTCTCGGCCGCGCAATGAACACAGAAAACGCTTGCCGCGCCGCCAAACGCGCGAAGTCGTGGCCGGGCCGGGCTGTTACGGCGTGACGACATTAATTCCATTACCGCCCTGCAATACATATTGTATTATCTTGCATGGACCAATAAAGTGAATTGTTATTATTTTATGGGGCCGGACGCGCCCTGGCGTGAATGAAATACTTATGGATTGTTATAGCTATGTGTATTACAGGCACACTAGCTATTGCGTACGACTTTGGGCGTCTAGAAATAAAATTTGACTCCCGAGAAATTACAAAAATCCTTTTTTAGGGTTTCGTACCCAAAAAGTAAAAACGGGACCCTATTACTGAGGCTCCGATGTCAGTCCGTCTGTCCGTCCGTCTATCAGAGTGTCTGTTTGGGTCACAGAGGTTCTTTTTTAGGGTTCCGTAGTCAACTAGGAACCCTTATAGTTTCGCCATGTCTGTCCGTCTGTCTGTCCGCGGCTAAGCTCAGAGACTGCTAGTACTAGAAAACTGTAATTTGGCATGAATATATATATTAGTCACGCCGACAAAGTGGTTAAATAAAAAAAACTAAAAAAATTTTTTTTAGGGTACCTCCCATAGACGTAAAGTGGGGGTGATTTTTTTTTTCTCGACTAACCCTATAATGTGGGGTATCGTTGGATAGGTCTTTTAAAGCCATTGGAGGGTTGCTTACATGATTTTTGTATTCAGTGATTTGTTTGTGAAATATTCAACTTTAAAGTGAAAATTTTCATTAAAATCGACCGTCCCCCCCCCTCTAAAATCTAAACTGTTGGGAGGAAAAATTTAAAAAAATTAAAAATGGTAGTAAACATACTAAATTTACAAGGAAAATTATAGCGGCTAAGATTGCTTGGGAATTATTTGTAGTTTAAGAGTAAATTAGTAGCCTAAGGTATTAAACATACCGTCACTACTTTGAAAAACTCGTATCTCAAATCAGCATGTAAACAAAACTGAAGTTCACTTTGCCAGATTAACGATTTTGAGATACGAGCTTTTTTCAAAGTATTGACGATACCTAACTTGGAAGATTCCGTACACATACGAAATCCTTAGAAAAATATTACTTGATTTTTTCGTAATGGCTACGGAACCCTATCTTGGGCGTGTCCGACACGCTCTTGGCCGGTTTTTTTCTTAACTCAAATAGATTATCGACGCTATAATGTTCCGCGAATATCTTTCCAGACTCTTAATTACCGTATGCAGGTCGTAAATCGTTTTAAATTATGCCAGAAGTACACACATTTGTATGCAATCATTTTAGCTCTTATGTAGGATTTCACAACTTTTTAGGAAAAATGTATGGATTTTAGATTCTTTAACTTTGCTTTGCTTTAAATTTGCGCGTCAAAATTTCTTTGACAATAAACGGCATGACCACTAAAAGCGTCGGTGGCGTGGTAGGCACGGCAGTACACGACCTCTTTAGGCGTTCTTGGCGTTCAAAGGGTTAATACTACCTCAAAACAAGGGCTCAGAGACTTTCATACGAACAACAATGTTCCTGTAAATTGTTGCTCCCTTCATTAACTCCGCTAAGACCAAATTACACTGAAACTTGAAGGATATTAGTCTTGAATTTAATGACATTCCTAGTTTATTATTAGTGTTTACTTTTATACTTTGTTAACAGAGCTTCAGTTAAATATTGCGTGTAATCGCCCTAGGAACTAATAACAGAGCATAAGCACTTACAAAACTTCTCTCTGTGCTGTTTGGTGTAAAAGGGTCGTGTGGGGCGGGAACTTGTCAGAATACACAAAGTTTAAAAAGAATAACGGGTGTGCAGGACGCCGCACAAACACTAACCTGTTTAATTATGTTAGCTTAAGTCAATTAATGTGCAGGACGCCGCACAAACACTAACCTGTTTAATTATGCCTTAAGTCAATTAAAGATACGCAATTCCTGTTTTTTATTAATGATTTAGTTAAGTAAAGTCGGCCGGGTTCGATTCCCGGGCCGCCGCGGAACCTTGTCGTGGTAACATTTGCCTCGCTCAAGAGGCATAGTCTATACTAACTTGAATTTAGTTACTACGACAGGGTTCTATGTGGCCTGGGGATCGAACTGGCCGACTACAAGAATATAATGTAAAACCAATTATTGGTTAAAAAAGGGCTAACCTAATTGGCCCTTTTACTATTGGCAAATAATGACTAAGCCTGATAGGTTATCGCTGTATACTAAGTTATGATTGGATAATATGCTTATTGGTCAATAAATGCTTCTCAACATCCGCTCGGGTCGCCTTACCAATTGCGCCCTCGAGCGCTGAAATAAAGATAGGCCATTCAGCCTGAAAATCAATCGACTTCGAGGAGCGACACCGAGCGGACCAAGAAGGAACCAACAAACCGGCCTATCATTTCGACCAGCGTCCAGAAGTAACCCGACCCAAGCTGCAGGCACGTCGAAGGGTGTCCCGCACAACGGGTGAAATACATAATGGTCATTTGATAAAATATAATTTTCGTTAAAACTTCTAATTAAAAGAACTTTTTTTATTGTGAGAGGGAGGAAAACGAGCAAGCGGGTCATCTGATGGAAAATGATCACCACCGCCCATTATATCAACAACTCCAAGAGAGTCACCAATCTGTTTCCGGCCTTTAAAGTAAGTATAAACCCTTTTCTTAAAAGCCCCGATGTCATAGTTGTCTGGAAACACTGCTGCCGGAAGCTGGTTCCACAGTTTCACCGTACGTGAACGAGAACTTTTCTACCCGTGTAATCTACAGATCCTAATAATTAAGAATTTCAAGTGACAATTATGTATTTTGTCTATTATTCTTTTCAAACTTTCTTTCTTTTCAAACTTTTACGTAGCCTGTGGGGCTCTCCCACAAGGTAGGATGCTCACTCACAACCGCAAGAGCTTCCTCACGATCACAGATGCACTGTGAACGTTGTGGTTAAAGTGATCACCACGACGCCCACTAGCCGTTCGGGTAGGTATGGGACTCGCAACTGGCACATTTCTCTTACTGAAGATCCATTAAACGTCCAATTCACATAGGTATATTAATAAAAAACCTATTTACATTCATACTTCAATTACTTTAACTACATTATTTAAATCTCACCTCATTATTAGCGAGTGTTGTTTACGCAAACAAGTAACGACTCTGTGCAAGATTGCATAACTTTTTGGAGTATTTTAGGTTTTAAAGTCTTTTTTCACTTCTCATGCTCTTAAAATGTTACTTTAGTCTCTGCATATCGGGACTAAAGCTCTTTTTTGATCTCTAGGGATTAAAGTAATTTTTTTTTTAATTTAGTTTGGAAACCCCTAAACTGCCAATCACGGTGTTTGTGGATGGAGGATTATTGCCATTTTCAGTGACTGGGCATAGACAATTTTAAAGCTTTCCACAGACCGCAGCGCGCTGCGGACGCTCCGAAGCGCTCCGTAACGCCCGCTCCGTAGCGCCCTGCGCTTCGGTCTGTGGAAGCCTTTAGGGCGTGGAAATAAATAACCTCAAAATGACAACTATATAAAAAATATTTAAAAAAATAATAATTTCGAGAAACACCATGAATATTTACGAATATTAATCTATTTAATTATATTAAAGATGAATTCATTTTATTATGCATACTTAGTCCAATTATAAATGAAATAATTTTCAAGTTTGAATCTGTTGGCTAAATATGTAAACATTTAAAGCGTCACTCAACAAAAAAAAATCGCGGAACAAATTTAAATTGCTATTTGAATTCTGAACAGACGTCCATTGCTCGTATTGAGTGTACGTTGTATAAAAGTAATATTGTAGATTAGTATACCTAAAACATCGTTTTTTTCCTCGCATTCAAAGCGAAAAGTAGAGTGTTTAACGCGAGACTAAACTGCCATAATGACACGTGAATTATAGCCACCCTCGCTCTGTTCGGGTGGCTAAATATCTTGTGTCATTATGGCTTGTTTTAGTCCCTTGTTGAACAATCTACTATTATTGTCTAAGGTTTTTTTGATTGATGATTTAGATTATACTTTTGTTTTTAACCGTATACCAGTGCCTAGGTACTTATTTAATCCTAAATAAGTACAGTCAACCAATTTGATTGCTAGGTCACTATGTGACCTTATCTTTCTTCTAATATATAAAAGTCTCGTGTCACGACATTTGTTATCGTACTATTCCGAAACGGCTCGACTGATTTTCGATTTTTTTTTTGCCTGTGTTTGGTGGCCTATTTTTTACATCCCTTTTCTTCTTCAGCCGCGGGCAACAGCTAGTAATATCTATAAAATTTCATTTTTTTTTGTTAATACGATTTTTCCAGATGGCAATAAATCTATCTAAACGAATTCGTGATCTAGTCCCTTATTGGACTTAGTGTTTGAGATAAGACTATACGATAGAAAACCACTCAATATGTTCCCAACGCGCAGTGAGCACGTATGTGCCGAACTTATGTTACTTCTGACACGTACTTGATTTGGACCCTCGGCCGCCTCCTGGGGTTCCAATACATATATAATGGCGGGTTTCTTAGTATTATTTATTTAAGTTCAGACTGACCCCAAATGATGGGTTGACTATTATCTACGTGCATTCGATTGAATGCTTTGCACGTTTTCGACCATTTCAACAAGCGTTCCTTGCTTTTTGCTTTGAAACGTGTGAGCAAAAGTCGAATAGCTACATGCGTCAGACCATAGAAATCTATGATCTCTGAAAGAGGTTCTTTTAAGGGATAAGTTCACCTTTGTACATCTATTTTTCTTGTTATCTATTAATTTCACGTGTTTTATGTACAATAAAGAATTTTGCATTCATACGGTTTCAATCAAATGTAAACTTCAATATATTTTAGGTCTTAATTAGTAAAATAATTTAATAATAGTATTTAGCAGAATTGAATGAAATACTATTTTAGTAAAATAATTAGTTACGGCTTAAAATTTGAGTAACTAACTAATTTAATTTATATAATTCACAAAGGTGCTTTGTGCTTTGATGATGAATTTAATCCTATTAGGTATAGTCGCAATCATAATCATAGCAGCTATCTAGATTTTGCGAAATACGTTCAGGCTAATGGGCGTTCAGGCTAAGCCCAGTGGTTTGACCTACGAGTATGACCTCTCTAGCAGAGTTTTTCGAAAATGTGCGAAATTACGTTAGAAATTTACCATGAGCTTTACGGTGAAGGAAAACCGGAAACCTGGGCCCAAATGCATAACAAAGTACAACTTATATTACAAGCGGAACTCCCTTTCTAGTTAATATAACTGAAGCGAGAGTTCCGCTTGTAATATTAGTTGTACTTTGTTATGCAATTGGGCCCTGCACACACCTGAGAAGAATTTCAATGGTGCGTATGAAGTTCCTAATCTGCATTGGGACCAAGTGAGAACTACGGTCCAAGCCCTCTCATTCTGAGAGGAGGTCTACATAGGAAGTACATAGGCTGGGATGATGATGATAACCTAGGGCTCTTGAAGCCTAGAGTGAATAGGCTGTTACTGAATCAGTGAGATATATACTTACCTTTGGCTTCATCTGCACTTTTTACCAGGTGAGATACAATCGAGGGTCAGTTTTATGTAAATAAATACGTTTTAATACTTTTTGAGAGTGCGATGGTGTGGGTGTGGAGCAGTGACTACAACTATCTGCCGGAACCATTAACGAACCCAATAAGCCGTACAACCACAACGGGCTGCCGTAACGAACCGGTTCCCGGATTTTTACAAGCTTTTATTTAACCTGTCTTCAAATCTGTAGTTACAATAATAACATTACAATTACTATGTATTTGAAATAGCAAGCTCAATAAAATAGTAGATTGTACACCAAGGGGATAAAGCACTGCATTATGTCACGGGCGCGATATTGAATCCTGAGCGTATCGAGGGACTCCAGATTTAACTCCCGAGCGTAGCGAGGGGGTTTTTAGTTGATTCCCGAGCGAAGCGAGGGAATTAAGATGGAGTCCTGAGAGCAGTGAAGGCAAGGCAAAATCAGTTTTATCCCCGAGGAGTATACTCTACTTTTCTCACCTTTTGCGAGACAATAAAAACCAAGGCTACTAGAAAAATACTCGAAATAGACCCTGAAGCACTGATTCTGACACTGACTTTGCGCCTTTCGCAGTTTTCCATTTGTCGAAATCTTTGTAAGCTTTTAAGTATTTTTCCTTCGACTTCTCTGGGAGTACATTATTAACAATTTCTAAGGCTGGCTTGCGCAGACCTGGGTTAGCTACTTGACTCCGAGCGAGGTAACTGCTAACCCAGGGTTAACAAGTGTCAAAATGTATGGAACTGTCATTCTTAACCCAGGGTTACCGATTTAATTTTATTACCCTGAACTGTGCAAGTGGTCTTAAGGCGTCTAATTTAATGGAATCAGGAGTCAAATCACTTTCGTCACTCGATATTTTCTTAATGTTTTATCTTCTTTTGCAGTTTTGATACTTAAAATTGCACCGTATTGAAATACTCGCGGCTTTTGTTTTAAGTATTGATTTTTTTTCGTTCGGCTTGCCGTGGCGTGCCCAGCTCGATTTTCGAATAAGTTCGATTTTCAAATAAATGAGGCGCGGCGCGCGCCGCCGTCCACCTCCTCGCCGTCGGCCACCAGCAGCTGCAGCAGCCGCGCAATTTTGACGAAATTAGACTTTAAATGCATAACAATAAGAACTAAGAGAAGTGAGAATCACATTACTGCCCCGGGGTTATAATGATTTACTTTGAGTAAGGTTTGCATGATATATATAATGAGGCATTGTCGAGCAGGTGGTGTGAAAAAATATATGTATATCAAAATAAATCAAATCGTATGCTTGCTTTTCCTTATAAGCGACTTGGATTTCCGGTCCGCGGACGCCACTCGAGAACCTTTCGGCCCCATCGGCCGTCAGTTCTACGGGCGATGTGCCAGCCCATTGCCACTTGTACTCCATTTAATTTAGAATTCTAAATTAAATGAAGTATAAGTCTGGCGATTCTTCGAGCTATGTCCGTGATTATAGTTCATGCGCGGATTTCATCATTTCTAATGCGAACAAAGACTTGACCGTCTCAAAACGAACATCGCGCAAAAAGTTAACAATGTAAAAGCACACCCTAAAAACCCAAATGAAAATTTTAAAATACTGTTAAATACTGTGTGTGAGGAATTCGATAAAACGTGTAGTAAAAAGCGTATTAAGATAGGAAATAAATTGTCATTTAGTGAATGGGCCACACCCGGAATTCGTAAGAGTAGGGACGTCTTGTACGGTCTTTATGATAGGAAATCTTGTACCACTGATGAACGTTTTCACCAGTATGTCAGGGATTATTCAAAATTGTTTAAAATCATATGTAATAAAGCAAAAGCACTTCATTTAAGTAATAAAATTAAGTTATCTGATGACAAAATTAAAGCAGTTTGGAAAATAATAAACACTGAAACCGGCCGATGTAAAAACGCGCAGTCCTCAATATCATTAAATATTAATAACGTATTAACAACAGACGCGGTTAAAGTAGCTAACGAATTTAACACATATTTTTCGAAAATCCCCACCGAAACTACTAAATGTCTCGCTTCTTCTTCAAAAATAGCAGAATCCCTCTTAAAACAAAATGTTTCTTTTCCAAACATAAGTAATTTTAAATTTACGCATGTTTCTCCCTTTGACATTATGAAGACTTTTAAATTGATAAAAGTAAAGAAAACGGAAGACTTGTGGGGCGTTTCAGTTAAGGTTCTACAATCCGTTTTAGATGTCGTTGCTCCAACTTTGGCTTTTATATTTAATAATTGCATAGATGAAGGCGTATTTCCCGATTTAATGAAATATAGTAAAGTAGTGCCCATATTTAAATCAGGTGATAGGGATAATCCTTCTGATTATCGCCCAGTATCCATCCTATCAGCGTTTAGCAAAATATTCGAAAAAATAATGCTAACGCAAATAATTTCACATTTCAATTCACATAAAATCATGCATCCACAGCAGTTCGGATTCACGAAGGGTAGATCTACTACAGATGCAGGCTACAGTTTAGTTAAATTCATATTACAAGCTTGGGAGGAATCACATGATGCTATAGGTGTATTCTGCGACCTTTCGAAAGCTTTTGATTGTGTGGATCATGACACTTTAATTCGTAAATTAAATTTCTATGGTATTCGTGACCTCGCTTTAGAACTCATCAAATCTTACCTCACACAGAGAATACAAAAGGTAGCGGTTAATGGAACGGTATCGGAGGGATCTGTGGTCAAAATGGGAGTGCCTCAAGGATCTATTCTAGCGCCATTCTTGTATTTGGTTTACGTAAATGACCTAATTTATACCGTGAGTCAGAAATCAGGGATAGTTATGTTTGCTGACGACACCTCTTTACTGTTCAAAGTTAGTAGAAAAGACACCGATTTCACTGAACCCAATGAAACTCTGTCCATGATATCCGCATGGTTTGCTGCCAATAACTTGTTACTAAACCCTAAGAAAACAAAATGTATTAAATTTTCGTTGTTAAATCCGCCTCATTCAAATTCGGTCTCAAATATTAAACTTAACGGTCAAAGTATTGAATTTGTAAAATCTACGGTATTCTTAGGAATAACACTGGACTCTAAATTGCAGTGGGGATCGCACACCACAGCAATTGCGAATAGGTTGAGCTCTGCTGCGTTTGCAGTCAGAAAAATACGGCAGCTAACCGATGTGGCGACGGCACGGTTGGTGTATTTTTCCTACTTCAATAGCATCATTTCATACGGCCTTATTTTATGGGGATCTGCTGCAGACTTGGAATCAATTTTTATTTTGCAAAAGAGGGCTATCAGAGCGATATATAACTTAAGGACACGCGATTCTTTAAGATCTTTTTTTAAAGAAATAGGTATCCTAACCCTGCCGTCGTTGTATATATTTGAAATAATCATGTATGTAAGAAAAAACATATGTGATTTTCCCACTAACGTCGATAAGCCAAAGGTTACTAGAAACACAGGGAAGCTTAAAGTTCCATCTTACAGACTGGCTAAAACTAAAAAGTCGTTTCTGGGAAGATGCATACGTTCTTATAATAAAATTCCGAAAACAATAACCGAACAAACTGATACAAAATTCAAATCCATTGTGAAGAAGACATTAATATCTAAGGCGTACTATAAAATTAATGACTATATCATGGACAGGGATGTTTGGAAATAATTCCGATCCGCATTGGCGATCCCTAGTCTCAAATAGCGTATCTACTGTGTTAAAAAATTTAATTGTATTAAATACTTTAGATGTATGTCATTTAATAACAATGTAGATCTGATTGAAAAAAATATACCTTGTTGAGTTTCTTGCCGGTTTCTTCTCAACAGGGTTTTTTTTCCGAACCGGTGGTAGATTTTTCGACGTTCATAGGAGCATCAATTTGATGCCTAAATTGACTAAAGAATTTTGACTTTTGACTTTTTTTTGAACTCCAAAAAACTCCAAGCATAGCCCTCTCCATCGCCCTCTGAGTGACTTATAAAGCCCATTGTTACCGGCCATGAGTTCTCGAGTGGCGTCCGTGGACCGGAAGACGCAGTGTAGGTAGACCTCCAACAAGATGGAGCGACGACCTGGTGAAGGTGGCGGAAACGCATTGGATGCGGATGGCGCAGGGCCGATCTATTTGGCGAGCCTTGGGGGAAGCCTATGTTCAGCAGTGGACGTGTTTCGGCTGAAATGATGATGAACCCTGTCCATGTTTACAATCATTATCTTATCTTTGTGGTGTGTGATCATAAGAATTTTGCAGAAACTACTATATAGGTATAGGGCAGATGCCCCAGTTCTGGCCACGGGCCGGTTTTGGCCATTTTCAACTTTAAGTTGAGTTTACTAAGGTATAGACAACTTGACAAGTCTATGGTCTTAAAGTGGCCAGAAATGGGGCATCTGCCCTATAGTAGATTACTCGTATTAGAGAGACTCGTAGAGTATTTTTGAGATACTGCTCCGATGTTTACGATGGCGACCGTACCATTGTGGTTGTATTTTGGGAGACCTGTATATTTATAGCACTTTACATGAGCAAGTCTGCAAGGGCAATAATAAAACGATTTAGTTTTAATTACATTTCTTTATTCAGTTACAATGAACCTAAAATGATGATTTAATTCGCCATGGTCCTTAATTCCATACAAAATCCATTCACCCTCAAACAATAAAGCACAGAAATCACAATGAATATATAAACATGTTTATGTATAAACACAACACAAATTAAGTGCATATTTTTATACAAAAAAGACATCTACGTAATTATCTATTTTTACATGATTACACATTTTAAATACATATAAAACGTGTTTATGTAAATTTAAATGATTGTATTTACAACAGTAAATATCTTATGCACATCAATATTTTACAATAAATTAGGTTTTCGTTACTTTTTTTAAATGGGGGCTCACCATTTAAGGGCCTTAGGGTCAGCTGATCAGAAATAAATAAATAAAAATCAAGATAAGTATATATCATTTAGATCAGGTGACGGCCGTGGCCGCGAAAAAGTAACGAAAATAATATAAAATAGATTTACAACATCTAATAAAATGTATGCACTACAATTTAATAATCTTCGTAAAAAACAATATGAAGGCCGTGTAAACAAATTTTCGAATAACCGCCTACATTTGTATCTTCATATATCATTATGATATGTCTATATAACTATATAAAATAGACTAGTGATTCCCAACACAATTTTCTCGAGTACGCCACACTGACACGAGACTACGTATTGGCGTACCTAACATAAATGATAGATAATTTTACTAACTGAATTACTAAAGCAAGACTTTTTAAGTAAGCTTCTGAAGGTACTATCAAACCTACTGAATCGAGATCCACTGAGGAACATTTTCGCAGAAAAAGTCACAGTGACATCGAATTGTTTGCCGTATAAAACTTACAGTGATAACGTTCCACGGTGAGTTAAATCAAAAGGGTCAATAGTACCTCGGGAACCACAAATAGACAAACATAAACTACTATCTATCAGTGAAAATAGCACAGTTTATTTACAATTCGCTTATCTAAAGTACGGTTTCGTTTGTGCACGTTCTCGGCCCGTTAACTAGAGAATATCTACTAGACCCGCCATTTTTCCTACTAGTAACAGCACCCCTAATAAACAATTCCTTGAAAGTCTCCCTAAATTGTCGTGACATACCACAGTAGATAGCGAAATTGATGGGATAGGAGACGATGATAAAAAAGTTAGTGATAAGAATGAGCGTGTTGGCAATATGGTAGTCCAAAATCTCGACAATAGTACTAGATATAATGTGGAGCACAGTGACCACCGCAACTGGTATTTCCACCAACAGAAAGACGGTGACGACTACTATCAACATCAAAGTGGTGCAGTTGGAGTCTCTAAGCCTTTTGCACTCCGACTTGCGGTTTTCCTTGAAGAGCTTCTGCCGGTTCAGCTGGGCAGTTCTCATGGCTCTGAAGAGAAGGACGTTTAGGACTACTAGGGAGGTGCAGGGGATGAGGTGGACGAAGAGGACGCGGAAACCGAAGTACGTGATGAAGTAGGCGTCCATGGTCAGCGTTTGCAGCCACGGAGCCATTTCCATCTGTAAAAAAATAATTGGGTTCATTTTTTTTATATTTATACTTATGGCTGTGTAACTCGACTGATTGGTCAGTTAGCAGACAACGCACAGCCTAAACCACTGAAGCTAGGGACTTTTGTGGCAGACATACTTCTTGCGGATCATAGTGGTACTAAGAAGGGATTTTTGCACAACTCTTAAAGAAGTGATATCAGAGATGGAATATTTGTACGTAAAATCGAAACTGATGAAGCTGCTAATGCCAAATTTAATAGCTACAAGTACCTCATAAAGTTTATGGTTATAGTGGCATAGAGTCGTACTGACATTTTTGACGCCTCGTTTAGCGTATATATCGTCGGGTGACAAGCAAAAGTCACTAAGTACCAATTAGGTACCTACTTCAAACAAAGCTCGTATCTCAGTATGAAATTACTAACTAGATACGACTTTTTGAAGAGCAGCGACAGAAATTTTAGTGAGTTTTGCTTGTCATCCGGCGATATATTTATGACCTTACTAATGTTGCAAGTTAAATAAAAGCTAATGAACTGAAACAATTAATTTGCACACCCGCGACCTTATGATAGTTACGTTTATACATGAAATGCGTGTTCATGCAGTTCCTCCACCTCCACACTGTACGAACACACACAAATCATTGCGTGCGCGGGTGAGCAAACCCAACACAAACCCAACTATCACCATTATCAAACATCACTGACGCGTTTCGAACTCAACCAGAGCCCATCCTCGGAGTATCGCAACCGTTCACGGTGCTACTAAATGTTGAAATGAATGAATGTGGTGTTGGAGATGTGTGTTGTGTTATGTGTGTGTGGTTGCGATACTCCGAGGATGAGCTCTAGTTGAGTTCGAAACGCGTCAGTAGTTTGGTGGTGGTGATAGTAGGGTTTGTGTGATTTGTGTGTGTTCGTACAGTGTGGAGGTGGAGGAACTGCATGAACACGCATTTCTTGCACAAACGTAACTATCATGAGGTCGTGAGTGAGCAAATTAATTGTTTCAGTTTATTGATATGGAACTCTGCAAAGTAACCCGTGATTCAATAAATTAAAAAAAAAATAATAAAAGTGCTACAGGGTACAATAAGTTTACTTTTAGTTTACCATTTCATTTCATTTCCAACTTTAACACCATACAAATAAAGTAGCTATTACAAAGTCTGCAAACGTGGGTAACAGTATTCTAAAATTGGCTTTATTTGTAGGTCGTTAAAGTTGAATATGAAATGAAGGCAAACCATCTGTCAGTGGTAATCTTTATGTAATTTTACTGTAATTGTGTAACTTTTTTGACATTCAGCATCGGATTGAAATGACAGTTTTTGTATGGCTGTGACAGCTGGCTGTTTCCGATATCAATGAGGGTATTCTACGAGAGGCTATTTGGCGCTAGCGATACTAGTATCGTCAGGTCCGTTTGACAACTTTGACATTTGTTGTATGGGTGTAACGTCAAATAGACCTTACGATACTAACGCCATCTAGCGATATTCCACCTGTCAGAAAACCCTCATTGTCAGCCCATACAAGAACTGTCAAAATGAACGCGATGGCGATTGCGAGGGAGTTAGACAGTAAGCCTGCTAGTTTGCGGAAGCTACTTACCCTGCAGACCTCTTCGAAGTGCCCGCGCCACACGGTGACGTGCGGCACGAACTGGCGGTCAAAGAAGCGTGGCAACTGATGCAGGAAAGCCGCCACGCCGATGTAGATCAAGCATTTGGTTACTCGTGGCATAGTGCACCTGAAAAATAAAAGTAATTGAAACTAACCGTTCAACTTATGGCCCGGCTACCACTTCGCGTGACCGGCGGCAGCGGCGAGCGTTTACTTCGTTCATTGTGCGGCCGAGACGCTCGCCGCACAGTGATTACCTGGCGGCACACGCAATGAACTGATAAAACGCTCGCCGCTGCCGCCGGTCGCGCGAAGTCGTGGCTGGCCTGTTAGGGTTGGAAAAAAGCCGTGGTACCCTAGTTTTACATAGAGGCTCTTAAGCAGAAGGTCATGGGTTGCGTATATGTGCGAAATTACATTTAAAGTTTACCACGAGCTTTACGGTGAAGAAAAAAACCTGCACATACCTACCGCGTCCGCGTGGCTAGGCCGGGCAATTGCCGCCCAAGACCTCTCATTCTGAGAGGAGGCCAGTGCCCTGAACTAGAACGTATACACGCTGGGATGACATGATATTATCAGAAGTATGAGACAAGATGGACAGTATTCCCATACTTCTCTTCAAAACTTACTTTTTGACATTTAATTAAAGGTAAACCTAACCTATAGTCATATGACATTCAAATTCAATTCAGTGATAAATGTCAAAGTAGGCTCTCACTTTCTGGCATGAAGCGGAAGATATTTTAGTATAAAACAAGAGCGACATTTTATTGCAAACTAGCGACCCGCCTCGGCTTCGCACGGGAGCAATTATGCATGTATTAGACATATACATAAACCTTCCTCTTGAATCACTCTATCTATTAAAAAAACTGCATCAAAATCCGTTGCGTAGTTTTAAAGATCTAAGCATACATAGGGACAGACAGACAGCGGGAAGCGACTTTGTTTTATACTATGTAGTGACTAACGTCTCTCAATTGTTTTGCCTTCCCGGAACATCTCCACTAACACTTAAACTTTATGGTATGGTATTAAAGTTCAAATTGACTTTTAAGTATTATTACGAATCGTTTGTATGGGAGTGTAGAAAAGTGTTGTTTTTAGACTTTTTCAGGCAATTTTTTAAAATTTTCTCTCCGTAAGAACCATCCTCGTACTTCAAGGAATATTCTAAAAAAAGAATTAGCGAAATCGGTTCAGCTGCTCTCGAGATTTGCGCTTAGCAACACATTCAGCGATTCATTTTTATATTATAGATAGATATTAAAATATCAGTGTTCTTAAAATAGATTGTTTGTCGCTTAAACCAGTCTGTGATTATTTTATTTCATTTACTCGGAATGACCAAGACTGGTATCGACGTTCTTGATTAACATTGTGTGCCGGTTTCTCTTTTTACTTTTTGTGGAACTCTTTGAAGATGCCCTTTGCCCAGCAGTGGACGTCTTTTGGCTATGATGGTTACACTCAGAGATTAAGTTTTAAGGATTTTGCGTGTAAAAATCCCGATCTCGAGAGAATATCGAAATAAAAGCACACGGCGCCACGACGTACAAAATACGCGTTCTTGAATCTACATAAGAGCGCGCGCAGACAGAGCGCGGTCTGGAGTTCAGCGTTCCGCGTTCAGAGTTCTGCGTTCTTTCGAATGTACTAGGCCCCTTACGATAACGCACACAGCAGGCGGTCAGACAGCGGCGTTCAAACCGGAACGCCGCGTTCTTGCGTTCTTTTGCCGCCGAGACAGAGAACGCCGCGTTCACCAAGATGTCTGAAGTTACAAATACAGAAAAAGTGATCAAATTGGTTAGTAAAAAGAGATTATTATATGATTTAAGTCATGTACACTACAAAAATCGTGACAAAAAGCAGAAACTTGGATTGAAATGGCCGCGTCAAGGGATTCTTCTCGTGTTGTGTTAATTAGGTGCACCCAATGTTTTCTACTTTTTTAGTAGTTCTTCGAAAGATGAACTTTCTAGCGACATATGTTACACATACAAAAACATGGAACGCATGAATTTGACCGCCTCTTGTGTGCGTTGGAACTCTCGAGCGTTCAGAACGCAGAACTCTGAACGCGGAACGCGGAACTCCAGACGCTCTGTCTGCGCGCGCTCTTATGTATTTAAATATGTATCTATATAATATAATATAAGTAAAATTTACCTTCCAGAGACATACCAAATTACATTTAAGCCCACGCAACCGTTTTAGTGGGAAAAAGTAACACACAAATTTTCGTATTTTAATATTATATTAGTAGCATCCTATTAACAGTCTTTGATGCTCAAAAGACGCGTATCTCACTTTGACACGTACGACGTAAACGGCAGACACTCAAAAGGATTTACGCCTGCCGAAAACGACTGGAATATTAAAAACAAATCAAAAGAGCTGCGCGGGCGGCTTAGGTACATCAAATATTTAACGACTCAAGTAGGTTTTAGCACTCGGATGCCACTAAAACAAGAAAATTTCACTTATAATCGCTCTTTGAACGTAAAATGTAAATGTTTTAATCAATAAAGCTTGAGGCGGTGTTTTTTATTACGAGTATTTAGGTTAGTATTTTTTGGAGCAAATTGAATGGCTTGGCCTGAGATTAGGGTTTGAAACGGGTACCGAAAATACCTGTATTTACCGTAAGATCGGGTTAATTTGGTCATTGGGATTAATTCTGTTTAGATCTAAGTCTAATGATGAAATCCGCGAAAGAACTAAAGTCAATGACACAGCCGAAGAATTGCCAGACTCAAGTGGCAGTGGGCAGGGCACATCGCTCCTAGAACTGATGGCCGATGTGCCTCGAGCTGGAATCGAGTGGCGTCCATCGGACCAGAAGACGCAGTGTAGGTAGGCCTCCAAAAGGAGTGACGACCTACCTGGTTAATGTTGCGGGAACTCGTTGGATACGGATAGCGCAGGACTGATCTGTTAGGCGAGCCTTGGAGGAGGCCTATGTTCAGCAGTGGACATAGGCCTCCTCCAAGGTTCTTTCAGCTGAGATGGTGATGATGATGAGACTTAGTCTAGGTTCAAGATGGATCGACAACATGGGCCCTATTACATCAACAACAACATTACAATGTCAGTGACATGTCGAGAGACTGTTGTACCTACCCCTTCTAGGTACTTGGTTCTTGGCACCGAATGTGATAACAATTATATCGTGATACGAGAACGTTTTTTTCTAGTCGACATATTTGTGGATTTGTCGGTAAATCTCGACATGAGATTAAAGCTATGCTGCATTGCGTTACGATTGGGAATGTCTAAAAATAAATACCAATGGTTGTTATATTTTTTTTGTATAGAAAAGTCAATTTAAATGTTTGAATAAATAAATAAAAAAATAAATAAAATTATAAATTATAAGAAACTAATTTCAATATTTTTTCATTTAGTTCACTACTTTTTTCAAAATTAATTATTGATACTATCTTGCTTGATGGCGTCAGATTATAATTGAGGGATCCCACACAGTCAAATTTCTAAATCTAATGTTTACTTAATTATTTTTGTGTAGTGGTACATTGTAACTATTTAGTGTCACTTTACTGGCGCTGTCAGAGTGCTAGATGTCAGACAGCGGGTCCAAATCAAACTCCGTAGTTTAATCCACGCGTAAATTGTGAAGAATTCTAAATAATGCTATTCCACACCGACTAAAGTACAACATGGACCGTCTATCTATTAAATTTACTTCAATATTAAATGAAGGTCATTGCTTCTTTGATATGTAATAAATGCATTACATTACATTAAAATTAAATAACTACAGAAAACAATTCAAAAAGCATTTATCTCGAAATGGTTTTCGATTCATTACAAAAAAATAGACATAGACGCGTATGTCTTAATATTATTCGCATGTAATAATTTGTATTTATAGGTGTGACAATTGTCACGTTGGTATAGGGGTCTGGTATAGGTCGCAGTAACCACTTCGATGTCGCCAGCACAGGACCCATCGTTATGGCACTCCTTGGAGGAGGCCTTTCTTCAGCATTGGACGTCTTTTGGCCGATATGACGATTATGATGATGAAGTTTAATTTGAAATTATGGCACACATGTTTGGTTTAGCCGTGGTGGCCTAGTGGTTTGAACTATGGCCTCTCAAGCAGAGGGTCGAGGGTTCAAATCCCGTATCGCACCTCTGAGTTTTTCGGAATTCATGTGCAAAATTACATCTGAAATTTACCATGAGCTTTACGGTGAAGGAAAACATCGAAGACAGGCGAAGAAATTCAATGGTGTGTGTGAAGTTCCCAATCCGCAGTCCGCACTGATTTACGTAAGCAAAACGGCAGATATAGGTTAGTACATACAGTAATAGTTTTTTGCAATTATGCGTTGTTAAGCCCAAAGCATTCACGCGAGAACAAAGGGCTGGCTTTTAATTAATAATCGCTGGCGCCGATAAATCGCGAGATCAAAGGGACTTGAGGCTATGGTTCATGTGGTTATTGTATTAAAAGCAAGGTGTATAGGTTATTATTGTGTAATTCACATAATGCAAATTGATAGTGAAAATATCCGCGTGCGTGCGCAGTGCGCGTTTGGTAGCCGCCGTGACGTGTGACTCCGGGAAGAAGGGCTACGGATTAGCCCGAAACATGGCGAGTTAAATTCGTTTTAAGAAGAGTGATCTGTATATTTTCACTATGAGTGAGTCTCACGGTAGTTTCATGTTTAATGAAAATTGCATAGTTTCAGGAAGAAAAAAGAAAATACACTTATTTACGACAACACAAGACACATTAATATTATTACAAATAGCCAGCTTACCGGAGAGAGGGCAAGCCGCCAGACGAGCAGCTCAGCAAGGGTACTGATGATAATGATAATGACGATGTTTGTACTGTGTTACCCAGCGCTCGAAAGACAACAGATTTGATTGACAACTAATAAATTAACTTAAAACAGTTCCACCTCCCACGACGCTTCATTCGCTGGCCAGCAGTAAAACACTTTACAACGCACAAAGCCGCATTCCCCAAATTAACTCCACATCGCTACTATTGGAACTCACGAAAATTCATTAAATAGTGTCTCATCGAGTGTACTACCATTTCTCGGAAGTATTTTTCGCCTAATTTCACTTCCCAACCAACTTACTTACTTAAAGTACTTTTAGTTAGCAAATCAATGTTTTACCGAGATTCATTTAGAGAAATGGTTACTAGGCAAATTTTCTTACTTAAAGCATAACGTGCTACCCACTAAAATCGCAAACAGTGAACGAGTGAAGCGAGCGAGCAAGTTAGATCGGAGCGGAAGCGGCTCGGCATGGTTGGTTAGGTTCAAAGGCTAGGCCATTAGTGTTAGTTTTTAAGGCTCCATACCCAAATGGTGCCAACAGGACCTTATTACTGAGGCTCCGTTATCTGTCCGTCCGTTAGTCTGTTACAGGAATCTATCTCTTGAACTACTCAGCGGCAAATCTAACCGCCCACTTTACATACATGTTTCTAAGGAAGGAGGGCGATTAAATTTGCCGCTGAGTATATAATAGCTAGACACTTGAAATTTTCACCGGTTATGTCGTATTATATCATCATCATTCCAGTCTATAACGTCCCACTGCAGGACACAGGCCTCCTCTCGGACTGAGAGGGCATAGGCCGTAGTTCCCACGCGGGTCCCTGCGGATTGGGAATTTCCCACACACCATTGAATTTCTTCGCAGGTGTATGCAGGTTTCCTCACGATGTTTTCCTTCACCGTAAAGCTCATGCTAAATTTCGAATGTAATTTCGCACCCTCTGCTTGAGACGAAATAGGTCTAACCAATAGGCCACCACGGCTAGCAACAAATACTAAAAATAAAATAAATTTAAAAATTAAAGAGGGTCATACAAGAAACGTGTTCTTTCAGCGTTTTTAACTCGATCTTCATAATGACATTAACTAGATACTTGAAATTTTCATCGATTAGGTACGAATATCTGTGACTGCTTTTTTTTTAGCCTGTTATAGTGTGCCACTGCTGGGCAAAGGCCTCCCCTTTTTTCCGCCATTCGTCCCTATCGAGAGTATGCTCCTGCCACCCTACTTGATATGCGTCCAAGTCGTCCCGCCATGACAACAAAAACCTACGAGTCAAAGATCCGTACACAACTTTACTGGCCGAAATACAGGAGTAAGTGATACAGAAACGCAGAACCCCCAACTCTACCTACTAATTCTCTTCTCTACCGATTCCGATCACTGATCATGATACCTAATGGTACTAGAGATAAACTACGATAGTTAACATGGCCCGCCCCTCCACATTACTATTTCCTTACTATTTCAATGTGTTTAGTCACATATTTACGAAATATTTTTTATTTAGTATTATCTGCTTTTTTTTTGACGCCTGTCTCAACACGCACACATGCGTTGAAAGTTTTGGTGTGCTTATAAATACTTTCACAATACATTGAAGACTTCTTGATTTGTGGAGGGGCGGGCCATGTTATCCTAGATTATCTCTACGCGACGGGGATACAGTACGCTAAAATTATACAAATGTGATGATGGACTCGCCCTAGAGACCCTGGTGTGCGTTTTGATATTTGCCAGACTAGCCTCATGAAAAAGAGTGTTGTTACGATGGGTCCAAAGCTATTTAATAAATTACCTAGTGATATGAAAAACAAGACCCAGAGTCATTTTAAAAGCACTGTTGTTTAAACTGCTTGTGGACAAATGTTATTATGATGTTAATGATTACCTTTGTGATTTTGATATTGATGTTTGATTAATTTTATTATTTATCTATTGCTACTTTTGACTTTCGTAATTTATCACTATTTTTGTTTTGTATTTGCTTGTTTGCGTATTGTTTGTTAATGATAATGATAATTCTAGATGAAATCCATAATATTGTATAAATAATTAAGCCTTAAGTTTTTGACATTTGCACTGAATTTTATGTATTTTCTTTTTAAATTATCGTATGCCAAAAGGTACATCATAGCCGAACCACTTTGTAATGCCTATCATCTGTACAAAATCTACCTGTGATGACGAAATAAAAAAATTGAAAAATTGAATTGAATTGACTCAAGATAGAGTTCAACTTCATTAATATTTTAAAATTTTACAGTGTTTAATGCAAAAAAGCTGCTTCATTCAAAATAATATAAGGTACTAAAAGCCCGTACTGTTTCCGCTGCCAGAGAGTTGTCTTCCTGGGCACTAATCGAGAGCCTGTATAAATCAAGTCCTAACAGAAATCGGATGTCAGGCGCTAGGTCCTTGAATTACAAGTAGGTCGTCTGGGAGTAATGTTATACTAAGACTTTCATCTGTTTTTAAATGGGATTTGAGAGTAGAAAAGTTTTTGTTCAAAATTCTATTTTAAATACAAGCTTTTTTGCTGAATGCACTTTTTGCCCCTGGTAACTAAAGTACTTGTCAAGACAAATCAAACAAGCTCTTATTACAGAGTTCGTATGGCCACCCTCCAGCTTCATCATCAGATCAGCTCCATGTGATAATAATATTGCAGTGTCATCGGATTTATACATGCATGCAAAACTTCCGTTCAATCGGTTGAAGATATCTACTTCAAATTTGAGTTGAAAGATTCCACTCAAACAAAAATACCTACATTCATCATCATAATCATCATTTCAGCCGAAAGACGTCCACTGCTGAACATAGGCCTCCCCCAAGACTCGCCAAACAGATCGGCCTACCTACATTGCAAGTTGATAAAAAGTTTGTAAAATGTGATTAATGCCACCAATGAATGAAATGACCTATAGCCTCTCAAGTAGAGGGTCGTAAGCTCAAACCCGAGCTTGCACCCCTGAGTTTTTCAAAATCTATGTCTGTAATTACTTTTTATATTTATAATGAGAAAACCTTGCACACATGTGAAGAAATTTAATGGTGTGTGTGAAATTCCCACTCTGCATTGGAACTGCGTAGAAACTACATCCCAAGCCTTCTGATTTTGAGTGGAAGCCTGCGCCTTGCAGTGCATGTATATAGGCAGGAATGATAATGATAATGACAAAAAAAGTTGAATATACGTCTTCGTAAGACGTACGAGGGAACTTTGCTAATAATATGATTAAATGTACCCGAATTGTTGTTTTGCTCCATATGTTACAATGATTGAATGACTTGTTAACGCCCAGCACAAACCCTTGGACCAAGAAATATGAAATCTTGCAAAGAGGTTTCCTTTATGTGGTGTTGGCCAAGTTTCTTGCGTCACATTTTCTTAGAAATGATGGTCTCTGCGAAAAAGCTGATATGCTAAAAAATACACGTAAGTGCCGGGTCTTCATGGTTTCACATAATTTAACAAGTCATAATGTATCATTCTTCATAATCAACGTTGGTCATAAAGTGATTTATTTTTGAAAATAATCACCTTTATAACACAACTATTTTTTTTAATACAGTAGGTACGCTATTCGCGACTATTCCAGCGTCACTATCATCTGGGCTCTGGGGCCATGGAACCCTGTTTACGGACCTCTCGTTCGCTCTTGGGAGATTACTGGATCTCTCACTCGCACTCTGGAATACACATCGCACAAGCCAAAGCAGATCGGAATTATTTCCAAACATAACTGTCCACTTGAGTCTGGCGATTCTTCGAGATATGTCGGTGACTTTAGTTCTTGCGCGGATTTCTTTTTCTAATGCGATCCCGAAGAGAAACTCCGAGCATAGCCCTCTCTGAGTAACTTTAAGCTTTCTTATGAGGCCCATCGTTAGCAAAAAGCAAAAAGCAAAAAGGTTCTCGAATGGCATCCACGGACCGGAAGACGCAGTGTAGGTAGGCCTCCAACAAGACGGAGTGATGACCTGGTTAAGGATGCGGGATCGCGTTGGATGCGGATGGCGCTGGACCGATCTGATTGGCGAGCCTTGGGGGAGGGCTATGTTCAGCAAGTGGACGTCTTTCGGCTGAAATGATGATGATCCCGGTCCATGTTTAGAATCATTAATTTTAAACAGTTTTCACTCTGATATTAAATGATCATATCTTTGTGGTGTGGGATCATAGAATTACTCGTATTTGTAACCTGTGTGAACCACAGACCTGTGTGATAGTAGGGGTTCTTTTACGGACTGAAATCCTTTATGACCGTAATAAAAATTTGGCCAAATAAAATATCAGTGTAACATCCTGTTTACTGTGGCTTTTATTGCGTGACGCAGGCGCCGGCTCCGATTCTAATCACGCTGTATATTTACTGAGTGGTGGCGGTGGCTAACAGATGGCGGTGTTTAGATGCGGTTGTAAATTCTACATCGCGATGGCTAATGGTTCCTTGAGATAAGCAGGGAGTAAGCAGGGCTCGAAATACCGATATTTTCCAGAAGCGGTATCGTGGTCTTACTCCAGGAACCGGTAGTCTCGGTACCTGTACAGGGTACAGGTAGCCAGCATAGGTACGAATGGTACGATAATGATACCGATATCTTGGGAATCGGTGAATTTATGTAATTTAACGGTTTTAAGAATTTAAAATACCGGTACTCGAATGTGGGTGTGGAGTGAACGTGGGAGAAAGAGAACACAATAACTCGCATCGCACCGCTCTAAACGGCAACGTCACATACACGTCTAAGAACCATTACAGTGAATAGGTTATGTTGACGCCGCCATCACGTTCTTTTTATGAGCTGTCAAAACACAATTCTCACTTATAGTTTGAATGGAAATAACAACTTATGACGTCACTTGTTCGCCTACTCAATCAACTAACTATTTATTTGTTTTAAAGCAACAAAAAATCTAATTTTGCAGTTAGTCGAAAATTATTCTGGTTTTCAGGGCTAAAATAAAGCGTTTTTTTACTGGAGTCGTACCTTCGAATTACTCTTTAGTGGCGTCAATTATACCGGTATTTTTCTTTACTTGTTCTCTGGAACGGAAACGTTGAAAACGCCAAGCTCTGACCATCGGACCCCGGCGAGACGGAAGTGCCTCGCATACATCTAATATGTAGGGAGATTTCAGAAATAGCCACATCATGGTCAGCATTCCTTTGAGCATTCCCCAAATGTACAGCAGCAACGTTACTGTTCTGCTCCTGCATAGTTCAAATACTTCGTCGGCTGACATACCATTTGTCATGTCCTACTTATAGCCAAAAATCCTACAGTTACGCGCTAATATGCACCTATCTGTTTTTTTTATAAAAATGTGACATAACTTTTTCTTAAAAATTTTATAACTTTTTTGGTGATGTTTTTTTTTCTAACTGTACTTGCATTGTCATCTTATTTCCGTAATATCGGTACCAAATTTCAAGTCATTTCGATCACAAGAATAAGGTGAAATTTAAAAGCAAAATACACAACAATCACGACAGTGGCAGTATTGTTATTCATCATTGCCATCCCAGTCTAATATATGTATGTATATGTATGTATCACGTCCCACGTCGCAGGGCACTGGCCTCTCAAAATGGGAGGGGTTGGGCCGTAGTTCCCACGCGGGCCCAGTGCGGATTGGGAATTTCACACGTATCATTGAATTTCTTTGCAGGTGTGCAGGTTTCCTCACGATGTTTTCCTTCACCGTAAAGCTCATGGTGAATTTCAAATGTGCTTTCGCACATAGATTCCAAGAAGACAGGCCTCCAACAAGATGGAGCGACGACCAGGTTAAGGTTGCGGGTTCGCGTTGGATGCGGTTGGCACGAGACCGATCTGTTTGGCGACCAAAATAATAAAAAAGTTTATATTTGCGTAAAATCTCCTTAAAAAGTCCTTGTCCTGTTTTAAAGTGACAAAAAATGGTCAGGTTAGGCAGGCATGCGCCCTAGATCTAGCTGCTAAGTGGCTAAAACAACAACAGACCTCAACGAATAATCCCCCCACCTCCCATCGTCCTACCTGCCTCACGGCGTACGGACGGAATCGCGGGAGCTGCGCGCAGTACCTACTTGCTCTTTCCCGTGCGCAGTTTCTTGACTCCCTACAAAACTACCTCACCGACCTCAATGAACAGTAGACTCACCAGGTCCTGGCGACGGGCGCGTGGCAGACGTAGATGTATCGCTGGACGGCCAGCGCCAGCGTCAGCCAGATGCTGGCCGTGTGGAACATCGCTGGGATCACCTGCAGACAACAAGAGTAAACTGTAATGGACTACGCTCAGCCATTGAGCACCATAGTCTAAGATTCGTACTAGAGGCGACCATCACCCTTTTGTTTGATAGAATATGAAAAATACAATAAAATAAAAATAAAAAGCCAGTCAAATAAACCGCCCAGGATCGTACCAGGCGCAAAGGTGACCAACACACTAGCCGCATTTCCCCACTGAACCGCGATGGACAACCTTTGCACCAGAAACGGCCCAGAGCGATGGTCAAGACCTCTCTCACGAAGACGGCGCCAACTTCTTTAAAAAAAAGTATTGCCTCGGAACCCCAACAACCAGTCGTCTCCACCGCAAGAGGAACAAATAAAATAAATAAATATTAAAAATAAATATTAGAGGACACTCTTACACAAATCGATCTAGTTCCAAACTAAGCAAAGCTTGTACTATGGGTACTAGACGACGATAATAGTAGATTGTTCAACAAGGGACTAAAACAAGCCACAATGACACGAGATATTTAGCCACCCGAGCGATAGCGAGGGAGGCTATAATTCGAGTTGTCATTATGGTAGTTTAGTCCCGCGTTAAACACTCTACTTTTCACTTTGAATGCGAGGAAAAAAACGACGTACAAAATTACTTTTTTTACAACGTATGCTCAATACGAGCAATGGACATCTGTTCAAAATTCAAATAGCAAAAAAAATACCGCTGTCTTTTCTTTTCTTTTATATTTTTTTGTAAAGTGACGCTTTAAATGATAATAATAATAATAATAATAAATAATTTATTTGTCAAACATAGGTAAAATAGATGGTACAATGATCAAAGAACTTGTATCACTATGCTGCGCCCAAGGGCATACAAATATGAATATTCACATTCAATCATGCACAAATCAATATACTTATAGTCTAAAAATCTGACAAACTATCACGCATATACTCATCCAATGAATAAAAAGCTTTATCCGCCAAAAAGTTAAAAAGTTGTTTTTTAAAATCATGAACATCCTCGGTCAATCAGTATATTCTTTGGAAGCTTGTTGAAGATCTTGGATGCCATGCCGAATACGCTTTTGGCAAGTAGTGCTGTTTTGTATGGTCTTGTGTTTATTTTAACTTTTTGGCGAGCACTTCTTAAAACAGGAAATTGGAAATGCTTGCATAATTAGCCAACAAATTCTAACATAAAGACTATGTTAAAACTAGTTGGACTATGCATGTAAGAATGATAATTGTTCATTCATTAGAATCGGCAAATAAATTAACCTAATTGATCTAAGTTCACACACAAAATATATTGTTAACTGAAACACTTACCCGTGAATAAAGAAACGACTTATTAAGTTTATTTTCTATATGCCAATTCTTTGTTAAATTATATCTAATTATACTTTCTATTTACTATTAAATGCAACTGACATCGCATTATTTTGAAGTCACGCCATATTAACATTCAAACGTAACTGCTCTATCTACCGTACACTCCAGCACTGCTTTGCCGACAGTGCGGATTGCTATTTTATCGACAGAGCAGGGAACTGCTTTGCCGACAACGTTTTTAAAAAAAAACAAATTAAAAACACCTAAGCTAAAGGAAATCTTTCTATACGTGCAAAATAAAATCAATTCATCTTTAATATTTTATAATTAAATAGATTAATATTCGTAATTATTCAATGTGTTTCACGAAATTATTATTTTTTAAATATTTTTTATACAGTTGTCATTTTGAGGTTATTTCCACGCCCTAAAGGCTTCCACAGACCGAAGCGCAGGGCGCTACAGTGCGTCCGCAGCGCGCTTCGGTCTGTGGAAAGCTTTGAAATTGTCTATACCCAGTTACTGAATATGGCGATAATCCTCCATTCACAAACACCGTGATTGGCAGTTTAGGGGTTTTCATAGTCAATTAAAAAAATTTTACTTTAATCCCTTGAGATCAAAAAAGAGCTTTAGTCCCGATATGCAGAGACTAAAGTAACATTTTAAGAGCATGAGAAGTGAAAACACACTTATACAGGGTTATTTTTAATTCACTGACATCCTCTTAACCCTGAATTCCTATCACTCAAACAAATGTTTTTTGTTTTACGACTTTTTAAAATGAAGCACTTTTTTCCCCATACAAATACACAGAGTATCGTAAAAATAAGAGGAAATCTCAAATTTTCAAAACGTTATTACACCAAAAATATTAAGTTATGACAAAAGCCGTAAAACAAAAAACATTTGTTTAAGTGGTAGGAGTTTAGGGTTAAAAGGATGCTAGTGAATTACAAATAACCCTGTATATAGATAAATAAATACTTAAATACATAGAAAACATCCATAACTCAGGAACAAATATTCGTGCTCATCACACAAATAAATGCCCTTATCGGGATTTGAACCCTCTTGCTTTGTAGGCAGGGTCACTACCAACTAGGCTAAAGCGGTTGTTATAATAAATAATTCGCCAGTGCTGAGTACTTCTCGCGTTTTTTAAGGGCTGCCATTTTAGCAGCTGTTCTCCCCATCCTCGAGGTGCAACCAAGGTGTGAAAAGGCAAAAGTACAATCCGGTACAATCCGGGGCTGTTTATTTGACTGACTTTTATTTTTCGTTTTATTGTATTTGTGAGTCTAGAGAACTTGTAAAAATAAAACAATAAAATAAACATTGTAACATCTGCACAACGGTAATCTGAGCAAATAAATTCTTTGAATAAAATGTTTCCATAATACAGGAACATAGTATTGCAAAACAAATCTCCAGAGAGTTGGCTAAAAAATTCCTGACCAGACAATGATTAATTAATAATAAATAAAAGTCCAGGGAGTGATAGTAAATATGGCCTTTTCTTATTCTGTCCACGACCCATCAACCAAGTTTTGTGAGCTCTTCACAAAAATTCAAGTGTACTCGTAAGTCCAATGCGTACCAATTTTAACATAATGAAAATTTATCACAGACTATAAAAGTTAGCGCTCCAAAGTACTGCTTTAAGCTCAATTGCCTGGAAGTTATCTCAAGTCTTTAACTCAAAAATGTGTTTAAATTAGAGCCATTCCTCTAACGTCGTTCGTGAAAGCATGATGGTGATTTCAAATTAGAATCAAGAGTGATTTTATTTTTATCTACTTCTATAAGGATATTATGAGCGGAGGCCTTTTTGTCTGGTGCATTCGGAATTGCAACCGTTTTCATCAGTTCTTCCTATCACACGGTACAAGGTGAGATAAATTAGTAGCGACGAAATATCTTGGTATCTATAATTTTTGTCATTATCATTATCATGTTATATGGTATTAAAGGAATTATTGGCGGAAGACGCGGTGTAGGTAGGCCTCCAACAAGATGGAGCGACGACCTGGTGAAGGTGGCGGGAACGCATTGGATGCGGATGGAGCAGGGCCGATTTGTTTGGCGAACCTTGGGGGAGGCCCATGTTCAGCAGTGGACGTCTTTTAGTACGTTTAGTTTCAAAACTTGAATTTCGTCAAGTGTATTTTTTTCTTATTTCCCTAAATTATTTACGTGCTTTTTAGACTTAGCAATTAGAAAACACAACTACCTGAAGATTTTGACTCCTTTTAAATTATTTGCCGATTCCGAATTCGAATAGGACGCCGTCTGTCAACTGTCAATATCCGTTGAGGAGGGTAAGTCGCTGACAAGCTGAAGTGAAGCCTGTGGCGTTCGCGATAAAATCGAAGATTGATTGATTTAGTGTTTTTTTCTTTTGTGCAAAGTGTACGTCAGACTGACGAAGGACGTTATGCTAGGTTTGATGGGTGTTTGGTTTAAGGCTGCTATAGTCAATCTGCGGCCCTCCAACCTTGTATGAGAGTGGCCCGCTAGGCCTCTGTTGCACATACGTTTCAAGTGCTATTCGTCTTCTGTATATACAAAAATAAAAGTCCGGACTGATTGACTAACTTACTCTCTCACCCTAAAAGCCTAGCCCAAGAAGGCTCTAGAAGGCTAAAATTTTACGAACAGGTTCCCTTCATGATGTAGGCAAGGAATAAGGACGAATTTGTTGGTATTCCCACAGCATGGGAATAAACGAGAATAATAATGTTCTATATTTCATACTAAATACAAACTGAAATATAGATGCACAGAAAAAACCCCAGAAAAAAGACCAATGCTGGGAATCTAGCCCAGGTCCTCAGCATTCCGTGCTGCGTGCTAAACCCCTACACCACTGGTCTAGAGATCAGACACGAATCTTTCCTATACATCATACATTTCAGTCTGCTAAATCATCACCTTATGCAGTGACAAGCGCACATCTATGTTACACCCTCTATCGAGAGATTTCAACACTCCTTCGGAACTAACCGCTCCCCTGGACAAGAGATGGCGCTACTGTGCAACTTTAAACATCTGCACATCTGTGCATCTATATTTCAGTTTGTATTTAGTATGAAATATATGATTTCACGGGATGACCGAAAAAGTAATAAAAAAACAAGTTGAAAAAATAAATACATAAAGATACTTCATAGCTAACTTGTATAATAATGTTCTAATCAGAGTGGCCCTGTCCCTGTAACTATGATTAAGTACTAGACTCTTCAAATTTGCAATGCAAAGCAAAAGTAAAAAACCGATTTCAGAATTTTGGAAAATCCCATAAGATAAGGAAAAAAATGGTATACTAACTGGCACCAAAAGATGATGATAATGTATTTTTGGATTTCTAAGAAATGGATGAATGAATGGATGGATGAATGGATTTGAAAGATATGAAGAAGCTTTACCACAAATTTGAATTCTGCGAAGGCGAAAGCTAGTTGTACAGTCGGCCAAAAATATGGTCTACCCCCCTACGGTCGAAGTTCATTTGCACGTCATGATACAACGAGGTCGATTTTCCCTTGCAATAACATGATGACAGTGACTTAGGGATATTAAGATGTCACAGAAACTTTTGTCAAAACTGGTAGACCACTTTCTTGGTCGACCGTAGTATTTGTAATTTTTTAACCCCCGACACGAAAAAAGGGGTGCTATAAGTTTGACCGCTATGTGTGTGTGTGTCTGTCTGTCTGTCTGTGGCATCATAGCTCTTAAATGCGTGAACCGAATTGAATGCATTTTTTTTATTAGAAAGCAAGTTTCTTGGCAATGTTTCTTAGATATGTTTCATCAAAATCGGTTCAGCCGTTCCAAAGTTATCAGTTCTTTTGTTAGCTGCGGAAGGGATCTTAGACGTATAATGGGGGTTTTTAAAATTTTTAATTTATAGTTATTGTATGAGGAAGTTAAGAGGGTTTATACCTGCTGAGCTGGCAACGTTGCATTTTTGATAGTTTTTCTCGATTATTTCATAAAAATTGAATGAAAATTAAAAATGTTTTGTATACAAATTGTTCTGATATATAAGTTAATGTGTCTATTGCAATAATATTAGGGGACAATCTTACACAAATCGACCTAGTCCCAAACTAAGCAAAGCTTGTACTATGGGTACTAGACGACGATAAACATACTTATATAGATAAATAAATACTTAAATACATAGAAAACATCAAACTCAGGAACAAATATTCGTGCTCATCACACAAATAAATGCCCTTACCGGGATAATAATAATTCGTGATAGACTTTCATCTTCTTTAAAAACGAACAAATTATTACCTAACGGTTTTTAAAGAAAATAAAAGTCTTATCACGAATTATTATTGCAGTAGACACATTAACTTATATATTAGAACAATTTGTATACAAAACATTTTTAATTTTCATTCAATTTTTATGGAATAATCGAGAAAAACTAACAAAAATGCAACGTTGCCAGCTCAGCAGGTATACACCCTCTTAACAATTTGTCAATTTGTATTTTGGACGGCCGATGTTAGGTTGTTAAACCGATACCAGAAGACGTGGTGTAGGAAGGTCCCCAATAAGATTGGCGTACGATCTGATCAAGGTCGTAGAAACCACTTTGGATGCGTTGTGGAACTTTTCGGGGCAGGCCTCTGTCCAGCAGTAGATGTCTTTTGCCTGATAAATGATCATCATCATCATCCCAGCATATATACGTCCAACTACAGGGCACAGGCCTCCTCTCAGAATGAGAGGGCTTGTGCCATAGTTCCCACGCGGGCCTAGTGCTGATTGGGAACTTCACACACACCATTGAATTTCTGCGCAGGTGTATGCAGGTTTCCTCTCGATGTTTTCCTTCACTGTTAAAGTTCATGATAAATTACAAATCTAATTTCACACATAAATTCCGAAAAACTCAGAGGTGCGAGCCGGGATTCGAACCCACGACCATCTGCTTGAGAGGCCATAAGTCAAACCACTAGGCCACCACGGCTATATGATAAATAAATAAAAATAAATAAATAAATATTAGGGGACAATCTTACACAAATCGACTTAATCCCAAACTAAGCAAAGCTTGTACTATGGGTACTAGACGACGATAGACATACTTATATAGATAAATAAATACTTAAATACATAGAAAACATCCATAACTCGGGAACAAATATTCGTGCTCATCACACAAATAAATGCCCTTACCGGGATTCGAACCCAGGACCTCTTGCTTCGTAGGCAGGGTCACTACCATCTAGGCTAAAGCGGTCGTTAAATGCTGATGAATTTAATTTTCCACAGGAGCAAAGCATCGGGCATACGCTAGTCTTAAATAAAATTGTCTCCAATTCTAAATTATTTAAAGTCCAGTAAGCCCTGGCCGTTAACAAAGGACATTGTCTCTGCAAATAACACGATTTAAAATAAAAATGCCGTTTTCAAACAAAAGTAAATTGACTTTTTCAATTTCATCGCACAAATTGATTTTGAAAGATACAATTGAATGTTAAAGAATATCGTTGAATTTTACGGAAAGTTATTAAATAAGTTTGTTAAATAGAGATGGGACTGTTCACTGAGATATTTTTGGAAAGTTTTATTCTTTTTTTCTGTAACAGGCTTAATTCTATTTTTAAAATGAATCACGAAATTACAATGAAACTACTTAAAGGGTTCTACCTACAAACGTTACAACCGCTGCCCTTTTTTCTGTCGTGCCCAATCTATATATTGAAGAAATGAGCGATAGTTAGGTACTCATAACATCAAATTTAATAAATTGTACCGCAAGCACTCGATTTGTGTGTGTTCTTACAGTGTGGAGGTGGAGGAACTGCATGAACACGCATTTCTTACATAAACGTAACTACTATCGTAAGGTCGCGGGTGAGCAAAGTAATTGTTTCAGTTCATTATTATGGACCTCCGCAAAGTAACGCCTGATTCAATAAGTTATGTTATATCATGATCCGTGTCGTTAACTACATGTATATATATCATACACATACATCATATAGATGGAGCTGAAGAAGTTTTACTTCAGTCGTGTGGTCTAAAGCACACTCGGTTTTTCACTACCTATGTTGACATGTAATGTAAATGTGAAGTATTCGTTAATTAAATACAACGCTTTATCTTTAAGCCATTGATATAACTTAAATCTAAATAATATGATACTGCATAGATTCGGCGAAATATACGCGTCACTATCTCGGAGTAATCGATATTGCCACAGTCGTCTGTCTGCATTGTTTAAATTTCATTACGATTTTTCATAAATTCTCAAATATTTTCTAGAGAAATATTTACCGTCGCGACATTGATAAATTGATTTAGAGTTTTATCTTAGTTTGGTGACTGAAAATATGTGTTTAATATCATGGAGTAATGACAAAACCACGCCAGAATTGTAAGCTTATCCAGCAAAATACAAAGAGAAAATAAGGCCTCAAGTTATCATCCATCATCATCCCAGACTATATAAGTCCCACTGCAGGGCACAGACCTCCTCTCAGAATGAGAGGGCTTGGGCTTGAGTTCCTACGCAGGCCCAGTGTGGATTGGGAACTTCACACACACTATTGAATTTCTTCTCAGGTGTGCAGGTTTCCTTTCGATGTTTTCCTTCATCGTCAAAAATTCCAAAAAACTCAAGGGTGCGAGCCCGGGGTCGAACCCACGACCCTCTTCTTGAGAGGCCATAGGTCAAACTCCTAGGCCACCACGGCTTAGTTATCTAAAATCCACCATTTTATTACTATTATTATTATTGTTTAATTAATTAATTACTAATGTATAGGTACTTTTTAAAGCTTTTTTTTTGTTTTTTTTAGTGCAGAAAGACGTAACCGCCCTCGGCGCAGCCAATTGGCGCGAGGTGGTGCAAAATAGGGAAGAGTGGCGCTCTCTGGTGTCGGAGGCCAAGATCCTCTTTGGGTCGTTGAGCCAGTGTAGTAAGTAAGTATAGGTACTTTTAAAACTTTCGTACACTAGTGGACTATGTCTGCAATAAACTGGTTCAAGAATAAAAAAACCGGCCCAGTGCGAGTCGGACTCGCGCACCGAGGGTTCCATACAAATTTATATGTATCTATGAACATCCAGTCTTAGCAGACCCCTGCTCCTAAGCAAAATGTGCGCAGTGTGGGATCATTGTAGATTGGTTCTGATATAGACAGACAGACAAAAAAAATTATGCTTTTGGCAATTTTTCCTTTATCTGTGCTATAAGGCCTTGCTTTGTACCAAATTTCAAGATTCTGAGTTCACGGGAAGTACCCTGTAGGTTTTGATTCTCTTGCGAGTGTCGAAAATGTGCGTTGGTTACTGATATAGACAGACAGACAAAAAAATTTATGCTTTTCGCAATTTTTCCTTTACCTGTGCTATAAGACCTAGCTTCGTACCAAATTTCAAGATACTGAGTTCACGGAAAGTACCCTGTAGGTTTTAATTCCCTTGCGAGTTTCGAAAATATGCGGAAATTTGCGTCATAAACGACTGTATCTTTGATTGCGTTGGCTTAGATGTTTGATTTTTTCACAGCTCCAAGGGACAGTAGACTTGAGTATTTGATATAAATTTCAGCTTGATACCTCCACGCGTTCCTGAGAAAAAGGGTCTTGAAGAAGAAGAAAAGAAGAAGAAAAATATTTATTACACAAACTAAAAATTTACATGAAGCAGTATCCGGTGGACCCCAAACTAGGCTGAGCCTGTATCTTGGGACCCGTTGAGTTGGATAATAAATGTGGAACGCTTCACGATTTTGCGTGTCATCCTTGCGCAGGGGCCATGCTAATCTTCTCTGTATCGTTCCAATTTTAGTATATGTACTGCCGAAGCAAGTACAAACAGACAGACAGACGGACGGACGGACACACGGACGGACGGACAACAGAGTGATCCTATAAGGGTTCCGTTTTTTTCCTTTTGAGGTACGGAACCCTAAAAACGGTCTAAATTCCCAAAAATATACCTCCTTTGGCAGGCAATATGTAGCTGCGGAAAAAGAAGTCGCTCGTTTATTACGCTTGCCTTCGCAATCACTATTTCTTTCTGTCAAACGGTATAAAATAATGACAGAAAGAGACGGTAAAAGCGAAGGCAAGCGTCAGAAGCGTTAGACAATACGGCCTCTGGATAATAAACGGCGATGTTTATCAAAAAGAGTGTTTACAGAAACGTTTGCTGCCTTTCATAAGGAAGCACGACTCACCACCGCTGTTTTGGCCAGATTTAGCTAAATATTTGCCGTTACGCAAAACCAGTGATGGAGCGGTACGATACAAACGGGATCGTGGTAGTACCCAAAGTATGCAACCCGCCAAATAGTCCAGAACTCCGGCCTGTTGAAGAGTACTGGAGTATTATGAAGGGAATTTTAAAAAACCGGCCAAGTGCGAGTCGGACTCGCGCATGAAGGGTTCCGTACAATTATCTATAAAAATCATGTAAAATAGGGTGTCCAGAAATGAGAGATAGGGTGGTTTTTGGGAGCTTATAATTCGAAGCCGATTGCTCGGGAATAGACAGACATACTCTCAAACCTTAATTTATATACATAACTATATACTAGCGCCACCACAAAATGTGCGCAAAATTAGAACTACTGAGGTGATTGGTTGGTTGTCAACCGGCATCGTTAATTAGCAAGCCATCTAGTTCGGCAAATACATTGTAGATGGCGCTGTAATAAACAAATCATGTTTGTTGTATGGGAGCCCCCTTAAATGTTTCTTTAATTCCATTTTTTAGTATTTGTTGTTATAGCGGCAACCAAAATACATTATCTGTGAAAATTTCAACTCTCTAGCTATCATGGTTCCCGAGATACAGCCTGGTGACAGACGGACGGACGGACGGACGGACGGACGGACGGACAGCGGCGCCTCAGTAATAGGGTTTCCGTTTTTACCCTTTGGGTACGGAACCCTCAAAAGAAAGGCGGGAAGTACAATCGGTCTCTGAGCTACAAAAATATGGACATGGACGTTTAAACGGTGTCCTAATGAATGGTGCAAAGTCTTATGAGCCGTGTGCGTAGGAAAGTTGGAAGTATGGCTTACTGTGTAGACAATAACTAAAATAGGAAATATTATTTTAATTTGTCATTAAATGTGGAAAATATTATGTAGTTATTTATTGTTAAAATTATTTAGTTTTAATCTTTGTGTGCCCCAGTTTTGGCGTGTTCAACCTTTACATGGGGAGTTACCTTGAACTACTAGTTTGTGTTTATTTTAAATCAAAGCTACATTAAAGTCTTTCACCGCTGCAGTATGAAATCCCAATGCAGAAAATCTTGGCTAGCCTTCCTCCTAGCATCATCTTCGAATATATAAAAATCTCGTGTCACGGTGTTTGTTATCAAACTCCTCCGAAACGGCTTAACTGATTTCTATGATTTCTTGTCTATATTTGGTAGGTCTGAGAATAGGGCGTAGGCTATCTTTAAGGTCCCTGCGCCTTGTAAGGCCCATTTTTTGCAAAACTTCAATAAATCAAAAATAAAAACATATTTCTGAAATCTAATTTTACTACAACTTTATTCATAAAAGAAAAAAAAAACAAATACTTAAAGGTAAAGACTAAAACAACTATTAAATTAAAATAACTAAAACAACCTAATTATAAAAGAGAGGTGGGCCTCTTGGCATGGTGCCCATCACGCAGGCAGCATTCCCGCGCTGAACTGCGATTGCGATTCTTTGCGCGAGAAAGCTGCCGGCGCGAGGGTTGCCTGTTGCCTCTCTTAACCTATTGCTGAGCTCTCTGTGTAGCTCCAGTGCACCCTTACCCCAAGGACCTAGAGTCTCGACGCCGAAAGGAAAGAAATGATATTGGGCGCCGAGACAGCTATATTTTGTGACCTTGAGGCGTTCCCGGGCGTCTGCCGCCGCCCCCGCACGTTTGGTAGTTGCTGCTAGGTAGGACGCCGCCAGGGTGTCTGTACAGGTGGCGTCCCACACCAGCGCACGGCCAGTCTTCCAGGGTATCAACGACAATCCATCAGGGCGCTTGCCATCGCTCCGCACAATCTGGGGCTCCAGAGCAGTGGGAACGTCGGCACTAACGAGCGCCCTTCTGAGAATGTCGTTGAGAGCGGCGTGGCGGGACAGGCGGCCGGCACCCGAGGAGCAGGAGAGGCCATGGTGGCCGAGTCGGTCCACTGGAGCCCCACAAGAAACACAGTTATGACTTGTACAGATCCCAACTCCCAGCCGGAGACCAGCAGCTATGTGTAGAGTGTCTGGGTTGATAAAAGTTCCAGTGTTGGGCGAGGGGTATGCATGGAGCCAGTAACCAGATTCTGGCTTGGATACAGCTAACAGTCTGGCCCGGTCCCTGCCTGTTGAAGGTTCTATTAATGTCTGTAAGGTGGCGACGGAGGCTATTGTATATTGTATATTTTACTACAATATTCCTCAATTATTTGTGAATAAAATCACTATAAAAGTCAACAAGTGAAATCAAATTTCTCAAAGAAAATAATCATTTTTAAAAACCTCGAATATGGGCTGTTTAAGGAACATAGGTACTTATCTTGGCCCAATTTTAAACACGTAATTTCTAAATGCTATCGTAACAAAAAATATGTTTATACATTTAACTTCACGCATAATATGAGTTTCTCAGGTAATCAGTCTCTTACAATGTATTTTTTGGTCACAAATGGACAGTGGGCCATCTTGGGCTTAGCAAAACTTAATGTACCAAAAAAACAGAAAACTCTGCATAAAATATAATAAAAACAACGTTTTTCCTCTGATTATTCTAGTATTTTTGTAACCATAAATAAAAAATAACGTTCTGGAGTCATAAACTTTTTATTACAATTTCAGTGGGCCTTATTAGGAGTATAGAAAAAATCCTGCGGATACTGATCATAGCTGCTGCTTTACATTATGTCATATAGTGCTTTTTTACAGCTTCAATGGCTGATTGAAGTTGTTGTCCAGTTCATTCACCACGTCGCTTCTATTGTTTCCATTTATTGTATCTAAAAACAAATCAAACTGCAATTTTAAGATAAAAAAATATGAAATCTATAGTCCTAATAAGGCCCATACCAACGGGCCATCTTGGGTGTTCGTGTGGTGGGCCTTTATAGGCCGTTTTCTCGGCATCGAGGATTATTTTCATAAATTAAAAATTAACAAAAATATAAAAAAACACTTTCCTTCATAGAAATGCCCTTGAAACTAAGTAACTCTGTACTTAAAAGAAATACGAAAACAGTTTGTTTTTTTAAAGAAATAAGTAGAAGTTCGTGATTGTGAGGTTAGCAATCGTAAGCCATTTGCAACCTCTGCACTGACAAACTGTCCACCACTACAAAGATGGCTGCTTCCACCATTTGATTTGAACTTGCAGTTATGTCTATGGCTTTAACCGAACATGGGCACGAAATTTGAAATCATTCGAACGGTTATAAGTACGTAATTTTGAAAGTGGGCCATTTTAGGCGCTGGGCAATCAATGGCTCAGGTACCTTATTCTTCGCAGACGGAGTCGCGGGCAACAGTTTGTTTCATATAAGTACGTCCAGTAGGACATCCAGTTTGGGCTGTAGTGCCCACGTGCAGTGCAGATTTTGAACTTCACACACACCATTAAATTAAACACGATTAATTTATAATAAATAAATAAATAATAAATTGCTTCGCGCTTGTATGCAGGTTTCACGACGTTTTCCTTCACAGTAAAGCTCACAGCAGCATAATTTCGTACATGAATTCTAAAAACTACCGACATAGTTTGACGAATCGCAAGGGTTTAAGTGGCGGTTGTCAAGGCAATATCACTCGTAGAACTGATGGCCGATGGGGCCAAAAGGTTCTCAAGTGGCGTCCACGGACCGGAAGACGTAGTTGGCGTACATACATAGGCCGCCTATTGCTTACCTTGTAACTTTCTCTCTGTGTACCTGTTTTCTGTATCGCTTACTATTTCTGGTGTACAAGAGTCATTGTACTGTATACTTCTGGCTTCTAATTAGGTATTTGTTGCGAACTACACTTTCCGCTGGCGTTCGTGTCGTCACAGTGTCTATGTTTTTGTGTTTAGTTTTTAAATGGGCCCCACTGAAAAGCAGCGTTGTTGATTACTATTCGATATTTTTTATTTGTAAATTTCCTGCTCGGCTGAAGTGATGATAATGATGATTCTGGAAAACTCAGAGCTTGAGAAGCTATTGGTCAATCCACTAGTATGACTAGTATATAGAGATGTGATCTTGTATAATCAGGTGCAGAATTTTATGGTTGGATTTTAGACTAAGCGTGGAACGCTATTGCATTCCTTCCCGGACTAATAACGGACACACAAACACTTATTGCGTTCAATAGAATGTTGTAGAGCGGAAGGGAGGGGAAAATAGCGATGTTGGTTCATTTGCTACTCGTATTATTTGAAACAGGCATACCGTAGTGTTAATAGTAGATTGATAAACAAGGGTTGTATCGTAAGTGATCAATTACATTCGAGTTGAACACTCTACTTTTCATCACAAATGCGAGGAAATAAAGAAAAACCGTCATGTTAAAAATGTATGTACGCAATTTGTAACAGAGCGGAAGAAAATTTATCGCGCCAAACCGTCTTTTGTTTTTTTTTTTATAATGGCCTCGCGCTCTTTGGCTTTGGCACATTCAGCCAGCACTGGCCAGCAGCATTATGCCAGCATGGAGGTTTGGAGGTAAGTATTACGGATTACAATCTCCTTGTTTACCAGTTCGTGAATACAAAGGAGCACCCATTCGATTTTTAAATTTACTTACATCCCTAAAAATGTAAATCGAATTTACGACACGGATTTCAAGTTAAATGCAACCAACCTACTTTCAGAGCTTAAACGATGAAAACGTACAAGACTGGAGTCGGCATTCTCGGCATATTTTGGCGGCTTTATCGTGTCAACTAAATTTATGTCATCATCATCATCGTTACAATCGAAAGACTACTGCTGAACATAAGCCTCCCCCAAGGTTTGCCAGACAGATCGGTCCTGCGCAAAAAAAGGGGTGTTACAAGTTTGACCGCTATATGTATATGTGTGTCTGTGTGTGGCATCATAGCTCTAAACGGGTGAACGGATTTGGATGCGGTTTTTTAAATTTACAAGCAGGTTTTTTGTCGATGTTTCTTAGACATTTTTCATCAAAATTGGTCCAGCCGTTTCAAAGTTATGAGCTCTTTTATTAGCTGCGGAAGGGATCTTAGACGCATAATGGGCATTTACTTTGTTTTCAAACATATGTGTGAACAAATTGCGTTAGGGGTTTTAAATTTTTAAAATTTATAGTATTTATAGTTGCGGCAGTTTATGGCGTAAGTATACATATTTTGACGTAGGTACCTAAAATTTGTACGGAACCTTCGGTGCGCGAATCAGACTTCCATTTGGCCGGTTTTTATCTATACAGACAGAACCTTATTAACAGGGTCCAAACGGTCAAAACAACTAGATCGTCAATAGATCTTGGCAAAACACAAGTACCTTCTGTTGATAGATATATTATTTTCCACTTCCATTCGTGATATCGAACAGAATTCCGTTTCATCGGACAGAAGAGAGCACTTCGGCTTCAATTCCTGTCTTTGAAAGCTGAATTTCACCATCTTAACTTTACTACTTGGAAAACTATAAATCAAAACGATCCCTACGACTATATCAGTTGACCAACAGCAAACGTATGTTTGCTATCTTGATGATAAGTATTTTCAAACTGTAGAGTTAAGCAGTTTAAACAGTGAAGGTACTCGCTGTGGATGTAGTGGTTGGGATTTTAGGGCAAAGTGGTAAATACTGTAACGTGTAGATAAAACTTGAAATCTTTAAGTCCAGTTTATCTGAAATGTGCCAAGTTTTGATCCGACTTAAGGCACTTTCCTACCGTCGACGATGAACGAGATATAGATACGCAGGGAGAAGCGAGTGTGTGTGTAGTTCGGATAGTTTTCTTGCAGTGCTATAAGCGAGTGTAGGTACTGTACGGGCGCGACGGGCGAGTCGCATTGTTGAGTAAAATGATCAGTTGTTTGTTTTCTCAGCGCCAGTTTTGACCACCAAGTGAGTAGGGTTGCCACCTATCACTTCTTGATTTGAGGGTTACCAGCATTAAAAATACAAGTTTCAGAGTCTTCGATGTTTAATATGTAAGTATTTAAACTTGTGAACGCTTGTTTGGCGAAGGATTGTTTGTTTGGCACGGACTCAAATTATACTTACATTAGTGAACTTAGTTATTAATTTAAGTATGTATTTATCTATATAAGTATATTTTATCCATTGTCTAGTAACCATAGTACAAGCTTTGCTTAGTTTGGGACTAAGTCAATTGGTGTCAATCGTCCCACCATATATTTATAAATAAATAAATATCATGGGACAACTCACACCAATTGACTTAGTCCCAAAGTAAGCTAGGTAAGCTTGTGTTGTGGGTACCAGGCAACGGATAAACATACTTATATAGATAGATACATACTTAAATACATATTAAACACCCAAGACCCGAGAACAAACATTTGTATTTTTCATACAAATATCTGCCCCGACACGGGAATCGAACCCGGGACCTCAAGCTTCATAGTCAGGTTCTTTAACCACTAGGCCATCTGGTCGTCTATGTCTATATTTATTCATTCAGATCTTAAAAATCTCTTAAATTTTTAAATTTATGTTTTTTATTTTTTTATTAAAGGAAACAGCTTTTAAAATATTTTAATTTTGTTCAGCAAATACATTGAAATCTGTACACGATAGTTCGAAATTACATTTTATTTGAAATTTCGCTTTGACAGTATCGAAATTAAGTCTGTTTCGGCTATCTGACATGCATTGCCGCACATGACATAACATAACGTTAGAGTTTACTATATATTTTAGCAAGAAAGTTGCATTTTAAAACAAAAATAAATAAAACTATCACGTAAACTTACCAGTACTCCTCAGGTAACCGGAAATTTCAGTTCGCCACTTTATTTATCCTCTCATTCAAAAACAATCCTTCGCCCCATCGTTACAAAGTCGTGATTCCGTCGTTTAAAGACTTAAGTTTTCTCTCATTTAGCCATTAGAATTTGAACTTTAAAGTAAGGGCAATAAAGTTGTTTCGGGATAGGGCCCGTGCGGGTGAAATGCAATAGCCAAGACAGCAATTTCCCGGTAGAGGATGTTGAGCGCGGATATATGAACCACCACAGGATGTATTACTTAATAACTGCACTATGCGATTGCAATAAAATTGCGAAGTTTGATATTAAAATACACTTAATTATTTATTTATCGTATGGCTTCTGGTTCTCTACTTAAACTAAATATTTAATAAACTAGATTTAAGGTATGCTAGTGCATCTGTCGAGAGGGTCTTAAAGTCTGCCGCTAACCCGCTAAATTTGGTGATTGGGCACTCAAAGACCATATGTCGGACTGTTTGCTCCGGGCTGCCACACTGACACCGTGGCGACTCGCACCACTCCCATTTGTGCCACAGTGACGCACAGTTACCAACCTCTGTCCTGATTGTGTTCAGCAGGCACCAGACACGCCGGGGCTCCTCAAAACCCGCTGGCCGGCATTTAACATCAAGCTCGAACAGGTCCACGGGTAAATGCCTAGATTCCCAATCTGCTGTCCAGGAATCAAGCAGGGTTTTCTCGGGCTCTGGGTCATGAACCTTTAGCGCGGGAGGATGGCGGGACTTTAGCCTAGTGGCCTTGAACTTATCAAGGTCGTGGTGTATGGGCAGCTCCGCGTTTGATCGAATTTTTGTCAGCTCGCGGTTGAGGCAATTCTCCCTGTGCGAGTGCGGCGGCAGAATGTGGCTGAGTGCTGGCAACCAGTATGTGGGAGTCGATTTAAGACAGCCGGTGATAAGGCGCATCGTGTGGTTCAGTTGGACATCAATTGCAGAAGTGTGGGCGCTGTTCAACCAGGCCGCCGAGCAGTACTCAGCAGTCGAGTACACCAACGATAATGCCGTGGTTCGAAGTGTGGACGCGCTGGCGCCCCAGGTAGTACCAGTGAGTTTTTGGACGATACTGTTGCGGGTCTTCAGCTTAGCGGACAGTTTGTCGAGGTATTGTCTAAAGCTAAGACTTCTATCCAGCGTTACTCCCAGGTATTTGGGGTAGAAGTTGTGGTGGAGAAGTTTATTTCTAAACTTCACCCTTAGCTCCATATTGGCCAGCTTGGCCAACTTAATAATTTTTAACTACTGGTTGGATGGTTTATTGGCTCTTACCTTTGTATCAAGTTAAAAAAGGAAGCCATTTGGTTTTATTTTTGTTTATTTGGACCGGTATGGTTTCATATCGGGTTGCATAAAATTTAAAGTCGGAATTCATTATTTTTCAAAATTCATCATTTCGCCGAACTCCTTTTACTCTGAATCCATAGAAACTAACCTAAACCAACCAATCATAAAAACCATTTAAATAATTATTCAGGAATTTTGAAATGGTTAGGTACTTAGTGGTTTCTGAGAAAAAATAATTCGGCGAAATGATGAATTCTGACAAATAATGAATTCGGACTTTAAATTTTGTGCCAATAGAGGCGTCCCCGGACCGGTATAATACCCGTTGGGCTCTATTTAAATTTCTTTCAAAGTCGTTTTTTTTTCTTAAAATTATTCCTAACAAAAGTAACGTCGGGAAAAGGGTTATTCGATTAAAATAAATCTTATTTCCGTGACTGTAGGTCTAGCTGTAATAGAGTCTTGACACTTGGCAAATCATAAGCCCAGTAAGCAAGTAAAAATGCGCAAACATACAAACTGAAATGAAAGCAATAGGACTGGGGGGTTACTGCGAAATTCGAAGTTCGAGGTTCGGATCGTGCGGTCCCTCACACTCTCGTAATAAATACCATTAGCGTGAGCGGAACGGCATGAAACGGGGTTTCGGGTTTCGCGCTTCGTAGTATAGGGCCTGGTTGTCGCACTGACTTGTGTGTGAGTGAAAATAGCTTTTGATGTTTTGAGCCATGCAACTGTCATTGAACCTTGGATGGTGAAGGGAATTCTTGGTTGACTATACCGCTGTACGTTTTTTTTATCGTCCTACCCGCCTGTTTTTGCAATGTCAGCACGTTATAAGGGCGCAGGCTGAAAACCAGCGCGGTGATGAGTAATCCTCACCGCACATGCTGAGCCTTTTGCCACAGTTTTGTGTATTTTTTCTTTTTCTTCTTTTTTTGTGGGCAATAAATGGTTTTTTATTTTTTATTTTTTTATTTTTTTATTTTATAAACTGCCTTAAGTTGTGGTGAGAAATTGTTGTAGTTGTTGCACATATGAATTATATTATGTATTATTGTAAAATTTGATATAGGTACATTTATTTCTAGTGGTCTTACGCGTCCATCATATTCAGCTGGGAGGCTGAAGTTTTTTCAAATTTGTTACTTGTAATGCGAACACTATTTTGTCAATGAGTCAACTCACCTTATTATTTGCCATGAGCTATTAGGACTGTTTGTGTTCCAATAAATAAATAAGTTGCAGTACATTACGGGGCGTTCGATTGATCACTTTAAATTCGTTCGCTTTGCCGCCCCCACAATGAACCTAAATGCTACTTGCACGATTTTTCTTGCATGTCTAAATTGGACCATAGAGGTGCAGTGAGAAGAGATGTTTGGAATTTCCCACGTGATAGCGAACGAAAGTTATCCAAAAGTGTCTCTGCGCGAACGAAGTCGCGGGCAAAAGCTACTTTCCAATTTTCGCAGTTGTTATTCTATTATATAAAAATCTCGTGTCACGGTGTTTGTTATCGAACTCCTCCGAAACGGCTTGACCGATTTTTATGAAACTTTTTTCTCTATACTCGGTAGGTCTGAGAATAGGTCGTAGGCTATTTTTTATACCCCTAAACTTCGCGGACGGAGTCGCGGGCAACAGCTAGTCTAATAAATAAAAATCTCGTGTCACGGTGTTTGTTATCAAACTCCTTCGAAACGGCTTGACCGATTTTTATGAGACTTTTTTCTCCATATTCGGTAGGTCTGAGAATAGGTCGTAGGCTATTTTTTATACCCCTATTCTTCGCAGACGGAGTCGCGGGCAATAGCTAGTATAATATATTTATCATTTAAATGTTTACGAATGTTCACACGGTTTTATTTTACTTATTAATTAGACGTATTAGTTTTATGACTGTAATGTAATATATGTAATTTTTAATAACTGTAATGTTTCATTTACGAAAGCTTTTATTAAAATACCCCTCAGGGATGTGGGATAGATACAGATTACAGATCGCTAAGAGCCATTGTACTTTTTCTTTGTTCCGCTTTGCTCTGTATTACGTGAATACCATACCAAAGCGAGTACAGTAACCAAAGCTTTGTTGTGCTTTGCTAACGATAATTTTTTTTCGGAAACGTGAGAATATTCTAGAAATAATGCATAACGTGTTGTAAAGTGGTTCGGTAAACCCGACCCCAGTACCCCTACACTCCAGACTCCGATACGGATTTTTCACCGAATGTTCTAGATGACTTCATGTGTTTCCTGCGCTAATATAGGTAACGCCATGAGAGTTGAAGCGAATGATTACACACACAGCTACAAAGAGTACTAATTGCAAAGAAGCTAATTAATATAAAGCGTGTAAAAAAGTAGCGAATGAATGAGTGAATGAAAATGTGAGTTATAAGATCTTATTATCTTACTGTTGTGTATGCATGTGTGCGGGCTGCGCCCCGTATTAACGTTTACCTGCATTGGAATAAATCAGTGTGCAACTAACTGGCCTTGTCACTGGTCGCGTACCCTCCCGTTATACATATTTAACAGTGGCGACGTTCGGACTTACGTTTGCGATTTTAAAATGTCCACGGGATTAACTTTCGGCGTCTTATCGACCTTTGATCACTTGTCACAGCAGTGGGACAGCTATAAATCTAGGCTAAACCAATGGTTCATTGCTAATGATGTCAACAATGAAACGGACAAGTCTACGATCAAACGGAGAGCGATACTGTTGAGTGCGCTAAGTGAATCGACTTATAAGCTAGCTAGTGACCTGGCGTTGCCCGGTAAGGTAGAAGAGTTGGACTATACAGCCCTGATCAAACTGCTGGATGACCACTTCACTCCGAAGCGGGTAGGATTTGCAGAGAAAGCTACCTTCTACTCGGCAACACAACGGCCAGGCGAGGCCCACACTCAATGGGCGGCTAGAATTAGGGGATTGGCAGCAAATTGCGGGTTCAAGAACTTGGAGGAGGCTTTGCTTGATAAATTTATAATGGGCATGGCACCAGGACACGAAAGAGACAAGCTATTCGCGCAGGACCAGCGGGAGCTGACGCTGGCCAAAGCCATCGACATGGCGGAGAGCGTGCGGTGCGCGCGCCAAGCCGCCAGGGTGGCCACGGGCGCGGGCGGCGCGGGCGCTCCGGACCCCACTAGCCCGGACGTGGTGTTCAACATCTCCAGGAAGGACAAATGTGGCGTGTGCGGGTTTACCAATCATAAAACCAATCAATGCCGTTATAGGAACTACAAATGCAAAAGGTGCAGCACTAAAGGTCATCTGAAGAGAGTATGCCCCCAAGAAAGGAAGGTGAAATACGTGGAAGAAGGTACTGTGGACGAAGGGGACGATGGTGAGTGTTTATTTAATATTCAATGTGTTAAAGGGAAACCGATGACGGAACGCATCAGTATAAGTGGCCTGTCTTTAGAGTTCGAGATAGATAGTGGTTCGGCCGTAAGCGTGATTTCCGAAAAAACTTATAACGCATATTTTTCAAATTTACCATTGTCAGTCACCAATAAAAGGTTATTAAGTTACACAGGTGATGGTATTGAAACAACCGGTATTGTTCAGTTACCTATATCATACAACGGGTTGACGCGAACTCTGTGCGTTTATGTTGTGCGACACGGCGGCCCGTCGTTGCTAGGCCGAGATTTTATTCACAAGTTCAACTTGGAATTAGCGCCGGCACCGGGCGGCGGCGGCCCCGTATTCAAGCATGATGTCGAACAATATGATGGTAGCATGATACAGGAATTATCATCTAAATTCCCTCAGGTTTTTTCTGGCAAACTAGGTAAATTTAATAAACATAAGGTCGAATTGCATTTAAAGTCAGACGCCAAACCGATTTTTTTTAAGGCAAGACCGGTACCGTACGCATTGAGGGAAAAAATAGACAAAGAATTAGACCGTTTAATTCAATTAGGTATCATAAAACCGGTCGAGCATTCTGAGTACGCGTCACCGATAGTACCAGCCTTGAAAAAAGACGGTAGCATTCGTCTGTGCGCCGACTACTCCGTCACTCTTAACAAACAGTTAATAGTGGACCAGTACCCCTTACCCACAGTTAATGATTTATTATCCAAATTACATGGGGGTGTTCAATTTAGCAAAATAGATTTGTCAATGGCTTACAATCAATTGGTGTTAAGCGACAAATCACAGAAGTTAACTTGCATTAACACACACCGCGGCCTGTTTAATTATACTAGGTTAGTATTCGGCTTATCGTGCGCTCCCGCCATATTCCAGCGATCCATGGAATGTGTGCTCGCGGGAATCGAAGGAATTATATTCCTGTTAGATGACATCCTAATCACCGGTAAAAATATGGATGAACATAAACAACGCCTTGTCGCAGTGTTACAGCGTTTGGAAGATTCACAGTTAACTGTGCAGTTGAGTAAATGTGAGTTTTTTAAGGACGAAATTTCATACCTCGGCCACGTTATAGATAGGAATGGCGTTAGGAAGTCCCAGGATAAAGTCAAAGCAATTGTAGACGCGCCCAAACCATCGAATGTTTCACAGTTGCAATCATTCCTTGGACTTACTAACTACTACAGGAATTTCGTGCCGAACGCATCGTCAGTATTAAGTCCTTTTTATTATTTATTACGAAAAAACGTTAAATGGCAGTGGACACCTATACATGACGATGCGTTTTGTAAGATAAAAAGCATACTTGCTTCCGACGAAACATTGGCCCACTTTGATCCGAACGCTAAACTAATATTGACCGTGGACGCGTCTCCTACAGGGCTCGCTGCAATTATTTCTCAAGTAGGTAGCGATGGGCTAGAAAGACCCATATCGTATGCGTCCCGAACGCTTACGCCGGCGGAAAAAAAATACGCGCAAATACAAAAAGAAGCAACAGCTATAATTTTCGGTGTCAGACGGTATCACCAGTATCTTTATGGGCGCTCGGTGCCATTTGTATTACGAACCGATCATAAACCACTACTGACAATATTCGGTCCGAACAAGGGCATTCCCGAAGTGACAGCTAACAGGCTACAAAGATACGCGATCTTTTTAACAGCTTACAATTACACGATCGAGTATATCAGTGGTAAGCAAAACAGTGCCGACTTCTTATCGCGTGCGTGTGCACCGGTTAGCGGGCCGCCGGCCGGCGCGGGGGTCGAGCGGGGCGCGGCCGAGCGCGAGGATCACGCTGCCTACGTGAATTTTACTGTAGAGGGCAGTCTGCCCGTGACCTTGAGTGATTTGCAGCGGGAAACTGAGCGCGATCCTTTACTGCGACAAGTTAAACATTACGTCTTGCAAGGATGGCCCAGGAATGTAAATGATTTAGATTTAAAAACCTATTTTAACTGTAGGCTGCAACTATCGTATGAGAACGGGTGTTTGATGCGCGGCCATAAGGTCGTTATTCCCACGACACTGCAAGATGTTATTTGCAAGGAACTACATAGCTCTCATTTTGGTATCGTTAAGATGAAAGGGGAAGCGCGTAAGCGGTTATGGTTCCCGGGCATAGACGCAGCCCTGGAGCGACTGGCGGGCGCCTGCGGCGTATGCGCGGCTCTGCGTCCCAGGCCGCCGCACGCACCCCTCGCGCCCTGGCCGCTACCGCCGCACCCTTTTTATCGTATTCATTTGGACTTTTTTGGCCCAATAAACAATCAAATGTTTTTGATAGCGGTGGACGCCTACAGTAAATGGGTCGAATGTTATTGTATGACTACGAGTTATGGGTCAAAGGCGGTTATCGAAAGGTTATATGACTTAATGTCGCGGGTAGGGTTACCTCATACATTGGTGACCGACAATGGTACGTCTTTTACTTCAATAGATTTTAAAAGCTTTTGTCAAGTTAATGGTATACAGCACATTTTGTCCCCTGTGTATCATCCCGCTAGCAACGGCCAGGCCGAAATTTTTTGTAAAATAATAAAAAAAGGTATTAGAAGTATAATTTTAAATGGCAATATAAAACAAATGAACGAAAAGATCGCAAAATTTTTATTTGACTATCGGAACTCTAAACACGGGACCACACAAAAATCACCCGCTGAATTAGTTTACGGACGTGCATTACGTACCAGACTAGATCTGATTAACCCTGCTGCCCCGCCGCCTTCGTCCACAGACCTTGCTGAAACTGTACAACGAAACCAGTCTTTCCAGAGTAAAGCCTATAGAGGCACCGTAAGACCAGAATTTAAAGTAAACGAGAAAGTCTGGCTTACAAAGTATAACACCAACAAAAAATTTTCTTGGATCGTTGGTATAATAAAGAAAAAAATTGGAAAAATAATGTACCTCGTCTATATACCTCAACTAAATTGCGAAGTTACACGGCACCTCGACCAGATAAGAACATACACTAGCAGTATACAAAATGAAGAGCAGCCATGGGATCCAGACGTCGTCCCAGACATAACACCCACATCTGAGGAAACTCCTACGACAAGCACCAGCGCGAACCAAGACCAGCGCCCTGGCGCTAGCAGGGACGACGGCACGCGGTTAGAGGGGGAAGGAAGTGGAATGGTGTCAGAGGCGGAACCCGGTGGGGTCACACCACCCAATATTGCTAGTCGCCGAAGGCAGGCTATAAGCCCAAGGTTCGCTACGCCTACCTCGGACCCGGACGAAGCCGTCACTGAAGAATACGTAGAGTCAGTGTAGTGTCTACCCTAGTGACTGAACCTATTTTAAGCCTAGGGTTATTGTGTTTAGCTATAAGGGGAAGGGATGTTGTGTATGCATGAGTGCGGGCTGCGCCCCGTATTAACGTTTACCTGCATTGGAATAAATCAGTGTGCAACTAACTGGCCTTGTCACTGGTCGCGTACCCTCCCGTTATACATATTTAACACTTACCTACGCAATACTATGCATATTATAATTTTTCTTTTTTCATATAACCTATTTTTGAAATGAAACAATTTGGAACTGATAAGAAATATATTTGTAACAAAAAAGTTGGTATTTTATAAATAGCGAAAAATATGCTTATCTGATTTAAATAAAATAGATAGATCAATTATTTTATTTTCTATTTTGTTTAACTAGATGTACGAGTATTCTCCAAAATAATTGTTAACGAAATAGGTTGAAGAAATTTTTAGTTAATCTTGTAATTCACTGTTGAGTCTGTTGAACTTGCTATCGGTACGAATAAATGTCAAAATCGCGCTGTCATTACATGACGTGTTGTTGCGTGCGTGACCTCAACTCTCCTGGCGTTACCTATACTAGTTAAGACATCGACCTATGAGTTTGAAAGCTGTATTTCTTCTGTTCTGTGTTTATATAAAGGGCAACCGATACTGATTGATCTCTCAACGCACAGGTCAAACCACTGAACGGAATGTGCTGAAATTTGGTACACAGATAGCTAATATGACGTACCTAGGCATCCGCTAAGAAAGGATTATTCGAAATTTCCGCTGGATAGGGAATAAATGGGATTGATACTTTCGCTCCGTGTTAGACAACAAAGCAAAAAGCAAAGCAAACCATTGAGAAAGTTACTTAGGGTAAAGGCACCAGTGGTCAGCCTCATAACGACTTTTTGAAGTTTAAACAGTTGGCATTTCTACAGCATTCGTCGGATAATGAAACGTACAATATGATTTGATTTATTGTTTATTATAGTTTTTAAGCAATATATGCCAAAAACAATAATTCTATAAATAAAATATATAATTAAGTTTAAACAAAAAATGGCCTTTGTCCCAGTGGACAGCCACTAAAAACCAATATACAGCCTCGATGAACCCAGTGCTCAGCCCTTGTAAATATTACTAATAATGAGATCAAAATGAGCAATATTACATCAAAATCAACGATATTGTTTATATATTTTAATAGCAACAATTCTCAAAACACAATAAAAATGTCCCACCTTACAAAAATTAGTATTAAAAGCAAACAATATTGCTGCAATTCGATTCATTACTCTAGGGGTGCTAGATTTTTTAATAGGAGACGGTATTTTTAGAATTTGTTTCAATGCTGGTGAAACATTTGCAGAGGTCTTACGTAAATTATAATTGTTCTTGTGATCAGGTAGAACTGAAAGTTGATTCAAATTGTTATTTAAAGTTGATGAAACATTTGATGAGGTCAATAATTTATCGGAATTTTCCTTTTCATCAATAGTGCAGGTATTTATGTTCAATGAATAAATCATTTTATAACGATTTCAGGTAAAATTGAATCCTCATACAAATATCCATATTCGTCCTTATAACCATATAAATAAGATCGTGGCTGAATACTGGATATTCAACACCCAGTGATCAGCCGTGTGAAAGAATAATTTAAAATGCGGCTGACCACTGGGTTTTTCGACCATTAGGAATAGACTTGTCTTACTAAATTTGTAAATTTAAATTTGACGGTTCTAACGGTCCCTTTTTCTTGTGATTTCAAAAGTAATCCAAAAACCCAGTGCTCAGCCCCCGGGGCTGTCCATTGGATCTTTTATAAAAAAGTGGTATCCTATGTTCAGCCCCCTCGATTTATACGTAAAAAAGCGATATTTTTATTCAAATTTAACATAATTTAATACATGAAGTAATGTACAAAGCTACCATGTATAAAACACAATCACATTTTATATTAAAATATATTTTTTCTTACCTGTTAAGAGAACACCACGTGTAGTAAAAAATATGGCGGACATGGCCCTACTGCTCTTGTCGGTGGACAGCACCTGTATGAACGAGTCTATTTCTCCCCCCTGATCCCCTGCCGCTCCTGTCGCGTGACAGATTAACCAATGAGGAATCAGAGCTTCTATTTAAGTGCACGTGATTTGTTCATTTTGATTATAGCGATATTTATGGCCAATAAATGACGCAAAAGGCTGAACACTGGTTCCTGGCTGGCCACTGGTGCCGTTACCCTAGTTACCTACTTTTTCCGAAGTACTTTCCTAACACAACATTTTTTAACATAGTATATAGTTAATCTGTTTGAAGCTAGGAATCGCCAATATGAAATGGAATTATTTCCATTGAAATAATTGAGTCCCTATGAGTCCTCTTCATAAAAAAATATTCCATTCTCACAAATGAACTTAGTATTTTTTTATTTATAATAATGTAAACAAACCTATCATTTTTACTGTAGAACTTGCCTTGTCAAAAACAAATGAATAGCCGAGGTGTTATAGTGTGGAACATACGTAGATACAAACATGTCTTCCTTTTGACTTTTTCGTAGTTTGAATGGTAAATTAATTAAATAAATGTCTCAGAGTGCGCCCGTTAATGATATTCGACAGCTCATTGACCTTTTCAAACCGCTTATAAATATCCATTTCAACGCCTATGTAATTTTAACCTTGCTTACAATGTCATTGATTCTAAATTTAAAGGACATTTTCGTTAAATACCCAGGGGAAAGCAGTTATAGCAACAAACTTGGATTAGGAATCTAACTTGTACATTTCTACCGAAACGGTTCCGAGGGGCCACTTCATTGGTCGTATTAATATAAAATGCCTTGACGTTTTCTCAAGGCATGCAGAGCGCACGAGAATGAATAATTAATCCCATCAAGAACATTACATATTGTAATAAGTTTTTGTTAAAAATTTAATTTTTAAAGCAAGCAAGTTTTTTTTTTAGTAGTGGTAGAGCCATGTTGTAGCTAGCCGCTGCATCACGAATGGGCCGGCTCGTCCGGGGCAGTACCACCCTCTCACAGAACACCGACGTGAAGCAGCAATAATCCTGTTTGCGTTTCGGGTCAGTGAGAGTGCCGGGGGCCCAATACCTCACCCCTTCCCTCTCCAACTCCCTCTCCCCCTTCCCCTATTTTCTCTCCTTTAGGGCCGATAACGCACTCGCATCGCGTAAAACGCTGCGGGTGTCTATGGGCAGTGGTGATCATTTAACATCAGGTGACCCACTAGTTCGTTTGTCTGGCCTTTCTAACATAAAAAAAAAGCTTTTTAGCTAACTGTACTTTTTGTAGTCTGTACTTGCATTGTCATCCAACTTTCATAATTATACCAAATTTCAAGTGAATCTGACCACTGGAAGTGGGTCAAATTCGACTTCCAAGATTTGACCCTTACATATGTCCATAGATACATAGGTACAGTCAAGAACCTTAATTCATGAGCCACCATGGAACTTTTTTCAAAAGAAAAGTCATAACGATTTTCCTTTTTAATATGGCGTTAATTGTGAAATAGTTCCATGGTGGCTCATGAATTAACCGTACATTGCAAGTTAAATAAAAGCTAGTAAAAAGATGTGGGTGGGGTGGGATGTGGGGGGCTAGTAAAAGGGGTGGGTGTGGGGATTTGCTTTAATGATTTAATTTAACTTGATTTAATTTGATTTGATTTAACTGAGTTTAATTTAATTTGATTTAATTTAATTTGATTTAATTTAATTTGATGCAATTTTATATGATTTAATTTAATGTATTTTAATTTAATTTGATTTAATCTGATTTATTCTATTTGTCTTAAAGCATGCATGCAAGCATGTTTTTAAATTTTAAGTTTATTCATATATTTGTACGCCTCACGGCAAAACATAGCGAACTATAAAAAATTGTATCACCTTCATACCTATGTTTTACAAATAATAAATGATTGATTGATTGGTCTCGCAAGACATTCTTATTCTTACTGCAAAAAAATTTTGAGAAGGAATGTTAAACTGCCTAAGTACCTACTGCTGCCAAATTTTATAGTTCTCAGATAAACTATTAACTGTCCATGGAAACATCTATCTAAAAACTTTGCCATAAATTGTAACCTAATAACAATTAATTAACTACTGTATACCTAGATTCAGGCGTTACTTCGCCGAGGTCCATGTTAAAATAAATGGAACACCTATCTTGCTCCTCCGCTAAGTAAAAAATAGAGTAAGTAAGTGTTATATATATAATCTCTTTGGTTTGACTGTCAAGTGAGCCTGACGTTTGACATTGGATTTTCATTCTATTAAATACATGATCTTCTAAGCAATGTTTTAATGAATATACTACAAATTGGCGACGATGGACGAACTTACACGATTAAACAGGACATGTGCATCGATACGCGGCCAGTTGACGAAACTGGAAAATCAACTTACGCAAATTAGTGAAAATTTTAGCGAATACGAAGCTAACATCAGACTCACTAACTTAGAAAATTATGAAAAGAAATTCGATCAAGTACAGACCGACATCGAATGTCAAAATGAAACGGAATTCGAAGCTGAAATTGAACAGAGGTACAACACAAGAACAATTTTTGCAACTGAAACAGGGCAGAGGCCTGTTATATATATAATCTCTTTGGTTTGACTGTCAAGTGAGCCTGACGTTTGACATTGGATTTTCATTCTATTAAATACATGATCTTCTAAGCAATGTTTTAATGAATATACTACAGTAAGTATATAGAGTATTCCATTTATTTTAATTATTTAACTATCAACATGTTATAGTGAACGCAGCAATATTAGATGTCTTAATTTTTAGGGTTCCGTACCCGAAAAGATGTCAACTGAACCCTTACTGAGTGGACACTCTCTCTGTATGTTCGAGTAAGTATTTCTATTTGTGGGTATAAGGCAACCAATAAAACTCATTCTACGTGTACTCCAGAAACATAACATACAAACATTTATTACATTGTTTTATGTAAATATATGCCGATCCCGTGTACACGTGAGTAAACACATGATAAAGCATATATCAAATAATTATTGAGTTATGATAATTCGTGTTCCTGTCATCGAATTTATTTATTAAGTTATGTACATATAAAATCAAGATGTTAAAATATTCAGCAGGCTTATTTTCTAATGCTTGTGACGCTTGCCATCGCAATCACTATTTCTTTCTGTCAAACGGTATAAGATGATGATAGAAAGAGATGGTGAAAGCGAAGGCGAGCGTCAGAAGTGTTACGTCGGTGCGAATGACAAAATCGCTATGTAATTTTGACTTACTTTACAGGAGACCAAAAAAACTGTTTATATAATAGTATATACAACTTTTGTCACATCTGACTTTTTTAAATAATACAGTAGTAAGATTTACATGATTTTCACGAAATAATAAACAATTTTTCCTCGTAGATTTTTATGATATTAACAAAAAACCAGAATTTAGCTACATAGCGACTTTGATTTGGCTTACTTTAAATCGCCATGTGCCAAATGTACACATAGCGTAGTTTTTACAACGTGGAAGGCGACACATAGCGGGTTACAAAATGTTTAAATTTGGTAATGTGAGTCGACTTTTACTATTATAAATATTGAAAATATGAATAACATGAATCTTTATTGTTATCTGCTCACAAGTTAGTTTATTAGTTAAACCTAATCAATAATAAATCAAGCAAGTGTAATAAAAAAGAAAACTGTACTATATTTTCGATTACACTAATTGATTTGCATAAACTTTATGAAAACATGCCGTTTAAGTTATACTAGTATTCTACTGATTTTTCATTACTCTTGCCTCTTATAATTTTAATGCCTAGTCAAAGATTAGTTGAAATCACTTAATAATTTGTACGTTTACACTATCGTTGAAATTATGATAATCTTGGTGCATATAGACCTTTAAAGATTGCAGAGGATTTCGCTAAATCAATTTTTGGACCGCTATTATATAATGGTAGTGCTTCATTATGTTCACGCTGTTCAGGTTGCCTTTGCAGTAAAAGAGTGAATATGTCAGTATGTTTGTATTTGACATCGCCATCTTTGTACCACAGGCTTCTTATGTCGGTCACTGTAGGGTCACCGGACCGTTTACCAGGCCTAATACTTATAAAATTGCACGGCACTTCTTCGTAATTTTTAAAGAATGAATTATCTAAATAATTCACAACATACGGTTTCGTCGGCCTTGCCTTGCCTGTCTCATGCGAGTTAAATAGTCAGTAAGTGCACATATTGGCGGCCTGAATTGGTTTTCTAATGTTGAATGAACACTGTCGACTTCCATCACGGTGTGACCTTTCTCCAATATCAGTTGTTCAATTTCGATACCTAAAGAAGTTGACGCATTAGTCAAAGCACTACCAAAACCTTGTTTCTGTTCTGGTAAGAGCAGCCGTCAGATGTAAGGTACACTTTTTTATAAGTACAGCAGTGCTCTTTTAAAAACTGTATAATACAGCTTGTTATGATGGTACTGGCTGTCACACCGCATTCTCCCTCATGTCATACATATAAATAAACGTTATTATAATTTTTGACATAAAAAGTGTAGTTATGTACTGCCGGCTTATGCTTATAACATTGCTCAGAGACAAGGAACTTTGGTCTTTTCTGGGTTTAAAAATAGAAATCATTCTTTCCTCCAACTTTTCTATTAATAATTTACACGTGTCACAGAATTTAAAATATTCTCCTTGCACCAAAGTGTATACACTTTGTGCATTATGGGTCTTACTGTGAAAGGTGTCCTCAATAATTACGTCCTTACTATCTCCTCTACAATAATGACTAGGTACAACAGGTACTTGTTCAAGCCATAGCTCCACAGATCTTGATTTTAGAATTCTAGGTGTTGATATTGACACTGTACATCTATCAATTTTCCGTATCTTAGAATTACTGGGGGAAGAATCAGTAGTGTTCGTAGTTCTGATCCATTCTTGAAACAAGTCTTTCTTTAAACCGACTTTGACTTTGCAAGAAGCATTCGAAACGAAACCGTACATTTTTTAGGCAAGTAATTTTCTCTTTCGCACCAGGCCGACGTTTTAACGTGCTACAAATTTGCACTAAGCCATTTATATACGATTTTTTAGCGTCCCACGATGGTAGATTCCAAAAATATTGAAAAATGTCACTTTGGATTTCATCACTTATAGCCCTGCAAATAAAACTCCTATAAGACTTTTGCTCCGCTCCATGAGTACAAGGTTTTTCTGTCATAGCACGATTTTTCTTAACAACATATTTACTAAATATTTTTAATGTAGATGGATCCCGCTGTCTTTTGTTACCCTTATAAGTCTTTCCAATAAGTCGCAAATGTTGATTTTCCCTTATTTTTGATGGAAATGCAGAAGGGTCTACAATAGCATGTTTTGCTGGGCCAGTGGCAATTTTTTCAAATGGTAAATTAATAGTTATACCACTTTCATGATTCAACAAAAAGGTTATATATTGTCCTCAGCAGTTCTGTCATCTGACAAATTTTCGACAGAACAACTAGCCTGTTCGATACGGCCCGTGGGGTTCAATAATAGTTCCAGATAATTGATATTTCCGACACATGGTCTACGTTTATATCCCTATTGTCATTATCCAGAAACATTGAAGTGAGTGTAGGATTATTTAGAGAATTTTGCTCAAACCAGGCAGCGGGTAGGTATAGTCAGATTATCGTCATTAGAATTGCCAATTAAATCCCTTGAAACATTTCTCGGTGATGTTTCATGCACTTGAACGGAGCGGTCAGGATTTGACAAAATATTCATACTGTAGTAATCAGAAAATAGTATAGTTTGGTCATAAACGTATTCATTATTAAATGATACGTGCAATTTTACTAAGCAAAAACAAGTAATCTAATAAAACCTGGTAGCACTTACTTGATAAAATGTGAAATTAAAGCACTTATTAACATTAATTTCTTAAAATTAGTCTCACTGTCGGGTAATTCAATCAAGAAATAATCGCCATGTAATAAACACACTATTGTAATAAACTATTGATTTTGATGGAGAACCTCACGCATAATATCGCTATGTGCTAAAAACCACAAAGCGATTTATTTCCATCCAAACTTTGTTCCACGTACACATAGCGGAATTTGTTATTTTCAAAACCAATAAAGATATCAAAAAACGGTTTTGTGGGTTAACGTAGGACATTAAAAGAAATGAAATTATCAAATAATCGTAAAATCGAAAAAAAACACATAGCGATTTTTGTATTCGCACCGACGGTTAGACTATATGGCCTCAGGTCTGTACGGGCACACAATAATAAATAGATCTAATAAAACAGATAAAAACGGTACCCTATTACTGAGACTTCGCTGTCCGTCCGTCCGTCTGTCACCAGGCTCTATATCATGAACCGTGATAGCGAGACAGTTGAAATTTTCACAGATGATGTATTTCGGTTGCCGCTATAACAACAAATACTAAAAAACAGAATAAAATAAATAATATTTAAGGGGCTCCCATACAACAAACGTGATTTTTTTGCTCGTTTTTGCTCGATATTGATAACGGCAACAGGTAGACGCTTGAAATATTCACAGAAATATAACATCATATACACTTTAAATATAAATAATTAAATTAAAATAAAACAATTATTTAAGGGGGGCTCCCATACAACAAACGTGTTTTAATGCCATTTTATAGATAATGGTACGGAACCCTTCGTGCGCGAGTCCGACGCGCACTCGGCCGGTTTTTTCAGATCTGTTATGATTTGGCCTCGAGAGGCGAGGGACACCCTGTATACCGCTAAAATTATTATCCTAAGTCAGATAAAAATGACCTCGTTTGTTTAATACGAGGATTAAGGAAAACTTATTTGTTTTCCTAAAAAAGGCAGCATGTCTTTTTGTTACTACATTTCCCTATTAGCGTGTGGGCATGTAGGTTCATTACCGAGAATTCGTATTCGTATATTTGGCTAAGACCAAATAAAAAGTAAATACAGGGAGACGGTAAAACTACGCATTAATTAAACACACCTACTTAATACTTGAATTATCATACAGTAAATAAATAATCCAGACTGCTTTTGCCTATTATAAGTGATCAACGTGCACTTTTCGTAAGAGCGTTTTCACATTATCCGATCCGATATCGGTATCGAACGCCGATACGATATCGGAGGGAAGGGAGTTAGAGCGTTTTCACATTATCCGATCCGAAATCGGTATCGGACGCCGATACGATATCGGACGGAGTTAAATGTATGAAATATGTATCTCCGATATCCGATATCGTGTTTTCCGAGGGGGAAACAGAGGCTGGAGGCAGAGGGGGTTTTTTAGTGGGTGGAAATCCCACACTACCGATCATCTTACTCTCATATACACTCCACGCGGTGTCTTTGAAAGATTTTTCCTCCTCCAACGCAAAAAAAAAAAAAAAAAAAAAACACACACACACACACACACACACACACACACACACACACACACTTGTACGACACAATCAGACTGCAATATTTCCTTTAATGCTGGCACTTCACTTGGCGTATTTCACGAAATAGTTGCGTGTGCGAGAGAGGAGCACTATGACGATTCTAGCGTGAAAGACGGAGATGGCAATAGCGCAAAGCGAATACGCAACGCCAAGTGAAGTGCCACCATAAGACACTCCTTGTCTCGTATTTGCGCGAATATACCAACATTGGTCTTTGTTTAATGAGGGTTTGCGTTGCTGAAGGTAAGTAGTAGTTTCTACTATATTTATAATAGGGATGTTGAAACCACCAATCAACTGACGTACTTTTTATGAGCTGTCAAAACACAATTCTCCCATAGAGTTTGAATGGCAATAGCAACTTATGAAGTCACCTTGTTCGCCAGCTCAAACAACTAACTATTTATTGGTTTTAAAGCAACAAAAAATCTAATTTTGCAGTTAATCGAAAATTAATCTAGCTTTTAGGGTTCCGAACCTCGAAAGGAACCCTTATAGGATCACTTTGTTGTCCGTCCGTCCATCCGTCCGTCTGTCAAGGCGTCTCTGACGTGAAGACGTGTCTGTTCTGTCTGTCTGTCGGTGGAGGTATCAAGCTGAAATTTATATCAAATACTCAGGTCTACTGTCCCTTGGAGCTGTGAAAAAATCAAACTTCTAAACCAACGCAATCAAAAGATACAGCCATTTATGCCGAAAATTTTCGACACTCGCAAGGGAATCAAACCTGTTTACTGTTAACTTATGTACTTCCCGTGAACTCAGAATCTAGAAATATGACGAAGCAAGGTCTTATAGCACAGATAAAGGAAAATTGCGAAAAGCATAAATTTTTTGTCAGTCTGTCCCACACTGCGCACATTTTGCTTAGGAGCAGGGGTCTGCTAAGACTGGATGTTCATAGATACATATAAAGTTGTACGGAACCCACGGTGCGCGAGTCCGACTCGCACTCGGCCAGTTTTTTTAACTGGAGAGGTGTCTTCGAATTATTTTTTAATGGTGTCAACATCCCTGTTTTCTCGTATTCGTATGAAATTATCATCAGTTGTTCTGGATATTTCTGGAAATCTGTTCAACCAAATGTTTTCCCGAAGCAGCTTGTTTTTACATTTTCCTCAATCTGCGGCTTCACACAAGAATAATCAGGAAATGGATTGTGTTTTAATCTCGGTGGAGGATTAGCCCTGTTCAAGCCAATACGATTGAAGCCGGCGTTTCGACACTCATTCTAACTAGGCAAGTAAGTGATTTACTTTGTTTGTAACAGTTTTTAATGCTACAGGGTTCATCATCCCCCAACTGTAACTGCAGGGCACAAGCCTCCTTTCAGAATGAGATGGGTTGGGCCGCCGTTCCCACGCGGGCCCAGTGCAGATTGGGAACTTCACACACACATCATTGAATTTAACAACTTTAGCTACAGCTACTAGTTATATCTAATTTTATATAAAAATCTCGTGTCACAGTGTTTATTATTCTACTCCGAAACGGCTTGACCGATTTTTATGAAATTTTTCGTCTATATTTGGTAGGTCTGATAATAGGTCGTATGTTATTTTTTATATCCCTATTCTTCGCAGACGATGTCGCGGGCAACAGCTCGTAGATATATAACTCTACGATTATGACGCTGGTAGATCTAATCACGGTCCTAAGTAAGTAAATTCTGTAGAAAACATGTTCAATACAAATCATTTGTTTTGTATTTTTATAGGAAAGTTTTGATGTGCTTTTGATTTTAACAGATTAATAACATTTATTATATTTGTTATTTTTATTTCGTTATAGTAAAAATATTTTTTCGGTATGTTGTAAGTTAAATAAATCTACGTATGTTATTTAGCTTTAGTTAGTTTGGGACTAGATGAATTGTACTATGATCTAATTGAATTTGTTAAAGCTTTTTGAATAATAAAGATTGTTTTTATTATGTTACTTGCTGCAACTCTAACTTACTAACTAGATCGTCATCATCACAGTTCATTACAGGAATACAGGTATTGGCATACTGTATTTCTAAAGTACGCTGATACCGTGACTAATATCAAACGATCAGGTCAAACCGCAGACGTATATGTTTGAACAATAATATTTTTATGGAAATGGTGCTCACGCGTTACCATGCAGATGTTCAAGGAATATAGATCACTTATTGGTTTTTTTATTATTTTGGAACTCTTTCTCTGAACACAACGGTATAAAAAATGTTTACAAAAACAATTGGGGTTTTATATATTTTTTGTAATTTATGTACTTTAACTGAAAAATTCTGTGTGCAATAGCATTATTTTGAATTCTTTACAATTTACGCGTGGATTAAGCTACGGAATTTGATTTGGACCCGCAGTCTGACATCTAGCACTTTGACAACGTCGGTAAAGTGACACTTGTGACAGCATACCACTACAAAAAAAATATTTAAGATATTTAGACTTGCAGGGGGGTGTGACATTCCGACGCGTTCAGCTTGGTCACTGATCAGGTGTTGGCCTTGGTCCTCGTTCAGTTACAAACGTAGGGGGGCGCCCTCTACGCATTCCTTAGTTATTATATTACCTAGTTATAAAAATCTACCTAGTAATTAAAGATTGTAACTAAGTACTTATAAGAAAAAAAATTTGTAACTTCGACGTATGTAGTTGTGTGGGGAGCCCTCAATTAAAATCTGACGACATCAACCAAAATAGTTTCAATAACGGTTTTGCTTTATTTCCTCGCATTTGTGATGAAAAGTAGAGTGTTCAACTCGAATCTAAATGATCAATTACACCCGCGAACTATAAGCACCTTCGCTCTCTTTGCTCGCTCATGCGCCTAAATATCTTGGGTGTTATTGATCTTACGACCCTTGTTTATCAATCTACCTACTATTTCATTAATATCGCAAGTATATAACAAAAAACTCAGAGGTGCGAGCCCGGATTCGAACCCACGACCTTCTGCTTGAGAGGCAATAGGTCAATCCACTAGGTCACCACGGCTAAGACCCTCTTAATATGTGTTATTCACATTAAAAAATGAAATAAATAAATAAATAAATATCACGGGACAATTCACACCAATTGACCCAGTCCCAAAGTAAGCTAAGCAAAGCTTGTGTTATGGGTACTAGGCAACGGATAAACAAACTTATATAGATAGATACATACTTAAATACATATTAAACACCCAAGACCCGAGAACAAACAATCGTATTTTTCATACAAATATCTGCCCCGACACGGGAATCGAACCCGGAACCTCAAGCTTCGTAGTCAGGTTCTCTAACCACTAGGCCATCTGGTCGTCTATAAAACATTTACACTCTGTTTTCGATAAGATAAAGGGCTTTCAGCCAACCAGCCATCTACGTGGTGTCAGGCAATTAGGGGATAATCTTGATAATCCGGGAACTGCTGATACGGATCTAAGCATCTTAGGAAGCCTTCTTTAAGTGCTTGTTTTGGTAGTTTTTAGGGTTCCGTACACGAAGGGTGTTAACGGGATACTATTACTGAACTCCACTGTCCACCCGTCTGTCTGTCTGTCCGTCTGTTACCAGGCTGTATCTCATGAACCGTGATAGCTAGACAGTGGAAATTTTCTCAGATCATCATTTCGGTTGCCGCTATATCAACAAATACTAAAAAAAATCAGAATAAAATAAATAGTTAGTAGTATACAACAAACGTGATTTTTTTGCTCGTTTTTGCTCGATATTGATAACGGTAACAGATGGACGCTTAAAATATTACGCTTAAATTAAAATAAAACAAATATTTAAGGGGCAAATATAGGAGCGCCCCTTAAAAAAAAAAAATATATATAAATCCTTTATTTCAGGCCAGATGACCCATAAACTTGTTAGTAGATACATAAACTTAAATTTACTAGACTATGTTAGTTTATACATGCATACATTATTTATTTTTATTAAGTAGGTACGTATTAGTGCGCGGCATCCTCAACAGCATTCTGAGTATGTTATTGTATTGAACTCTCAATGCACCTCTTAAATCTTTGTTTTATTTCTATTTCTTTTTACGATTTCTGTATACAGAAATCGTGATTTTTTGCCGTTTTTATATATAATGGTACGGAACCCTTCGTGCGCGAGTCCGACTTGCACTTGGCCTGTTTTTTGTATTAATGGCTATCATAAATGAAACTGAAATGAAACTATATGACTGCGATCTGGAGGATATATATATATATATATATATCCTCCAGACCACCTCACCTCTATAGCGCTATATTTACCTCATATTTTCGAGAGCATGAAATTATGAATTAGGACTACAAGTCTTGCGGCGAGGAAAATCCCTGTGGGAAAATCTGCACAAAACGTTCCTATAATCCTACCTAACAGGTGTTACACTTTTCTATAACAGTTGCTGACTGAGTACAGGATAAGCATTTTCCGGAGTAAAAACTAATAATAGTTTTACCCTGACAACGCCAGATAATGCAAGTTAACGCGCAAAGTACAGTTACAAGTGAAGGGACAGTCTAGTGTTGTTGCGATAGCGATGGTCTATACCGTACCGTGATACTTTCGTGGCTTTGAAAATCAGTCATCAAAATCGAATGTCTTGACAAGGTTGTCAAATGGTTAAAAGGTTAAACAAATGTAGGATTCGATTTGTAGCATTCGAACATGGCGGATGTAGACAGTATATAATTTTGGTACTTCTGTTTCTTTGGCTAGTTGAAGTATAATTTTGATAGTGTTTTATGCGGCGATTAACCTTAATTAACAGTGATTACAAAATTCTATATTGCTCTCGTGTCTGACATTTTATAATGAGCAAGTTGTCTCCACGTGGTTTCTGGAATTTTACTATCAAGTTGCAAAAACTACAATCACCGTACAACGTCGCTCCCAAAGAGAGCTTAAGTACTTTGACACTGGCGAAATTGTCCTGACAGAAGCCATATTTTTAAATAAATAATAATAATAAATGTAATCTCCACTAACCTCATTCATGTAGTTCCACGCTTTGCAAGCAGCGACGGGGCTGAGTGGCTTGTAGTGGTTTCCGAAAGTGTACATGTAGAACAGCCAGGGGGCAGGGAAGAGCATGGTGAACATGTCGCAGAGAGCCATTGCCATCAGGACCACGTTCGTGGGGGTCCGCATGTGGCGGCGGGAGAGGACCACCACTATGAGGGTGTTGGCGACGGTGGTCGTGGCTAGGAGGAAGGGGGCGATGTATCTGAAACAAGAATATTATCTGAAATGAATTTGGTTTTTGTAGAATATGACATGATGGTTGAACAGTGGAGGAATATCAAATGGGTAGTTGCCATGTAACTTTGTAAAGCTGGGGGGCTGAATCAACCTTAATATTTTTACAAATACAATATTTTTGAAGAAAATGTTATAGAAGCATTTCGGTATCCTTATACTTTAAAATTCGACATTTAAAGAGTGAGTAAATAAATAGGCCAGATCCCGACTAAATGATCTGGCGTATTTATTTACTCACTCTTTAAATGTCGAATTTTAAAGTATAAAATATAGAAATTCTTCTATGACATTTTCTTCAAAAAAATTGTATTTGTAAAACATGAAGATTGATTCAGCCCCCCAGCAACACAAAGTTACATGGCAACTACCCATATAAACTTTGCCAGACGCTTGCAAAATAATTTTGCAAAATTTAAAAAAATGTTTTCGAGGTACAATCGATCTGCCAATTTAAAATAAATGAGGGTTGATTTACCCGTCAGCCAAAGGACGTATTGTCTAACGCGTGGAGGCTTGCTTTCACTTTCACCATCTCTTTTTGCGGCCATCTTATACCGTTTGACAGAAAGAAATAGTGAATGCGAAAGCAAGCGTCAGCGCGTTAAACAATACGCGTACAGGTCTGTGCTTGGGTATTATATGACTTATAGGAGAAGCATAATCTGGGGATCTAGTGAAAAGGGGGTTAGTCTGCAGAAATTAAACAGCTATTTTATATTTTATGTGTAAAGGGAGTTAAGTCGAAATCAGCTGTTCAACTTCTGCAGAATTAACCCCTTTTCCACTAGAGCATTAGACAAGTTTTCAGGGTGCCTCAAATACCTACTCAAAAATGTCAATCAGCTTTCCTACTATTTTGAGACCTGTGCCTGTAGTGGGACGTTTATAGGTTGGGGTGAGTGCAGGGTGGCGCTTGCAGTCGAGGTTGTCAACTTCGGAATCGTCATCATCATCATCATTTCAGTCGAAAGACGTCCACTGCTGAACATAGACCTTCTCCAAGGCTCGCCGAACAGATCGGTCCTGCGCCGTCCGCACCCAACGCGTTTCCGCTACCTTATCCAGGTCGTCGCTCCATATTTTTGGAGGCCTACCTACACTGCGTCTTCCGGTCCGTGGACGCCACTCGAGGACCTTTCGGGCCCATCGGCCGTCAATTCTACGAGCGATGTGCCCTGCCCAATGCTACTTGAGTCTGGCGATTCTTCGAACCATGTCCGTGGCTTTAGTTCTTGCGCGGATTTCATCATTTCTAATGGTAGCAGAGAAATGCTAAGTTTAAAAGAACTGAACACTTACCCATACATAGGCTCCGCATAGTTGATAGGGATCTCACAGGTCACATTCAAGTAAAAATGACTATAATTCGACGTGCAATAATCATCTGTCGTGAAATTAGAGTATTCTGGATATGCAGTCTGGTTGTCGAAGTAACTGAAGTTTGCTTTGGAGGCTACGTCGATGACATCATTGGCTCCATAGGCGGGCTCCTCGAACGTTGCAGATTTGTAGTTTTTCGTGTTATTGTAAGGGAAGTAGTCGGCCCATTCATTATCAGCCATGGTGTTATCTAGATGTCATGATGTTCTGGCATTTGATCTGTGGACAATGGAAAATGGGACGTTACAAAAACGAAAATACTCTTCTTTTCTATGGCGATGATTATGAAGTTAGCAACTTAAGTAATTAACTTGAGTTAATTAAACTAAAAAAAATAATTAAAAGCTTTACTTTAAGTATTCTGAAGTTATAAAAGACAAAGCTAATTTCTTTTTAATCAACTACAATAGCGTTCTCTGTAAAAATGCCATTATTATTGGGGTCCTTTTATCTTCATTATTATTTTTAAATTACATATTTACGTTTTCTTTAATTTCGATGATAAAAAAATTAACGTGAACGGTTCTGAAAAAAAGTAACGTGGTTCTTTATGAATAGCACGATTTTTTAAAATAAATTTTGTAACTATTTTTAATAAGTTTGTCATAAAAACTGTTTTTTATATTCCTTTTAGTAGAAATGAAAAGCAGAGTAACTAGCTGTAGCTCGGGAAAAATACCATTATTACACTCAGTTTATCGGCACCCTCGCAGGTACAGTAAAGGATTTTAATTGATATGCCACTTGCCACTGTTCGTAATTTAGCATATACGAGTATAAGCGGCTAAACCCGATTTGCATTACACGGCTAAATTACGAACAGTGGCAACTGGCCTATCAATTAAAATTCTTGACTGTACCTACGAGTTCAAAAATTATCGCATCACTTCCCGAACACCAGTACCTACCTACAACGAAGGGTTAGATAAAACGTTTTAACAGCGTTCCCTGCAGCCAAAACGCTTGACCCCCCTTTTCAAAAGTCGGCAAAGTTAATTACATAAACGGGCCAAAGTGAGTTCTCCTTGTCCTACAAACAGACGGTGTTGTGTTTAACTTTCCTCGAAATTTAATTTAATCATTTGCTGCGACGTAATACTGTTGTTATTGTTAGCAGCCGGGTTCTAAGTTCCGTAGAATATCTAATAAGCAGGGCCCGTAGGTACATTTGATGCCGATGTCGTCACGCCGCATACAGGATGATTGCAATTTGAGTAGTTGAGATAATCAATCATTAATCATCAATCATTAAAAATTAACCACGTGTGCGACACCACAAACAAAAATACGATTACAAAATAAAAGTATTTTTATGAATATTGCATAACGTATGAACACGAAGATGAATTAGATTTTCTTTGCGTAGGAATTAATGCAAGAAGGCGTACTTCTAGTTAAAGCGGAATTCTATGTACTACGTAATTATTGAAATGTGTTAACAATACATTTTAAGAAAATGTATGTATAAAAACAAAACAACTAGTTTAATTTACGTTTCAAGTATCAAGTAGGTATTAATTATAACCACGTGTGAATAAATTACTTTTTCATCACACTTGCTCGTCAATGGTGTTATTCCATGCTTGTATACTAAATGACAATGGCCTAAATTGTTCTTAAGGGAGTTATAGATTTACGTACAGTTTTTCTACCCAAAGGAGTTCTAACTTTAGTTTTAAAATTTGCAAACAAGTAATTTCAGACTAAGGAGGTTTCAAGTCAGCCAACGTTTTATTTATTATCTTTAAAACTTACCTATAACCCAAATTTTACAACACAAAACTTATCTAAGCTTCATGAAAATTCGTTATTTTTATATTTTAAATTTATATCTAATAGTTTTGCAATAATTTTAGTAAAAATATTTTTTTAAACATGTTGGCAGTATCTGGCCGTATGACCTTTCGAATTCTAAACTAAACACAGTTTAGATAATCTATGGTAGGTGACTCAAAAAAAGTGACAATCTGTATTGGCGGGTAGCCATTATTTTATTCAATTTAAGTGTTTAGAAACAAATTAATTTTATTTTTGGATTTTTTTTTCTCGCAATGTGATGAAAATCATTGTGTGTATCACGGGCAGTAAGGGGATTACAAACTCGAGTCATTAAAAGAATACACAGACTCTCATTAGTAATCCCCTACTTACGGCCCTAGATGCACAATGTACATGATTAAAATGATTGACGACTAATGATTAATAATTACAATAAAACTATTTGGGATCATCCTATATGCAGCTTGAAGTCAAGTTGGTGTCATTGTCATGAAAAGTATGGGCCCTGCTAATTAGTTTTTTCTGGATTAAAATTTGAGTAGGAAGATTTGATTACATACAAACAAGTAGGCGAAAATTTCCTATGTTAAGCGTTGCTTGTAATTTGTAATTTCATAAACCAAGAGCTAAAGTGCCGACAAACTGCTCTGTAGTTTGGCACATTTAATGTAAATTGTACCTAAATGTAACACTAAACAGAAATAAATGATTCTAATTCTAATTCTAATTTCATAAGAAATTCAATCAAAAATTTAATCAGTTCCTTGATTCAATTACTTAGATTTTAATTACGACGGTGAATCACAAACCGTGAATGAATAATTAAACTGACACACGTTAATTGACAGTTAGGTCGAAGGGGATTTTGAAGAATCAGAAGAATTAAAAGGAAGTCTTTGAAGGCGCTTCGAGGAACGAAATTTCCGTGTCAGATTCGTCTGACACGGAATTCTCGAATTCTTTTGTTCATCTCGTTCTAAAGCGGTTATTGTGATTTTGATTATTTTCGTTTAACCGAGTGAAATAAGTTTTTGCAAAAACATTTTCAATACGAGATTTTCGGTGACTCTACTCTTTTGAGTGTAGTTGTGATGGATGACATCCAAACGATATACCAGGGGTTCCCAACCTTTTCTTGGTCAGGGACCACTTTTATATTATTCTTGTTAGCAGGGACCACTATGTAGGTGTATACTTAATAAAAATAACTAAACTTTAATAAAAAACTCAGCGGGAAATTGCATTAAAAGAAATTTAAAATCATTCACGGACCATATTTTGACTTCTGCGGACCACTGGTTGGGAACCACTGACATAAGTATTTCAGTAAGTATCTACCAAATTTCAAATCGATTTGGGTTGGGACTAAAGTAGGTCACCCATTATAAGTGATCAGATTTTTTTTGCTTTTATTGTGAGAGGGAGGAAAACGAGCAAGCGGGTCATCTGATGGAAAATGATCACCACCGCCCATAAATATTAATAACTCAAAGAGAGTCACTGATCTGTTGCCGGCCTTTAAAAAGAAGAGGGAATAGGGGAGAGGGAGGGGGAGAGGTATTGGGCCCCCGGCGCTCTCACTGACCGTACGAAACGCAGCAGGAGTACTGCTGCTTCACGCCGGTGTTCTGTGAGAGGGTGGTACTGCCCCGGACGAGCCGGCCCATTCGTGATGCAGCGGCTAGCTACAAAGCTACAACATGGCTCTACCACTACTATTGACTTGAAATTTGGTACGTACTGACTGATATCACGTTTGGATTTAAATAAATACATATGAAACACCCAAGACTCGAGAACAAACATTTGTGTTTTTCATACATCAAATGGTTCAAGCTTCGTAGTAAAGTTCACTAACCTAAGATGGAAAGTTGTAGTGTATAATTTAGCCACTCCAATACGGTCAACATAATTATGCTTGTTAAGCATGTAAAAATTGCTTCTCATTATGTATTCAGACGTTAGAATATTCGGAATACGAAAATATTGTATATTTTTTAAACATTCGAGACCTCTTTTCTTCGTATTTAATCTTCCAAAGAAATATTAGGCTAGGATCCAACCTACTCCGCCTTTGGTAAATTTACCATTGTATAGGTCAATAATGGGAGAGGCCTAAGTCCAGCAGTGGACGAGCATAGACTGATGATGATGATAGGTCAATATACCGCAGTGTCTTAAGTCGAAAGTCTTTGACCAGTGTGTGTTGCCAGTGATGAATTATGGCACTGAGACGTGGCCGCTAGCGATGGTCCTCATAAGAAAGCTCAAAGTCACTCAGAGGGCGACGGAGCCATGCGCGAAATTTCTCTGCGGGATCGCATTAGAAATGATGAAATCCGCGCAAGAACTAAAGTTACGGACATAGCTCGAAGAATTGCTAGTCTCAAGTGGCAGTGGGCAGAGCACATCGCTCGTAGTATTGACTACCGATAGGGCCGAGTGGCGTCCACGGACCGGAAGACGCAAGATGGAGCGACGACCTGGATAAGGTCGAGGAGGCCTATGTTCAGCTCAGCAGAGGACGTCTTTCGGCAGAAATGATGATGATGAATGATGATAGGCTTGGAGATTGTAGATGTTTGCTAAGTATCAGCAAGCGTGTAAATGTAGCAGATTACAGACGGCCAACGATAAAACCGTAGTAGGCATTCTTGCATTTCCGCGAAGCAATCAAACTTCCACTTCTGCTGCTTGAAACTTGTCTTGAATTATTCATACGGCTAATCGCCGGACGGGAAACAGTCGGCTCCATTTTGAATAATTTGTCATAGAGTTAATAGTTGAGATGGATGGGAAAGTGGTGCCATAAGACTAGCCTGTAGGGTCAACGTCATAAATAAGTGATCACTTTTGTACCTTATCACTTTTACGTCATGTTTGAAAAGCCGTACTATTTAAAATATGTAACGACTGGAAGCGACAACGTACAAAAGTAATCACTTCTTTATGACGTTGACTGAACACATGTTTTCATCTCAGACTATTTACTTCGCACCGCAGGGCACAAGCCTCCTCTCTGTGGACCGTGGTGCTAACCCGAGCCTGTGCGAATTGATAACTCCAACTCATAGTCTAATCACTTGGCAATTATGTTTTTATTCAGTCATTATTCGACATCACATAATATCAAATATGTTGAGGTGAGACCATTTCATGACAATTTATCTCTTTTTCGTTTTTTCTTCTAATAAATGTTTTTCTTTCTTTGTTTCTTTTCTTTTCTTTTAACATCGACAATACAGATTCATAAAACGTAAACGTATGCTGTATTGTTGAAGTTAACTAGATATTGTTCAGCAGACATTGTTCGCCATCATAGACCATTGCCTGTTCATTATAACGAGTAGGTAAGTAAGCCCTTGTCTGACTGCATTAACCCAAACTCTTTCATTAATTTCCGAATGCTTAGCAGCACGCCTTATATTTCGTATAATTTTCTGTGAACAGGGGTTCCCTAACAATGCGGCGCAGCCCAAGGGGCTTCGCGAAATGGTACCCTCAGGTCGCCGGTAGGCGTATCTAAGTATTATATTTTACAAGAAAGTCACAGTATAAAAAACATTGCTTGCTTAGAAGCAAATAAGTAGCTAGTCATCTTTTACCCAAAAAAATCAGCGGGTTTAAATGTGAGTAGCTTGAATAGAGGAACTGTTGACCATTTTGCACAGGCCTGTCTCGTTGGTACGTGTGTTGGGGATAGCTTGCAATGTAATCTAGTATGCTTATGAGTATAATCCTGAAGGTATTCAGATTTATAGCCTGCGCTGTGTCAGATGTGCCATTAATTGGTTTGTAGTTCACGTGTTCCGTAAACCGGGGTGACTCTGAACTGCGGGGTGACTTTAAAAAGTAGTTAGCTGACCAAGTCACTCATTTTTTTAGCTTTGCTGTTCCTTGTCGGTGCCTTCATCGGTCTTCTTTTTGCCTACATGTCAACCATTTACCTCAATAGACAAAGTCGACTTTATAGCGATTTTAAAACTATCAAAGTTGGCCCAATTTGATAAAAGGCACCCCAGTTTACGATACTGTTAAAACTTGTATCAACGCAAGTATGACATGGGAAAGTTTGTTAGGGTTTTTTAGTCAAAATTGTATTAATTAAACTCTATAATTTCGCCATTTTTGTGTATCCGTGGTCTAGTTTATCTATGATAAGCTGTGATTTGGCATAATCTTACTAGTATTGTAAATGTGAAATTTGTGTTTGTGTATGTTGGTTGAAAAATAATAATATATCATAATACATATTTTAACTATCTTGCCCACAATATTAAAAGAAAATTGGAAAGAAATTAGAACAAAATCGTAATTTTGGCGTAGTGCCATGGTAGAGCCATGTTGTAGCTAGCCGCTGCATCACGAATGGGCCGGCTCGTCCGGGGCAGTACCACCCTCTCACAGAACACCGGCGTGAAGCAGCAGTAATCCTGCTTGCGTTTCGTACGGTCAGTGAGAGTGCCGGGGGCCCAATACATCACCCCTTCCCTCTCCCCCTTCCCCTATTCCCTCTCCTTTAGGGCCGACAACGCACTGGCATCGTGTAAAGCGCTGCGGGTGTCTATGGACAGTGGTGTTCATTTAACATCAGGTGACCCACTAGTTCGTTTGTCTGGCCTATCTAACATAAAAAAAAAAAAAAAAAGTGGCTTTATAGTGTTAAACGAAACAATCTACTCCCAAATAATGTCAAGAAATTAATGATTACCTATCTAATCTTATCACTATTGCAAACTAAATAAAATGTCATATGCTGCTGTGTGTACTGACGTGAATTTTGAAAATGAAATTGCACCTGTCTCTACATAATTTTCTACTTTTTACAAACCTTACGTAAAATTATGTATTAATTTTTTTTTTATTTGGTGGACCGTTTTTTTCTTCTAGTACACAAACTGTCGATATCGATAAAAAATGTATCTAACACTTAGTTGGAATGCGACAGTCTTTTGTTTTGCCGTAAAAATTCCGACCTATAGAGATAATGCGTTGAATTGAGTTTGTACTCGTATCATGTATGAAGATACTATTTCTATTTCTCCCATTCTTAGGTCTACGGGTATGCACATTACATCTTAACACTGTTTAATACTTAACCCGCCATCCATCTTCCCATCTCGCACAGACGCGAAGACCCTGACCATTCGTTGGGGCTCCAACCGCTAGTTAGCTAAATCGTGCTAATGAATGGCCGCCATCTTAACTCCGTAATTCACTACTTACAGCTAGTTTGTAGTTGGTCAGCGAAGTAAAGGTTAAGAAACAGTAGGTTAACAGTTAATCCCTTTTTTCGTGTACCGGAATTTTGGACTTTATAGGGTTCCGTACCAAAAAGGGTAAAAACAGGACTCTATTACTGAGACTTCGCAGTCCGTCCGTCTGTCTGTCTTTCTGTCTGTCTGTCTGTATGACCGTCTGTCACCAGGCTGCATCTCATGAACCGTGATAAATAGACAGTTGAAATTTTCACAAATGATGTATTTCGGTTGCCGCTATAGCAACAAATACTAATAAACATAATAAAATAAATATTTAAGGGGGCTCCCATACAACAAATGTGATTAGTTTGTTCGTTTTTGCACGATATTGATAACGGCAACAGAATAAACAGATAGGTTAGTCTAAGAAAATATCATATTATGCCTAATGGTGAATAACTACTACCTACTCTGCGAATTGTACTATTTTAATTCATGTAGTACTTTAGCTTTACTACCAAGTCTTATGACCTGTCTTTATGTTCTTAATTACACGCAGTAAATTAAGTAGTTGACACGATTTTCAAAATAAATTATTAATATTTTTTCTATATTTGGAATAGTTAATCTGCGGCGTCTTGCTGTAAATATCCATTTCAACGAACTGAACGAGCTTTCCACGTCGGCAGTTGTAATAGGTGCATTTTTTTTTAAGGAACCAATTGTTGCATGAAAAGTTTGTGTGCGCAGTTCTATTTCTTTGCTTTGTAACAATCGTTCATAGTTTTTAGTTTGCTATAGCCAGGATTCATATTTAAAACCAACTTCAGTTCATTACGTAAAAACCTGCTAGAGTAAATCAAACATTCCCGTACCGAAAACCCCGATGCATGCTAATAATAATAAACATCACGTGTGCAAAATTAAAGTGGGGGTTATCCCTTACAGCTACATAAGTACGAGTAGGTTAGGTTAGAACTACGACTGCAACAGCGTGCGAGCCGAACGAGCGAAGCGAGCGTTCCGCGGCAGCGACCGGCGAAGCGCTATTTCGGCTTTTTGATGTTAAGGCTAGTGAAATCAGATATAACGCAAATTCAGAATGTTAAAACTAGGTTTAATGAATATAGCTAAACCGTTTAAATAAGTCGTCGCCCACTTGGTACAGGGGCTTGGGGGATGACGACAAAGGGGGCCGGGAGAGGTGCCGGGTGGTAGGCACACGAGGCACGCTCGCCGCCCGCACCTCTCCCGGCCCCCTTTGTCGCCATACCCCCCAAACCCTGAAACGCGCGGGCGAGGACTCATTTAAACGGTTTAGCTATAGTTAGGAAAGTAAAATAGTCGGCTTTTTGATTTTAGGGCTAGTGAAAGGAGTAATAGTAATAGACGACCAGATGGCCTAGTGGTTAGAGACCCTGACTATGAAGCTTGAGGTCCCGGGTTCGATTCCCGTGTCGGGGCAGATATTTGTATGAAAAATACGAATGTTTGTTCTCGGGTCTTGGGTGTTTGATATGTATTTAAGTATGTATCTATCTATATAAGTATGTTTATCCGTTGCCTAGTACCCATAACACAAGCTTTGCTAAGCTTACTTTGGGACTAGTTCAATTGGTGTGAATTGTCCCGTGATATTTATTTATTTATTTATTTTATTTTATTTTATTTTTATTTTTATTTATTGGAGAAAAAAACAGATACATACACAATTAATATGAAACAAAGCATATAAATAAGAATGTACCTATAGTATGCACCCTAAATTAATTATCACTTAGAATTATTGAAGGATGCGGCAATTTAATAACAATGGGTTCATTAAAAAAAAACACATTAAGAGCAACCGCACATCGAGCCATTACTGTCTCAATGTGCGCCCGCACAAGAACCACCACCACTTACAAAAAAAAAACCAGCAAAAAACAAAAAAAAAACATGCAAAAATAATAATATTAAATTAGAAATAAAAAAAAAACATGCGGATTTTTTTTAAAAAAAGAGAGGAACAAAAAAAAAGGAAAGCATAGAATCTGGGCTCACCAGTTAAAACACATAAATTAACAAAATCACACCTTACAGACTGACATAAGTTCTATTAATAATTGGGTTACTTGACGCTTGAACTTAACGTACGAACTACAATACTGTAGATTTCGGGCTACAGTAGGAGAACCGTTGTATTTTAAACCGTACAGTACGTACTCTTACTTTTACAATGCATATGCTCGGAAAGTGCCTCTTGACGCGAGTCAACATATCTATAGAAAGTTAGTCATCCCAGCACGCTTTCGCAAGTGTGAAAAAAAATTGTATGGATTTTACTTTCCACACGCGTGCGGAAAAGTAACTTTTTAAATTGCCAATTCTCAAAAAGTTGGGTCCAAACTAGTGTTTAAAAATAAGACTAGAGAGTTGTGTCTTCATAATTCAGCTTTGCACAAATAAGAAAATGTTTGATGCAACCAAATGAATATTTACTGATAAAATAATAAAACAGATTATTTTAATATTAAAACACACAAATTTTAATTTCGTCAAAAGTTTTGAAATAAAAAATTTAGTACTAAAATAATTCCTTGAGACCATTTCGGACCGTACGACATCTGCGCTTTCAGTGCGCGCGCATGGCGTAACACGAACCAATCATGTTTACCCGTACGCGCCTGTCAACCAATGAGCTTTCAGTGTGCGCGCATCGCGTAACACGAACCAATCACGATTACCCGTTCGCGCCTGTCAACCAATGAGTTTTCAGTGCGCGCGCATGGCGTAACACGAACCAATCATGGTTCGTTCCGTTCGCGCCTATCATGAAAACCCGCCACAGTAATGTTCATGAATTCAGTCCGGAGAATTAATTTAAGTTTAGTAAATTAAAATGGAGAGTTCAAGTGATGAATTTACATAGGACTTAACGCCGCCTGACGTCCTAGACCAAGCACAAAATTAAATGTGATAGCCTCCTGCTGACTAAACCGATGCTGAAATATGTAAACATCTACGAGACATTCCCTCAATGAAAGGTAATTAAGAACGCAACATCTTTTTCCGAAAATGTTTATGAGCGCGCGCAGACAGAGAGCGGTCTGGAGTTCCGAGTTCAGAGTTCTGCGTTCTTTCGAATGTACTGAGTCTCTTACGATAACGCACACAGCAGGCGACTGGAACTCTCAAGCGATGAAAACACAGAACTCTGAACGCGGAACTCGGTACTCCAGACCGCTCTCTGTCTGCGCGCGCTCTTACTTAGCCCCAATTTTTTTCCTCGCTTAATGCATTGTAAAATGTTGTATGATATACGTGTCGAAAGTAGGAAATTCCCAACTCATGTCGGCTAAACCAAACTCGCGTCGCTCGTTTGTTTAGATCTCCGCCATTCGTTGGGAATAGCCTACTTTCCGCACTTGTATCATAAATAACTATTAATGCTAAAACTTACCCTGATTCTACTGATTTGTATCCACTACACTCAATACAAAATTTGTCCAGTTAGCGCGGTCGGGTTTATGCAATCATTAATTATAGTTAGTCAATTGGATTAAGTCAAACTTTGGATTGCTAGTTAACAAAACATATTTAAACTTTGATCAACACTGCGATGTAATCTAAAAAAGGGTTGGTAATTTAGAGTATTATTAACTAAGCTTTATCCTGGGTTTTGTTTACGTAAACCATTCATGCATTGCAGGGCACAGGCCTCCTCTCTGAATGAAAGGGCTTGGACCGTAGTTCCCACGCGGGCCCAGTGCGGATTGAGAACTTCACATTTCAGGTTTATGCAGGTTTCCTCACGACGTTTTCTTTCACCGTAAAGCTCATGGTTAATTTCAATTATAATTTCGCACATAAATTCCGAACAACTCAGAGGTGCGAGCCAGGATTCGAACCCACGACCCTCTGCTTGAGAGGCAACAGGTCAAACCACTAGGCCACCACGGCTTCACGTAAACCATTACATTTTAATAATTTCCCATGGCAATGCCCAAAAAATAGTGGTCTTCATTTACTTTGTGTAACATACATCTATAAAGTCAATGATGATGATGATGATGATTTAATATTTAGTATTGGTACGGAACCCTTCGTGTGTTCGTCCGCCGCACACTTGGCGGATATTTTGACCTCATGACACGACCCTTAGGGTTCCCTGAAGCTAGATCTCGTTATCTACCGGGGCCTAAACTTATTACTTAGCACTTAGTAAACAAGTATAGTAACATAGGTAGGTAACTTGTTAGTTCTGTGGTTACGCGGTCCCTGTACACTCCAAGTTGTACATCGCAAAGAGAAACCACCTTTAACCATAAACCAAACCATCTTTTAGGTAGTTTTAAACAAAAAGTGACTGGTAAAGGTACCCTTTACGGCCGACTTGCAGAATAAACGTTTTGATTTTGTTTTTTAAATTAATGATTGGGCGTCAATGAGGGAGGCCTACGTGCAGCAGTATTAGGGGACAATCTTACACAAATCGACCTAGTTCCCAAACTAAGCAAAGCTTGTACTTATGGGTACTAGACGACGATAAACATACTTATATAGATAAATAAATACTTAAATACATAGAAAACATCAGCAGTGGACGTCCTACGGCTGAAATGATGATGATGATGATTTTGATTTTTGATTTTGATTCACATGTTTTAATTTACTTCAGCGGGGGAGAAGCTGCGGGCATTAGCTAGTCTTATAAATAAAAATGAGTCGCCAAATGTGTTGCTAACCACGCACAAAAAGAGGGGTGTTCTAAGTTTGACCGCGTGTGTCTGTGTGTCTGTCTGTGGCATCATAGCTCTTGAGCGGGTGAACCGATTTGGATGCAGTTTTTTTATTCGAAAGCTGGTTTCTTGGCGGTGGGTTTTAGACATATTTCATCAAAATTGGTTGAGACGTTTAAAATTTATCAGCTTTTTTAACCGACTTCAAAAAAAAAGAGGAGGTTCTCAATTCGTCTGTATGTTTTTTTTTTTTTTTTTTTTTTTTTTTTTTTTTTTTTTTTTTTTTTTGTATGTTTGTTACGCGATTACTCCCTCAATTGTAAACCGATTTTCAAAATTCTTTTTTTGTTTGATAGAGTATACTCCTGAGGTGGTCCCATTGGCACCAAGTCAAGATCTGATCATGGGATCCTAGAGAAATCGAGGGCAACCTTCAAATTTTACAGGCAAACCTATGGTGATTTTAGCATTTCTAGCATCAAGTGAAGTATTTGCATTCAGAAAGTATCATTTGGTAAACTGGACCTGCTGAAGAAGACTGTAGATGGCCAACGGAACTCCTAAACGGGTCAAATCTTGCAAGTTAAATTTGAACCGGTTTCCAATTGAGCTGAAATTTTGCAGGCATATGTAAATTGGATGACGATGCAATATTATTATGACATGGAGCTGATCTGATGATGGAGCTGAAAGATGGCCATAGAAACTCTGTAATAAAGCGATACGACCGCATTGAGTTTGGGCTCATTTGATTTGTCTTGACGAGTACTTTGATCCTAGATGGTAACTATAGGATCTGAAAATGGAGTTAGAAGGTGACCATAAGAACTCCGTAATAAAACGACATAACCCCATCGAGTTTGAGCTCATTTGATTCGTCTTGAAGAGTACTTTGGTAACCAGGGTCAAAAAGTACAGTCAGCAAAGAGTGCTTGTTGTATCGCATAATGTTGATTGTTCTAAAAATTTCTGGCCAAGAATGTTTGGCATACTGTTGAAAGTCCTAAAGCATATTTGTTCGTTCTTTATTGATAACAAGAACATCGGATTACCTACAATATTAATTGGCCAAAGCAGTCCTAAGAGTTGTGTAAGTCATTCACCTAAACTATAAGTAGGTATGGCACCTACAAAGAAAAGGGGGCAATAAAAAATACCTACAAACCACCTCCCGTTTAACTTGGTTAGGTTCGTTAGTTACCTTGAGCTCTTTAAAGCGGAATAGAGGAGGAGCTCGGGGGGCGGAGCACCCGCTAAAAAAAATACTGTCAAATCGCCTCCCGTTTAACCTTACCAGACTCGTTAGTTACCTTGCGTCTCTCAGAGTTAAAATTGAAGCCTTGGTACTGGAAGGGGGGCTCGGGGGGCGGAGCCCCCCGTAATATAAAACACCTTCAATCCACCCCCTGTTTAACCTGGCTAGGTTCATTAGATCTCTAGTATCTTACGTCGCTCAGAGTGGAAATTGAAGCCCCGCCCTTCGAGGGGGGGGGGCTCGGGGGGCGGAGCCCCCCGCAATAAAAAATATTCTTACACCACCTCCCGTTTAACCTGGTTAGATTCGTCAGTTATCTTGCGTCCCTCAGAGTGGAAATAGAAGCATCGCTACTGGAAAGGGGGCTCGGGGGGCCGAGGCCCCCGTAATGCGGAATAGAGGGGGGGCTCGGGGGGCGGAGCCCCCCGCTAAAAAAAATAGTGTCAAACCGCCTCCCGTTTAACCTTTACCAGATTCGTTAGTTATCTTGCGTCTCTCAGAGTTAAAATTGAAGCCTTGGCACTGGAAGGGGGGCTCGGGGGGCGGAGCCCCCCGTAATATAAAACACCTTCAATCCACCCCCTATTTAACCTGGTTAAGTTCATTAGTTCTCTAGTATCTTACGTCACTCAGAGTGGAAATTGAAGCCCCGCCCTTCGAGGGGGGGGGGGCTCGGGGGGCGGAGCCCCCCGCAATAAAAAACATTCTTACACCACCTCCCGTTTAACCTGGTTAGATTTGTCAGTTATCTTGCGTCCCTCAGAGTGGAAATAGAAGCATCGCTAATGGAAAGGGGGCTCGGGGGGCGGAGCCCCCCGCAATAAGAAATACCCTCAAACCACCTCCCGTTTAACCTGGTTAGGTTTGTTAGTTATCTCGTATCCCTCAAAGTGGAAATAGAAACCTCGGTCCCGGTAGAGGGGCTTGGGGGCGGAGCTCCCGTAATAAAAAAAACCTTTAAACCACTTCTCGTTTAACCTGGTTAGGTTAGTTAGCTACCTTGGATCCCTCAAAGCGGCCCCCCGCTATAAAAATACTGATGATATGGTTCCAGCGGAAGACCAGCGTCAGCTGCATAGCCGACATCATGCTGAGTTGGGACCATTTCGTGATAATGTTGTATCTGTTACCGTGCTTTCACCTGTTAATTTAAGATTATGTCACGAATAAATATTTTTTCTTTCTTTCTTTCTTTTTTCTTTCTGACAAACCACCTCCGATTTAACCTGGTTATATTCGTCAGTTATCTTGCATTCCTCAGAGTGGAAATAGAAGCCTCGGTACCGGTAGAGGAGCTTAGGGGGCGGAGCCCCTCGTAATAAAAAAATCCTTTGAAACCACCCCCCATTTAACCTGGTTAAGGTTAGTTAGCTACATTGCGTCCCTCAAAGTGGAATTAGCAGCCGCGTTCATGGAGGGGGGCTCGGGGGGTGGAGCCCCCCGCAATAAAAAATACAGACAAACTACCTCCCGTTTAACGTGGTTAGATTCGTCAGTTATCTTGCGTCCCTCAGAGTGGTAATAGAAGCCTCGCTAATGGAAAGGGGGCTCGGGGGGCGGAGCCCCCCGCAATAAGAAATACCCTCAAACCACCTCCCGTTTAACCTGGTTAGGTTTGTTAGTTATCTCGTATATCAACGTGGAAATAGAAACCTCGGTCCCGGTAGAGGGGCTTGGTGGCGGAGCTCCCGTTATAAAAAAAAACCTTTAAACCACTTCTCGTTTAACCTGATTAGGTTAGTTGGCTGCCTTGCGTCCCTCAGGGTGAAAATAAAAGCCCCGCTCTTGGAGGGGGGGGGGGGGGGGGGGGCTCGGGGGGCAGAGACAACCCGCAGTAAAAAATCTGTTAAACCATCTACCGTTTCATTTGGTTAGATTCGTCAGTTATCTTGCGTCCCTCAGAGTGGTAATAGAAGTTTTGATACCGGAACGGGGGGCTCGGGGGGCAGAGCCCCCCGCAAAAAAAAACCTTCAAACCATTCCTTGCTTAACCTGCTTAGGTTCGTTAGTATCTCGTATCCCTCAGATTGGAAGTGGTAGGCTTGCTACCAGAGAGTTGGCTCGGGGAGCGGAGCCCCCCTGCAATAAAAAAATACCTTCAAACCATCCCACGTTTAACCTGCTTAGGTTCGTTAGTTACCTTGCGATCCTCAGATCGGAAACAGAAGCCGGGCTTCGTCTACTGGCTACGCCTACGCATCTCTTTTATACCAAAGCAACTAAAAAGCCAAAAATAAAAAATTTTAAATAAAAAATAGAACCGCCTTCAAAAACACCCAAAAAATATTATTTAAAAATTTAACCGACTATAATGAGCATTATAATATCTTTCTACTAATCTGTTTGAAGTCGGGCCTCAGCTCGAGACAGCAGGAGTGGACCTAGTAATTAAATTAATAAATAAATATCCCGGGACAATTCACACCAATCGACTTAGTCTCAAAGTAAGCAAAGCTTGTGTTATGGGTACTAGGCAAAGGATAAACATACTTATATAGATAGATACATACTTAAATACATATTAAACACCCAAGACAAACATTCGTGTTTTTCATACAAATATCTGCCCCAACGCGGGGACCGAACCTGGGACCTCAAGCTTTATAGTAGTAATTTAACTTACCTACATAGATAGATACCTACTATCTATTGGGCGTCTACTACTCCTGCTAGCTCGTGCTGAGGCCCGACTTCAAACAGATTAGTAGAAAGATATTATAATGCTCATTATAGTCGGTTAAATTTTTAAATAATATTTTTTGGGTGTTTTTGAAGGCGGTTCTATTTTTTATTTAAAATTTTTTTGTTAGCTGCGGAATGGATCTTATACGCATAATGGGTATTTACTTTCAAACATATGCGTGGCCAAATTGCGTTGGGTGTTTTTTAAATTAGGTATTAATTTATTGTTTGTAATGATCAGGACAAGGTTTTTACAAAAAAAAACTTCACCGAGGGAGAAGCCGTGGGCATCAGCTAGTTATAAAAAAGAAAGATTGTAAAGCTATTTGAATTTTTGATTTTTTGTTAGTCAACGACACAAAAATAGCGAAATGGATTTACATGAAACTTGGCGTACAGATGAAAATATCTAAATTCAGTCAGAAACGTTCTAGTATTTAACATCCGAAACGTTGGTCGAAACTTCATTAAAATCTCGCTTGTTATTTGAGTGATACAGTTAATTTACAACTATTGTAGCATAATATTTACCCATTTACAAGTTACAAACTACGGAAAGCGAGTAGTTTAGCAACTTTAGTGAATAAAGTTTTAAACACGCGTGTACAAATAGTAATAGCTGGGATAAACTCGACGTCATAAGCATAAATTCAGTTATATTTTACGTGATACGTAATTTCTGCTTTATCTATACTCTTGCGATAATGCGGTAGTAAAAGGAAACGTGTGATACTCGTTTTAGTTTTAGTTGGACGTGACTAAATGCTTTACTGTTACTATACCGAGTGTCCCAAAACTCAACTAACTTGGTACTGGACGAAGTTATAATATCATCATCATCATCATCTCAGCCTTTATAAGTACGTCCCACTGCAGGGCACATACCTCCTCTCAGAGTGAGAGAACACGGGCCGTAGTCCAACGCGGGCCCAGTGCGGATTGGGAACTTCACACACACCATTGAATTTCTTCGCAGGTGTATGCAGTTTCCTCATGATGTTTTCCTTCACCGTAAAGCTCATGGTAAATTTCAAATGTAATTTCGCACATAAATTCCGAAAAAGTCAGAGGTGCGAGCCGGGATTTGAACCCACTACCCTCTGCTTGAGAGGCTAAGCCGTAGTTTTCGCGTCACTTATTGTTAGTTCCACGTTCTATGTCACTTGCTTGATCGATAATAGACATTTTTTCGAAAATATCTAATTCTAAGTAAAAGTGATTGTCTAAAATCTGTAAGTGAATGTTTGATTTCTCTTGAGAAAAAAAAATCTTATACCATACCATATAAAATATAAAGTTTTAGTGGAAACAGGACAAACAAAACAAGACAAAACCACTAGTTATTGTGACAACTTCAAATGTCTTTTCTCAAACGCAGATGCTTAAAGTTTGGCAAAGCAATCGTGTATGTGTAGAATATGTGATACTAAACAAAATTTGCAAAGTTTGCCTGCTAAATCTACCGATGTCAATGTTTGAAATGAAAATAAATAAAATTTAAATTGTGACCGTAGTACAAATTAAAAATGTGAGTACCTACGAGTACCATCTGACCGCTTTCGATTAAAGAGCTGCTGATATATTAGGAGTCAAAGAGGTCGCCAAGCCCGAAATCGGTCGAAGCGGTCATCATCATCATCAGCGTTATACAGTGGGCGGACTTGTTTGTCTCGACGCTAACTGCCTATGATCGGGCAGCCCCCCCCCCCCCTATTTTGAATAAGAAAACCCCAAAATTGCCTTGAAAAAAGTAAAGGTACACTTTTTTAAGGGTTCTGTACCCAAAGGATAAAAACGGGACCCTATTACTGAGACTGCATTGTCCGTCCGTCCGTCTGTCCGTCCGTCCGTCTGTCCGTCTGTCACCAGGCTGTATCTCACGAACCGTGATAGCTAGACAGTTGAAATTTTCACAGATGATGTATTTCGGTTGCCGCTATAACAACAAATACTAAAAAACCGAATAAAATATATATTTAAGGGGGCTCCCATACAACAAACATGATTTATTTGCTAGTTTTTGCTCGATATTAATAATGGCAACAGGTAAACGCTTGAAATATTCACAGAATATTTAGTTATATATATTCACTTTAAAAATAAGTAATTAAATTAAAATATAACAAATATTTAAGGGGAGCTCCCATACAAAAAACGTGTTCATTTTGCCGTTTTTTTAGATAATGGTACGGAACCCTTCGTGCGCGAGTCCATCTCGCACTTGGTCGGTTTTTTTGAATTCCCTGACGCTGCCCTTCGGACCGCGCTCGGTTTTCCCACTGTTACGCTGTAGCTCCCTGCATAATTTTTAATCTATCTGCATTCCCTGATTCACTTTTAAAAAACATTAACCATTCGCCTTCTAACTTTCAAATGAGGTATGGCTTGTAATCCTTTATCCAGCAAAATTTAATATAAAAGCATGGCACCGCGCATAAATTTGAACAAGTTGAAACTACAAAGTAGAATAAAACCATCCAAGTCCGCTATCTCTGTTTATCTAACTTCAGTCTGAGTAAACTGGGTATTCTCGCGTTCTAGAGTTTAGAACTAGGGGTGCCAAATATGTTTTTACCCGGAGAAAGATAACTTTTTAAAAATTTAACTTTTAGTTGGTACTACAGTCAGCAACAAAAATATGAATACACTTAAAGTACCAAAAATATGTATACACGCCTTTATGCCCTGGTAATAGAGTCGTGGATGCATATTTTCGGTACTTTGGGTGTATTCATATTTTTGTTGCTGAATGTACAAGGTTTTTCAATCCGTACTGGGCCCGCGTAGGAACTACGGCCCAAGCCCTCTTAATCTGAGTAGAGGTCTGTGCCTGCACTGGGATGTTTATTATGCTGGGACGATGACATAATAAAAACAGAACTTAAGAATCACAACAATGGTGAATCACAAAAATCCATCCATATCCATACTAATATTACAAATGTGAAAGTATGTCTGTTTATTTGTCTGTATGTCTGGTAACTCGTCACGCTTGAATCGTTGAACCGATTCAGATTAAATTTGTTAGATAGTGTGGAATGTTAATGTTTATGTTTGTCGCAATTTAGTTACAAATGTTACCCATAGATGGCGCTTATCTCTCTATGAACTAGCTAACGTTGTGTTCCCTTGATTTTGTTATATGCAGCTATCTGTTACTGATTAAGTCAGTGGTTTTATTGTGAGTGATATAATAGAGATAACATTGGTCCTTCGAACCGGATAATCGTGAGTACAGTGCAGTGGTTTAATTTGGTATAAGATAGTTTGAGTTCCGGATAAGAACATAATAGGATAGTCGTATCCCGGAAAACCGCATAGTTCACGCGGGATAGCGATAAACGAATTGGGAATGTCTAAAAAAAATTACCAGTGGTTTTTATATTTTTTTTTGTATAGAAAAGTCAATTATAAGGAACTAATTTCAATATTTTGTCATTTAGTTCTCTACTTTTTTCAAAATTAATTATTGAAACTATTTTAGTTGATGACGTCAGATTATAATTGAGGGCTCCCACAATGCCAAACTTCTAAATCTATCTAAATGCGTACGATAAGACAACCCCTTTAATTATTTTTTGCGTAGTGGTACACTATACACTGTGTCACTTTACTGGCACTGTCAATGTGCTAGATGTCAGACAGCGGGTCCAAATCAAACTCCGTAGTATAATCCACGCGTAAATTGTGAAGAATTCTAACCACATAGAATAAAGTACGACTTGAACCGGTCACGCAATTTACACCAATGTCAAATGAAGGTCATTGCTTATTTGTTATATTATAAATTCATTACATAATATTAAAATTAAATAACTTCAGAAAACGAGTTAAAAAGCATTTATCTCGAAATGGTTTTCGATTTACTATACATTGCAAAAAAATAGACATCCCCAATTCTTCGCTCACGAAGTCGGGGGCAACAGCTAGTAGCTTACAACAGTTATTTATGTGACTGGCGCATAATGACAGAGATTAAAACACGAGTGTGGTTTTATGAAACGAACCGAAGGTAAGTTTCATAATAAGATCACACGAGTGTTTAAATCCTAACTACGCGCAGTCGTATAACCTTTATCTACGTGCACAAGTCTCCGTTATTTTTTCACCAGATATTTTCACATCACAAAATACGGTAACTTTTTTTTCTGTTCTTGGACGATGCAAATTCGAAACAAATGAGTGACATTTATATATTTTTTAAATTCATAAGAATCTAGACTTGAGATTCCGATTTTGAGGCCATTTGCTCATCTGATTCTGAACATATCATAGGGAAGTTACAGTATGAATGTTAGATAAAAGTTTATAAGAGTATAATACCTCTAAATTGTACCAATATGACAGCTGTTAAATCAGGCCTTGCCGCCATGTCTAATCCGCCGTTCCACACCCCTGGTTTGGAGCGCAGCTGAGCTTCAAAGTTTGTGCAAGTTATCTTATTTATTATTCTTCGTTTCGAATTGAGTTTGTTGCATAACTTGTGTAGCTTATACCCATACGTTATTAAGTTATATTACGGCGGCCATGTCTAAAGTACAGTGTTGTGTGGCAGGAATCTGATTTTTAAAATCACGACACTTGATATTACTTTGTATTTTGCTACAAAAGTGCAACTTAATTTAATTAGTTTTCGAATAAGTTATACTAATTAGTATATACACCGTACTACGACCTCTCATTCTGAGAAGAGGGCTATGCCCTGCAGTGGGACGTGTATATAAGCTTGAATTATATAGTGATGATCATCTCAGGTACGGCCGTAGCTCAATGTATTCAGGTGGATCGCATTAACTATTTAAGTTAATAACCTATAGTCAAATTTAAATGTAATTGACATATAAATTCAGAAAAACTCTCGAAGGATCCCGAGCTCGAATCCTCGACTAACTTATATACAACATAATAACAATAATGAAAAACCGGCCAAGTGCGAGTCAACTCGCGCACGAAGGGTTCCGTACCATTATCTATAAAAACGGCAAAAAAATCACGTTTGTTGTATGGGAGCCTCCTTAAATATTTGTTTTATTTTAATTTAATTATTTATTTTTAAAGTTAATATATAACTATATATTCTGTGAATATTTCAAGCGTCTATCTGTTGCCGTTATTAATATCGAACAAAAATGAGCAAAAAAATCAAGTTTGTTGTATGGGAGCCACCTTAAATATTTATTTTTTTCTGTTTTTTCGACAACCGAAATACATTATCTGTGAAAATTTCAACTGTTCAGCTATCACGATTCGTGAGGTACCTACAGCCTGTTGACAGACGGACAGACGAACGGACGGACGGACGGACGGGGGCATTTCTATTTTTCGTTGTACGCACGTTGTAACAGGGAGTTAAAATTAGTCCGTTTGGTTACGCACTTTTTCAAGCCTTTACAATAAAAAAAAGTAACAAATCGGACATGTTTAACAATGTGTAACAAGAAGTGAAGAATGGTCCGGTTTGTTAAGTTTTTTTTTATTGTAAAGACTTGAAAAAGTGCGTAACCAAACGGACTAATTTTAACTCCCTGTTAACAATTTCTTAATTGGGTACAACGAAAAATAGAAATGTCCACGGACGGACAACGAAGTTTCAGTAATAGGGTCCCGTGTTTACCCTTAGGGTACGGAAACCTACAAAAACTTCTTAAGATTCCATCAGGTACTTAAACCAGTAGAATATTAAGCCTTTTTAACTTTAGTACTAAAAACCTACAGCTACGCTACGAAGGAAGTTATTAAAACTTACAGTATTCAAAAATAAGCAACAAAAGCATTTTACGCCTTCCATGGAGAGGCTCGTAACCGAAAACACCCTTTTTAAATGACAAAGGAAATCGTAAACAGGCCCTAACCCGAGGTAATGTAAGCCAAAACTTCGTTGGTAATTGAAAAGCTTTGAAAAAAAAAGAAACGAGAAAATTAAATTTGTATTGTTTCAAAAACAATTGAATGGCGAATACGTTCAAGCAACAATATTTTCGGCAGGTTTTTCTCTTATCTGTGGATAAATATATAATGGATGGATGATGGATATATATTATGGATGGAGATGTTACGAGTTAACTCGTGAGCTCGGTTGCTGCAATGTGGCCGAAACGTCGAGGTAAATATTATGTAAAAAAAAATATAAATAAATATTAGGGGACAATCTTACACAAATCGACCTAGTCCCAAACTAAGCAAAGCTTGTACTATGGGTACTAGACGACGATAAACATACTTATATAGATAAATAAATACTTAAATACATAGAAAACATCCATAACTCAGGAACAAATATTCGTGCTCATCACACAAATAAATGCCCTTACCGGGATTCGAACCCAGGACCTCTTGCTTCGTAGGCAGGGTCACTACCAACTAGGCTAAAGCGGTCGTTTGTGCGTGATAAGTCCCGTTTAGTATAGTAATTATGAGTGAAAATCACGAAAGTTTGAAACAATAATACAATGACGAATAATTTTATGAACTGATATTTTAGCTTGATTATCCGCAGCCACGGCAAGTAAAATATGGTGGTGGTACTTCCTCCTCCTCATTATGATTTTTGAACCTTCGCAAAGTAACGCCAGAATCAGTCAATGAATATTTTTATCACAAAGCGCCTAGATTAAATTTAGTTCTTTCGTATCTTTACTTTTTTTTTAATACTAAGCATTTTCAGAAAAACCGGCAAAGTGTGAGTCGGACTCGCGCACGTAGGGTTCCGTACCATTATCTATAAAAACGGCAAAAAAATCTCGTTTGTTGTATGGGAGCCCCCTTGAGTATTTGTTTTATTTTAATTTAATTATTTATTTGAATATAATAACAAAATATTCTGTGAATATTTCAAGCTTCTACCTGTTGCCGTTATCTTATCAGTATCGAGCAAAAACGAGCAAAAAAATCACCTTTGTTGTATGTTTTTTAGTATTTTTGTTGTTATAGCGGCAACAGAAATACATCATCTGTGAAAATTTCAATTGTCTAACTATCACGGTGCATGAGATACAGCCTGGTGACAGACGGACAGACAGACGGACGGACAACGGAGTCTTAATAATAGGGTCCCGTTTTGCCCTTTGGGTACGGAACCCCATAAACGCCCAGTAGTAGTCTTTATTCTGCTGCTAGCTTGATTCCCCCAATTTCTTATTATTCGCGGCTCATCTGTTATTCTTGAAGCGCTTCGGCCCAAATTGATTGGGTCCATAAAATATGGCGGGCGTCACATCACGTCACCCGAAGAGCGGTGATTGTGTTGCTAGCGCTGAATTTCCAGTTGCCTTTTCCTTAGAAAATTGTACCTACTCCAACAAATTATTTCGTTATTCCTCGCGTACTTTATAAAGTACAATTACATAGCATGAATAACTGATGTATGTACTAAGTAGAGCACAATTTTTCAATGAAATGAGAACTTTTGAGACAATTTTGGGTAGGTATTTGAGACACGCCGAAAAATTGTATACCTAGTACTACACACCTATAATAGCCAAGCATAGAACCACAGGCCTGGCTGATAGGTAGCGGAGCTAAATAGTCTTATATTTTTAAAAATATTTTTTTTTTGCAAAAATGTCTGAGGCGTTTCGAAATTTTTATACCTTTAAATTTGACATTTATTTTAAAGAGTGAGAAAACTAATTAGCCAAATCATTTTGTCGGGGCTTAAGCATTGCCGGGTGCTTGCAAAGCAATTTTGCAAAAAAACAAATAAATGTTTTTGAGGCACACTGAAATTTTAAGAGAACATTATTTATAATTAAAAATAAATACTCCAATAAAGACATCACTGGACTAACTGAATTAAAATTAATACTACCAATAAACATCATAGTTTGGCGAAATTAGTGATGTAATTAAAACTATGTACCTTTTTGTGTGTTATATACTTATGGGCCTTATGGCACTGAGACGTGGCCGCTAACGATGGGCATCATAAGAAAGCTCAAAGTCACTCAGAAGGCGATGGAGAGTTTCTCTGCGGGATCACATTAGGAATGATGAAATCCGCTCAAGAACTAAAGTCACCGACCTAGCTCCAAGAATCCCCAGACTCAAGTGGCAGTGGACAGGGCACATCGCTCGTAGAACTGATGGCCGATGGGGCAAAAAGGTTCTTGAGTGGCGTCCACGGAACGGAAGACGCAGTGTAGGTAGGCCTCCAACAAGATGGAGCAACGACCTGATTAAGTTGCGGGATCGCATTGGATGCGGATGGCACGGGACCAATCTGCTCGGCGAGCCTTTGGGGAGGCCTATGTTCAGCAGTGGATGTCTTTCGGCTAAAATGATGACGATGATGATGATGACCTTTTTGAGAATAAACAAATAAATAAAATAATTTTTACTATGGACCACGGTATTTGCCGTAGCAACGGCAACATTGTTCAGTGATCGGCGGAGACTCGTAATGAGCTCTTTAAGCTCTTGTGCCGGAGCGATTAAGTTTACTGTATAAATGTAAATTAGGGCAATGGAACAGTGAGGTCGGGAAGCGATCGAAATGTTAATGGCATCTGATTAAGTCTTTCAGTTTTAATGGGAGCTTATCTCGAACTTTGTCTTCATTTTAACGAGATCAAACGACCTCAATGTGTCATCATCATCATTTCAGCCGAAAGACGTCCACTGCTGAACATAGGCCTCCCTCTCTCCTGTAGACCTTGTAAAAGCCAATATTTTTAATGAAGTCTACATTCAGCGTATGGGACATCTGGCCAAATTTTGGGCCATTTAAATAAATCTTATATTTGCTGAATCGGAGTCGCTAATTTTATGTCCACAGGACCACTTTTGTGTCCACTTTTGTTTCTTACGCTGTGTATGACACATCTACACTGATTTAATCATCATCATTTCAGCCGAAAGGCGTCCGCTGCTGAACATAGCAAGGCCTTCACAAAGGCTTGCCAAACAGATCGGTCCTCGCCATCCACATCCAACGCGTTCCCGCTGCCAGAGGGGCTGTTTTCTTTCTGGACTCAGCCATCGGGGGGTACTTGTCATAGTCGCCACGCTTGGCAGGTAGGTTGGCGATCGCAGTGGGATAACGAAAATATCGAGGACGTTGCTGCTCGTCCTCCGGTATTACTGGACTGGCCGCAGTTTAAGGACATACTTGGCCGGGAATGTGTAAGACTGTTTTAAGGATGTCTCCGCCCACCAACAGAAATGATACAAAACGCCTCATGCGTATTTAGATCTTCGCAACTTCATGATTATTTATGAATACTATTAAAAAATCATCAAGTGCATCATCATGCTTCTACGCACACTTAACGTACTAGCGGAGAATGTAGATATGTTTTCGTATTCTCTGAGTGAATTCACTAGGTCTGCAATGTTTTCTATAGCAATATTTTTTTTTATTATTAGTGGGAGGAAAACAAGCAAGCGGGTTGATTTGAGTGTCGTTATTTAAATGGTATAATTTAATTTACTTAAATAATTGTAGAGTCAGTCCTGTCAAGATAGTTTTAAACGTGGATATAAAATAAAATTAAAAATAAAATATAATATAAACAAAACCGTTAAGAAATATTTAATATAATATACCCGCCACTATACTACCATACCACCACCATCATACCATCTTACTACGCATACTAAACGAGCATTGTCACTACATAGATAAAACAAAGTCGCTTCCCGCTGTCTGTCTGTCCCTATGTATTGTATACTTAGATCTTTATTAAAACTACGCAACGGATTTTGATGCGGTTTTTTTAGTAGATAGAGTGATTCAAGAGGAAGGTTTATATGCATAATACATGCATAATTGCACCCGTGAGAAGCCGGGGCGGGTCGCTAGTACTACATAATTTATAAATTATAATTTATGCTATGGAATGAAGTAAAATTTAAATAAAAAATAAATTTACCTTCGTTTCCCTCTCGGGACGAAACAATGGGAAAAAACGAAGGAAAAACCTCATAAAGTGCTCTCAGGTTTAAAATGCCTTTTACCTTCATAATTACCTCTTAATCCCCCTAAATCCCCGGATCCCCAGATTTATTTCGTTTCTAAATGAAATCACAACAAGTATCATAAATAAGTGGAATGAGAAATCTCTCAGAAAAACTGGAAAGAAATGTTTCCTCTGCAAATAATCTGGTTGAAGCAAGAACTCTCGTGTTCAGCGCTGAAATGGAGCTTAGTTACCGAATGGTTATATTTAGAAGAAGGAAAACCTTTATGGCCAGTTTACTACGAAATTCAATACGTTTACTTTTAGTTCACCACTGACAGATGGCTTGCCTTCATTTCATTTCCAACTTTAACACCATACAAATAAAGTAGCTATTACAAAATCTGCCAACGTGGGTAACAGTATTCTAAAATTGGCTTTATTTGTAGGTCGTTAAAGTTGAAAATGAAATGAAGGCAAACCATCTGTCAGTGGTAAACTTTATGTAATTTTACTGTATCATGCTGTCCCTTTCCTTCTTCTGCTTAATGCTGTCAGCGTGAACGGTACGGTACATACGAAGTTTGTAAATCGAATACACTGGACAGCGACATCTAGTGGGATATAAAATTAAGAAACCAGAACAATACTTTTATACACCAGATTTTTTACACTGCAATTTTAAAATTAAAACGTATGATAGAGTTGAGTAATTCAAGCACATCAGTGTACCCACTACTACGGCCCAAGCTCTCTCATTCTGAGAGGAGGCCTGTGGCCTGCAGTGGGACGTATATAGGCTGGGATGATGATGAACCCAAACCAACAAGACGGAGCGACGACCCGGTGAAGGTGGCGGGAACGCATTGGATGCGGATGGCGCAGGGCCGACCTGTTTGGCGATCCTTGGGGGAGGCCTAGTTCAGCAGTGGACGTCTTTCGGCTGAAATGATGATGATGATGATGAAATCAGTGTAGATGTGTCATACAGCGTAAGAAACAAAAGTGGTCTCTCCTGTGGACATAAATATAGCGACTCCGATTCAGCTAATTTAATATTTATTAAAGTTGGCCAGATGTCCCAGAATGTAGACTTATTAAAAATATTGGCTTATACAGTGTCCACCGGAGAGACGCCAACAAAAAAAATGTGTCTGACTTAGATAACGATGTAATATCGTCTAAACAAAATACTAATCCATCCACCCCAGCCAATATACGTCCCACTGCAGGGCACAGGGCTCCTCTCAGAAACGAGACTCTCAGAACGCGGGCCCAGTGCCGATTTAAAACTTCACAAACAATTGAATTTCTTAGCAGAATGCACTTCCTTATTCCTCGCGATGTTTTACTTCACCGTAAAGCTCAAATTAAATAAAAAAAAAAAATATATCACGCGATAATTCACACCAATTGACCTAGTCCCAAAGTAAGCTAAGCAAAGCTTGTGTTTGGGTACTAGGCAACGGATAAACATACCTATATAGATAGGTATATACTTAAATACATAATAATAATATTAAACACCCAAGACCCGAGAACAAACATTCGTATTTTTCATACAAATATCTGCCCCGACACGGGAATCGAACCCGGGACCTCAAGCTTCTTAGTCAGGTTGTCTAACCACTAGGCCATCTGGTCATGGCTCATGGTAAACTTCAAAAGTAATTTCGCACATCAATTCAGTAAAACTCAGAGGTGCGAGCCTGAATTTGAACCCACGACCCGCTGCTTGAGAGACCATAGGTCAAACCTCTAGGCCACCGCGGCTTTTTTCCTAATATTAAGTATCAGTTGGCGGCGTTGGATTCGGTGGAGCATCGAGCCCGAAGACTCATTGGTGATAGTCCGACAATCGGTGGTAGGCTACAGAGCCTCGAGCACCGACGTCGAGTTGCTTGTCTTTCTGTTTTTTATCGGATACATTTTGGAGAGTGTGCGCAGGAATTACATGATTTAATTCCTCCATCTCCATTTCACCAACGGACATCCAGGCGGGGGGAGCGTCTTCATCCTTATGTGGTTAGTATTCCAGTAGCTCGTACGAAGCGGTTCGCGTCTTCCTTCCTAATGCGAACTGCTAAAGAATGGAATTCGCTCCCGTCGTCTGTATTTCCTGATAAATACAACCTGGGTCTCTTCAAGGCTAGAGTGAATAGGCTGTTACTGAACCAGTGAGGTACACCTTTGGCTTCATCTACACTTTCCATCAGGTGAGATAGTGGTCAATCACGGGTCAGTTTTTTGTAAAAAAAAAAAAAAAAATAATATTATCTATCAAATAGCTCCCTAAAATATGTTTCTATTTTTTAAAGAAAATTGGCAAACCTCCAAAAGTAAAAACCGAATCACAATATAATTGATTTACGAGCATTGCCCAATGTTTCGGATGAAACTATAATATCCCCAATTTTCCGAATAAAAAACACAATAAGCACTAAACAATGTATGGCGCTGTTCGAGACGTTTTAACAGCCGTTCTTTCGCTCCATTTGCCGCGGACGGCGGACAATAGCGTTTTTTTCTAGGAGATGTCGGCGGCAGTCGTAATATTGTGGTTGTTGTACTTCAGGAGTATAGTATAACGTTCGAAGACTTCACGGTCGGATGGTCTGTACCTTCAAGTATACCTAATTTTATTTATCGAAGTAAAATAAACTGCATTCCTTTGAAGTCTGAAACTTGATATTAATAAATACATACAGTCATCATAATCCTCATCATGATTCCAGCCTACATACGTCCCACTGCCACAGGCCTCTTCTCACAATGAGATAGATTGAGCTGTAGGTCTCATGTGGGTCCAGTGCGGATCGGGAACTTAACACATACCATTAAATTTCTTCGCAAATGTGTGCTCCTCGCGATGTTTGCCTTCATCCGAAAGCTCACGGTAAATATCAAATGTAATTTCGCACATTTGCGAAAAACTCGGATGTGCGAGGCGGAGTCAAACCACTTGGCTACCACGGTTTAGGTAGACTAGGACACTTCAAGGGTAGTTTTCATTTGTTCTATGGAACATGACGTCATCGGACAGAATAGGATATTTTTTCTTATTTTGTACCCTGGAACATGCAATACTTTTATTTCTCATTTTGCTTCATAGGACAAAGTAAATAAAACCTCTTTCCATTATTTATATTTCTAGAATTATTTTTTTGGCTTAATTTATCCAGCCAGGCCGATGTTTGACCAATGGTATGACAACTAGAATGGCCATAATGTACCTAGCTTTTCGATTATTTTGTGACCATACGACGGAGATATCCTTTACTTAGAAAATATCATTACTGTAGGAGTACGTACATTTTCTATGTCCAAAGAAATAACTGATTTCAGTTTTGAAACAAAAAAGTGACATGCCCATTAAGAATCATTTAAAGAATTAAAAGATCCAATGTTGGTTTTCACCCTGTCAAAAACTCTTTCCCTTTGATCGTAAGGTTCAAATTTAAACATAAAATTTGAGCCAAACGACGCTTGCAAATCCTGTCCCGTACAATTCGAAACCCTTCTTTTTTCCGAAAATCCAATCTTTATTATTATTTACACAGCAAAAGGTTCACGGGAACCTTTTTAGCGTTCGTGTCAAATATTAAACTGGTTATGAATTTATGAATAGGGATGTCCGTCTAACATCCTCATTCTCGGAACATTCTCATTCTCAATGGTCGGTGGTTACCTTGCAATCCGTAGACGAGTGGGGCCGTGAATGATTTAACCACTGTATCCCGTGTGTTTCTTTGCGGAGGTCCATTATAAATGAACTGAAACAGTTAATTACTTTAATGAACTAAAACAATTACTTTGCTCACCCGCGACCTTACAATAGTTACGCTTATGCAAGAAATGTGTGTCCATGCAGTTCCTCCACCTCCACACTGTACGAACACACACAAATCACATAAACACAACTATCACCACCACCAAGCTACACTGACGCGTTGAGGATGAGCTCTGGTTGAGTTCGAAACGCGTCAGTGTAGCTTGGTGGTGGTGATAGTTGTGTTTATGTGATTTGTGTGTGTTCGTACAGTGAGGAGGTGGAGGAACTGCATAAACACACATTTCTTGTATAAACGTAACCATCATAAAAATCGCGGATGAGAAAAGTAATTGTTTCAGTTCATTTATTAGGACTAGGTCAATAAGGGTCCAGTGTCGCGTGATATTTATTTGTTAATTTACTTTAATTTATATAAAACGCTTTAATAAATATCATTTAAGGAAAAAACAGGGTTGAGCTCAAAATAGAGAAAAAAAATCGTATGTTTTCATTACCTAGTAGAGTTTTAAATTGTGTCTTAATTAATTCTTCAACGTTTATTTTGTGAATTATGTACTTATCAATTATCTGTGACCTATTAAAATAAATATAAAGTATAATCCAAAAGAAAATAAATAAATAAATATAATTATCTAAAGGCAAGACAAATTATTTGCGGCACATTATATTGGCAACGATGGTCTTTCCGAAAGCACTGGTAGTATGAAAAATATACACGTAAAGGGACCTTAGCGGCCTACTTGCAGAATAAACGTTTTGATTTCTGCAAACTCCCTTTAAGGATTTTTTTAAAGGAACTCGCTTAATAATTCGCATATTCATACTTACACATCCTCATTCTCATTGCCCAACTGTTACCAACCCTAGTCATCCGGTTTGTTCGGCTAAAAGGTTTAGCTAATATCCTTTATAATGTCGTTTCCCGAAGAATGATGTATGGGTGGGTACCTGAGTTCTACAAAATTTGAGCGATTGCGGTATAAGACATATTTATTTTACTTGCGGAACCGAGACCACAAATTCTTATTTCATTTACAAGCAAGGTAGATACTTAGAAGCTGCTTTTTATGTGGGTATACTGGGTGGCAGATTTACTTTGGTTAGTATGGGTAAGTCACATATATGCCAAAAAGCTTTAAAAAGCCCCTTTGCCTTGTCCGCCCACTTCAAGTGTCGGATAAACAATAAACCTCAAGGGAGGAAACCTCTGGTAATCACTTGAACATCTGACATGGGCGATATTCCTAATTTTATTCGACACAGGGTCACGAAATGCTCCAAAAAAAGGTTAAGACAAGAATCCGGTTCGAAGGACCACTTAAAATATTCATCATCATCATCATCATCATCCCTGCCCATATGCGTCCCACTGCAGGGCACAGGCCCAGGTTGCATATACCTGCGAAGAAATTCAATGGTGTGTGTGAAGTTCCCAATCCGCACTGGGCCCGCGTGGGAACTACGGCCCGCAAGCCCTCTCATTCTGAGAGGAGGCCTGTGCCCTGCTTAAAATATTACAAAGCCACAAATTTGATAAGTTTAATTTATTGAATCAGGCGTTACTTTGCGGAGGTCCATATTAATGAACTGAAACGATTACTGTGCTCACCCGTGACCTTCCCGTGACCTTACGATAGTTACGTTTATGTACGAAAAGCGTGTTCACGCAGTTCCTCCATCTCCACGAACACGACACAAATCACACAAACCCTATTATCACCACCACCAAACTACACTGACGCGTTTCGAACTCAACCAGAGCTCATCTTCAGATTAGGTACCACTACCGTTCGCTATGCTATTCATAGTGCGGGTGAGCAAAGTTATTGTTTCAGTTCGTAGATAAGTTTACTTGGAAGTATTTAGGTCCCACCTAAGAATCTTACTAATATTATTAAAGCGAAAGATTGCATGGATGGATGGATGTGTGGATGTTCGTTACGCCTTCATGCTAAAATTTGACACATACGTAGTTCATTAACCTGGACTATCATATAGAATACTTATTATCTCAGAAAATTAAATAACTATAAATTAAAAATTTTAAAAGCCCCCAAAAGATCCCTTCCGCAGCATACAAAAGATCTGATAACTTTGAAACGGCTGGACCAATTTTGATAAAACATGTCTAAGAACCATCGCCAAGAAAGCTGCTTTCAAATAAAAAACCGCATTCAAATCGGTTCACCCGATTAAGAGTTATGATGCCACAGACAGACACACACACAAACATAACGGTCAAACTTATAACACCCCTCTTTTTGTGTCGGGGGTTAAAAATAGAGTTAAACGCGTTCTTCGCAGACGGAGTCGCGGGCAACTGCTACATATTCTTATTGTTATTTGGACACAGAAAACTTCAAAGCAAATTCTCCCTCCGGCTTGACAGAAATTTGACAGATAAATGGAATTTAAACGGCGACAAACGGACCACTATAATATTAATGTCACTAAACTGTCCGTTTGTATGAACGTTTGTATGAAAAGGTTCGTCACTTTTCGACTCTATGTTAACGAATTAAGGTCGAAAAGTGACTAACCTTTCTTTACCCCGACTATACATGTGCCTGTCTGTTACAGGACTGTATCTGAAGAACCGTAATACATATAAAACTGCGTGAAATATGCAAAATTGCTTGGAAATAGGGCTTTACTTACTAACACTGGAGTTTTACAAAAACGATTCTGGTTTCTTTTGACGTACACCTACAAATTTGTACAGGACTCTTTGTCCGTGAGTCCAACTCGTACTTTTAGATGTCATTATATAATAATACTTTTCTCAAACATGCTTTGAAATGTATGCGTTAATGTCACGAAATGAAGCCATGAAGTTTGTTGTTTATGGCTCCCTACATTACTTCTTGGCCTAGGCCATAAAAGTAAGTATGAAAAACCATTATTGTCCGCTGCTGTAACTTTTTAAATTTGCTTACTAACATTAAACTGACAAAGGAAAAATTACATACAGCCAAATTACGACATTAAAAAAAATCTATCTTCTTTTATTTCTATAAAACCGCCTAAAGTACTGGTGATGGATGGATGGATGGATGGATGTATGGATGTATGGATGGATGTATGGATGTATGGATGTATGGCTGGATGTATGGATGTATGGATGGATGTATAGATGTATGGATGGATGTATGGATGGATGGATGGATGGATGGATGGATGGATGGATGGATGGATGGATGGATGTATGGATGGATGGATGTATGGATGGATGTATGGATGGATTTATGGATGGATGTATGGATGGATGTATGGGTGGATGTATGGATGGATGTATGGATGGAAGTATGGATGGATGGATGGATGGATGGATGGATGGACGGATGGATGGATGGTTGGATGGATGGATGATGATGATGATGATGATGATGATGATGATGATGCATGTTTGAGAAAAGCTCTATACAATCCTCGGCCGGAAGAGGGATTGCTGGACTCGTTTTATCCGGCCTCGTCTACTACTCGGCCGTATACCCCAAATCTCGTCCATCAATACCTTACTTCACGGCCTCTGCAGTAATGTACTATTTTTATAGAAGTAATAACTTGAAAGGAAAACTAATAAACCAGATAGATTAAATAATAAATAATAAATGAATTTCCTATATAGGAAGCTTCCTAAATTTGAATTGTTCCTTTCAATACGTGTTCCTTTCATGGTAAGTACCTCTCCCCTACTTGTTAAGGTTTTTATAGTTAAGTCCTGTTGGAACTGACATGTTCACATCTCCACCAAAGTTCCATAATAACAAAGACAAAAAAAAAACGTTTTAAACTGTACAAGTTTCCCACATATTTTGCATTCATAGGGAAAGTCTAGAAAAGTGTTGGCAGAAACTTCACTTTATTAGTTGATGTACTTTTATGAGACTCATACTTGTTTCATAACTTCTCGTATATTTTACCGTTCAGGCGGAAGTTTCCGATGTTTATTCAAGCTTTATTACGTGTGATAGCGATTAGGGGTTCATAGCAATTGTTCATGGCCATCTTAGCCCATTAATCAGCGTGTGTTGCCAGTGGTGACATATGGATCCGAGACGTGGTGTCTGGCCCGATGAATAGGGTCAGAGTCGCTCAACGAGCTATGGTGAGGACTATCTACTCTACGGGATCCAATCAGGAACGACAAGATCCGTAGGGGTCACCGACATAGCCAAACGGATTAGCTCGTTGAAATGGCAGTTGACCCAAGCCCTCTCATGCAGTGAGACTTATATAGGCTAGGATGATGACGATGACCATTTTTCATACATGTGTATAATGTCTGCTTTGAAAGAGGAGCGCACTCGGGATATTAAGCTTCATAGTCAGATTTCACCACTCACCCCACCTTTTAGGGATAAGTTCGCCTTTGAACCTACTCTTTTTGTTTTGTATTATTTTTTGTCGTTTTATGTATAATAAAGTATTTACATACATACGTACACACTTTCTAAGCACCCACAAGATTCCTAAATCTCTATGACACGCAATACGACCGCATGTGATTGATGAGCTCGGCAACGTTTTAATATTGCAAAACTACCAGGTGTAGCGTTATCGACCCGAGCTCTCATCCCGCGGAGATGATGTTGAGAAATCGGAAAAGGTTACAGAATCATACCACGTCCCACCCACACTAGTGTTATCCATCGGTGGTCATATCGATAGCATCAATGTTATCGATAACTCTTTCGATGGTGTGGACGACAGTAAAACTGTCAATGAAGTACATAAAGTCGATGTACGTTATAGAGGTGCATTAAGTAGGCATTTTGCGAAATTCCCTCGGGATGCAGACTTACTTGGCGCGGGACCGATCTGTATGGCGAGCCTTGAGGGACGCCTATGTTCAGCAGTGGACGTCTTTCGGCTGAAATGATGATGATATTGATGATATTTATAATAATAATTATAATTTATTTGTTCTTCTACGGCAAAGCGTGACGAAGTTAGTTTTTTTTTAACATAAAACTGACCCGTCAATCCCGTGATTGTCATCTATGACATCCCGTGATTCACATTCTGAGAGAAGACCTGTGCCCTGTAGTGGAACGTATATATTTTTTCTCAAAGATGCAATGAAATGTTAACCTTACGTTCCAAATAATAGGCCGGGATGTATCACGTTGCGGGCGCGGTTAGACGAGTGCTATGTAATAGATTTTCATACAGAATTGCAGGCTTAGGCCGGGAAAGCGATCGTCTATTGTTTCATGTGATCATGTGACACAGCATCATGACGTTTATAGGTCTATGGATCATGGCATTCAGCCCTAAAAAAAACATAAGCAGTAGTGACTTTCTTTGCAATTTTAATTTCTTGAAGTTTTTATTTATTTCATTGCATGTTTGAGAAAAGCAAAATACAAGCTTCGGCCGGAACTGGGGTTGCCAGCCTCTGTAGTAATGTACTATTTTTTACATAAAACTGATCCGTGATTGACCACTATCTCACCTGATGAAATGTGAAGATGAGGCCAAAGTTGTACCTCGCTGGTTCAGTTACAGCCTATTACTAGTCTTGAAGACCTTTAGGTTGTATTTACCTAGAAATACAAACGACGAGGGCGAATTCCATTTCTAATAATAACAAAAAGTCAACAAGTAACCTAATAAATTGCTCAATATTCACTGCTCTACTCCATTACCACTTTTGACAAACTTAACAAACTTCGACTCATGCCCACGCCAAAATGCCAAATGGCCAAGTCGACTAACAGAAACAGTATTAAGCTGAGCACCTTAACTTAGTTGCCCTTTAAATACTTTGGTAACTTTAAACAATTGACTGCTGTTTCTGGTAATTTCGTGTCCCTAAAGCTCCAAAAGCGGAGGCGTGGCGTGGAGGTGGTCTAACTTGTATGAACGAGTTCGCGGTACGGTACCGCACAACCATTCATACAAGTTAGAATATTATAACGTTAACCGCCACCGCTCTGCCACTCCTCCACTGCCTGTACGTTTGGAGCTTGGCCGTGACTAAGGTTGCCAACCTTAAGTGTTCAGATTTGCGGTACATTTGCGATAAAATTATAGGATTTGTCTACATGGTTATTTGTAATTCACTAGCATCCTTTTAACCCTAAACTCCTACCACTTAAACAAATGTTTTTTGTTTTACCGCTTTTGTCATAACTTAATATTTTTGGTGTAATAACGTTTTGAAAATTTGAGATTACCTCTTATTTTTACGATACTCTGTGTATTTGTATGGGAAAAAAAGTGCATCATTTTAAAAAGTCGTAAAACAAAAAACATTTGTTTGAGTGATAGGAACTCAGGGTTAAGAGGATGTCAGTGAATTACAAATAACCCTGTATAAAATGCGGAAATCCTTCACCTAACATAACTTGGTTAGGCATATTGGCCGTCAACGTATTGAAATTTACGAAAAATTAAATTTGATAACACGATCGGAAAAACATTCTTTTGAAAGAAGTAGATTTTGAACAGAATTAATAATTTGAGGAAAAAAATGATATCGTTTTTATTAAGGTTACAGTTTCAAACCCTGAGAATTTAAAGACGAGAGTTAGCTTTACATTATCTTTACACGGTATTAATATATCATTTTGAATAGCGACCAATTCATTCCCGAAACGGACGATTTCAGATGTTTTTAATGAAAATCCGTTCGAACGTGGCGTTCAGTGAAACGTGAATGAACAAATTTAAAGAATATTCACATGTATACTTGGTAGTGGACTTTTCTTTTTATGTACGTATTAACGCTATCCTGCGGTTTCACTCCCATGAAATAAGACTTATTTGTACTGATTCTGGTCCAACAAGTTTGTTGCAATGATATGAATGGTTTGACTGAAAATTAGTGCTGTAGCAGACACTACTTTAATTTTGGACATCATTAACTATATATTTAAATTATTATTATTATTGTTTTTTTTCTGTATTATTAGTCAGTGTATTTTCTTTTTTTGATGTCAAATAAAGTTATCTCTACAACTATGTCTATGTCTATGAAAGATATCGTTGATGGCGTCTCTGTTTACATGATCTTCTTATCCACTTCTTGCAGGTTAGCAGTCAGCTCCATAAAACTCGTCGTGTCCATAGCCAACTTAAATAGCTGTTCTACCGTCATGATGCCGTTCCATTCTCTTATGTTACAGAGCCATGACATTTTTCGTTTCCGGACCTTACTTTTTTCGCCCACGCATAGGATAAACAGAGGCAACTAGTCACATAAAATATCAATAACTTGTCAGGGATCGGTGAAAGAGGCCCTAAGAATTTTAGCTATGTAAAAACAAACGGGCGTCTAAAAAAACGCTACGCCAACTCACATCAGAAGATTGATAGCCTCCTTAATGGCATTCTGTGCGCCTTCCCTCCCCTATTACTCCTGAATTATGACGTCCACATAACAAACGTTGCGATATTCGACAGCCTTGTAAGGCAGGTGAATGAAAATCCAGGAAATATGATGAACCGTGACTGATTGATGCTGAAACGGTTATAATTACATCGATTTTGTCTACATTGTGTAATGGGAAACTTTTAAGTACCCTTAGTTCTAATTTGTCGCCAGATTTGGCAGCCAACTTCGAAATGAGAAAAACAATTGCGGTTGTCTATTTTTTTGCAATGTACAGTAAATCAAAAACCATTTCGAGATAGATGCTTTTTAAATCGTTTTTCGTAGCTTTTAATATAATGCATTTGTTACATATCAAGTAAGCAATGACTTTCATTTGACATTGAAATATATTTGTCGTGAAAAAGTTATATTTTATTCTGTGTGGAAAAGAATTATTTAGAATGCTATTCGCTTCCAACCGTAATGATTGGGTATCAATGAAGGTGGCCTATTTCCAGCAGTGGACGTCCTATGGCTAAAATAATGGTGATGAATTTATTTTAATTGTTAAGTGAACGAAATAAAAAAATATTGAAATTAGTTTCTTACAATTTGACTTTTCTAAAGCAAAAAATAAATAAATAACTGGTAATTCTTTTTCAAATAATTGTTAATTTTTTTAGACAATCACTATTCCAATTCGAAGCTGGCTAAGATACTGGAATACCTACTTTAGTTTCATCTGTTTCTTTTAACTAGTTAACTATCCAATCTGAAGAAGAAAAAAACGCCAGATTCAAGTGACAGGATACATCGCTCGTAAAACTGATGGTCGATGTGGCCAAAAGGTTCTCGAATGGTGTCCAAGAACCGGAAGACGCAGTGTAGGTAGGCCTCCAATAAGATGGAGCGACTATCTGGTTAAATGCGGATGGTGCAGGATCAGTCTGATTGATAAACCTTGGGGGAGGGTTATGTTCAGTAGTGGAAGTCTTTTGGCTGAAATGATGATGATGGTGAATCTCAAATTTAATACCTACCTTGAGTTTTGCGAGGTTAGAGAGAAGGAGGTTGAAAGTTTTTTATTTCATTTGCGTAAGAGATTTACATAAAAATGTCTTATAATACTGGAAACATCATGACGGGATCCTTAAGGTATGTTGGCATGCAACACTACAACGTACTTATGTTGATAATAAGTGCTGTTAAAACTTATAACAAAGATTGCATACGGACAGTAATCAACTTAAGGGTTGTCAGACGTTAAAAAGAGCTGGGAACGAAATTAAAATCTCATACAGGGTGAATAAGGTGATCACCTCTTGGAAGTTCAATCTCAGTGTTTAGTAGTAAAATGCTTGTTTAGTCACATCCGCCGTGAGCTAACATGGTTACCGTACACTTTGACGGTTTTATTCTATTACCGCCTTTGATCTTTTTGCTTCATCTTCGACGCTTTTACCGACGGCTACTGTGCAATTTTCTTTTACGCTGTTAGCTTCTGTACTTGGGGTTTTCAGAAAAAAATGTAACAGTTTTGCCTTAATTATCCTTAATTCTATCTATCTTAATTTATCTTTTTTTCGACCGCTTAGCCTAGTTGGTAGTGACCCTGCCTACGAAGCAAGAGGTCCTGGGTTCAAATCCCGGTAAGGGCATTTATTTGTGTGATGAGCACGAATATTTGTTCCTGAGTTATGGATGTTTTCTATGTATTTAAGTATTTATTTATCTATATAAGTATGTTTATCGTCGTCTAGTACCCATAGTACAAGCTTTGCTTAGTTTGGGACTAGATCGATTTGTGTAAGATTGTCCCCTAATATTTATTTATTTATTTATTTATTTTCCATACAAAATTTATTAGTCAGTTTTGTGACGGTCCATACAACATGTAATATGGTTAATTGCGTCACAAAACTGACAATTAAAAGTAGGACACTTTTTTATTGCTTAAATTGATAGTGCTTGTGATTCTGAGTAGAAATAACCCAAAATTTGTTAGTTTTTAAAAAAAAGTACAGAGTACGCTTTTGTCTGAAAATACCCACTTATAAAACAGTAATTGGAGATAGACAAACAATACACAGCCCAAACCACTGGAGCTAAAGATTTGGCCAGACGAGCGTAATTTTTATTTGTGAGTCGTGAGCGGCAGAATTTCGGTTGTGCCACACATTGTGTCACGTGAGTGTCACGTGATGACCTGAATATTGCATGGAGCGACCGAAAAGCTGCCGCTCATGACTCAAAAAATTACGCTCGTCTGGCATCACCCTTAATGTTGCGTGTAGTCCAAGAAACTGAATCGTGAACCAGAGTAAAATGTTTTCACAGTCAATTTTTCGATGTTTTTTTTAGTGCATATTTAAACAAATAGTATAACAGTCACATTGTATTTATAAGGTTTAAAGTACATAATGTAAACTTTACATACATACATACTCACATCACGCCGTATCCCAAAGGGATTAGGCAGAGCGCACGAAACATTTAGACTTCGGGGCTACTTTTAGCAATTAATGTAAGATAAAAGTAGGTAGTACAAGAAGTTAGTTAGTTAGAAAATACAATAGCGACAGGATGCTACCCTACTGCCTACATACCTACCTACCGGCCTATACATATACCTACATTAATGTCCTTAGTCACTTTATACGACATCCACGAAATAAATGAAGTGTAATTCTTAACCCGACACCACCACTTTACATAGCCAACTGAGACAAAATCGACGGAGTTCCACTTCGCGGTGCTCCTATTCTACGTGGTTGAAGCGCTTCGCGTTTCACGAAATACTAACCAAACATAATCTATTTTTTAAGTCTTCTACACGATTCAATTATTTACAATGAAATTATGCCCCCTGACCATTATTAACGAATTTTAGTATTCATTTTATATGAACGTTATGTCAAACGTTGTTATGAGAAATGAATGGTATGGTGGTGACATTATGCTTTTAAACAGTTATGAACTTTCTTGTAAGCTACAAGCTTATTAGCCGAAGAATTTTTATACAAAAAGTTTTTACACAAATTGAACGGCTTCTAAAAGAAGCGCCTTATCGCTGAACATGATGGAACTACCACTAATAATTAATTTAGGCTTTATGATTAATCATAATGACGTCACTAATCTGCAAGCGGTAGCCTAACGACCCTAATTAAGGGTAATCGGGAGAGACGACATCGAATATTTTACACCTGATGCCGGATAATGGGCAATTTTCTTTCTTTCTTGGAAATGAGCGATAAAATATTGTAATTTTGGAGATTTTGTCATTGAAATTGAGTTCTGATTAGCTTTTGGCAACGCTTAATGTAGCCGTGTGCTTTTGTACTCACGAACCTTTTGGCGTTCACTGTAAATTTAAACGGTTTTTAGGGTTCCGAAGCCAACTTGAGCCTTATAGTTTCGCTATGTCTGTCTGTCTGTCATCCGCGGCTTGACTCGGAGACATTTAGTGCTAGAAAGCTGTAATTTTGCATGGATAGATGTAGCAAGCAATTACCCCAAGAAACTGATATATTAGGGGGACAATTTTACACAAATCGCCCTAGTCCCAAACTAAGCAAAGCTTGTACCTACTATGGGTACTAGACGACGATAAACATACTTATGATATGTGGAAAAAAATTTTTTTTTTGGGTATCACCGATAGACATATTGGGGGTGATTTTTTTTCTCATCTAAAATCTTATATTGTAGGGTGTCGTTGGATAGTTCTTTTAATCATTACAGGGTTGTGAAGACGATTTTTCGCTAGTGATTCGTTTGCGAAATATTCAACTTTACAAGTGCATTTTTTTGTTCAAATAGAGTTTTTTTGACAAGACAATTATAAAGACTCCAGAATTAATTTCAATGTCTTGAACTAACAAACTTCGGCGCAAGTATCTGATCCCTTTATTAGGCTTTTAGCGGAGATCAAAGATGGCCGATTGGTTCACAATGGAGTTAACATAGTTCGCAAGTTTGAGATAATAATTTGGAACAGGGCAGGGCTATCACTCTCTATTATGCTAGTATGCTGGACAGGCTATTGACGACAATCTTATCCCACTAATATGGTAAACGAGAAAGTTTGTGAAGATGTTTGGATGTTTAAAGGATTTAGATGAAACTTGGGTTAGAGATAGACAAATACATATTATCACTATTTGTTTTAAAAATGTACCTTGTTGAGTTCCTTGGTGGATTTTTCACAACAGGGTTTTTCCGAACCGGTGGTAGATTTTTGAGTGCTTGGACCCCGCAGAAAATGTATGAAAAAATACTTTTCAGTCAAATTTACCAAAATTTTGGAATAATGTAGGTTTTGACTTTCTAACCAAAATTAATTACTGACGTAAGGAGTAAAAGACTAGTTTTTTTTTAAAAAAAAACAGGTTCCAGTGTAAAGTACAAATTGTGAATAAAGAAGTGTTGTTCAAAGACGTTTAAATAAGTTTCAAAACATATGACTCTTATCTAATAGTACTAATTTGGTTGTTGTCTCTTTTTTATTAATAGGTAGGTACTTGTGTGCTAAAAGTATATGCTTAATAATATTTTATGACTCTTATCTAGGTCTTGAGTTCTACATCGGTTAGAATAGGCCGGGGCTCAGGAGGATATCGATACCTCGTACGAGGAGGAGGAGGTATCGATATAGGAGGAGGAGGATGTTACTTACTAGGTTATTACTTACTTAATTCCTTTGTGTCGTGTTGACATAATTTTGGATACTTTGCTCGTATTTCGTACCCGCCATTTAACTTTGTCCTTGTTCTCGGCAAATGTTCTAAAAATCACGCGGGAAATAACTTGCCAAGTGAACTTGACGTTTTTATTACGATTTGACGACCATTTAACGAGATAAGGACGAAGAAACGTCTTGAACCTGAAAGTCTGCGACTTAATAGTAATATTATAAACTAATGTTTACCTATGGCTTCGCTTGCTTAAACAATTACATCGGGCAGTTAAATTAAAATTCCGGGATCTTAACGAATTTCGAAGAATCGCTAGACTGAAGTGGCAGTGGGCAGGGCACATCCCGCACATCGCTCGTAACGTAAACTGACGGCCGATGGGGCCGAAAGGTTCTCGACTGGCGTCCGCGGACCGGAAGACGCAGTGTAGGTAGGCCTCCAACAAGAGGGAGCGACGACCTCGTGAGGGTGGCGGGAACGCAATGAATGCGGATGGTACAGGGCCGATCTGTTTGTCGGGCCTTGGGGGAGGCTTATGTTCAGCAGTGTACGTCTTTCGGCTGAAATGATGATGATGATGATGAACAATTTTCCGTCGGCATTCTCAAATACTACATCGTGGTCTTCATTTAGATTATAAGACAAACGCCCATGCAAAATTTCATGTCTTAGATCAGCGGTTAAGTTTTTGGGATTATACATGTACCTCGTTAGAACATCGGGATAAAAAGTAGATTGTGTTATTTTACATGTCCAGCTATCTACATACCAAATTTCATCAAAATCTGTCCAGCCGTTTTAGCGTGGAGTAACAAACATACAACACGCACGCATGCACGCACGCGCGCAAATATTCCCAACCTTTTCCATTGATAATATACCTATGTAAGTAGGAATTAAAAGTTCGCGATCTGTTATTATCAAAAACAAAACACTCCCTTCTCTAAATAATTTAGACAAAGGCAGTGATAAAGTCTATTCGGAAACCATTAAAATTTCATTATTTACCGTCTACCAACGTATCAGGACCTTCATGAAACCAAACTCTTTAGAAAACTCCTATAATTAAAAAGTTGTCAGCCCGGCTGTATCCAGCCCGCTCAGAAAGTGCAATTAAAAATAAAGTCTAAGATAATGAGTGTTGTAAGAAACTTTGCGATCTGACTTGTGTTTCCATTAAAGTTTGTTGGTTTTGAATCATTTTAACTGTAAAATACTAACCATGGATTTTCCAATCTTTTTGTATCGCGACTCTCTTTACTTGTCGAAATTTTTCCGACGTACTGGATAAAGAAAATACCTGTGTCCAGCCCTAAAAAATCAAAACGTTTATTCTGCAAGAAGGACGCGAAGTACTATTTTACATCTCACTTTTTTAAAACTACCAGCGCGTTCCAATGCGTTCCAAAAAACTTGGTGGTCATTTTTCCAAAAGAAAATAAAATAAAAATCACAAACAAAAAAAAACCATATAAATCACAATATAAATTAAAGAGATATTACTTTAAAAAAATACAGGGATGTATGGGGTCCCTTAGTTAAGGAACTGAAACTAAACATCTTATCTTCGTAACACGTTCAGCGGAAATGTAAAATGCTTCCACGATCAAAAAAAAATATATATATTGGCGATAGTCTTCTAATGTCCAAATTCTAGATACGGATCTACGTATACAGGCGACTCAAGTAAGTTTATCTTTTTGTGATGCCCCTAAAGACAGTACCGCAATGCTTCGGAGAGTCGCGACACAGTTTGGAAACTCGTTCACCAATTATTTATAATGTTAGATAAATAAGTAAGGTAAGAGGTGCGAAAGTGTTTGATTCTCTTTCACGTTAAAGCTAAGGGTTCGGATGAAATTTGTTATGTAGACAAATTATAATTTTCACACCGATGCTCGCTTCTGTCGTTTTTTAAAATAACCTGCACTCAATGCCAATAGTATACTTTCCGCTCTTATAAATAATTATTTTTTCATTGCAGGAATAAGGTATTTTTGCGATAAAAAAGTATATTATATTCTAGAGCAAGTTGCGAGGTACAACTTTGTCATACAAAATTCCATTTAAATCATTAGAGCAGTTGTTTCCGAGAAACCGTTAAACATGTACAAGAATTACTTATTTAAGGTTACAAGGATTAAGGGAAATAAATTGTAGTTCGCAAAAGAATTTTGGTAAATTCGTTTAAGGCTACAGTAGCTTTCTTACATTGTATTAAATTACCTTAAATAATGTTGTTTCAGAATACAATTTGAAAAGTATTCTCTTTTTCTTTTATAAATGAGCAAACAGTGGATGATTATACCTAATAGTGTTTAGCTAGTTTTATAAATCTTATTAAAATTTCATTTTGATCTTGTTTTATTTTGTTAATAATTATAATAATACGTTTTATTTCAGATACCGTGATAGTAAAATAAAAATCTTAAGAGTGGAGTTATAGTATAAATCTTCCCAGGTGAATTTTTCGCTTCGAGCCTTTATCTTTCAAAACAAACGGTATCGTCATAGTATTAAGGTTCAAATTTAATGTAATGGCTCGAAGCGAAAAATTCACCTGGGAAGATTTATACTTTACGTTCAATGCTAGTTTTAAAAAGACTTTGTATAAAATTGGTCCATTTTATGGCGCTAAAAAAATTTAGGATAATCTTGATCGTATTCCTTAATTCGTGTTTGCTTCCGAAACACGATTAAACAAATTTCTCTCGTTAGATTTTAATGCCAAAGTGAGGTCTCACTTTGATTTTAAATCCGAAAATACTCCGGTATTTATTATGGCACTATGATCAAATTACTAAGTCTGATTTCCAAACAAAACGTAAAAAGATTGTACTTATTGCTTCATTTTTCAATTATACATCGTAATTTTATTGTAAGAATTTTATTTGTGGTGTTTTGATGAGTTTTACGCCACGCCGAAGCCAAGCCATATGTCGGCATTGGTATGGTCTCGTAAATAAGTGTTAGCACTTAATTATTACAAAACTATACATAAATAAATAATCGAGCAGTGCAACACTATAAAACGTGCAGAGACGTCCATCGGGCCATCATGGGGCCTTCCCAGCGGTTCGTGAACACGCTCAGGATTAGTGTTGCCTGTTGGTAGTAAAGACAAAACCAATAGTACCGATAATCTAACGATGGTATCGCCACGTGTCAATACTATATCAATACTATTGATAGTTTTATGTCCAATTGAATCGATAGTATTGGTAAATCAGGCGGCCATCCATCATTCCAGCCTATATACCTCCCACTGCAGGACACAGGCCTCCTCTCGAATGAGAGGGCTTGGGCCGTAGTTCCCACGCGGGCCCAGTGTGGATCGGGAACTTCACACACACTATTGAATTTCTTCTCAGGTGAGTACAGGTTTCCTCACGATGTTTTCCTTCACCGTAAAGCTCATGGTAAATTTCAAATACAATTTCGCATATGAATTCCGAAAAACTCAGGGGTGAGAGCCCGGATTCGAACTATAGAGGCTTATAGGTCTTAACCACTAGGCCACCACGGCTTAGACAGTAATAACCAAAAACAATTGATACTACCGATAGCACTGAAAATTCGATACTATCGATGGTACAAAACTATATTTTTTCATTGTACTTGTTTTCCTGTATTGTTATTTAGTAACCTATGACTATGACATAATAAAATATCCTACCTACTATAAACAATAGCCTACTATACCATATACTATTGTCAAAAATATCGCCCCTCCTACACTTGCACTTTTTTCCGAAACGCTCTGATTCACAAGCCATTATGTTTCGTTTAAATTAAACATTGTTAATTTAAAACACATTAAACGTGCTTTTAATTGATAGGTACTACATAATATTAATTAGGTAACATAATTTCGCTAAGGTCTAGATTAGCTTGAATCTGATTTTCGCCGGAGGGGCGATATTTTTGACGCCGAGTATATATATTTAAAAGATGGTGTGAGCCGTCTTCAAGCCTTGAACGACACCACGGAGAGTGATTAATGATCGGGTTTCGAGGAAAACCGCGGGTAAATATTAGTAAAAATATACTATTTCGTAATTGATTCAGACGTCACCTTAACTGCGGTAAAAAACGTTCACTTTCGACGTTCGTTATTGGATCCTTTTTGTTCTTGTTTCAATTTATCTCAGCTTACTTTGATAATAACAAAGAGGCCGCCCGTTTCTAACGAGTCCCTTCAATCGAGTTACAACGATTTAGTATTACACTAGCGTTGGTCCGTTGCTTCGCGCGTTGAAATATTGGGAAATTTTTGAATTGAAATTTTAATTTTACTAACGTTTCCTGGGAATTCCAAAAAATTACATCGTTAGTCTTTGTACGAGGAAAACACGTGCGGAAAATTGCATTGGCTCTAAATTTTCTCCGGTGGTAGGTCACGGTCGTGGCTGGTCACCACTCTATAGGTTGAACCAGGCCACCAAGCGACTCGCGTCGTGTTCCAACCTGTTGCATATAGAAGCCATTCTATATGCAACATGCCGTATTCGGTGCCCAGACCCCTGTTATTGTGTGATTCCGCTTATTGATATTGGATGATTGCAAACTGTACGCACACCTTTGATTTGCTTTGCAGTTGTATACAAGTTTCCTCAAAATGTTTTCCTTCGTCGAAAAGCCCATGCTGAATTCCAAATACAATGACATATAAATTCGCAAAAACTCGGAGGTACGAGTCAGAGTTTGTACCTACCCACGACCCTTGGCTTGAGAGGCCACGGATCAATCCACGAAGCTACCTCGGCTTTTTCTCACATGCTCACAAAATTTCGTATATAAGTAATAATATAATATTAGTAGAATTCGCGTAAGTCAACGTCGGCTTTAAATAACGCAGATTCACTTAATGACGTTGAGAATTATCTCGACATCAGATTATATTAATGAAATAATGACTAGAGTAGGGACGATACCATAAAAGTAGTAACAGGAGGATAAATCTTAAATAATAAAGATTATAAACTAAGTATTTAAGAGGCTGACAACACCTAATTTTGTTGAAATTGATGTCATTTAAACAGTTTTTTAAGAAAAACTGTTTGTTCTAGCACATCAAAAAATTATATGTTAATAATTCTTCATATTTTAAAGACCGTGGACGGACTCGATACATAATTGGACGAAATCGGCTCGATAGAAAATAATTGCAAAGATAGGTCTTAAAATCATCATTAAACGGTTCTATGTCTTTATTTTTTTGGCGTATGCGTCTGCAATTAAAAACATGAAGTGAACATATTCATACCTAAACCGCTAACGAGTCATATTTCACAAATAATCCACAGTTTTTTTTTAATTCAATTTTTGCCCGATAAATTTCAATATACCCGGCTGCCCAGTAATAGCGGCATCTCGTTTACTCCGATACAAATAGACAGTGTGCGCCGACGTTGGTGTTGACAGCGTCTTAATTAATGCTTGTAACGTTCTTTTTAGCAATAAACACCTGCTTATAGAAGCCATTCTGGAGGAAGGGTCTGAGCAGTTGTGCAGCGCGCGCGTACCGCTTACAGTGCCCCGTATTTGTTGAACGGTTTGCACAGCTGGGGGGCGCGCGAAACACCGCGCTCAACTGCCTTCTTTCTGCTTATTCCCCTAAATTCAAGTCTAGGGTAAATGAGCATTTATTAGGCAAGCGTGCTCGATCGTAGGCCTCATCTTCGCTTTCCATCAGGCGTGATTGTGGCCAGACGCAAGCCTATGTTGTATTAAAAAAGATATTGTTTTTTAGGTTGACAGAATGGTCATTATTCGAGAGTTTGTTTCGGATCACTTTCGAGCACACATTTTTGTAGAAATTGTCTTCTGAGATTCAGATACAATTTCTAGTTATCTGGTAGAAGTAGGTAGGTTCAGTTTGTATTTCGGTTCTTTTAAATTTCCATTGCGTGTTTTCTCTTGTTTCCGATGTCCTGTCAATCGTATAAAAGTTAAATGGAAGAGATCCCTTTAAGTGAAAAGTTCGCATTGTACATCTGTTTCTCTTGTTATTGAAGACAAACTTACATACATACATTTCTAATTACATACAAACTTATCGTCTTAGGACGTTATCGATTCTGGAAGGAAGTAGGTATACTCGATACAATTTCCAATTAAGTAATTTTGTGATTACGTACGTAAGCAATTAGTAAAATAACTAATGCCACTAATTTTAAATAAGGTTTCCTAAAAAGACGTCTTCCGAGAAGTCTTGGGGCTTATTAATTTTAACTAATTAATTTTGTTACCATCAAACTGTATGTATTTGTTTTTGGTAAAGCCAAAAATATTTTTCAAATAAACAGACATGCCTAGTTTATTTACCTATTTCGTGGTTTTATAGTCTGATAGGCTATGAGACTAACGATTTTATGAAAAAGAAACCTGTGCTCTTATAGTCGAATATTTTTTGGTCTAAATATAATAATTGGTCGAATGTTCATTTATTATAATATTTCTAAAGTCAATGGTTTCAGTATATTTCAAATTATACGAAACGATCGTTTGACGAAACAAAACTTTATAGCAAAAAATATTTAATCTTTCGATATAGACTAAAAGTAAAAGTTTTCTTCAAGATTTAACAGTTTAATCACCTTTTCGCAGTCGTCGGACCCAAAATTAACCTTATCACCCTTAATACCTTATCCTGGCGCCCTTTTTACCTAATCTGTACATAATTCATCCTTGCCTGAACAAAGTCTGATTTATTTTCAAGATATTTCCGGGATTCTCATTTAAGTTTTAAAGCCTGGCTTAAAATAGAAAGTCGGTCAGTGTTACGCATTAGTTTTAATTGACAGTTTTGAACCTTGATCTGGTTATTGTTTTTTTAAGAGATTTCGTGTGAATACTTTGGCACGAGTTCTCATCGTCTTAGCGTATAATGTCCCACTGCAGGGCACGGACCTCCTAGCAGAGAGAGAGGGCGTGGGTCGTAGTTCCCAAGCGGACCCAGCGCGGATTGGGTAATTCACACACACTGTTCGATTCTTGCCAAATAAGGGTACATGGATGATGTTTTCCCACTGATTTGAAGGTACTTGCCACTGGAATGGCGAGTAATCTTGCGCTGAAGAGGCTACCGTGCGAACGTTCCGTTTCTTTGTGAGCCTGGTGTGTCTCCAACGACTTCTTGTCGGTGTTTTAACCCTAAGGATAGCCGTGCTGTGATTGTGTTGAGCTCGTAGCTCCTAAACCTTGGACATTTAAAAATCTGAAGAAGCCCTACGCCGTGCTGCTCGCTGAAGTGACCCATTTGCTGGACTGGTGCTGGAACCTGAAGGTCAGTGGGAATTTTCATATACTCGAATTTGGCAAGGGTTTGTACTGCGTTCCATAGTATAAAAAAAAAACAGTTAGATCTATAATTTAGTTTGCATCTGCAACACACACCATTAAATTTTTCAGGTATATTATGTGCAAGCATCACAATGTTTTCCTTTAACGTAAATCTCATTGTAATGAGGTTGCCCAGGCTCCAACCCACGACCCTCTGCTTGAGAGGTACGGTTAAACCACTAGGCCACCACGGCCATGATTTTCTATTACTTTCCATCTGTTCTCTTCTCGTTGATATAGTCGACCAAATATGTTCTTTGCCATTTTTAATGGCAGTTCCCACATCAGAATAAAAACAATAGTATCCTATTACCTCGTGTACGGTCTTTTACCGTACATTTTTCTGTTTACGCTGCGACCTACTTTCGGGTCGCGCATTTAATAATATAATGTTTTTTGTCATAATGATGAGTGCACAACTAACTCGCGTGCGATACACATCAAGAGAAAGAATCGCTAACTGTATACCTATTTTTACTATTTACTTTACATAACTTTAAATAAACTACGGGAACTTAACGAAGGTTCTTTCTTTGCACTCCAATAACTAACTACAACTACAAAGAAGTGTAGGGCGCTAACTGGCTCCTACACCTCGCCTCATTCGTTTTTCGTTTAATTCTTATTTCTTCTCATTCTGTATTTGTCTTCGTATTGTTCGCTATCCGTCATTATCTTATTTGGTCAAATTCTGTAACTTGTCTCTCTCTTAATAAGTCTTATTTGTTTTTCGTCTCGGTCTTCCTTGGACTCATTAGTCGTTCTTCCCTTTCGTTTTTTTTCTCAATTACTTACGAACATTATTATCAACACCGAACGTATCGAAATAATTGGGATTGTTCATTTTCTCTAACTCATTTTTTTATCGAAAGTATAGAGCATTTTTAGAAACTAATTTGAATATTTCAGCAATTTCATCACTCCAATATTTGTTTATAATTTATTGAAAATTTGAGATACGACTTCTCGTAAATTACATGCTGCGGCTGAATCTGTGTGTAAATCACAGACACAATAAAGACAAAAAAAATTGTGTCACAATCGCCAATGAGACGAAATAAGACTTAAACGAAAAACGAATGAGGCGAGATAATAGGATACCAAAACAATAAGGCTGATTGTCACATTGCCTTGTGTGTGAAAATAGCCTTTGATGTTTTAATTTCTTGGTTGGTACCTACCTAAATAAAGTCTCCTTGGATTTATATTCATCAAATCACAGTCGAAAACTAAAAAATCTTATCACCGATCAATTATAGGCACTGGTCCCACCGCCCCGGCGAGTAAGCGATGAGGTATCGGCGAACGATCAAAAGATAATTGCTCCCGTGTAAATAAAAGAGAGATAGATTATATTTATAGTTCATCGCTGGCTGTTCACACTGCCGGCAAGGACTCTCTCTTCACTAGTTGATCGCAGCGATAAAAACTGGCAACGATAAAACTCGCTCAGCGGTAATCGGCGATGACAATCACCCGTCAATCCGGTACTCGAACACGACAAAACTATCGAAACTACACATTCGCTTCTCGCCGCTCGCCCACTCGTTTCTAGTTTCTAGTTCTACTTGTTTATCGCTCGTCGCCGGCGGTGGAACCAGTGCCTTAGTTTAAACCTTTAAAATTAAATTTTAAGTGCTTCGAATGTGCGTCTTAATTTTTGGAAAGCATAATGAGACCCTTTGTTGGGGGTTGTAATACCTTAAATTACTTCAAAGCGGCTTTGTGAACACTCGAATTAATTCAGAAATTGTTAATAGATAATTTATTGCGCTAAAGGCTTTATTGAGTGAAATCGGCGAGAGACGAAGTAACGAGTGGATTTCACGTATTTAAAATCAGATTTGGTGTAAGGATTTGATTTGAATCAGCAGGAGCCTAAGCCTATATTCATGCATTCTACCACAGACTTAGAATATAATAGCAGACTTGACATAACGAGTCCAAATAATGGCAAAACGCACACATCTCTATCACACAAACACTTACCGGTGAAAGGTTAATCCTGGTATATTTCCATATGTAACACTTTCACAAAGGTAGGCACTACATTTCACCATCTTTAAATCTAAATCAATTCTAATTTTGATGAGAAAAACATTAAAAATTTCAGTTTACCAAAAAATTCGCTTGCAGCTTCGGCAGCTTATTTAAATGACTGACGTTCAAAACATAGCATGTGTCATTTTTTTTAAGGTTTCTTGGACAGTGTTGCGACACGTGAGAAAACGGGATGACACTATTCCTGATCATTGTAGCGTGAGAGAATAGGAAATATGTACGCACACACACGTAGTTATAATTTATTGAATCAGGCGTAGTAACGAAATGTGTGTCCGCAAAGTATTGCGGACACACATTTCTTGCATAAACGTAACTATTGTAAGGTCGCGGGTGAGCAAAGTAATTGTTTTAGTTCATTACACGTAGTTATGTCAAGTCTGCTATTATATTCTAAGTCTGTGCATTCTACACCTTCTCTACGGCATTCTTTTTAATCCTGTAGCTCCCTGCTACCTCAAAGAGCGATTAAATTATGTTACTTCTGTTCGATGCTCTCAGAACTTTCTTCTTACTGTCACTCTTTCCAATTCTAAATTCTAAGTGTACTCTTTTACTGTCCAGGCTATTCGGTTATGGAACTCCCTACCAGTAGACCTACGGCGTGCTAAATCTTTGCCCATCTTTAAATCTATGCTTAAGCAACACTATCTATTATCATATGCTTGAGAATTTGTATTATTTTCCATTTATTTACAAGTATTTTGTAAACACAGTATATCGTATCACTTATCTATGTATGTTTTATGATGTGTATTATTGGATGTTTTTAGTTGTTTTAGTAAAATATCTCTTTTTTTATTATTATTTATTAAATTTTATATTGCACCACCTGCTGAAATGCATTCCTTGCTTTCTTTCTTTTTTTAAAGGTTGCCTGGAAGAGATCGCTGCGAAGCGATAAGGCCGCCCATTGCTTACCTTATTTTTTTTTTTCATGTACTTGTTTTTCTGTATTGTATTATTAGGAAAGATGAAGCGAACAGCTTTAGCACGGGTGAAGACGCTTCCCACGCCTGGATATCCATTGGTAAAATGGTGATGGAGGCGTTAAATAATGTTCCGGCGCACACTCACCAAAATATATCCGGTAATTCGAGTGGTTGAGGTGAAGTGGTAAAAACTTTAACAAAACGTTACTTCTAGGGTCTAATTTCATTATTTAATTTAGTGATTCCTAGAATTGCACAAAAGGCTTTTGATTAAAGAAATAGTTGAACGATTTTTATAATTATGCCGTAAAAAGTTCAAATTGATGTAAAATTTGGAGCCTTCAAAAATTTTGTAAATTCAGATTACAAAATTCGGGCCGGATTCGTCGCCGGCGTAAACCGTTTAGTGTGGCAATCCGGTTCTCGTTAGCGGCGCTGCGTGCCCCACAGTGGATAGTATTGGGACAGTAAATAATTCAAATAATTCAATCAAAATCTAAATTATTCTATCAAATAATTTCATCATCATCGTCCTCATTATCATCATTTTCCTGCGCTCCGACTTCCGGCCGGAGGGTGTGCTATTCTGTCGTTTTAAGGAAGCGACAAAGAAAACTTTCCAAAATCCCCAAAGTAAAGTCTGTGTGATTTTAGGGTTCCGTACCTAAAGTGCAAAACAGGACCCTATTACTAAGACTCCGCTGACCGTCTGTCTGTCTGTCCGTTTGTCACCAGGCTGTATCTCATGAACTGTGATAGTTAGACAGCTGAAATTTTCACAGATGATGTATTTCTATTGCCGCTATAACAATAAATACTAAAAAACAGAATAAAATAAATATTTAAGGGGGCTCCCACACAACAAACGTGATTTTTTTGCCGTTTTTATAGATAATGGTATGGATGGAACCCTTCGTGCGCGAGTCCAACTCGCATTTAGCCGGTTTTATATGTATTTTGAATTTCACAGCGCATTGGTGTCTTACTGTAATGATGTAATTCTTTATTGATAAATAAATAAATCAATTCAGCCAAAAGACATATCGGAAACATATCGTTCGGTGCCCTTTTTAGACCTCACATATACAACAGTTTCATAAAATACTACAAGTAGGTACTTTTCTACTTCCTTACTCCCAGCATTGATCTTTTTTCTGGGGTTTTTCTGTGCATGTATATTTCAGTTTGTATTTAGTTTGAAATATACTTCCTTACTGTTTTAAATATTAACACTGGAACAGCCGTGATGTTCGTTTAGCGGACAGAACGAATGGCTGGCAATTTGAGGTAGTAAGGACATAATTACCGACAAGGAGTGACGTCCGTAGGCTTTATCCAGACCCGAGCAAGCTAAGTCAATTGTGGTAATTATAGCTCTTTAGAAATGCTGCTGAAATGTTTAATTGTATTATATTCTGGATTTTTTAAGATAAGATTAGTACCTATGTTGAATCAGGCGTTACTTTGCGGAGGTCCATAATTACCTTACGATAGTTACGTTTATGTAAGAAATGCGTGTTCATGCTCCTCCACCTCCACACTGTACGAACACACAAATCATATTATAAACCCAACTATCACCGCCACCAAACTACACTGTCGCGTTTCAAACTCAATCAGAGCTCATGTTCAGAGTAGGTACGGTCGACCAAGAAAGTGGTCTACCAGTTTTGACAAAAATTTCTGTAAAATAATAAATAAAAATAAATAAATATCAGGGGACAATTCACACCAATTGACATAGTCCCAAAGTAAGCTTAGCAAAGCTTGTGTTATGGGTACTAGGCAACGGATAAACATACTTATATAGATAGATACATACTTAAATACATATTAAACGCCCAAGACCCGAGAACAAACATTCGTATTTTTCATACAAATATCTGCCCCGACACGGGAATCGAACCCGGGACCTCAAGCTTCATAGTCAGGGTCTCTCACCACTAGGCCATCTGGTCGTCGTCTGGTCGTCGTTCTGTGACATCTAAATATCCCTAAGTCACTGTCATCATGTTATTGCAAGGGAAAATCGACCTCGTTGTATCATGACGTGCAAATGAACTTCGACCGTAGGGGGGTAGACCATATTTTTGGCCGACTGTACCACAACCGTTCACTAGATGCTACCAAATGTTAGACTAATGAGTAGACCACGGCTGCTGCAATGTAGCCGAAGCGTCGAGGTAAATATTGTTTGCGTGATAAGTCCCATTTAGTATAATAATTGTGAGTGAAAATCACGAAAGTTTAAAACAGTATAACTTCTCGGCTCTAACTATAATAATAAATCCAAATCTAAGTCCGTTTATTCTTTGTTAGCGACCTTTTCACACTTGACCCTTAAATCGATACCTGCAATATACTTGCCGTCAAACAGAAATCAAAGTCAATTCAAATTAGCAACGTTTACGATCCAAAATCGAATGTCTTGACAGGGTTGTCAAATTGTTTAAAGGTTAAGGTACTTAGGCTGGATTTTACCAAACTTTTATTCCGAGAATAAACCTTACTCTCAGATAGTAATGTCAAATCACTATGGCGGTTTGACTTGACATTACTATCTTAGAGTAGGCGTTATGGCGTTAATCTCGGAATAAAAGTTTAGTAAAATCCAGCCTTAATCGATCGTAATTAAATTTGTTTTGGAGACAGTTTGAGAATAGTTTTTATTCCTGAAAATTGTATAGTTCTTTCGTAAACGCGAGATAAACGAATTCTTCGTAGACGAGCATAGATATGTGAACTTCGTTTCTTAGTTACTACCTACAGCATAAAAATGCTTTAGTCATTTAAAACTACACAAACCATGATTTAATGTAGAACTCTACTGCGGGAAAGTGTAAAATTTCCGCGAGACGCAGATAAAATTGCGTGTAAGAGCCTGTTAACTATAGATTTACATGTATTTTCAAAGATATCACCCCTTCACCACCGTGTAAAATGGAAAAAACCTTATTACATATTCCATTTCGGGAACGCGTTGTTTGCAAAGTTGCCGAGTATTGCCGAAGTAATAGTCTTCGTTGAAAATGTTCACGAAATTCTACGAATCCCTGTGTGACACAAAAAGATATAAAGGTTTGTTTTATGACAGTTTTGCACATACGTCGCGGGCGACGTGTTTGCCGTACGTTTTGACGACGGAACGTAGAAAAATAATGGCGTTACAATTTGGGAACTTTGTGTTTATTCAGTTATCCAAGAAGAATAGAGCAATGTGTTTTAACAGATTTTCTTTTTCATGCCCTGTTGGGTACTGCTCTACACTTAAAACAATAGGTTAGCGTTACTTCGCGTTAAATTAGTAGTTCCAAGGGCCAAGTTTTTTTTTATACAACATAGGCTTTCGTTTGACTACAGTCACGTCTGATGGAAAGCGAAGATGTGGTCTACGATGGAGTATGATGATTCACCCTAAACTTAAAAATGGCCCGATTGTAGTGTTAAGGGAACACAGACGCAGGTAGAGAATTTCACTCCTTAGCTGTACAGATGATGAAGGAAGAGCGAAAACGCTTTATGCGGATTTTTAGAATGCTGACAACATAAGGGTGGAAACCCCGTCTTCTTCTGGTCAAAGACAGGAGCAGGTGAAATAAGATCGTGCAGATCCGGAGCACAAAACATTCACCGAAATGTAGCCCGTAGAGTAGAATAACGATAGGCAAGCTACTCTTTGGCGAAAAGGAGAGTTGCATATGATAAGTAATGAATATGTTAGAATTCTGCCATTTCTAATAATAAGATGCCTTTACATCTGTGACAGATGATTTAAGTAGCACCCTGGCGACACTTGCGCTCGTGGCTAAAAAGGCCGATACGGAATAGGATCCCTCGGCCCCTCTCGCGACAAGTATACGCAGGCCCAGATGGTCGAGGGTTGGTGTCCCGACCGTGGCGCTTTATGCGTTTTTCCCTCAATGACTCAAACCAGGCATCGTCGTGCTTTGATTTGCCTTCGTGAACAAGGTGTCGCCACATGCCACGATTTTCAGCTAGCTCTTCCCATTGATTTCTAATATACTTTTTCTCAAACATGCTATGAAATATTGACGTTATGTTCCTTATAATACGCCTCGAAGTGTCACAATGCAGGCGCGGCGTGGTGTGCGGCTAGACGAGAGGTCAATAATGGAATTTCATACGACATTGCTGGCCTTGGCCAGCAAAGTGATCGTCTATTGTTTCATACCATGACGTTTATAGGTCTATGGCATCATAGCATTTAGCCATTAAAAAAAACTAAAAGCAATATTTGCGTTTGGGTTCATTAAGACATTCTGCCACTACGCTTATAAGATGATTATGATGATGGTGATGTTGATGGTGGTAATGATGTTGATGATGGCGGTGATGATGATGGTTATGGTGGTGATGATGATGATGGTGATGATGATATGATGATGATGATGATGATGATGATGATGATGATGATGATGATGATGATGATGATGATGTTGATGACGATGATGATGGTGATGAAGGTGATGATGGGTGATGCTGGTGATGATGATGGTGATGATGATGGTGATGATAATGGTGATGATGAGATGATGATGATGATGTTGATGACAATGATGATGGTGATGATGATGATGATGATGATAGTGATGATGACGGTGATGGCGATGATGATGATGATGTTGATGATGATGATGATGTTGATGATGATGATGATGTTGCATGTTTGAGAAAAACTCTATACAAGCCTTGGCCACGAACAGGGATTGCCGGCCTCGTATCTCTAGATGGCCTCGTTAACACTCGGCCATCTATAACTACTCAGCCGGCAATCCCCTATTTCGCGGCCGCTGCAGTAATGTACTATTAAATTACTTACCTACAGTTACTTTGTAAAAAGTTGTCTCTTCAACTGTTGAATTTAAACTTACGTTTACTTCCGTTTTATCAATAATCATTAATTATTTTCTAATTTAGTAAAACGCTCACGTCTTAATCAAGCCACACCTTGAAGCGGAGACTACTAAAATTGCAAAATTATTCACAAAATGATATTGAATTAATTATTCACAAATTGACATTGAATAATTAATCGTCAGGCAAGTTTAAAACTTGATGGATCGAGGTTGCGCGAGATCAAAATATTGTTATTATTAATTGTGTTTAGCTGAAACTTTGACACGACCGACCGGCAAAACAGCAAGATATATTGTTTAAAATCAAGAGTCAAGTTAATAAGTGGTTTGGCCGTATAAGTATTAACAATTAGTAACTTTCATTACAATACATTAATTTCATTTCAAAAGTCTTTGACCAGTGTGTGTTGCCAGTGATGGCATGTCACTGAGACGTGGCGGCTAACGATGGGCCTCATAAGAAAGCTCAAAGTCACTCAGAGGGAGATGGAGAGGGCTGTGCTCTGAGTTTCTCTGCGGGATCACATTAGAAATGATGAAATCCGCGCAAGAGCTAAAGCCACCGACATAGCTTTAAGAATCGCCAGTCACAAGTGGCAGTGGGCAGGGCACATTGCTCGTAGAACTGATGGCTGATGGGGCAAAAAGGTTCTCGAGTGGCGTCCACGGACCGGAAGACGCAGTGTAGGTAGGCCTCCAACAAGTTGGAGCGACGACCTGGTTAAGGTTGCGGGAACGCGTTGGATGCGGATGCCACGAGACCAAGCTATTTGGCGAGCCTTGGGGGAGGCCTATGTTCAGCAGTGGATGTCTGAGTACCAAGTTTGAACTTAAATTCGGGTGCGATTAAAGTACGACCTGAATTTGTCGATCCGCAATGAAGCGAGATAGCTTAAAACGTATTTTTCGCAGACGGAGTCGCGGGCAACAGCTAGTTACATAAAACATGCCTGGTTGTAATAACATCTCTATTATTACAGAGAAAGCTTGTGTTCATTTTACTAATACATACTTGAAATATCAGCGAACGTCGTAAGAAAATTAAGTATACGTGGATGACATGGTTGCATAATCAAAACCTTTGAGAGACAAGATGTCATAAAAAATCATCCAATATTATGAGGAAAGTATTATTTTATGGACGAAAACTTTCAGCGGGCATGTTTTCCTGAACTTTGGACAGTCGTAACGTTGTCTAGACATCATAACTTTTTAATCAAACTTCGCCATCCAAACCTGCACCTTTTCTTTATTAGAGTAGGTGCAAATTCGAATATTATTATGACGATATGTTGAGACGTGCCGTACGTGCAGCACGTTCGCGCACTTAATGAGCTTTAGTTCCTTATGTGGGGTCCTTTGTTCCTTCTTACACGGAAATTTGACCTTGCTGTGAAGGAAAAAAGAGTTGGATTTTGATTGTTAGAACTTGAACGTAGAACTGTCATCGTCAGTTCTGGGATTAAATGGGTTTGCTGAAGCATAGATTACGTAATAGCTACTTCGTAATAGATCCGACACTTAATTTTGACAGCCGCCACGTGCATCTACTAGTCGTCTTACCCCGGGTGTTTGAAGCTGTCACAGAGTGCATTTTCGAGTAACAACTACAAAAAGTCACTACGTGGCATATGACAACGGTGTGGAAGTAGGAACTCTATTGAATAAAGTAACAAAAAACTGGCAAAGGTAGCATAATCAGCTGGTTCAGTCTCGTTTTTAACCCCCGACACAAAAAAGGGGTGTTATAAGTTTGACCGCTATGTGTGTGTGTCTGTCTGTGTGTGTCTGTCTGTGGCATCATAGCTCTTTAACGGGTGCACCGATTTGGATGCGGTTTTTTTCAATAGAAAGCAGGTTTCTTAGCAATGGTTCTTAGATAATGTTTCATCAAAATCGGTTCAGCCGTTTCAAAGTTATCAGCTCTTTTGTTAGCTGCGGAAGGGATCTTAGACGCATAACGGGCATTGACTTAATATCAAACATACGAGTGACATAATTGCGTTGGGGTTTTTTTTAAATTTTTAATTTTGTGTAGTTGGGATAGAGTAACAAAACACTGTCAAAGGTAGCATAATCAGCTGGTTTAGTCTCATTTTGTCTATGGAGTTAAATTTTGTTTGTGTGTGTGTATTTGTATGTAGGGGATAATTTATGAAACTACAGAACCGATTCTAAAATTCTGTACATAATTAGCTTAGATTATTTATGCACTAGATAGTGTCAGTAGCAAACATTGCGATACAAAACGTCCAAAAATCTATTTGACTGCTTCATATTACGATCGCGTTACGTCATTCAAACTGAAGGGAGGCAAATGACATATAAGCCAACAGTTGGCTTATATTTTTCGGGACGTTTTCATGCCGGCGAAGCTCTATCTAGTGCGGTAATTCCCAAAGTGGTCCACATGGACCCCCAGGGATCCACGGGAGACTCAACGGGATTTAGATTTAGATTCAATCTTCACATATTTGTCGAGTTTTGGGAATATGGTACAAATGTAGCTGCAATGGGTCCACCGGAACCAGCTAAATTTTGAAAGTGGTCTATGAGAAAAAAAAGTTTGGGAAACTATAATCTAGTGCATAAATAATCTAAGATAATTAGCCTTTCATTGTCCATTCCATAACTTATATCTTATATCTGTCCCACTGCAGGGCACAGGCCTCCTCAGGCCTCCCTTGGGCCAGAGTTCCCTCGCGAGCTCAGTGCGTATTGGGAACTTTACACACGCCACTGAATTTCTTTGCAGGCGTGTGCAGGTTTCGTGAAGTTCTTCTTCATCTTAAAGCTCATGGTAAGTTTCAAATGTAATTTTGCACGCGAATAAAACGTGCCAGCCCCGGAGCGAACCCACGACCACAACTTGAGTTGAACTTGAACTAAAATACCGTCAGCAAAATGAATGAGTGCTTAACAACCCTGTTTATTTTGTTAAGCCCAACTTTTAGTAACGTAACTTTGCTAAATTGGCTTTAGCAGATTTGCTGCTTGTTCACGAAAGAAGAACGTGTTCAATCTATAATTATTTTTGATAAGTTTACTTGTTTGTTTACTAGTAATAATATTAAGCTGTAACTTATTTTTATAGGGAATAAATGAGATTTGTATTTGCGCTTCAATGTGGCATTATCTCCGTAATTATTATTATTAGAGACATAAATTTTGGCATGCAAGTATTTAGGTGATTATAACACTAAAAAACTAATCTTAGGATTTTCGGAAAATCCCAAAGGATAAGATAAAAAATGGGATTTAAATAGGTCGGGGCAAAAGTATTTTCGTATTTTTAATGTATTATTAGAAATCAAACCTCTTTGGCTGTGCTGAATGTAACTGGCTGGTTTTAATACCATTAACATTCTGAAGATGCAATAAATAAATAAAAAACTAGTTACCGCCATTTTTCAACTGTTTTTCAAGCAAGCATAATGAACGTATATGTGACGAAGAAATTATTTTTATTTTCTTTGTATTGTATTTTCTTTGAATTTTTATTAGCGATTCTAATAATTATAAAGAGTTTTACGAATTTCTTGGAATTAAATATTAACAGACTAAAAATAATCAATCATTTTATTCCTTTGCATTTTAATATTGTAGGTTCGCTTTAAAACAACTCGCTGGAGACTGAGAAAGAAGTTAATCCGTACATAATTAGTTTTGTTAACTAATTAAAAAGTTTTTCTCGTTTATTTTTCAAACCAGTTCACTGAGACGGCAACTTCATACAAATATAGTATCATCGTTACTTACATCAAAATTGGAAACCTTATTTTAAGCTTTTTAACACTTTTTTAGGGTTCCGTAGCCAAAGTCCTATGGTTTCCCTATATCTATCTGGCCGGGGCTTAAATCAGAGACCTGTCTGGTTGGTTCTAGAAAGTAGTAATTTCTTCAAATCAGTTCATATTGTGTTTGTAACTACCTACTACTATCACAAAGATATCTATCTATGTGAACCCTATATAGCACAAAAAAATCCTACAAGACGGTTTTCTACGGAGTACCAAACCAGTTTAAAATACAACCAAATTACTTGGCATTCCGCTTGATTTTATAATAATAAAGCATTTTAACCACTTCCCGTGCAATCTAAAACCTAAATGGTCCCAATTAGAGACGTCTCATTTGACACACTTCCACGTCTCATACCTCATTATCCATGTCAAAGTGCGGACCCAGACAGAAAGTTAACTCGGTTTCGGATTTCACAAGAACATTTTGCTGAGTTAAGTGTCTTTGTCGGTGACTGGAATTTTCCGACATGATTGTCGTTTTGACAGAGTATACTCGTAGGTGCGTGTTCCTTATAAATGTATCATGGGGTTGATTTTTGGCATCATATCAATCAAAAACACTATTTGAGAATGGTAAATATGGTTCGTATTCATAGCCCATTATGATAAAAATTTTGAATGTTTATTGTTTATGAATATTGAAACCGAAGCGGAGTGGAGCAAGAGAGGAGCAGTGGGACACAAAAGCGCGCTAATTAAAAAAACTTGAATGGAAATGTAAAAACACGGGCAGTGAACTAAAACCAATAATGACAATGTGGCTTAATTTCAATACAATAACAAAACCTGGCGATTATTCGCCAATTCGTCAAAACTAGACAGTAAAGATAGTTCAAATGATTGTTTTATATTCATAGTAAATACGAGAACTCAAATCCACACTATACAGTAGAATGCTCGCTGGTTTGGTCTCTCAGCGTGAGTTCTGACCCCCAAGCCAGTATCGCTGAGCGAGTACCGTTGAGCGAGTTTTATCGTTGATAGCTTTATCGCTGCGATCAACTAGTGAAGAGAGTCCTTGCCGGCAGTGTGAACAGCCAGCGATCAACTACAAATATATCTCTCTATTTAACAGACATCTGTATCTTTTGTTCGTTTTGAGAGAGAAAATACGCGATAGCTAACCAACCGATTCCTCTCTCTTGCTTTACGGTTCGTAATAAATTAATAACACCTAGTTGCGATCGACAAGCTGCCCACCTTAGATTAATGTAAAATGGTAATTGTTGCAGCGATCGATAATTTAAAACAAACAATATCCACACCAACATTGTAAGTAAAACAATAACTTTTAAAAAACCTGTTGCCCCAGTTAGAAATTTAATCAAACTGATAATTAATAACTGCAAGTTTCGTTTGTATAATCCCGGTCTGTTATTAGTTGCTGTTATCTTTGCGAGTCCGTTAAATCGAAACCTGCGGCGGGGAACTTCCCGGCGGCACCGTGAAGTTAAAATATAATCATCGCTGCTGTTGTTAATTGTGTAATTGATATAGGTGTTCCGGTTTTCTTTGCTAGAGGTCGAATTACGCAGTTTTGAGAACATTATTGTGGTGGATAGGTTGGTGTTTAGGGTTTTAGGAATCCTATTACTGAGACTCCGCTGTCTGTCTGTCCGTTCGTCTGATAGGGCTCTTCTCTTGAATCGTAACAGCTAGACACTTGAAATTTTCACCGATTATGTTTTACTATAGCCGATATAATAACAAATACTAAAAATAAAATAAAGTTAATAATTAAAGGGGGTCGTCTACAAGAAACGGGTTTTTTTCAGCGTTTTTAGGTTGCTAGGCGTTGCTAGGCGGCCTAGGCGACAGCCGGCAGTTGCTAGACAACGCAAGCAACTCTATGCTGTTCGGATGTTTACCTAATTATAGTATGCAATTTTAGTGCTTAAATTTTAGTTATTTTTTCTGAACTGTTTTTAAAACACTGTGCGGTGGTACGGAACCCTGCACGTACGAGTCCGACTTGAACTTAACCGGTTTTTATTATACAGCGTGGGCAGGGCAAATGCGTCAGTCATAAAGACAGATTTTTAAGCCTCTGAAAAGTAAAACAAGTTATATATATATATCTCTCCTGGCCGATTTCGGCTACAGCGACTGCTTAACTGTTGGACAAGGGCTGCGGTTGTTTGCCCTTTCATGTGCCCTTAAATGGCTACAGTAGCCAATTTTATTCCTAAACGTACGCGAACAGTGACAGCACGTAAGGATACCATCAACGTAATGATAGAGGATAGCTGCGGGTGGTTTAGCCTTCAGGGCGTCACGCTTCGTGTCCAGATCGGCCCGCCTCCGCACCTCGTATTCAGTCACCTTGTCATTTACAAACCGCCTCCATTCGGGGCGGTGGCTTGCCTGATCCTCCCAGTGAGAGGGATCAATATTGCACCTTTTCATGTGTCTTTTCTGAACGTCCTTGTATCGCAGGAACTGGCCGCCTTGTTTCCGCTTGCCATTCTGGAGTTCAGAAAAGAAGATGCGCTTAGCAATTCTCACTTCAGACATCCGCGAGACATGTCCACTCCACCGAAGCTGACGCCGCATCAAATAACTTTCCACACCTAGGACGTTCGCCCGGCGAAGCACATCGGTGTTCCTCACCCGATCCGTCCACTTGATGTTTAGGATGTCACGCAGGCACTTAATGTGGAACCTGTCTAGCGTGCGTATTTGGTGGCGGTATAGCACCCAGGTCTCAGAGGAATAGAGGAGATTGGGGAGAACAATCGCTAAGTAGACGGAGATTTTTGTCGCCAACCTGAGATCATGTGAATGGAATACCTTGAGTCGTAGTTTACCGAACGCAGCCGCTGCTAACGCAATGCGGTGGTTTATTTCAGACTCAAGGTCACACGTTGCTGTGATATTGCTGCCCAAGTACTTAAATTTCTCCACCTGGTTCAGCCTCATCTCACCGAGAAAGATTTCTGCAGGGTTATTAGCACCATTCCAGTCCATTGCCATAACTTCAGTCTTGGTCACACTGATTTTTAGACCAAAACGGCAGCATGCACTGTGTAAGTCTGAGATTAAGGTCTGAAGCCCATGAGGAGAATCGGCCACGAAACAAAGATCATCGGCATACAAAATCTCCGTGATGACTGCATGGGAAACCTTGGTGCTCGCTTTCAGCCTCGATAGGTTGAAAATACCCCCGTCGGTCCGGAAACGTATACTTATGCCATTCGAAGACCGTTCTAAAGCTTCTCCGACAGCAACCGCAAAGTACAGTGCAAACAGGGTCGGCGCAAGGACACATCCCTGCTTGACACCGCAGCTTACAGAAAAGAAGCCTGACTGCTCACCATCAACAGTTACACAGCAAGTCATCTCATCATGCAGGAGTCGAATCATGCGAACAAACTTCTCAGGACATCCAATTTTTAACAATATGGTCCATAAGGCTTCGCGCGGCACACAGTCAAAGGCCTTCTCCAAATCAACGAAACACAAATACAGGGGTCGACCCTGTTCACGACTCTTTTCTTGCAGTTGACGAATTGAAAATATTGCTTCGCACGTCCCTCTGTCTGGACGAAAACCAAATTGTGTCTCAGGCAGTAATTGCTCTGACACTGGAATAAGCCGGTTCAAAAGAATTCTGGCAAATACTTTTCCCGGCACGGAGAGTAGTGATATCCCACGGTAGGAATCGCAGTCGGAACGGTCCCCCTTATTTTTATAAAGGGCCTTTATACAAGACACTCTAAAGTCAGGGGGTACTCTCTCCTCGCTCCAAATACGCTCAAATATTTGCCAAATACAAGAGTGTAGCTGCTCACCACCATACTTTAGCAATTCTCCAGAGATGAAATCGACACCAACTGCCTTTTTATTCTTTTGTTCTGTGATGGCTTTCACTACTTCAGCAAGAGTTGGCGGCTCACCCAACGACTCGTGCCTCTGTAAAGGCGGCAAAGAACTGATGTGGTCCAGATCAGCTACTCGATCAACATTAAGCAGAGATTCAAAATGCTCCGCCCAACGACTGAGAACATCCCTCTTTGAAGTTAATTTTACAGCACCGTCTCTAGTTTTCAATGGAACAAAATTCCGCTGGGTTGTACCAGTTAACTTGTGTACTTCTTCATAGAAAGCACCAAGCTGGTGGGTGTCAGACAGCCACTGAACTCTCTCAGCTTTCCGAAGCCACCACCCATCCTTTAACTCCCTGGTTAACTTCCTCAGTTCGAAACCACTCTTCCTAATTGCATCAGCTCGCAATTGATGTTCATTGCTATTACGCCTAAGAAGATCACGGTGTTTATCAAGTGCCACCATCAAAATCTCGTCATTTTGATCAAACCAATCGTCATTTTGCCGCTTTTTGGGGCCAAGAACTTCATTAGCCACATTTAATAAAGAAGAAGACAGGTATTGCCATTTATCCACCAGTTCACCGTCATTTTCTTTAAAAGCTCTTAAGGATTCATTCAATTTTAATTGATATGATTCACGAAACTCAACAGAGTTCAACCTATCCAAGTCAAGCGATGTTGGTTTTGATTTACAAGACCTACGTGGTAGGCGAAGACGCAGTTTCAGTTTTGAAACAACCAGCCTATGGTCTGTCCAGCAGTTAGCACCGCGCATAACGCGGGTAACACAAACTTGGGAGATATCGCGTCTCCGAGTAATTGCGTAATCAATCAAGTGCCAATGCCTGGACCGCGGGTGCATCCAGGTCGTCTTATACTTGTGCGGTAATCTGAACAAAGTGTTGGTGATGGTTAAGTCGTACTGGGCACACAAAGTCAGGAGCATTCGTCCATTGCTGTTCATATTGCCCACACCATGCTTACCAAGCACGTTTGGCCACGACTCGTGATCCTGGCCAACTCTCGCGTTAAAGTCGCCTAGCAATAATATTTGCTCACTTGGACGGATCTTTCTGAGACATTGGCAGAGCTCTTCGTAAAAACGTTCCTTGATGCTATCTTCATTCCCCATCGTTGGCGCGTATACACTGATGATATTAAGGAAATTATTGTCGTTGAGATGAAGCCTCAGTGTAATAATACGGTCTGAGATGTAAACGGGACATTCTGGCAGTTTCTTAGCAATAGATGTCTTGATTGCAAATCCTACGCCTGCTCGTCGAGGATCGGATTGCGCGCCACCCTTCCAGTAAAAGGTATAACCACCGCCCAACTCAACAACCTGTCCTTCATCGGCTAGTCTCGTTTCACTGAGAGCAGCGACATCAATGTTATAGCGTCCAAGCTCACGAGCCACAACAGCAGTTTTCCTTTCTGGGCATGAATTGCCGTCATTGTCAAGCAATGTGCGTACATTCCAAGCGCCAAAAACCATTTTATATGCATTTTTTATATTTTTGTATCTTCGACCGCAAAAATTGGGGTGCTTGGGCAACCGCGGTTGCTACCCCCCCGCAGTGATGGGACGAGCATTTTTTTGGGACACCTTTTCTAGTCCCCTCCCCGGCTGAACGAGGGGAGCAGTGCCTCCCTGAAAAGGGCTGCTCCGTCACTCAAGGTGCTGCCCAGATCACGCTGTCGCCCCAACGCAGCGCAAAAACGACCACTCTCCTTGAGTCGCCCACGTGCAGGCTTTGGACAAAGCCAGGTGTGCACCACTACCCGACCTCTCTACCGCCGCCCATCGCCGCAGGACTTAAGACTTATTTGGAATCCAACAAACAGAAGCAGTCATTTGCGCGGGACATATTTAAGTGCGTAAGTGGTTGCGCAGGCACAGATGCACTCTCTCGTCCTAGCTCACTTGGGTCCAGTGGAACGGGGGACCGCTACGACTGGAAGTGAGTTCAGATGCAGTCTCTAACCGACAGTTACTCTTGACCTCAAACTGTCGCCCTCGGCCTTCGACATTGCCTTGCTGACTCGCCGTATTGACCAAGATCCATTGCTTATCAGCGTGGTTTGCTTCCTACACCGAGCCAGGCTTCGTGCAGATTGCGGGAGGCGTCCGCAGTTAGACTCGCCCGCCAAAGCGTGCGAGCCCCTCGTCCAGGTTCAGCCCACGTGCCGTCGTGGTTTACCGGGGTGTGGCCGCTGCTTGCACACACAGCTTCTTGGAGCCACTGGCGAGAGATTGTAGACCGCTTACACCCCCACGGTGCTCCACCCCTAAAGGGTCGGCCGGTGCAACTTTTAGGGTACAAGACGCTCCACTACACCCCAAAAAAAAAAAAAAAAAAAACAAGTTATATAACCCTGGGGTAACCTTTTTTTTCCAAACAGAAAAATACTAATAATTTTGAACGTCAAGATATAACGAGCTGGGCCTAATTGCATAAAGTACAACTAATATTACAAGTAAGCGGAATTCTCGCTTCAGTTATATTAACTAGAAAGGGAGTTCCGCTTGTAATATGAGTTGTACTTTGTTATGCAATTGGGCCGGTAACGGATTCTGAATTGTTATGACGTTGTCTGTTCTAATAAAAACTCTTTAGGATTAACCCGTCGTCTGTCGCAAAATTTCACATGTATCTGTATGTCTTGTGATTCTGGCACTGATCAGTGCTTAGACAGCCGAAGGGTTAAGAGTGGTAACGATGCCTATGATTAGGGTGTGTCGTACATACCTACTAGAAATGTCTCCCAAACTATCGACCTGACTTCAAATCATGCGTATCCTGTGGACTTTGTTATCTTAATTCATGCTTTACAGATCGCTATTCTTTTTTATTTCTTTTATTTTGCTTTCAATAGTTTTAATATTTTCATAGTCCAACTTATCATTGGACCATTGCCATTTATCGGATCGTGTATAAGGGCCGTTATCAGAACAAACCTGGTATTGTCAGGAACCAAACCATCCCTTGTGACGTCATGAATTTTTATTATAATTGTTTATAACCGCCATTCTTTCGCTACTTTGAACTAACCACAAACAGCCATACAAAACCAAACACATCCTTACCACACCACAATTAAGGTTAACTTCGAACGCCGATTCAATTTCTACCCGCAAAAACATAGCTTTAACTTTGTTTTAGAACAAAGCTATCGGGCTCCGGTAAAAAGCAACGAAGCTCTTATTGTAGGTTAGCAAAGTTGTAATTCGAGTGGAGTTTCTACAGTTGGTTGTTTTAGTAGCTGTTTTTGAGACTCCAATTAAAATTCATTTGAATGTTTACCAGTGTACCTATCGTTTTCCAATATTGCTTTTATAATTGAAAGGAATGAAAATGCTTCTTGCGTCGGTATATAAACACAATTAGGCATTTGTAATAAATTGCATTTGTAATAAATTGCAATTAGGCATTTGTAAATTAGAACTAGCGAGAACAAGGGATTGGAGTGAAAAGGTATTTAATGGAAAGTGAAATTGCTGAAGAAGCCCGTCAGCGGTGTTCGTAACTAAATACATGACAAAACATTCAAAAAAAAAAATTAAACCAGGCGGTCATCCATCCAAGTATGTACCACCATCCATCCACCGCGCCCGACGTTGCTTAACTTCCTACGGCAAAATCAATGAAATTTTCATCCCCCCTTTAATGCCCCCGCACCCCTCTCCCGCACCCCCCCCCAACAACTTCACCCGAACCCCCCCCCCGCATTGAAAATTACCCGAGCGCTAGTACTAAGATTGTACATCCTGGCCTTCACTGCTCTGTATAGGTACATGTACGTTACATTGCGTCATCCTTTTTCGTGCATGCAGCCGGCGCGTTCATCGATTTATTAGACGTTATAATAATTATGTGTCCGTTTCGTTCCGAATCTTCTTACTTATCGTCGGGGATAGTGTAATACCCGCACGAAGCTCTTCATGTCTTCTAATACGAACTAATAAGGAATGAGCATTTCTATTTTTCGTTGTAACCAAATTTAAGAAATTGTTAAAACAGGGAGTTAAAATTAGTACGCTTGGTTACGCACTTTTTCAAGCCTTAACAATAAAAACACGTAACAAATCGAACAAGTTTAACAATATTTACAAGAAGTGAAGATTTGTCCGGTTTGTTACGTTTTTTTTTATTGTAAAGACTTGAAAAATTGCTTAACCAAACGGACTAATTTTAACTCCCTAAAATAGAAATGCCCGAATGGAATTCGCTCCCGTCATATGAATTCCAGATAAGGTATACAACCTAGTTATTGTCCTAAACCAGTGATTGATCACTTTCAGAAAAACGTTGTCAAGTGCTAACTGTCTATCATTTTTATACATACCTAGAGATTTTCCTGACACGATCGGCGTGTCAAAAGTGTTTGACATAATAATAACATCAGAATCAGAATAATTTATTGAATAACTGTGTTTATTGTGTAATAGTCCTGTATAATAATCCGCACTGGGCTCGCGTGGGAACTACGGCCCAAGCCCTCTCATTCTGAGAGGAGGCCTGTGCCCTACAGTGGGACGAATATAGGCTGAGATGAATATTCAAAATTTGAAATTTAAAAATTACAAAAAGTAAATTATAAGAGATTAATTACTTTATACTGCACCTAACTCTATCACTTAACTTTCATAACACAACCATTACTCATAAAGGAGAGTAAACAGACATAAAAGAGAATTATGACTTCTAAATTGGGATTAATATGATGAAATGTCCATTAAAAGTAATTACGAAGACAACAGATCTTAATTAAGAAAAGAGTTGGCTGGGGAAGGAAAACATTTTTAAAATGAGAATTTTCCTTGCACGGGTTTCGTGTAAATAGCGGTGTTCACACAGAGTGTTTCAAAACTCAACGATAACATGGTAAGGTAAACGTCCCAGTGCTCGACACTGACCCAATTCATGACACCTTCAATCTTATGTCATAGTAAGAGAGGTGACAGATGGATGTCATCTGCTGGGCGTTGAGGTGTCGTGTTGGTACGTTTACCTTACCAGGTAAGAGGCCCAGTTCTAAAAGCTCTATAAAAATAAACGAAAAAAAACAATAACTTATTGAATCAGGAGTTACTTGGCGGAGGTCCATATCAATGAACTGAAACAATTACTTTGCTCACCCATGACCTTATGATAGCAAATCATAAGGTCGCGGGAGAGCAAAGTAATTGTTTCAGTCAGGGGAAAAAAAAATATTATACATTCGCGTGCCACCGCATCGGATCGCTCCGCAATTGGGATGCCCCAATTTTTGACAACGTATAATAAATCGAAAACCGTTTGGAGTAATGGCTTTGTGAAGCGTTTTCAGAAATCAGATTCCAAAAATATGATAAACTGAATTAAATAAAGAAAATTTAAGTAATGACCTTCATTCGACCCCCGCAGTGAATCGTCACAAAGGCAGGTCAGGTCAGGTCTACACTCTAAAGCAAATTGACAGTTTGAAATGTTGCTTTCCTGCTTATAATAGCAAAGAGTGACAAAGACAGAACTTTTATCACATGATGCGCACCTGGCTTTAAACAGTTGTCATTTATCGTAAAGTCCGAAATGTTTACGAGTATTTCCAATGTATTTTTACAAATTTAATTATTAAATTACTACGTTACAAGTTAATAAGAAGAATTTAAATATCAGATTTTAATAAAAAATATCTATTTACTATCACACCATTAAACAACCATTAAAGCTAAAGGAAGAGAAATAAATAAAACTATTTGGCATGGTTCATTTAGGACCCTAAGCCGTGCTTGTATTATTGACAGTGACAAGAAAAATCAGTAGTGCCACAGATTATGTTATGTACGACTTGAATTTTTCTTTGTGGCTCTCTCACTGTGACGTCATCCATCGTATTTCTTTAAAAAGTTATAAGAAATTAAATACTCAACCAAATTCAAAATCGATGTAAATGTTATCTTAAAATATCCTATTCTTTCCAAAAAATATATAAAAACTATAGGTTATTTTTTTTGGTGCATCCCAATTCCATTCGCTTTTAATCGTAGGATGTAGCTTTACTCTCCTACGTTCTTTTAGGTATAAATTGTCTGTTTCATTCCCTATCTGTTCGGTCTGTTGATTTTCAATTATTATAGCATCTTTTTATGAATACTCAATGCTAACGGCACAAAGCCTGATATGAGATGTTTTTATTAGAAAAATACCGCACGAATGCCTCAATTTTCATTTAATAACCCAAAACTGGAATATTTTTCGTTGAATATCCGTTTGCGGTCGCATTGTGATTTCTTTCTTTGACCCCTTTTTCAGGGTTCCGTAATTAAAAAAGGAAAACCGGGCCCTTCGAACAGAAATCAAAGTCGATTAAAATTAGCAACACTTATGGTTCAAAATCATTCGATTATCAAAATTGTTTAAGGGTTAAATTGCCCATTGTTACAAATTATTTGTGATTCTAAGATTGCATTTTTAAAGCAGTCACTTCTACAATACAAATAATTCCCTTATTGTCTATTTCATTAGATAAACATTTTTATGTAGATATTTTATCTTCGACAACATCGACAAATTTGTCAGTAGACAAATCAGTAATCAGTAGAAACTAATAAGATAAAAAAATTAACACCGCTGTCTATAACAATAATCGCAAGAAAATTACCTACTTTAATTTTCGTATAAATAAATAAAGAAAGAAATAAAATACATTTATTTACAACACCACAAGATAAACAGTATGAAAATAAAGACAGTGTCATTGCGGTTGTAAATCGGACACTGGCTCAGCATAATGCTAATGCGTTTTTAGCACCCCAGCGCTGATTTTCAGCCAGCACCGTTGAGGACACTAAATATACTAGACACTATATTGCTTACTTTTAAATTCGTACGGAATCCTCAGTGAGTAAGTGACTGGCGCTTGTCCGGGTTTTTCTTAATAAGGCGTGTTCAGGTCACGTTTGTTGCCGCTATAACGTTCACGGGACTGTTTTCATTTATAAAAGTGGCTCGAACAAAGTGGAGAAAAAACATGGTACAGTCATTAAGGAGCGGGCTTATTTGTCTTCTGATTTATGTGAACTCTTATTTGTACGCTATACAAAGAACCTTTACATTTAAATCTGCTCGTATTTTTTGATAATGAAGCGTCATACATAATCATAAATAAATATAAAAGATGTAGCAACACTAGGCCCAAGAAAACATTTTGTTTTATTAAAATCCAAAAAGTCATGAACTGCCGTGCAATATTTACGCCGTACTAAGGATTTATTTTATTTTTTAGAGACGACATTGGATTTTTTTTTCTATTGAGTAAACTACAAGTAATCAGTAAAGACTATGAACATTAGAGTGAATCGTCAAATATCTTACACATGAATTTCAGAACTAGAACTTTGCTAGTAATGATACAGTAAGGGATTAAATGAATGCAATAAATGCGCCAAAAACTCGGTGCCCTTAATGGAAAGACCCCTTATACTATTTACCAGCTTTATCGCATGTTTTTGCTCCCGTGGGATAATAAAAGATGCCAATATTTCTATACCGTGGGATTTTCGGAAAACCCATTCTATCGACGCAGAACCTACATTTTGTGTGGGCATGAAATGTACTTTGGCGCACCACATATTAAATGACCGAATTTTTAATTGAGCTAAAAAACGCGCTCAACTTCGTATTTACTTTTTATTTGGTCTTGTATAAGACCTAAGAAGATAGATAGGTGTTCTGACCCTTCTGAAATTAACAATTTGACTTACTTTAGACCGGCAAATTGGGTTACCAGGCAATAAATTAGATGCAAGTTACAATAAATTGATTTTGTGATGGGTTCTCGTGAGTAAAAATGGTCAGCTAGACGTTTCTTCAACGAAATGATGGTATAACAATTTCGGAACCAAAATATTGCAACATTAAAAGCTCAAATCTGTAAGACATGGACGGAACTGTCGTACTGGTTTCAACGTAATGGTCTGAAAATGAACCTAGATAAGACACTCTATTTGCCTTTTCTGAGACACACAAATAGTTTGACGTTTGATTTGCCTCTACCTGTAATGAAGGCCAATAGTGTTAAATTCCTAGGTGTACAACTGGATACCCTGTTGCGCTGGTCAAGTCATGTAACCTTGCTAAAAAAAACGATTAGCCAGCGCTTGTTACGCTTTAAAATCTATCTAAAATGCTGAACACTTCTGCACTTAGGTCAGTTTATTTTGCATACTTTGAAAGTATATTAAGGTATGGACTTGAGGTTTGGGGTAATAACGTGTACATAGAGTCAGTTCTGATTTTACAAAAAAAGGCTATTAGATACATCGAAAGAGCAAAGCCTCTTGAACACTGTCGTCCTCTCTTTGTAAAACATGGGATACCCCTGTGATAGCCCTGTATATATATCTGGTATGTATTTTTATTTACAAAAATAAGTTTAGATTCGTACGTAAGAGTAATAATATTAATAATAGGCCACGTAGACTGGAATGTAATTTTGACATGAAACTACCTAATTCTAAAAACTATTTACAATTTAAAAGGAGTATTGAATTTAATGGAATAAAAATCTATAATAATTTGAATGAAGACATAAAGAAATGTAATAATGTATGCGAATTTTCCAAGACTTTTTTTTTTTACTTGTACGACCATTTTACAGTCTGAAAGAATATTTTGAAAAATTGTATGAATAGACATTATTATTATTAGTTATTGTATTGTAAGAAATAAGAAAGTATTTATTTAGAGTAAAAGCGTTTACATAATCAGTATCCAGTGGGCCCCAAACTAGGCTGATAGAATAAGACTTTTGCGTGCCATCTTGTGGCGGAGCATGCATTCATGTAACTGTATCCAACTACATGACTATATTAGCACCTGTGTATGTTCCAGCAAAATAAATTCATTTCATTTCATTTCGGAAAATGACTCGCCACCAGCGTTGCTCGTAGAACCGATGGCGGATGGGGCAGTAAGGTTTTAGAGTGACGACTAGGGTTGCCAACCTTACTGCGCAGATTTGCGTTACATTTGCGATCAAATTGCGGGACTTGTCTGTAAAATGCGGGAATTCTTCACTTGGCCTAACTGTTACACACATACACACAAAGAAACACAAAAAACACATCGGTCTTTGGAAAAAGACTGCAAATGTCCGACATTTGCTGAGTCTTTTATCAAAGACCGTGTGCAATCTTTATGTCCAGGTACTGTAGTTTTATTTTGGCAAAAATTTACATACTTTATCCCACCATCTTACGTTTCATCATCCCAGATTATAGGCATAACATCTGCCTTGAAAAATATTTCTCTATTATGGGTTTCTGTCCGTCCTACTGTAGAGTATAGGCTAACTCCCAGTTCTCACGCGGGTCCAGTGCGAATTGGAAACTTAACACACACCATGAATTTCTCCGCAACTGTATTCAGGTTTTTTCACTATGTTTTTCTTCACCGTAAAGCTCACGGCAAATTTCAAATGTAGTTTCGCACATAAATTCCGAAAAACTCAGAGGTGCGAGCCCGGGCTCGAACCCATGACCCTCTTGCTTGAAAGACCATGGGTCAAGTCAAACCACTAGGTTACAATGGCTTTTTATCATCATCATCATCCCAACCTACATACGTCCCATTGCAGAGCAACAGGCCTCCCTCTCAGAAATCGCGTTTAAAGTTACGATAGTTTTCAACCACATTTTCAACAACCAACTCATCTCACGAACAAACTTTGTACGTAACAAGTCATCATGATTCCAAGAAAAATCTTAACAGCGCGATTTAGGTTGCAGCGCCACCGTACAACGACATCTAGTGGCGCTTTAGTGAACTACATAAAGTAAACAACTAATTGATCTTAATACTAATTTCTTTAAAGTGATACACGTCATAAATATTATTGTTGATGACATACTAAGACATAATAAAGTAAAATACACGTTGTGGTGATCGGAACATCATAGAAGATGCAATACGGTTGTACAACAACAAAAGGCTTGTTAACTTTACTATAGCTCCTTGGCTCGGTTTTTACTACCTACGTCACATTTCGCGTTCTTTTATTACTTTTCCAAGGAAAGTATTTAATGAATTTTCCAAGATTGGACCCCGCACAATGCCGATAGCTGCACTTGCTGGCTGCAGATTGGAAGCAATTTTAGAGTTCGATATTACGGTTGAGTATGTATTTAAACCTACACTGCGTCTGCCGGTCCGTGGACGACACTCGACAACCTTTTTGCTCTATCGGCCATCAGTTCTACGAGCGATGTGCCCTGCCCACTGCCACATGAGTCTGGCGATTCTTCGAGTTATGTCAATGACGCAGTGTAGGTAGGCTTCCAACAAGATAGAGCAACGGCCTGGTTAAGGTTACGGAATCGCGTTGGATGCGGAAGGCGCTGGACCGATCTGTTTGGCAAGCCTTGCGGAAGCAAGAATCATCAGAACTCAGTCATTTTAAAGACATGAAAGTTCACACCGGGTGTTCTTAATACAACCTAATTTCTTTTTAATAATATAGGCTTGCGTTTGAAGATTGAAAATAAAAATGAGATATTAGAAAAATTCCATGATATTTTTGTAGGTAAAATGATCAAGATGGAATATAATATAATATATACACGGGCTATTCTTTAGCGAATCCTAATTACTCTACTAGCCTTCTTATTACTGGCAGGTACTTAATGTAATGTATCTTTTGTTGGGTCCAATGAGGAGTTTAAATACATCATCATCATCATTTCAGCCAAAAGACGTCCACTGTTGAACATAGGCCTCCCCCAAGGCTCGCCAAACAGATCGGTCCTGCGCCATCCGCATCCAACACGTTCCCGCAACCTTAACCAGCTCCGTTTTGTTGGAGGCTTGCCTACACTGCATCTTCCGGTCCGTGTATGCCTCTCGAGAACCTTGTGGCCCCATCGGCCATCAGTTCTACGAGCGATGCGATAAAAAATAATCTATAAAGTCATAATCCAGGGAGAAAACTGTCAACAGCTAGCTCTATTTAGTACCTATGGAAAAGACTGCTAAAGTCTTCTTTTAGGTAGGCGCATAACACCTCGTAAAAACAAATATATTATTTCAAAGACCTAATAATAAATACATTTCGTGAACAATACGTCGTTTTCGGGAACAAATAAAACATTTATGGGTATTCTCTTGCCAATCAAGAAGTTGCTATCAATTTTATATCACATTATTGTCATACGATACAATGTATTTTGTATCAAATATTGAATAAATACGAGCATTCGTTTACTATGTTTCCTAGATGAATTGTTCTTCGAAAGTTACTAAAAGATCGTACTCATCATCGTCATCATTTCAACCACAAGTTATCCACTGCTGAACATAGGTCTTCTATAAGCTTTGCCAAACAGACCGGTCCCGCCATCCGCGTCCAACGCATTCCCACAACCTTAACCAGGGCCCAATTGCATAACAAAGTATAACTAAGCGGAAGTCTCGCTTCAGTTTTATTAACTAGAAAGGGAGTTCCGCTTGTACTTAATATAAGTTGTAATTTGTTATGCAACAGGCCCCTGGTCGTCGTTCCACCTTGTTGGAGGCCTAACTTACACTGCGTCTTCCGATCCGTGGACGCCATTCGCGAACCTCTTGGCCTCATCGGCCATCAGTTCTACGAGCGATGTGCCTTGCCCATTGCCACTTGAATCTGGCGATTCTTCGAGCTATGTCGGTGACTAGTTCTAATACCAAGTGAGGATTTTACAGAAATATCCTGCTGTATCATACTAATACTATAAATAAATGCGATAGTCCAAGTGTGTATGTGTATGTATTTGATACTCTTTCACGATAAAAACAACATCATCATCATCGTTCCACAGGGCACAGCCCTCCTCTCAGAATGAGGGGGCTTGGGGCATAGTTCCCACGCGGGCCTAGTGCGGCTTGGGAACTTCATATTCACCATTGAATTTCTTCTCAAGTGTATGCAGGTTTTCTCACAATGTTTTCCTTCATCGTAAAGCTCATAGTAAATTGGAAATGTAATTTAATTCTGCACAGTAATTCCGAAAAACTCAGAGGTGCGAGCCCGGACTCGAACCCACGACCGTCTGCTTGAGAGACCATAGGTATAACCAGACTACAGGTATAGGTGACATAGACATGACATAGACCATAGGTATAGGTGAGACCATAACCACTTGGCCTTGCTTGCTTTTAAAATGCGTTAAAATTACTGAACGGATTTGGATGAAATTTCGAATGTAGATAGCTGGACGTCTAGAATAACGCATAAGAATAAAAAGTAGTTATCCCAATATTCCCACGGGATTCATGTAAATTCCAAAATTTTAACCGCTAAGTCTAGAGATATTAAATTATGCACGGGTGTTTGTCAAAAGATGGAAATGAAGACCACGAATTTTTCGGGAATTCCAATGGGAATTTTGCAAAATCCCGGTATTCCGATTTGACTGCCAGATCTAATGCCTTATACCAGCGAAGTCGCAAGTAACATCAAACCTTTATTTTACTTGACTTTTAAGCTTCAGAAATGTCTTTGTTATGGAAAATTCCTTTACAGGTAAAGTTTTTTCATAAAATGCCTGTCCGTACGAAAATTCACGTCATTTATATTAAATTGACCAGTGAACTGTGACAAAATGGCGGCAAAAGGAGAAAATACGAAAGCAAGTTTCGTTTTAGTGCGGGCATTTTAGGACGTAACAAAGTGTGTGTCATCAAATAACTTCGTATCACAAATGCAATGTCACGTGGAGAATGCACGTGGAAACAAAGTGACATTCGAAGTACTCGAGGAAGCGAGCTCGGGTTTGAACCTACGACATTTTGCTTGACATTTCTAGATGTCACAGGTCATAACAGTTCTTACATAACTTAAGTAGATTCAATTGACAAGATTTCATATTTCTAAGGCTATAATTTGATTGGTTCTATGTATTCTGTTTAGAAAGAGAAAGACGCTAATAGTTTTAAACTTTCACTAGGATTATTAATTAATTTATAAGGATTTTTTTTAAGATGTGCTTTTTCTAAAAGGGCATAACTCCAAAACTACCACACTACTTTTGTCTAGTCTCTATTAAAAAAAAGTAATGATGTAAATCTGACGTTGAGGTTGTTATCAAATTTAAAATTATTACAGTTCTTTCTTCTGGTGAAAAGGGCAAAGGGAACATATCTATTCTGTGGTAGTATTGGTAAATTCAGATATATTTTTTTAAATATAGAGAAATAAATTATAATAAATATTTTTCCGTGTTTAGGAGGCAAAACTCTTTAGATTCCTGTAGTAATTTTCAGGTGTTAAAAAAATGAAATGTCGTCAAAATTCCTGATTGAAACTACGGGAAATAGAACCCGTTTTTTGTTAGGGTTCATAGCTTAAAGGAAAAAGGAATAGCACTTTAGGCTTTAGGGCACTGTTAAGGCTCCCCCTTTTACTGTAGCGCGTCCGGCATGTTTACCGCCGCCAGAGTAGATGACTTGTATGCCATTATGCGCAAGAAGACAGCATTAATTTTATTACGAATACGGGGGAGTAATAATAGTATCCTGAAGATGATAGCAGAGAGGTTCGATACCGCCATACTCAGCCGATACACTGAGCTGCATGTTCATTGTTCTCAGACATGGAATCCCTTAACTTCGAAATTTCTTTTGATGATTAAAATAAATAATAAATATCACGGGACAATTCACACCAATTGACCTAGTCCCAAAGTAAGCTAGGCAAGCTTGTGTTATGGGTACTAGGCAACGGATAAACATATTTATATAGATAAATACATACTTAAATACATATTAAACACCCAAGACCCGAGAACAAACATTCGTATTTTTCATACACGGGAATCGAACCCGGGACCTCAAACTTCATAGTTAGGTTCTCTAACCACTACGCAACCTGGTCGTCACAATTATTATTACTATTTTTTGATTCTTTTTGACATTTAATTCATTTATCTATTAAATTGTGATACTGACAATATAGTCTTTAAGCTAGGTAACGAACAAGCGCTATGGACATAACAGTCTGAAAATATATGATTTACATATTTATTAATTAGCCTGGAGAAGTATCCCGATTTTGAGCGGTGTCCTTCCAGTTTCCAAGGTACACGTCTAGGTCGTCCCGCCAACGCCTCCTGGGCCTACCTCGTCGCCGCCATCCATCTTGTGGCATCCAGTCTGTAGCTATTTTAGCCCACCGATTCGGATCCATGCGGCTGACGTGGCCTGCCCAGTCCCACTTCAACATGGCAGCCTTGGCACCCACATCAGTTATGCGTGTTTTTGAGCGCAGCGTGGTGTTCCGGATCCGGTCGACACGCCTCACCCCAAGCATACTGCGCTCCATTGCTCTTATATGATTTATTTTATTTTATTTTTAATTCTTATAACGTCACTTCACAGGCCGTCTGTCTGCCAAAATCGTTGTTTTCATGAAATGGATGTATCAAGTTGAAATGTTGCAACCATTTAAAAAAATAAGTTTAGATTCATCTGACCAAAAGATACAATCGTTTGATAATGTATATTCGTTACAAAAACTATAGGAATTAATTCCTATAGACTACTTCTCGTCGACAAAAAAATATATAAAATTTGGCAAGAAGCAAACTTTTTACTTTTAAACGTTTACTGTTTACTGTGCCTGCTCAGATTTACTTTTTCAGTATATATTTTCTATAACGATGAATGTCCGATAGCATTTAAAGAAAATCTTATTTGAGAAAGTACATAGTTATCTCTGGATTGGCAACTTTTTATCCCGATATTCTCACGGGATCTCGATGCACAAACTTAAAATCACAAAGTTCCAAGTTTGAGATACGTAATTTTGCACGGGTTTTCTTCATTATAACTGCAAACAAAATAATGAAGAGGACGATGCATTTTTCGGGAATTTTATAAAATCCCGTAAATTTCAATTGAACTGCCAGACCTGATTGTGTACGTGAGCAAAGTCGTAGGTAAATGCTAGTGAATAATAAATCAATAAAGCAATGACAATATATTGGTAAATCCCTTTATCAAGGGTTTATGTGGGAAATTGCGATTGATAGTTTGATAATGTTTAAAATTATTTCTAACTATCCGCTACAGTTTACTGAAAGCTACAACAATGTACACGTATTTAGTGTTAGTGTCTCTGTGTTTTGCCAATGTTGTTGGTAAGTTATACATTTTTTTTAAAAGAAATCAGCAATATTTTAGCACGTGGTTGGGTTGAATTTGTTAATCACCTAGTAAACATTTTATTCATCGGAATTTTTGATATTCATGTTTAGTTTTATTTTCAGTAAAATGATAATAATATTTTTTTCTAAATTTAGCTCAATGAAGAGATTGACCACAGCTTACTGCAAAAATATTTTCAGTAGCAATCATGCTGAGCCGCCACATGCCGTTCTAAATATGTAGTTTTTATTTTGTTAGGTAATTTGTTTGCGCTCATTTTACTATGCTGAATTCTTAATAGATTCTTTATAACCATTTCAGAAGCTGAAATATACACAATTTTTTTTATAAGCCTATCATCTCTTCACGGACGACATTACTACTTAATCATATTTTTGCTCGGTTTTGTTCTTTCCTGTGAGAACTACTCAAAATTCGACCATATTCCTTGTTTACGTCCTAATATTATGTACCTATACCTACCTACGAAAGCTTTAAGTTTGCTAATTATCAATTTTGTAGTTCTATTGGTATGGGCTGGGCGTTTATTATACAAATATTATTTATTTTATTAGCAGTACGGCTGCTCACCGAATCTAAGATTATTTAAAAGCGAAAAAGTTTTTCGGGTGCGCCGGTGGGATTCGAACCCACGTCTCCTGGGTATGCGCCCCAACGGGTGTTCTACCAATTGAACCACGTCGCATCCAACCGACTCCCCCGAAATTCTTAATCGCTTACATACGCCAACAGTGGCGTGTGGTAACATCCATCGCAACTATTAGAAGCTACGACTCCTACGTTCCAAATTACATTAGAAATGCGTAAGAAATGATGTACCACATCTATTTATTCAAATATTATTTATTTTATTAGCAGTACGGCTGCTCACCGAATCTAAGATTATTTAAAAAAGAAAAAGTTTTTCGGGTGCGCCGGTGAGATTCGAACCCACGTCTCCTGGGTATGCGCCCCAACGGGTGTTCTACCAATTGAACCACGTCGCATCCAACCGTTGGTTATCTTAGATTCGGTGAGCAGCCGTACTGCTAATAAAATAAATAATATTTGAATAAATAGATGTGGTACATCATTTCTTACGCATTTCCAATGTAATTTGGAACGTAGGAGTCGTAGCTTCTAATAGTTGCGATGGATGTTACCACACGCCACTGTTGGCGTATGTAAGCGATTAAGAATTTCGGGAGAGTCGGTTTATTATACAGTCTGATTTTTTATTAAGTTTTCAGTTAAGGGTCATAATGCGTATGGGATATAAGCACTGATTCACGATAAATATTATATTTATTTTTTTCAGTGGCTCGAAACGCATTCAAAAATGAACGTATAGTCGGCGGTGAAATGACAACCATCGAAAATTACCCGTTCCAGTCAGCCTTGCTGATGACATGGAACCTTTCCTTCTTTGACCAACTCTGTGCTGGGACTATTTTAAATTCCAGGTCCATCCTAACAGCAGCTCACTGTTTTATGTAAGTATCAAAAACATTCTTTAAATATGAAGCCTTGGTAAATTAGAAAATGTTAATCTATTCAAATTAGTAATCCAATTTTAGATCAGATACCAAACTCGGTTTCTTGTCTTCCAAGATAACATTTAATAATTTACTAATACTGAGCCACTAGTATAGCTTAGTACAAACCGTAATTTTGGGTCGTCTAGATTCAGTTATTTTTCAAATTACCTACTGAACAAATTTCGTCACAAGGGCCATCTTCATATTTTTTTTTTATATTCAAAACATATTTTTTTTTTATTAGCGGTAAAATATCCACTGTTATAGCGATAATTTCTTCCCAACCTCATAATAAACGGCCTAATAGAACGGAGTAATTCGACAGTACCTGATAGAATTATGTTCCATTACCTTTAATGCTGGTCGCGGGCATAGTGTTAATTTAATTGATATAAAATTACTAGTTTCTGAATCATTTGCATCCCTGATGAACCAATTGGCATATGATTTTCTGCCCATAGATTTTAGGCTATTCAGGCTATCATTATCAATAATTGTTTAATTATGTAGAATTTTTTCCTTATAATAGCATTAAGTGGGATTATGTCAGATCTAGTTAATTTTCTTCCGTAAAATAGGCTACAATTTAAGCTAACATAAAATCAAACAGCGATGCAATTTATAGCATTTTATTGACTGATAATTTTAGATTGCTCTTTATAAATAAATGTAAGATAATTTTGATTTTTCAATTTCCTCAGGTTCTTTACCGACCCCGTCCGCTTCCGCAATCGCGTCGGTTCCTCCTACGCAAACAGCGGTGGTATTGAACACAACGTTGGCCAAATCTTCATCCACCCTTCCTACAACCCTATCAACTTTGACAGCGACGTCGCCATCGTCAGAACGACCAGCATCATCGTCCACAACGATTTAGTCCAGCCAGCCACGATCGCTGGTCCTGGGTATATTCTTCCGGACAATGATCCCGTTTGGGCTATTGGCTGGGGGAGCACTTATGTTAGTATTTACTTCAGCCTACTTCCTTATTGTTGTTGCTGTCTGCTTTATTATTTGTTTTGCTATGTATAGTGCTGTTGTAGGTACGTTAACGATCATTATGGATAAACTCATAACAATTTGATTAATTTACTTAATTGGTCACAGCATTATTGTAATCGGAGAAATAATACCGGCATTATAGTTATACACAGATGTAACACCTGTGTAAAAGCGATAATATGAAGTTTGAAATAGACGTATTATGCACCTGGTGACTTTGAAATATTGTCTTTGTTTGTATGTTTGTTGTTTGTTTTTTGTGTTGGTTCTTCAAACACAGTTATCATCTAAAATATATTTAGTAAAATTTATATATTTTAAATGTCAATTAGGCACGGAGTGAAATCTTTGCATTTGAAACGATCGTTCTGTTTTATTTTTTCAGTGGCAAGGGCCCGTCTCAGAGCAACTTCGCCATGTCCAGGTCTATTCCATCAACCAGGCCCTCTGTAGGATCAGATACATGGAAATAGAAGACGAGATTACCCCTAACATGTTATGTTCTGGCGTATTGGACGTCGGCGGCAGGGACCAGTGCAGTGGGGACTCTGGTGGCCCTCTCATCCATAATGGGGTAGTTGTTGGTATATGTTCTTGGGGAGAGGAGTGTGCCCATGTTAGGTACCCAGGAGTCAATGTGAGAGTCACTAGGTTTGCCAAATGGATCCAGTCAAATGCTTAAATTTTATTTTATAATCAAACTCTGTCAAGTTTAGACAAGTTTTTATTTAATTTGCGCGTTTTTTTGATTGATTGTTTGAGTTAAGTCTTGCACTTAGCAAAAGCCAATAAAATTTTACTTATTCCACCAGATGGGAAAAGCTATTTATTCCCTTTCACGATGTTGCCAACGTTAAATGATAAGATTATTGGTGACCTAAATATTTTATGGTAATAATTAGTTACGAAAAGTAAATCTTTATAATGTCTGAAAATCAACGTAAAAACTTTAATAAACCCAAATCGTTATAAACAGGCTAAGAGACTAGGCGCCTCTAGCATTTTTAGAGTTATATTTATCAATTAAATGCATTGTATTTTTAAAATAAGAAACTTTTCTAATTATTCCAGTGTAGGTGTCTTAGGAGAAACCTAATAGCAATAAATGTCAGGGTTAGATTCATCTTTTAATAGTTAAATACATTAGTTTTTTTTTTTTTTTTTTTTTTTTTTTTATACAATATAGGCTTGCGTTTGGCCACAATCACGCCTGATGGAAAGCGAAGATGAGGCCTACGATGGAGCACGCTTGCCTAGTAAATGCTCATTCACCCTAGACTTGAAAGCGGCCAAATTGTAGTGTTCAGGGAACACAGTCGCAGGCAGGGAATTCCACTCCATAGCTGTGCGATTGATGAAGGAAGAGCGAAAACGCTTTGTGCGGAATTTGGGAATACTGACAACGTAAGGGTGGAGACCCCGCCTACTTCTGGTCGACCTGTGGAAGAAAGGAGCAGGCGGAATAAGGTCGTGCAGTACCGAAGCACATTCACCGAAATGCAGCCTGTAGAATACCGACAGAGAAGCCACTCTTCTGCGATGACGAAGGCTCTGGCGACAAAAATCCGCATCACAAGCGACGCCGATGAGCCTCTTCGCTCGCTGTTATTAGTTATAATATAATTAATAAATTGAATTACCTCCGTATCTAATCCGATACTTGTTCTTTCTGATATTTAGAATATAAAAAAATATTGTGTTTGCGTGATTGTACAATTGTGAACTATGTAGATATTTATGGTAATTTAAAATAATATTCTAATTATTACTAAGCTTGATTATTTTATCTCACTCGCTATCTAAAAGTATATGTGTAGGAAATCCCAAATGATGTTGATAATAATTTAAATACGCATTGTAATGATATTGAAAGATTATTGTTATCTAGTGTGATAATCTCATTTAATAAAATATTCCTTGATAATGTAGTTAAATATCTTATCATTGATTATTGGTTCCCCAATAAACATCTGTTAAACTTACGATTTCATTAAAAATTGAGGGACACTTTCAAAGTAGTTTTTGAAAATATAGCTCTAACAAAACTAAGTATCTATGACAACGTTAATTTTAAGATTCAAGAATGTATGTATATTTATCTTTGTTAGGTGTGCGTTGTATGTATGTCTTTTTGTTATAATTTTTATATGTAGCGCTTTACGTTTGAAATCACTAGTCAATAAATGACAGTAAATGCAAAAAGCAACTGAGTGGTAAATGTGTAAGCAACTCTGTCTATCCACCTGTCTGTTACCTCTTCACGCATATGCAATTTATGATCCGAGGTATAGCGATAAACGAATTCTTTGCAGACAAAGTCAGTCGCAGGCAATAGCTACTTATTTAATAAAACTTTTAAACTTCTTCTAGCACTTTTTTCATCCAAAATCATCACAAACACATTTACTTCTGACGTAGGTACCTTGTAGAGTAACACAATCGTCCCCACTTCATATAAGCGGGGGTTTAACTAGCGCTCCATCGAAGGCCGGAGAAAAATGATCACACGCACACCTGAGGGGCTTTACGTGGCTCTATGGCAATGGAAATGTCAAGTTACATTTAGCGTTGCATTATGGACTCTGTCAAATTTCAAAAGACAAACAATTTTATTGGGTGTTCTTGCTGGGATTTTGAACCTATATCTCTTAACTTACAGTGTTCAGCTTTACCAATTATACCTAAGTGCATTCGGCCAACCCCCTCGAAAACATACGTCATCAGTGGAGTGAAAAAGTAACTAGTTAAAAATGCAAAAAGCCAAATTTCAATGGCCGTTGGGGCCCTAAAGTTCTCGAATGGTTATCACGGACTGGCAAGCGCAGCGTGGGACACCCACCAACGAAATGGACGGACGATTTGGTGAAGGCCGCAGGTTCAGGGTGGTTGCAAGTCGCTTCCAAACAAAATCTCGCTTCATACAAATATCTGCCCCGACACGGGAATCGAACCCGGGACCTCAAGCTTCATAGTCAGGGTCTCTAACCACTAGGCCATCTGGTCGTCTAAATGTCTAAATGATAATTGATAACATAACCAATCAATCAACTGACGTTTTATATGACGTATTAAAACACAACTCGTAGATTTTGTTTGGCAAGAGCTAGTTGTGACGTCACTTCTGTGTCCATTCAATCAGCTAACTATTTATTAGTTAGCTGATTGAATGGATACAGAAGTGACGTGACGGCAGCTAAAAATCTAATTAAGTGTTTTTTTTCTAGAGTCATTGTTTTATCGTGCCATCTACCCTTTGATCAATCAAAGCATCTACCCTATTATCGTAATGACTATGCTTCAATTGGAGCGCTTTATGATATTCATTTAAGGACAATAACTAGGGTGAATAGGCATTTATTAGGCGAGCATGTTACATCAAATACTTAACACATTTTCGCTTACCATCAGGAGTGATTATGGTTAAACGCAAGCCTATAACTATACAAAAATACGCGAGCAACCATTCATAATGAAAATGTTGTAGCACTAGTGACGATCACATAGCTGTAAACCGTTTCTTCCACAAAATGTTCTCATTGCTCTACTAAGCTGCATCTATTTTGTATCGGTGGTAGGAATTCGTGCTAGGTCCGTTCTAATTGCTACTACCATATTACTAGCTGGCCCTACCGCCAAACAGCCGTGTTTGCGCTGCTGTGCTCTGTCGTGGACTACTGTCTCAAGATTATTCTATATCAGTCTTCTAGGTTAGTAATTGCATCCCTGATCCATTGGTGTTGTGGGTGTCCAGGGTATTCCAGAGGGGCTACTAAGAAATTCGAAGTTCCTATCATACCGTCCCTTTTACTCTTATGTTTAATACTATTAGCGTAAACGAAACAGCACGATACGAAGTTCAAAAATCTAATTTCGTAAAGGCTGTGCAGCTGCTTACCTTGGAATTGATCCACTGCAGGCCATTGATGTTCACTTATCATCAAGTGATTCACTTGCTTGTTTGTCATCATATTCGATAAAAATATATAAATTTAGGTACAATATAGTGAAAGCAATATTTTAGACCACCCGCTTATATCACAATCGTGACAATATAGCCTTTAATATAGACTCTTGAATATTGCGTCGATATCATCTCAATAAAAATACCAATTACGTTTACGACCTAGCCCCATCAAAGACAATATCCCAACAGCTAAACCTATACAAGATCGAAGCAATAACTATAAAAAATAACTACCATATGCCTCAAACAATATAACACAAGTTTACATTTGCCGTTCGGAAAAGTGGGAAATAATAAAGTCCCGAACAAATACGAATGTGCCTTTTGACGGTAGACGGTTCGAGCCGCATATGTAAGTTTGTAGAAAATATGTAGAAGATTGTGTTTTTTGTAAATTAGGATCCTACCAAAACATATATGTGTAATAGCAGCCACGTTCGGTAAAAGGACACTAGGGATTACCGGGCTTTCAAGAGATAAGATACAATTTTGGCCTAAAGACAACCCAATTTTTTTCTGCTGACTAGAAAATATACCTAAGCGCGAGTAAGACTTGTCTACGAAGGTTTTATATCACAAAATTGTTAAAATATAGGCTGAAGAAAAATACGGTTCGTGTATGAGAACCGGCTTAATTTAAAGGTTTTTACACCACCCGAAGAAAAAGAGTGTATTGTTTCAAGGTTCAAGTACGTATTTTTAACTTTTAATGTTATGTTTTTTATCGGCAGCAGAGCTCATTAAAGATAATAATTAATCACAGTCTTGATTTCGTAGCAGATATATGTCTAGAAGTCATTTTCTCTTTTGAAATACACGAAGCTTCGGCGCTTGTAAAATGGGTGGAATATCTCGTCACATCTAGAGCCATACATCCTTACCCAAGCATCCGTCTCTATACAGGGTGATATTCAAGCATCTATCAGGTATCGAGTTGAGGGGCAATTTTTCTGGCTCGCCACTCACGTTTCGAGAGGCAATATGAAGGAGGTGACGCTTTTTAGGTAATGTATTGGCACAGAATAAATAATAGTACTAACGTACAGAAGGATCACTCTCGAAGAAAAGTCAACTTTAGGTATAAAAAATTGCCTACTCTTACGACCGTTAACTGCTTGCACGCGAAATTGAAACTTATCGTGTGATACGAGCGTTCATACTCCGTTGGGCACCGCTGATCTCGAAACCATGAGCACAGGGTTCCCACTCGCTGATATTTAGGTATGTAGATATATAAATCAAGAAAGATAACAGTGTGTATTAAATTCAGTAAACTACCTTTAAACGCAACAGTATCTTTTATACGGATTATAAGATCGTTTAGAAGTCATTGTTTGTTGCAAAAATCACAGAAAAAAAGATGCTTAATTACGCGCGACGCGGCTAGCTGAAAGCCGAGCGATAACCTACACCTGCCTGCGATACGCCTGCCCGGGAGGCGCGCCAGCGGAACATACCTACCTAAACTGCGGAGTGAATCCCTCCTGGTATTTGGTTCTTCTTGCAGTCACTATTTACTAAATACCATTTTTAACACAACATTATAGACATTGACTCGATAGTAATTTACAGCAAAAAATAGCAGAATAACAATAAAAAACTAATGCGCAGTAAAATTCAATAATACATACAAAAAACAATAAGTAAAAGGTAATTAAGAACCATTACAAGTATTAAGGGATTTTTGAAAGTTGTCTTCGTCGTCACTTCCCTAAAACGACTAAAACTTACAACATCACTAAGGTCTCATGAGACGGGTTCGGTTAAAGTATAATTTGTAATTTTATTGTTGAACCGGAATGAATGAGAATTATGTACTATTTGATAGTTTGAACTCTCACGTGTAATAATTACCGTAAGATAAGTTGTTCATTCTTAGTCGTAGTTACACCAACTGCACCCATAACTAATGCTTGGGACTAAATCACGCCTATTATTATGGCTAAAACACACACGTGACTACACACACGCACACACCACATGTGAATACGTCGAGATAATGTTAGCAATATTAAAGACGTGATTAAGTCCCAGATGTAATTAGATTAGAGAGTACCAAACGTCATATTTATTATTTTTAAATTGTGAGATGACAATCCTTATTGGGAGATATTTTATTTTTTAATGTATGATATTGACATAGTCATAGTTATATTTACAGTGTTTTTCTTTTCTCTTTTTGTATACTGACGATCCTTATTGGGAGAACATTTATTTTCTGAAATTTTGTGCACTATAATTAATTATTTTTATTTTACATTATTTTGACGATCATGGTATAAATTCTTGTAATTTTGACATCAATGCAAATTTATATTGTAATTTTTATCATGAAATATATAAATCTATCTATCTATCTAATCTTGTGAATACTGTGTATGTCATTATTTTTCCCGTCTCTTTTCTCAACTAAAAATAGGTCACGATGGTCACAAAAAATAAACGGTATTACTGAGCCTTTTCGGTGGCACACCATTCGATTTACATCCACATCGAATCTATGCAACAAACCCTGCAAAACAGTAACAAAGACTTAATACCTTCAGTGATCCTTTATCCGAAAACGGTCAAGTACATATATTACGTGGTTTGATCAGATTCGCTGGTTCACCCAGTTAAAGGAGAAAAGGGTATCCCCTGGACTATAACTCTTGCTCTATAAAGTTGGGGAGCGGGTAAAATATTCTGACAATGACTATTGGGTTCTAAAATAGAACCTTTCTTTGTGCATTTGGAGTTATTTAACGGTGCGAATTGGACTCAAAGATCGCATAGCTGGCGAAAGAAAGGACTTTTGGCCAAAGCGAAATGACGCGTATTGTGCAGTTTATAGGGACTTTGAGAGGGTTTTCCTTTAGTTGCTGGACTGCACCCGTAGTGGCACAATATGTGGGTTAATGTTTTTTATTGAAACGTGTACATATCAATTTGCCCTAGCAGAAGGTTTGATCTGACGATCGCATCGCTGCTTCATTTCTCATTTGTGATCTCGTGTAGTTTCTCGGTGTCGGTGAATTTCAAATGCACTTTTTTACACGACTACGGCAAAGCCAAAGGAAGTGTAGGTAATGATTTGTAGTTAGTTAGTGTTATTGTAAAACTTTTAAAACTATATTTTTTTAAAGCTAGAACCTAGACCTATTAACCTAGACGTAAGAACAATTATACATATTATTAAGGTTCTGTATTTAAAATTAGGGTTCTAATGGAGGCCTTAGCGAAAGTGAATGAGGAAGTGGAAAAAAATATAAATTCATGATCTATTAAAGTGATTGGAACTCAAAATTGGCTATTTCAAATGCCATACATATGTAATATACTTTATTGAAAACTGATCACTAATAATCGAGTTTAAAAATGGAATAATTAAATAAGTCGTGGAAGCCTAGGTGGTGCAAAAAGGTTCTCAAGTGGCGTCCACGGACTGGAACACACAGTGTAGGTAGGCCTCCAACAAGATGGAACAACGACCTGGTTAAGGTTGCGGGATCGCGTTGGATGTGGATGGCACGGGACCGATCTGTTTGGAGAGCCTTAGGGGAAGCCTATGTTCAGCAGTGGACGTCTTTCGGCTGAAATGATGATGATGATGATGAGCCTAGGTAGTTTGACCAATAGCTTCTCAAGCAGAGGTGGATTCGAGGCTGGGTTCGCACCTCTGAGTTTTTCGGTTAGGTAATCATATACATTTGAAATTTGAAATTGGGACTCGGCTGGGCAGCGTTCGAAAAGCTCCGTAATATCTTGTCATCCAATATACCGCAGTGTCTCACTCAAGTCAAAATTCTTTGACCAGTGTGTGTTGCCAGTGATGACTTATGGCATGGCACGTGTGGCCGCTAACGATGGGTTTCATAAGAAAGCTCAAAGTCACTCAGAGGGGGATGGAGAGGGTTATGCTCGGAGTTTCTCTACGGAATCGCATTAGAAATGATGAAATCTGCACAACAACTAAAGTCACTGACATAACTCAAAGAATCACCAGACTCAAGTGGCTGTAGCGAGATTTAATTACTCGTATAGACAGGCACCTGAGGCCGCGTTGTATAATGCGCAGGCGCTTGCCATCTCCTTCAGCATCTCTTTCTGTCAACATCTAATACCGTTTAACAGAAAGAAATAGTGAACGCGGTAGCAAGTGTCAGCACGTTAGACAATATGGCCTCTGGGTAGGTGAAACTTGAAACTAAACAAAAGCCTGAAAAACCAATTTATTAGCTATAAATAGTCGAATATAAATGTATTATCTTTCCACAGCAACAGCTTTGAAACTATAAACAGTTACTATACTTGGTTGGTAACAAGAATCGCCTTTCGTGAAACAGGGGTTTGAAATGCCTGATCATTAATTCCTCGAATTTCATACCCCGCTTACTTTAATAATTAGTAGCACAGTTGTTGGTCCATTTAATTCATGCTTCCTGCTAGGCCTCCTCTCAAATTGAAAGGGCTGGCACACGCGGGCCCAGTGCTGAATTCAGCTTCACATGCAGCATTGAATTTCTTCTCAGGTACATATGTGCAGGTTTCCTCAGAATGTTTTCCTTCACCGTAAAGCTCATGGTAAATTACAAATTTAATTTGGCACATAGATTCCGAAAACTGGAACTCGAACCCACGACCCTCTGCTTGAGAGACCACGGCTGCTCGACATAGGCCTCCCTTATTGATACCCAATCATTACGATTGGAACCATGAACCTGCCATCCAACCGTCCATCTTGTTGGTGGCCGTCCCACGCTCCGCTTCCCAGTCCGTGGTCTCTATTCGAGAACATTTGATGTTATTAGTTAATGTAATTATTAGAAGGTACTTACGTTACACAATGCTTTCAGACGGTCGAATTTGTCATCTGTAACAAACGATAACAAAATTAGATATAGTGGTACTAAAACATTAACCAAATTAGATATACGAGGTACTAAAACATTTACGGCTATGCAACAGGATTCATCATCATCGTTTCAGCTGAAAGACGTTCACTGCTGAACATAGGCCTCACCCAAGGCTCACCAAAAAGAACGTTCCCGTGACATCTGCATCCAACGATCCCGCAACCTTAACCAGGTCGACCAGATGTAACATGAGTGGAAGAAGTAATTTAATAAAATAAATAAATATCACGGGACAATTCACACCAATTGATCTAGTCCCAAAGTAAGCCAGGCAAAGCTTGTGTTATGGGTACTAACTAGGAAACGGTAACGAGCCAGACTTCTAGCAGTAAGAACAAAAGAGGCTGATTTCTGGCTCCACGTACACCCATCTGCAACCACTGGCACTTTTCTTGACCCCAATACTCTCCGTTTCGCAGTTTGTTTACGTCTTGGGGTCCCGGTCTGCGCTCCACATCGTTGCCCCTGCGGAAGCGATGTAGACAGGCTTGGGCACCACGGACTCTCCTGCCAGAAGAGCGCGGGCCGCTTCGCAAGACATGCTGCCCTTAACGACATTATTCGTCGGTCTCTTGGGTCGGCTAACGTGCCGGCTCTCCTGGAGCCGTCAGGTATTTCAAGAGACGACGGCAAGAGACCAGACGGTATGTCGTTGATCCCGTGGAGTATGGGAAGGGTTCTGGTGTGGGATGCATCCTGTGTAGACACACTAGCCCCTTCTCATATCCACCGGACCTCCACAAGGGCAGCAGCCGCAGCAGAGGCGGCCGAAACCGCTAAAATTGGCAAGTATAGTGGTCTCGGCGCCGAATATAATTTCATCCCTTTCGGTGTCGAGACCCTTGGTCCGTGGGGACCAGGAGCACTAAGCTAAGCTAAGGATTTCGAAGAGGCTTATAGATGCTACCGGTGACCGAAGAGCTGGCAGCTACCTCGCTCAAAGAATTAGCCTAGCGATTCAACGAGGAAATGCTGCCAGCATCTTCGGCACAATGCCGCAGGGGCCTTTTTTAGATATAGTTTAGTTTTTAATTTAGTTTGTAATATTTAGTTTATAGTTAAGTTTTATTCTTTGTTATTTTTTCTTAATTGTTTTAATTAATTTATACCAATAAATTATATATATATTTGATGGAAACGGATAAACATACTTATATAGATAGATACATACTTAAATACATATTAAACACCCAAGACCCGAGAACAAATATTCGTATTTTTCATACATGTATCTGCCCCGACACGGGAATCGAACTCGGGACCTCAAGCTTCATAGTCAGGTTCTCTAACCACTAGGCCATCTGGTCGTCTAGTAATTTAACTGGAAGCCTAGTGGTTTGACCTATGGCCTCTCAAGCAGACGGTCGAGGGTTCGAACCCAAGCTTGCACTTCTGAGTTTGCCGCTATCTATAACAACAAATACTAAAAAACAGAATAAAATAAATATTTGCGGGGGGGGCTCCCATACAACTGTAGCGACTACTAGCGCCATCTAGTCATCAGATAAGAAACTAATTTGTACAATCCTACATCGCGCTATCGAAATTTCTCAACTCGGCTGCATAAATACAACTTCCAACATTCATTCATTGGACTTCGGTCTCCAGGCATAAATCTGCCTGGAGAGAGATCTCTCTATTGTAACTACCCCCAAACAACAAAAGTGATTTTTTGCTCGTTTTTGCTCGATATTGGTAACGGCAACAGGTAGACGCTTGAAATAGTCACAGAATATTAAATTAAAATTAAAATAAAACAAATATTTTTTATAGATAATGCCGGAACCCTTCTTGCGCGAGTCCGACTCACACTTGGCCGGTTTTTAATACTTAGTATATAAATTTGTCGTGTAAACAACTTCCCCATTATGTAGGTCAAATAATCCTAACCCCATCAGGTATCGACAATGATACATCAGTCAAACTTCCCATGGGAAAGCGAGGGTTTTCACAAATTTCCCCATAGACTGATGAGTTTTCCTATTCGAGGAAACTGTCGTGTGTTGACGTACGTGCCGCTTGATAGCGTAACAGTGGTTTTGTGGCATCAGGAAATTGGCAGTCGCCATGACGACCCTCTAATATTGTAAATGGGAAAGCCCGTGGGTTTGTCGTTAAGAAGCCCGTCGAAATCGCGGCTCAGTCTGTATGTAATCGCAACTCGAATTAATTTCTCGATAAGTATTTGTAACTAAAAATAAGTATTTTAACTTGACTACTAACTTCGAACCCGTGAAGTGAAGCCGTGGTGGCCTAGTGGTTTGAACCATGGCCTCTCAAGCAGATGATCGTGGGTTCAAATCCCGGTTTGCGAACCGGTGCTCAGAGGTGCGCCTCTGAGTTTATCGGAGTTTATGTGTGAAATTACATTTGTAATTTACCATGAGCTTTAAGGTAAAGGAAAACAGCGTGAGGAAACCTGCTACACCTGCGAAGAAATTCAATGGTGTGTGTGAAGTTCCCAATCCGCATTGGGCTCGCGTGGGAACTACGGCCCAAGCCCTCTCATTCTGGCAGGAAGCCTGTAAGTTGTGAAAATTAAGTACATTCCCTTTAAATTATAATGAAACTCAAATAAAGTAGTCTAAGCAAAACGTGCCGCCATTTTCCATTTTCTAAAGAAGCCACCACACGAGTTCCGAACATTACTGAAATGACTTTTTCTGTTACATGAAGTGAAATGAGTCTTGTTCCCATTCGGCAGGGCCGCGATTCGATGCGTAAATAAAGGGTACGGTGACGGTTACATTCAGAATATTGGTTTTGTATGGGCTGGCAAATAAGCAAATAGGTCACCTGAGGCCGTATTATCTAACGCACGGGCGCTTGCCATCGCTTTCACTATGTCATTTTAGGGTTCCGTACTCAAAGGGTAAAACGAGACCCTGTTACTGAGATTTCGCTGTCCGTCCGTCTGTCCGTCTGTCACCAGGCTTATCTCATGAACCGTGATAGTTAGAAAGTTGAAATTTTTACAGATGATGAATTTCGGTTGCCGCTATAATAAATACTAAAAAACAGAATAAAACAAATATTTAAGGGAGCTCCCATACAACAAACGTGATTTACTCTCTCGTTTTTGCATGAAATATTCACAGAATATTTAGTTACATATTCATTTTAAAAATAAATAATTGAATTAAAATAAAACAAATTATATAAAAGGGGGATCCTATACAACAAACGTGATTTTTTTGCCGTTTTTATATATAATGTCGTGCGCGAGTCCAACTTGCTCTTGGTCGGTTTTTTTCGGTCATGTCTTATACCGTTTGACAGAAAGAAATAGTGAATGCGTCTGCGTGTTAGACAAAGACAATACAACCACTGGGCCCATTGCATAAGAAAATAAAGCGAATTCCAGTACAATATCGCTAATGCAAAAACAAAGGAAATATCATCATCTAAGCGTATATACGTCCCACTGCAGGGCATCCCTCATTGACGCCCAATCATTACGGTTGGAAGCGACTTGCATCCACCCTGAACCTGCGGCCTTCACCAAAGTTACCTGAGTTAATTTATTGAATCAGGCGTTACTTTGCGGAGGTCCATATGAATGAATGAATTACTTTGCTCACCCGCGACCTTTCGATACACTTACATTTGTCTTTGTTGTTTGTTCTTTTGTTTTGTGTAGTCTAACACTTGGTAACATAGCGTACGGTTGTGGTAACAACTCTGAAGATGAGCTCTGGTTGAGTTCGAAACGCGTCAGTGTAGTTTGGTGGTGGTGATGGTTGGGTTTGTGTGATTCGTGTGTGTTCGTACAGTGTGGAGGTGGAGGAACTGCATGAACGCGCATTTTTTACATAAACATAACTATCGCAAGGTCGCGGGTGAACAAAGTAGGTAATTGTTTTAGTTCATTACCTGAGTTACCCTTCTGAGTTACCTAACGAAAATTTTGACTCCATGCTACTTTTACCTACATAACAGTCGTCGTATTCCTGTACTTGTTAATTAACTAGACGATCTAGTACAGAGTTGATAACTTCGGTAATTATCTCATTTGTCATAATTCATCAAAAGATGTCAGCACATGTCTGTTACAAGAAAGTGAACTTGTCTGGATAGATACAGCGAAGCTTCAATTGAATTGTTGTTCACTAGCATTATTTATTCATTTATATTGTTAGTTAACCCTCACAGTCACATATACAAAATTTCACGTTTATATATGTGCAATACAATACAATGAGTTTTCATTGAACACCATTGTATATTAAACTAGCTGATACTCGCGACTCCGTCCGCGAAGAATAGGGGTAGGAAGGTACACAAAAAATAGCCTACGACCTATTCTCGGACCTACCAAATTTAGAGAAAAAGTTTCATAAAAATCGGTCAAGCCGTTTCGGAGGAATTCGATAACAAACACCGTGACACGAGATTTTTATATATTAGATAGATTGTAAGGTTGTATTATGTCAAAAATTACATTAGATCCCGAAAATTTTGCAGAGTTACTGAGTGACACACCTCCAAACTTTTACATTTACAATTTATACTTAACAAGCTGTTTCTAGATTTTTAATTTAAACATGTCAAATAGGACGTGCACGAGCGGACCGATACCACAAGAAGCGAGTTGATCGCGACGTGTAGAGTACCCTTTCCGCTAATGGGCCAAGCGCCTCAAATGGTGCTACATTTTGCACGCCACGACTTTGAAACTTTGTAAAGGTTTTTCGGGAGTTGTGGCGAATGAATTGAGCAAAGCTAATGTGCGAGAATTTACCTTTTTTAATTTGATTATTCTAATCAAATCAGGAGCAAAACCCGGACTCATTCATAAAGGGTTCCGTACCTCCGTATAATGTTTTTAAAATAGTTCAATAAAAACTTACTAAGATCGAGTTAAAAACGCTGAAATAAGCAAGTTTAGTTCGAACGACAATAAAAATACCTCAGACAGATACAACAGTCAGTAAAAAAGTTAAAATTAAAAATGATTTTTTAGCAAATACTCATTAAGACGCAAATGTAAACATAAAAAAGAAATTTTAAACATAAGATTGTTAAAGATAGGTCAGTCTGAGATCAATTTTGGACTTGTCGCGCAGAAGTATTTGTCAATAACTTAATTCATACAGGTTGCGGGATCACGTTGGATGCGGATGGCACGGGACTGATTTTGTAAAGATTTTTGATTTTTTTTTATAAAGTAAACTTAAGACATAAATTTGGGTAGCTAGCCAATTCGTACAATGATACAGATATCATCCTAACTATTTTGTCGTAATTCTATAAATGCGATCGCATTCGCGATTGCTTTCACTTAAAAGCGGTTTTTATACAATACAATACAATCACTCTTTATTGTCCACCACAAAGAAAACAATACAGAAAAACAAGTACATGGAAAAATATGTTATAAGGTAAGTAATAGGCGGCCTTATCGCTTCGAAGCGATCTAACCTTTTAACACGAGAACAGCAAGGAATATATCACAGCATGTGGTGCAAATATGTAAAAATAAATAGTAATATAAACAAACATTATACAAAAACAACCTAATATACAATTTGTAGGTTTTTATGTAGGGTTCCGTGCACAACTGGTCGGGACTTAAACACCTTTTTTCCTATGGATCACACATCTCAGCTTGCTTAATCACTTATTGCAGCGATACTAGCGACATCTATGTTAATACTCTCAACGAGAGATGTCAACACTCTTTCGGAACTATCCGCTCACCCGGGCCAAGAGTTGTCGCTCTTAAGCAAACTGGTTTTTCGGAGTGTTTTCGTATTTTTATTTTTTAAAAAAACATACATTTTTAATAGGTTTATGAAATACGCACACAATTTAAATTATAATCATATACATGTAAAACTTGCGTCTAAAATTGCTACCCGTGGTCGTCGATCGCTATGATGATGATGAATATTAGTAGGATGGGGAAGGATAGAATAATCCGCCAAGTGGAGTAATAAATTTATGAAAATAATATGGCACTTCCCATCATACATTTCTTTCCAGTGATCCCCATGGGACAGAGTGCCTTTTGATAGGTTTGTAAAAAAAATGAAAAATTAATTTAAATAATTCAGGGATCCGTTTCCAGAAAAATGGGTCATTGTATACTAGAGCCATTATAATTGTCCAATTTGATTTCCATTTTTCGAGCAGGATTCGTATTCAATCAGTTCCATTAGCAGATTTTCTATTCGGATACTCGTGACAATTATTTTAATTGGCAGGTTTATTGGGGATTTTAAAGGTAAATATTGATTGGGGCTTTTTGAGGCATTGGGGGGCGAATCCCCTTGAATCTGGGGTTCTACATAGATATTTCACCGGGCCTTTTAAAGACTTAGGGTGAAACCAGACCAGCGTAATTTTGTGAGTCGTCGTTGTCTTTATTGTAGGTACATAAAACATGAAAATTAACAGTTAACAACAGAAACAGATGTACAAAGGCAAACTTATCCCTTAAAGGGATCTCTTCCAGTTAACAGTTAAAGTAATATAATTTGATGTTTTTTTCCATGCTTAAGAACTTCATTGTACTAAAATAACAATTTCATTTATCTGCACACTCTACCCCGGACAATGTCATAATATATTATGCATTAGTTCAAAAATGACATAAGAGCTCAATCCCTTTCTAAACGCGGTTTGATAATACCAGACGCAAAGGTGCCCAACACACTAGCCGCATTGCCCCGCTGAACCGCGATGGACAACCTTTGGACCAGAAACGACCCAGAGCGATGGTCAAGACCTCTCTCCGAAGACGGCGCCCCACTTCTTTAAAAAAAGTGCCTATTGCCTCGGAGATGAAACTTGCAAAATTTGAATTGGTTTTTATTATTTTGCATTGTCATTGGCTTGCTAGATGAGTGGTTAGTAATTCGAATGGGGTAATAAGGCAGCACCTACATCAACCCACGTCAGATAGCGGACGGTCCATCGGGCCCGACGGGCCTTTGCTGGCCGAGAGTTATTCACCACTCCACCACACGAGTTGCGGCTACGAGGATCAATGTAAGGTGTACACTAATTTATCGCGAGTTAAAGCGAGGCATTGGACCACAGTCCACCCCAGCCTATAGCCGTCGCACAGGCCTCCTCTTAGAATGAGAAGGCTTGGACCGCAGTTCCAACGCTGGCCTGTTGTTGATTGAGAACATCACACGCACCATTAAATTTCTTCTCAGCTGTGTGTAGATGTTTTCCTTTACCTTGAAGCTCATGGTAAATTTCAAATGTGATTGCGCACATTAATTTCGAAAAGGTCGGGGCTCGAACCCACGATCATCTGCTTATTTATTTATTAATTTACAAAAAAACATTTGTTTAAGTGGTAGGAGTTTAGGGTTAAAAGGATGCTAGTGAATTACAAATAACCCTGTATAAGTCCCACTGCAGAGCATAGGCCTCCTCTCAGAATGTGAGGAATTGGGCCGTAGTTCCCACGCGAGCCCAGTGCGGATTGGCAACTTCGCACACACCATTAAATTTCATCGCAGGTGTTTCCTCACGATGGTTTCCTTCACCGTAAAGCTCATGCTTAAACTTCAAATGTAATTTCGTACATAAATTCCGAAAAACTCGGAGGTGCGAGTCGAGATTTGAACCTACGACCCTCTGCTTGACAGGCCAAAGGTCAAACCACTAGGCCACCACGACGTTAACCACTAGGCCACCACGGAGTTCAAACTGCTCAGTTTGAATACGCCGTATTGAAATTAATCTAGCCTCCAGCCCTTAATCCTTAGTAAGAGGATTGCTGGATTGTCTGTCACTCAGCTAATTGTTCGCAAAGCTAAAGTAATAATTAATCAATTAGCTTCACATTGAAAAGGGTTGGTGTAAATGTAAATCCGCCTTTTGGGTTTCAAAGCCTGTCGGGAATTCAGGTTGGTTTTTATGAATTACGGAGTACAAGTAACGTGAACGTATTTCTCGACCCAGAATGTATGACCCGATAATTCATGCTCTCTTGGAATTTGGATTATTGTCGTCCGTTTCGAGTCAACTTACATTTACTTAAACATTATCCAACGACAACGCACGACATTACTGGAGTTCTATCACTCTTTACACTTTATTGTATTTTTATTACTATTCAAAAATAAATCTATTTCTGTTTGTTAACTTATTTGCAAATAGGTAAGTGGTGTATGTAGTATTGTGTATCACTCTGTGAGTCAACAAACGGTTCTGGCAGAAAATCAGCGCTGCAGGCGTCTAACGCCTCAGCATAATGCAGCAACGACCGTTTCACTTTTGCGGGACACACATGCAGAATTGTGTATGTACTTATTCATTACTGGCTGACCCGGCAAACGTTGTTTTGCCATATTATTGGTATAAAATATACCCTACGACCTATTCTCAGACGTACATACCGAATATAAGCAAAAAACTTGATAAAAATCGGTCTAGCCGTTTCTTTTTGAAGTCGGATAATAAACTAGAATGGTTTGTTTCAAGGTATTAGACAGATTAGATTCTTGTATATAGAATAAAATTAATGTAGATTGTTACGCAAAAGCTACGGTATAATATTTCACTATATAAACATATTAATGGTGCCTTCACGTAGAATAAAGCTGAGTATTATATTCATAACATAACCCAAACATATGACAGTATAGGTCGTGCCAAGTTTTTTTTTTTGGCACCGGCACCGACGTTTTTATGTCCCCAGCACTTGCTATGTTTTACTGTTGCATATCTTGCTGAAAAAACGAAAAAAATGCCACTTGAGTTGGCATAATCGCAACAAAAATATAAACCAAAAGCTATGTAGACGACGTTATGCTTTTTCCAATTTCAATTTTAAAGATCCCACCAGTGGTTTAAATGACTTCATGAATCATTATCTGGATTGGTTCATACTCAATGCGTATTTTAGGGATACGTAAGGATTTTTGAAGCTTCTTGTTATCTATAAAAAAACATTCCACGTGATACAGAGTGTCCTTTGATCTACAAACATACAGTCTGATTAAAAGTCCCTTCCCTTCCCACAAAATGAGGTTTTATCTCGAATGTTTGATCGTTAACATTTACGTATATATTAAAAGGACTATTCGTGTCACTTAGCGACAGGCTGTTTGAGACACTCAGCGAAATGGGAATGTAAAAGGGGAAATGCTTCAAATTTAAAAGGAACTGGATTTTAACAGCGAAGTATGTTCAGGTAAAATTAGACGACCAGATGGCCTAGTGGTTCGAGACCCTGACTATGAAGCTTGAGGTCCCGGGTTCGATTCCCGTGTCGGGGCAGATATTTGTATGAAAAATACGAATGTTTGTTCTCGGGTCTTGGGTGTTTAATATGTATTTAAGTATGTATCTATCTATATGTATAAGTATGTTTATCCGTTGCCTAGTACCCATAACACAAGCTTTGCTAAGCTTACTTTGGGACTAGGTCAATTGGTGTGAATTGTCCTGTGATATTTAAAAAAAAAAAAAAACAAAAAAACAAACAAGCAAAATGCATAATTTAAAACAGAGGAGGCAAGGCCTCTACTTGAAGTTAACAACAATATATTAATTACTAACAACTAAAACACCGGCCAAGTGCGAGTCGGACTCGCACACGTAGGGTTCCGTACCATTATCTATAAAAACGGCAAAAAAAATCACGTTATTTCTATGGCAGCCCCCCTTAAATATTTGTTTTATTTTAATTTTATTATTTATTTTAAAAGTGAATATTATAACTAAATAATCTGTGAATATTTTAAGCGTGTACCTGTTGCCGTTATCACTATCGAGCAAAAACGAGCAAAAAAATCACGTTTGTTGTATGGGAGCCCCCTTAAATATTCATTGTATTCTGCTTTTTAAGTAGTATTTGTTCCAATATCGGCAACCAAAATACATCATCTGTGAAAATTTCAACTGTCTAGCTATCAGGGTTCATGAGGTACAGCCAGTAGGCTTATTGTCTAACGTTTTTGACGCTTGCCTTCGCAATCGCTATCTCTCTCTGTCAAACGGCAATCAAACGGTATAAAACGTTGACAGAAAGAGATAGTGAAAGCGAAGGCAAGCGCCAAAAGCGTTAGACAATACGGCCTCTGGTGACAGACGGACGGACAGCGGAGCCTCAGTAATAGGGTCGCGTTTTTGCCCTTTGCGTACGGAACCGTAAAAACGTAACTTAATTAGGTTGTACTAACAAAAAATTATAATACTAACACAGAATTTAACTTTTTTTGTAATGTAAAACGACGTAAAATGCGCAAGCCATACAAAAGAGACGTGGGACGGGGGCGCGTCGCAGTCCGCGTCGTTTGTTCGCAGGCCGCGTCTCCGCCCCGTCTTTTCTGTCTGCTTTGGATCGCGACGCTTCTATACATTTAATATGAAAACTGATCAAGGGGCGCCGCGGCGTGCGGCTTGCGCCAAAGGCTTTTCTTTAATTTTTCTATTTTTTTTTAGGCGATTCACATTCGTTACGATATTTAAGAACCGATATCGCCGCTTTTAATAATAACTACCGTGAGCAGAGACATAATTATTATCCATCATACTAAATACAAACTGAAACATGGATGCACACAGTGGCGTAGCTACCGTAGGGCAAGCGGGGCAGTGCACCGGGGCCTCCAAGCTCAGGGGGCCCCTCGGACTTACAAACTATAATGGCGGACCTATGAGAAACGCGGCTATAAAACGCTAACTAGTGAATTTACAAGCGCGCGAGTCTTGTGAATTTAAAGTGCATTCATCCTTACTTGTCTTATCATGTAAACAAACATGGGTTGGGGCCCTAGTTTATTTTTTGCCCCAAGGCCTTTGGTTAACTAGCTACGGCACTGGATGCACAGAAAAACCCAGAAAAAAATCAGCTCTAGCAATCGAACCACTGCACCAGTTGTGGTGTAGGGGTTTCAGCACGCAGCACGGAATGCTTAGGACCTGGTTTCGATTCCCAGGACTGGTCTTTTTCCGAGTTTTTCTGTGCATCCATGTTTCAGTTTGTATTTAGTACCTATGATATATATGGATTTCACTGGATGACCGTAAAAGTAAAAAAATTGGAGTTGTAAAATAAAAATACAAAAAGACTCCAAAAAACCTATCATGATAATTATTACAACGAACTGAAACTATTACTTTGCTCACCCGCGACCTTATGATAGCAACGTTTATACAAGAAATGTGTGTTCATGCAGTTCTTCCACCTCCACACTGTACACACACAAAGCACACAAACCCTATCACCACCAACCACCACACTAACTGACACGTTTCGAACTCAACCAGAGCACATCTTCAGAGCAACACAACAGTTCACCAAGCTACCAGATGTTAGACAACATCTTACTAACGTAATTCATCGAGCGTTATCAAATATACCCATAGTGATTAAACATTTCACAGAAAGCGGACGTAAATGACTGGCCATTGTCAAGCAGCATTTCTATAAACCTTTCCTAAGTACTATATTGTCCCTGAATTTGTTTGTAAAACCGTGCATTGAGAAACTTCAAATTAAATACATCTTATTCCCATTTTGAAGGCATCTCATAACAAAGCGTTATCTGGCGACGCTCAAAGCAAATTCCGAATCAAATGATGAAGCCTTTTGTTTCCACGCTATAGGGGTATTGGAGGAATTCCATTATAGCAGAACTTCGGTACGAAGCTCTGCGTTGATTGAGGAAGTCTCCGTCTGTCCATCTATTATCAAAACGCGATTACTTTAATGCATAAGTAATTTATTGCATAATAATAACAGTGGCATAGCTAGTATACCAAAGGCCCTGGGGCAAAAAATAAACTAGGGCCCCAACCCGTGTTTGTTTACCTACATGATACGACAAGTAAGGATGAATGCACTTTAAATTCACTAGTAGCGTTTTATAGCCGCGTTTCTCATAGGTCCGCGTTTATAGTTCGTAATTCAGAGTCCGAGGGGCCCCCTGAGCTTGGAGGCCCCGGTGCACTGCCCCGCTTGCCCTACGGTAGCTACGCCACTGAATAATAACATGTGTTTATTATATGAGATTTTATGTCGTACATAAAATCTCATATAATAAATAGTATCAAGACATGACCCCTGTACCTACTGGCACAGCAATTAAAAAAAGTAATAAAAAAAGAAGTTGAAAAATAAAAAATGCAAAAGATACTTCATATCAAACTTGTTAAAGTTTGGCTTAGTAGCGACATCTCTTGTCCGGGTGAACGGATAGTTCCGAAGGAGTGTTGAAGTCTCTCGATGAGGGTATAAACATAGATGGCGCTGTATCACTGCTATAAGTGACTATCTAACAGATTGAGATATGGATGTATGGGAAAAATTCGTGTCTGAACTCCTGACCAGTGGTGGTGTAGGGGAATGGCACGCGGAACGGAATGCTGAGGACCTGGGTTCGATTCCCAGCGCTGGTCTTTTTTCTGGGGTTTTTTCTGTGCATCCATGTTTCAGTTTGTATTTAGTATGAAATATAATATACATCATTATAAACTAAGTTATTATACTACACTAGCCCGCAACTTCGTCCGTGTTAATAATTGATACTCCGCTCCTATTGGACGCAGGGTGATGTCATATAGCCAATTCAACACAAAAATAATTTCTCAATTCGAACCAAAAGTTCTGAGATTAGCGCGTTCAACCAACTAAACAAACAAACGAACAAATAAACTCTTCAGTTTTATAATATTATTATAGATTATACATGTTATATATACCTGCACATGCAAAGAGATATCACATATCATCATCATCATCATTTCAGCCGAAAGACGTCCACTGCTGAACATAGGCCTCCCCCAAGGCTCGCCAAACAGATCGGCCCTGCGCCATCCGCATCCAATGCGTTCCCGCTACCTTCACCAGGTCGTCGCTCCATCTTGTTGGAGGCCTACCTACACTGCGTCTTCCGGTCCGCGGACGCCACATACGAAGAATACAATTTATTAAATCTTTTTCGTAGAAGAACAAGGGCTAACGACATAGCCAAACGGATTCCTTGTTGAAATGGCAATGGGCAGGCCATATAGCACGCAGAGCAGATGGCCGTTGGGGCCGAAAGTTCTCGAATGGAGACCACAGACCAGCAAACGCAGCGTGGAACGTCCACCAACTAGATGGACGGACGATTTGGTAAAAGCCGCAGGTTCAAGGTGATGGAAGTCGCTAAGGGAGGCCTATGTCCAGCTGTGGAGGTCCTATGGCTGAAATGATGATGATGAAATCTTTTTGCCTTTGTTCTTTTATTGTATGTCAATGCCTCAAATCCACTCGATATCTCTATCAAAAGCCTTCTGAGACACCGAGCTAAGAAACGTCACTCACTTCGATATATCGACAAAATAATCCCCCACTCGAACAGCCCTGCAGGTGACCCGAACAGACTTTTATTACGAACCGAGCCCCTGATTGGTCCAAATGCCTGTGGAAGGGGAAGCAAATAGTTCACTATCGGTGGTCGTAAAAAAGCTTATTTCGAATATTTCGTTTCGAACGGTTTTGTTTTTGCAGATAGCATTTGTTTTTACTCTGTCTTCGCTTTTTTATTTAAATAGACTTATGTATAGGTATGAAATATCGATGACAATGGACATTATTTAACGATTTAGCACATTATGTCGTTTTTGAATTAAACAACAACAATAATAAATTGATACTATAACTATAAATAAAATAAAACTAACTTAAACTAAAACTAAATAAAATTGAATTTTTGAATTAATACCCGAAATTAAATTGTCAACGGTAGAGTGGTGGTGGTTTGACGACCAAATGGCATAGTGGTTAGAGAACCTGACTACGAAGCTTGAGGTCTCGGGTTCGATTCCCGCATGGGAGCAAATATTTGTATGGAAAATGCGATTTTTTTTCTAGAGTCTAAGGGGCTGTTTCACCACTTTTTTTAAAGTTCGGATTAGCTTGATCATAACCTTATTTGTCACATGGAATAAAAATTTCTGTTTCACCAGTCTTGATTAGCGCTAAGTGACGGATAAACTATTTCTTAATTTGACCATCAGATCAGGTGCCATTTAGCATTTTTATCCGTAACATATCTTTTTAATTATTTAGTATATTTTTTTGTGGCCATGGTTGGAGAGCCCTTCAGCCGGTTTCAGAAAAAAAATCAAAGTATTTTTTATTTTTTAAAGAAAGAAGTCATGCTAAATTGCAAACGAGAATTTAAATATCAAGATTTGAATAAAATATATAGGTACGCTTTTAGTATTTAAAAATAAATCCAAAAATTCGTAATATTTTTTAATTACAGACTTTTTTTCAGTGGCACAATCGTTTGTTCTACCTGAACTTGAACATCGCCATTAAAAAAAAAGTTAATCTGTCAAAGGGTTTGGCGCCACTTTTCAATTCGTTTTACGTGATTTTATTTTTCTTTGTTATTGTTAACCAAAGTATCGTAAATAAATACCGTTTTTGGATTAATTATAATGTTACACATTTGTTTATGCAAAAAAATAGATGTGTTTAAAAATTACATAGTTTACGATTTATTTTGCTTTAATAATGAGCGACTCTTTGAACGAAAATATGCGAACAGGAACCCGTGGTCGTGAAATGGGACGTTGCTATTCCGACTTTTTGTTAAACCGACGATTAGTTAAGTGGTACTTAGTTTGCACAGGACCGGAGTGGTGAAACTGAAAAAAAAACTGGCTGACAGATTTGTGCAGTACTTAGTTTATTCATTGGTTACGTAACCAGTAGTTTGACAATAAGGTGGTGAAACAGCCCCTTAATGTTTAATAATTATGTATATTTAATGCCTATTATCTAACCATAGCACAAGCTTTGCTTACTTTGGGACTAGGTCAATTGGTGTGAATAGTCCCGTGATATTATCTATATTAAATGTACAGTCGCTTATAAAACACCCTTAACATAACTCTACCTACCTTAAAGGTTAAACGTATTACTTCCCCTAATACTCATTACAACTAGTCAACAAGTGCCCAAATTAGGTTGTTCTTGGCAAACAACACCAATTGAGTCTGACCTCGCTTTGGACATCGCCCAACTGGCTGGTAATAAAATTTTACACGGAAAAAGTGTCGTTTGAAATTTAAAAGTATATTTCTGGAACGTTTCGCTGCCATTTAGGTAGATTTGAAATGTACCTATTTGTTTTTATTTTGGTCGTACGGGGAAATGAGAATTTAGAGGGTCAAAGATTCCTGTTTAATTTTGATTGTAAGTTACCTCAACTCAAGAATTCTATCATGCCTCCTACGACTGTTTTTTTTATAAAATAAGTTAGTATCGATTCTTAAATGTGTGTTCTGTTAATATTGACCTCAGGATTTACTATTTGCTTAGTATATGCCTGATTAAGCTCAATAAAATAGTGTACTTGTAATGAACACCCACCAAAAGTAACAACAGTGTAGGTACCACAATGGTACTTATCTATTATTTTTGTGATGTCAATGTATTGTCGAACCAACTGAATTGTGATCCACTTTAGGAACCTCTTTACATAAAATGAAATTAATAGAGTTATCTTACAGCCTGCTAAGGGAAAGTATTATAATTATATCACGTATTGTGAGAACGTTATTTAATTAATTTCCAACGACTGAATTATTTAGACCATTAGTCCTTCACAAACACGAACAGACAGTGTTGTCAACTGTGCGTTACCAATCTTTCAAACTGGCACTTGGAGTACTATTTCAAAAATTCGAATTCAGAATTTCGGAGCACCGCCAGCCGCAGCTGAGTTCGTGCAGTTATCAACGGATTAAAAGATGATAGTGTGAACTCGACGTAAACCAGGATAAGCCGTATTTCACACTAACGGTCCGTAGAGGATTTGAAAAGTCTTTATGAGGAAACTTGAGCGATATCTCTATACATTTTTCATGAACGTGTTGCGTCGCCTCGCTTGGTTTAAGTATAAGATTATAACGGTTTTTATCATGTATGTGTAAGTGTGCACCGTCATCATCATCATCATCATCATAAAATTAATAAATATCACGGGCAATTAACACAAATTGACATAGTCCCAAACTAAGCAAAGCTTGTACTATGGGTACTAGATAACGGATAAACTTACTTATATAAATACATAAATAAATAATACATACGTACTTAAATACATATTAAACACCCGAGACTCGAGCACAAACATTCGTATTTTCACACAAATATCTGCCCCGACCGGGTATGTAGTCCCCCCGGAATCGGGTCCGGGATCATCATCATCATCATCATCATCATTATCATCATCATGTCATCATCATCATCATCATCATTCCAACCTGGGTGCCCCTTTTCTCCCATAATCTTTTTTATCCGAATTTTGAAAGGCATAAATTGATGTCCATAATATTCTTGCTCATAAATATCGATGGTCATCATTTTTGTAAAGCATATCGCTTAATAGTTCTAACTGCAATGAGCCATAATCCCATTGATCATAACTTTAAAAAGTCATAATATTGATATCAATAATATTTAAGGGAATATCGTTGATTATTCAGAAACGTTATAGGGCATATATCTTAAAGTAATAATCGTTTTTAGTCATAATTTTTCATTACCTAAAATGCACTAACCATCTACATTGAATTCTATAACATCCAAAGGAACATTGATAATTAATCAGAAACATTGTAAGACATATCGCTGGCAGCGAGCGAGCGAAGCGAGCGAGCAAGACTTTCAGGGCAGAAGCGACTCGGACAGGTTAGGTTCAGAAGGCTAAGGCGGGAGCGAAGCGTAAGCGTAGCTCCCGCCTTAGCCTTCGATGTTAGGTATTTTTTTTATGACAGCACAGAAAAGGATTATTACCTTTAATATTATGAAATGTCATACAACCATGACATTGAATGTTATTACAAAGTAATATTGTGCCTTAAAATAATTATGACCTGCGAAAAAAGACCTTGCAATAATTATTATGAGTGACTTTAGTACCTTTAATATTATGAAGTGTGATGCTTCTTGACACTGAATGATATGAGTTTACTTATTAGTCCTTACAATAATTATGACTCAAGAAAATCGTAGCTCCAATTTATGTTGTTTAATATTATGACTTCCGATAATATGACAAAGAAAAATTATGACAGAAAACGTTATGGTCTTGAAAATTCGGAACAAAAATTTTATGGGAGTCATTATAGACCCTTCCAACCTACATAGGTCTCCTTTCAGAATGAGAGGCAATGGGCCGTAGTGCCCACGGGGGCCTAGTGCGGATCGGGAACTTTACACACACCAATGAATTTCATCGCAGGTGAGTCATGGTCATGTCTCACTATATTTTCCGTCACCGTAAAGCTCATGATGAATCCACACATAAATTCAGAAAAAATCAAAGCTCGGGTTGGAACTCACGACCCTATTGAGAGGCCAGTCAACCACTAGGCTATCAACTCACTGCAGTGTGAACACTAAGAGCTCGTTCCCACTATGTCGAGTGTCGGATTCCGATTTTAATCGGGTGTCGGCGCCTCTGTCCACACTAGTCTGCTGTCGGCCACGACCGCGCAGTCATTTCGAGGCTTCTGTAATTGCATTTTTATTAGGTCCACTCGTCATTATGGGATATAATAATATATATTTAGCTACGGGAGTCATGAAGTTGAGGTTTCCTTTTCTCATTCTATATCCATTTGACGCGTCTGATTTAAGATTTTATCCGTTTGTATACATTCATCAGATGGTAGGAGGTGCGTTCCAAAAAAGTACTAATTTTCGTGCTAAAAAGTTTTATACTATAAATTGAATATTTTCGGTTACAGGCGGATTTCCGGACGAGGGCTGACAAAACACACGATATTTTTTGTCGGACCCGACACAAAATCGTTGTCGGACGAGTGTGAATAGCTTCATATAAAATGTTCTGCCACTGGAACGCCCGATTAAAAAACGGACCGACACACGACATAATGGGAACGAGCTCTAAAGATGTACCTAACCTCAAGTTCCTGCCGTCCGTTCCGGGCCAGCGCGTGACCCGGTCAGTGATCCGGATTCGCGGCTTAATCACCGCATTCAACGGTTAAAAGTTATATTGTGCTTTACTCGTAATATCATCATCATCATCAGCCTATGTTCGTCCACTGCTGGACACAGGCCTCTCCCATGGCACGCCACTGAGCACGATCCTCGGCCACTCTCATCCAGCTCTTGCCAGCCGCCTTGCGAAGATCATCGCTCCATCGAGTCTGAGGACGTCCCACGCTACGTTTGCCGATCCGTGGTCTCCATTCAAGAACTCGTCTACCCCAACGGTTACTCGTAGTATTCACTGAAGGATTTTAAAGTCTTGTTCTTAATGTAATTCGAATTTTAAAATATTGAACAAGTCAACATTATCCCAGTCTATATACGTCCCACTGCAGGGCACAGGCCTCCTCTCAGAATGAGAGGGCTTGGGCCGTAGTTTCCACGCGGGACATGTGCGGATTGGGACTTCACACACATACACCATTGAATTTCTTCTCAGGTGTATACAGGTTTCCTCACGTTGTTTCCCTTCACCGTAAAACTGAAGACTGACTCCGTATCCCGTGGGAAAACTAAAAAATCCCTTCTAAGTGCATTTTGATGATCCTCATTGAATATGGCATATGTTGATTACAGACTTACTTTATTTTTTCAGCTTTTTTTTTGTAAAGTAGGACGCAACTTTACAAAATAAGGTGAATAAAGTCGCGGCGCGTCGCTAGTATTTTATGACAGTCCCCACCCCACGGGGGTTACCATGAAACGAAACTAGAACTAGCTACAAAGTGTACCGAGTTTTATGGATACACCAATATAAACAACAGGGCGTCAGTTTTATCGTTACTTGTATACATTGTACTACGCAACGAGCGAAAGGAAATTTTTGTGGTCATAAAAAGCAGCAGGGAGTACGAATTTGACTTTAGCGGTTTTATAAGAATACGCTGTTAGGTTAGGTATTAATAAGCCTATTAGTTTGACCTATGGCCTACCCACCTACTATAAAGGTTTAGGATAGTTTAGGTACTTTACTAAATGTAAACAAACATCAGCTGCCAACACGACCAAAAGTTATGGCGTCGGAATAACCAGCCAAATGCAATATTTGTAATTGACTTTCGCGCGTCCCATTTTCGACGTACTCTTTAGTTTAATCGCATTATATGGAGTTTGTTTAAATTTAGTAAAGTACCTAAACCTTTATAATATCCTCCTGGGTCCCGGCCTTTTCTAACCGAATGTAGAACTTAAGACCTAGATAAGAGTCATACGTTTTGAAAATTTGGAACTTACTTAAGCATCTTTGAAGTTCTTTACTCATCGAATAATTTGTGCTTTATATAGTACATTCGGCGATTATTCTTACTGATGATTGTGTCCTTTATAAAGTACGCTGGGATCTACGAGGGTATAGCTACACTATCATCACCCATGATGCCTGCATACCTAAATGAAACCACCCAAACCTATTAACCAGACAAAGGCCCCAATCCTAAATCAATTCTTATCACAAACCTCTTGATTAAGGGACCAGAGACAAAAACGTGGGACTTTGTCAAAGCAATGGTTTGTTCGTGGTTGCGTATGAATGTGTTTGATGAAGCAGAACGACAAGGTTCATCTCGCTTTACGACTGAATCATACACTCTGTATTGAATGGTGTTGTTCATTGAAGTGTGGATAAATGTTCTGGAATAGTCTTAAGTTGATAAGGTAGATGATTTAGGTAGACTTTTAGCTTGGTTAATTTTATTGATATGTATACCTTAGGTATCGCCAGGGGGGTTTCACTCCGCAGTTTAGGTATGTTCGGCCGGCGCGCCTCCCGGGGAGGCGTATGGCAGTAGGTTGTCGGTCGGCCTTCGTTTCGCACGCTAGCCGCGTCGCGCGTAATTAAGCATCTTGTTTTCTGTGATTTTTGCAACAAACAATGACTTCTAAACGATCGTATAAATAACTTACTTACTTACTAAAGGTAGATTACTGAATTAATACACACTTTTATCTTTCTTGATTTATATACCTACCAAATATCGGAGAGTGGAAACCCTGTGCCCTTGGTTTCGGATCAGCGGTGCCCAACGGAATATGAACGCTCGTATCACAGGATAAGTTTCAATTTCGCGTGCAAGCAGTAAGAGTACGCAAGTTTTTATACCTAAAGTTGTCTTTTGTTCGAGAGTGATCCTTCTGTACGTCAGTACTATTACTTATTCTGCGGTATCGCCACGAGAGTAGAGGTCACGCACACAACAACATGTCATGCAATGACAGCGGGATTTTGACATTTATTTGTATCGATAGCAAGTTCAACACACTCAACAGTGAATTGCAAAATTGACTAAAATTTCTTCAACCTATTTCGTAAAGAATTACGTAGGAAAATAAATGTAGTTCAAACAAAACAGAAATACTTAATAAATTTACCAGAATTGTTATTTCCTAGTAAGAAATTTCCATTCGCATTTTTTTCTCAAATGCTTTTTTTTCCTTTTATGGTATTTTTCTGTAGTTCACTTTCATAATAGCGTTTTTTTTAGGGTTCCGTAGTCAACTAGGAACCCTTATAGTTTTGTCATGTCTGTCTGTCTGTCTGTCTGTCTGTCCGCGGCTAAGCTCAAAGACTGTTAGTACTAGAAAACTGTAATTTGGCATGAATATATATATTAGTCACGCCGACAAAGTGGTTAAATAAAAAAAAACTAAAAAAATTTTTTTAGGGTACCTCCCATAGACGTAAAGTGGGGGTGATTTTTTTTTCTCGACTAACCCTATAGTGTGGGGTATCGTTGCATAGGTCTTTTAAAACCAATGGGGGGTTGCTAACATGATTTTTGTATTCAGTGATTTGTTTGCGAAATATTCAACTTTAAAGTGAAAAATTTCATTAAAATCGACCGTCCCCCCCCTCTAAAATCTAAACTGTTGGGTGGAAAAAATTTAAAAAAAATTCGAAATGGTAGTAAATATATTAAATTTACAAGGAAAATTATAGCGGCTAAGATTGCTTGAGTATTATTTGTAGTTTAAGAGTAAATAGTAGCCTAAGGTATTAAACATACCGTCACTACTTTGAAAAACTCGTATCTCAAATCAGCATGTAAACAAAACTGAACCTTGATACGCGCGTAATAAAGTTCACTTTACCAGATTAACGATTTTGAGATACGAGCTTTTTTCAAAGTATTGACGTTACCTAACTTGGAAGATTCCGTACACATACGAAATCCTTAGAAAAATATTACTTGATTTTTTCGTAATGGCTACGGAACCCTATCTTGGGCGTGTCCGACACGCTCTTGGCCGGTTTTTTTCAGTTGCGACTATGTTATTAAGTTTGCATTGGCCCAAAAGGCCAAAAGCACACAGAAGTTGAGGCTTCGCGTCAGCGCAGCTCAATCACACAGTTTCTGTGTCGATTCAAATTGGGAAAAAACGCTGTACTGTGAAAATAAGATTCAGTAAGCTTTTGGGGAAAAATGCGAATGGAAATTTATCTACTAAGAAATGACGACTCTGGTAAATCGATCTAACCAGTCGTCTTAATCCAGATCTTTGTCTATTTGAACCTCAAGTCTAAGGTAAATCCCTAGCCATTATTGTGTAACTGATTAACAAACATTCAATGATCCAAACATCTTCACAAACTCTCATATGTAATAATATTATAACTATCATCATCATCATTTAGACGACCAGATGGCCTAGTGGTTAGAGAACCTGACTACGAAGCTTGAGGTCCCGGGTTCGATTCCCGTGTCGGGGCACAAATTTGTATGAAAAATACGAATGTTTGTATCGGGTCTTGGGTGTTTAATATGTATTTAAGTATGTATCTATCTATATAAGTATGTTTATCCGTTGCCTAGTACCCATAACACAAGCTTGCCTAGCTTACTTTGGGACTAGGTCAAATTGGTGTGAATTGTCCCATGATATTTATTATTATCATCATAATTTCAGCCGAAAGACGTCCACTGCTGAACATAGGCTTCCCCCAAGGCTCGCCAAACAGATCGGCCCTGCGCCATCCGCATTCAAGGCGTTCCCGCAACCTTGACTAGGTCGTAGCTCCATCTTGTTGGAGGCCTACCTACACTGCGTCTTCCGGTCCGCGGAAGCCACTCGAGAACCCTTCGGTCCCATCGGCCGTGAATTCAATGAGCGATTATAATTAGACATGAAAACCTTTAGCTGGAGTATTTCTCTAGCTCCAGCATCCAGTGCGTTGTCTGTCAGTCAATATACATACAACTATAAAAGATTTCTGCTACAGATTTGATATTTTTTCATTCAACGTCTCGAGGAATTCCGAGCGAACATCTCCACAGCCGCCAATGTATGTAAATCTAACTCTCTATTCAGAAAAATCGCATATTTATTTGACATTTGCCTAACCGATCGAATGAGATAACTTCAGTTCGTGAAAACTGGTTTATTTGTTAAGAGTTCTAACTTGTTATTACTGGAATAGACAGAATTGTTGGCATACAGTTTATTTGTGACTATTTATATTATCTATTTGAGACTGACGTAGTTTGTTTATTTGTCGTTTTTCAAATAACGTCTCTCTATTTATCTCACACACACGTACATGCCATCATCATCATCATTATATCAGCCAAAAGCTTCCTCCACAGAGCTCTACAACGATTGGTCCTACGCTGCCCGCGTGTAGGTTCTTACGCCCTTTACCAGACCTTATAATAGAAAATTCGTATTTCGGACTTCGTATCGTGGCATCCCTTTCAATCTTCTGTTTTATACTATTAGCCTGAACGAACGGCACGATGCGAAGTTCGAAAATCGAATTTCGTAGTATAAGGCCGGATTGTTGGTCGATCGGTCCAAACGTCGAGAAAAGTGAAGTCGTCAAAACAAGATTGTATCTCATTCTATGGTTTGATTATGACTTCTATAATTTCATGCTTTTTAGGGTTCCATAGTCAACTAGGAACCCTTATAGTTTCGCCATGTCTGTCCGTCTGTCTGTCTGTCTGTCTGTCTGTATGTCTGACCGCAGCTCTGCTAAGCTCAAAGACTGTTAGTACTAGAAAACTGTAATTTGGCATGAATATATATATTAGTCAAGCCGACAAAGTGGTTAAATAAAAAAAACTAAAAAAATTTTTTTAGGGTACCTCCCATAGACGTAAAGTGGGGGTGATTTTTTTTTTCTCGACTAACCCTATAGTGTGGGGTATCGTTGGATAGGTCTTTTGAAACCATTGAGGGGTTGCTTACATGATTTTTGTATTCAGTGATTGGTTTGCGAAATATTCAACTTTAAAGTGAAAATTTTCATTAAAATCGACCGTCCCCCCTCTAAAATCTAAACTGTTAGGTGGAAAAATTAAAAAAAAAATCAAAATGGTAGTAAATATATTAAATTTACAAGGAAAATTATAGCGGCTAAGATTGCTTGGGAATTATTTGTAGTTTAAGAGTAAATAGTAGCCTAAGGTATTAAACATACCGTCACTACTTTGAAAAACTCGTATCTCAAATCAGCATGTAAACAAAACTGAACCTTGATACGCGCGTAATAAAGTTCACTTTGCCAGATTAACGATTTTGAGAGACGAGCTTTTTTCAAAGTATTGACGATACCTAACTTTGAAGATTCCGTACACATACGAAATCCTTAGAAAAATATTACTTGATTTTTTCGTAACCCTATCTTGAGCGTGTCCGACACGCTCTTGGCCGGTTTTTTTATTTAATTTGGTCTGAATTTTTCTTTCTTTTACTGTCTCCTGTCTTTGTGCTTAACTGTGCCTTCGTGCATATCTGTTGAAACCTTTAATTGACTTTATTGTTACTTAATTCGTATTTAATATGTAATAGTAATTTTAAGCTATTGGTTTTACAAATAAAATAAATAAATAAATTGATAAGCGATAAATATTTTCTATGATCGCGTTTTGGAAATGTTAAGCGGTGAACATAACATCGCTTTCCCCGTTCGCTGTCGAAACTGGCATGTGATTCCCTATTAAGTACGACAGTTAGCGGAGATGAGAACGATAATATTTTCAATCCTGCTACAAATCTCTAATATTTTTAATCTTTTAATGTTAGTGTCACCCCTTGGACGCCACTTGAGAACCTTTCGGCCCCATCGGCCATCAGTTCTACGAGCGATGTGTGCTGCCCACTGCCACTTGTGTCTGGTGATTCGTCGAGCTATGTGAGTGACTTTAGTTCTTGCGCGGATTTCCTCATTTCTAATGCGAATCTGCAGAGAAACTCCTAGCATAGCCCTCTCCATCGCCCTCTGAGTGACCTTGAGCTTTCTTATGAGGCCCATCGTTAGCGGCCACGTCTTAGTACCATAAGTCATAATTGGCAACAAACACTGGTCAAAGACTTTTGATTTGAGTCACTGCGGTATATTGGACGACAAGATATTGCGGAGCTTCCCGAAATCGCAAAACTTCTAATGTTTCTTATTTATTCTTTTTATTGTATTAGTTGCAAATCTATAATAAGTTGGCAACCCTGAAACCTTGTCTATTACAACAAAAACCATTCAATGAATAGCTTGAGCGTTCACGTTCGACCTACGTTTAGCTCAGATTCTAGGTTAATAAGGAAACTATTAGGCATTAATACTGGATTTAGTGCCGATAATAATCGAAAAGCTTTTTAGGTTAAACGTACTTATTTTAGTACATAGTAATTTTCTTGTGCTAATTTTAGTAAGAAATGGTTGCAAATTGTTCTAAGGATGCAGTTATTAAGTTTTAGCGCTATTAAGCGGTGTAAATAGTACAATAATATATTTTAAACAAAATCGAAGTTGAGATTAATTTTTAAAGTACTCAGAAGCATTATTAATAACTAACGTAAACTAAATATCACTAATTTCGTGTTGCAAGTCAAAGTAAAAATATTTTATTTTTAGGCTATAACAACCATCCTACTAATATTATAAGTTTGAAAGTTTGTGAGATGAAGATGTTTGGATGTTTGTTACTCAATCACGCAATAACGGCTGCACAGATTTACATGAAATTTGGTATGGATGGAGATAGTTTGAGACCTTAGGAATAACATAGGATATTTTTATCCCGGAAAATTGCATAGTTCCCGCGGAATAGCGATAAACGAATTCTTTGCAGACGGAGTCGCGGGTAACAGCTAGTTTATAAATATCGAAAAATCTACCATCGGTTCAGAAAACCCGTACTAACCCGTGGAGCGTCCCGCTCTAAAAATCCTAAGCTGTTGTGTGCACACCCGTGCGCACAGGACGCTCGGAAGAATCCGGCAAGAAACTCAACAAGGTATATTTTTTTCACAAAACAGATCTACACTGTTATTTCATTAATAACATACTTAATACATCTGAAGTACATTTAAACACAGTATTATATGCTATTTGAACTAGGGATCCCTAGTGCGGATCAGATTTTGTTTTAAATGGGTTTAATTCGAACACTTTTATAAACGTTAATTTGGTTAGCAGCTTGTACTTTTTTTTTGTACATAGATAGATTTTACAAAAAATATAGTTTTAAATTTGTTGTGTGTTGGTTTGTATTGAACAGCTTACCTACAGACCTTTAAAATTGTGATGTGACTGACAGACAACGTTCACTCTAAACCTCCACAATTTTTACAGACTTACATTGAATTTGAATTATTGTAATTTATAAAGATACTCCAAGGAGGGATTTTTGGAAATTCTCACAGCTTAACGAATTAACCTTTTATAATTCCTACATGGGGTCAAAGTCGTGGTTATAAGTATAACTTAACTAATGTTATAAATATGAGTTTGTTTGTTTCGCTTTCACCCTTAAGCCCCTGAACCGATTTAAGTAGATGAAAATTGGTATAGAGATATTTTGAGACTCTGTGAAGGACATAAGATAGTTTTTATTGATTCACGTAGGATAGCAATAAGTTAATTCTTCGCTGACAATGTCACGGATAACAGCAAGTTTAACAGAAAAGGAAAAATGTTTTCTTCCTCTGAATAACAAATCTATTCATATTCTTAACAGTGAATACCAATAAATAATAGTGACTTAAAAGAAATGGGAGTTTTATTGTTATACGTATCTTGTGTGAGAATAATACTGTTGCGTTAAGAAAATAGCTTTGTTGTAACGGTATTTATTTTGGCTTGTTTGGTTACGTCGGCTTTGAACGGAAATATATGCTTTCGTCACGCCCAATGTCCTTTTTATAGGACTGTTGACGCTCTCTGGTGACATCTAGCGACAACAACGCTACGGCGCACAATTTAAGAACGACGACCGCACGAGGGCGCTGCAATCGCGACGGTTGTCAGTGTCAAAATTTTTTCTTTCTTACGACCGTAACAACGACACCAATTTTGTTAGCGAGACAAGAGCGCACCATTTTTTCTTTATATTGTAATTGTACAAATCCGTTTGAAAATCTGAGCAAATAAATATTTTTGCTGAAGAAAAATTAAGAATCCTTCATTGAAATTGCCTCTGCCGAACCACCCAAGAGATTGCCAAAGCACAGCCGCAACAAGGACATTGGTGCGCGGCGAAATCATTTACCGAAGATTTTTGTCTCTGAATAGTTGTCTCACTGACATGTAAGGTAAACGTACCAATGCCCGACACCTCAACGCCCAGTAGATGACACCCATCTGTCACCTCTCTAACTATGACATTAAGCCCAGTTTAGCTAGCAAGAAAAATAGCGCAATTCTGTAGTGGTAGAGCCATGTTGTAGCTAGCCGCTGCATCACGAATGGGCCGGCTCATCCGGGGCAGTACCACCCTCTCACAGAACACCGGCGTGAAGCAGCAGTAATCCTGCTTGCGTTTCGTACGGTCAGTGAGAGTGCCGGGGGACCAATACCTCACCCCTTCCCTCTCCCCCTCCCTCTCCCCCTTCCCCTATTCCCTCTCCTTTAGGGCCGACAACGCACTGGCATCGTGTAAAGCGCTGCGGGTGTCTATGGACAGTGGTGTTCATTTAACATCAGGTGACCCTCTAGTTCGTTTGTCTGGCCTATCTAACATAAAAAAAAAAAAAATTTGCTTTACTTTGCAGCGTTCGATTGCCCACTTCAAACAAACTAGTTTGCTTTGCGGCCGCGCAATGTAATTCAACTTGCACGATTTTTCTTGCAGGTCTTAACTTGGCTTAAGATTGAAGGTGCCATGTACCTATTGGGTCAGTGTCGAGCACAAGGACGTTTACCTTATGTAAATGATAGCAAACCTTCATCCCAAAGTCGGTGCGAAAGGTTACTAAAGCCGACATAATAATCATTATCACCATCAACAGCTTAGTCCCCACTGATTGAGATCTTCACTCACAATCATCATCATCATCATACCAGCCTATATACGTCCCACTGCAGGGCACAGGCCTCCTGTCAGAATGAGAGGGTTTGGGCCGCAGTTGCCACGCGGGCCCAGTGCGGATTGGGATCTTCACACACACCATTGAATTTCTTCTCAGATATGTTCAGGTTTCCTCACGATGTTTTCCTTCACCGTGAAGCTCATGGTCAATTTTTTAATATAATTTTGTGCATAAGTTCCGAAAAACTGAGGTGCGAGCCTGGATTCGAACCCTCGATGCTCTTCTTGAGATGCAATAGGTCAAACCACTAAACCACCATGTCTTCATGTACAACGCCATGGTAAATTTCAAATGTAATTTAATCTAGCACATATATTCCGATAAACTCGGAAGTATAGTTGAATCAACTGAATCGTGACCCATTTACAGTAAGCGTCATATTTCACAGTAAGCCTCAATGATTTTCCTTGTACAGTCAACCAATTTGATTCCCAGGCCACTATAGAACCTTGTCGCATTAACTACTAGACAATTGGCTAAGTAAAGTTTTTTGAAGAGGTGCTAATTATATTTTTTTTCGACAGTCGGCGTTCTGGAGATCGAAAAACTGCAGCAGTTTTATTTTTATCTCCTATTGTTTACTGGAAATATTTTTTTATGTGTTCGAGATGACACTTGTGAGATTTTACGGCTGACAAGCCGTTCGTGCTCAGTACTAAGAAGAAATAGAAAAAAAAACGAAGTCAACTGTCACTTCTGTCAATGTCAAATCGTTTGCGTTTCATTTGCTTTGCGTTTTGGTGTGCTCAGTATGATTTTTGGACTATTTTTATCGACCTCCGCATAAAATCCGGACTTTCAATTTTATCGCATTTCTCCACGACCTATGCATGTTAATTGGATCACGATTGAATACTTTCGATCACTATTTTGGAACTGCTTCTTGGACAACGCAAAGCAAACGAAACGCAAACGGTTAGATTTCATTTGACATTGACAGAAGCGACAGTTGACTTCGTTTTTTTTTCTATTTCTTCTTAGTACTGAGCACGAACCGCTTGTCAGCCGTAAAATCTCACAAATGTCATCTCGAACACTTAAAAAAATATTTCCAATAAATAAAAGGAGATAAAAATAAAACACCTGCAGTTTCTTAGTGTTGAAGTCGACCACTGTCGAAAAAAAATATAATTAGCACCTCTTCAAAAAACTTTACTTAGCCAATTACAACGTCAGCGCGGGTCAAAGGATTATCAACTTTCCGATCACAACATGCAATAAACGTAAAGAGTTTACAAACGTATTCGCTCCATCGCATGAGAAGAAAAAGAAGTTTTGACAGACGGACAGTGACAATTGAAGTTGTTAATACACAAGCAAACTCCTTTGCTGTTCATTATCGTTGACACATGTTCAAAAAAATCGAGTTGTCATCATGACATACAGTAAAATTACATAAAGTTTACCACTGACAGATGGTTTGCCTTCATTTCATATTCAACTTTAACAACCTACAAATAAAGCCAATTTTAGAATAGTGTTACCCACGTTTGCAGATTTTGTAATAGCTACTTTATTTGTATGGTGTTAAAGTTGGAAATGAAATGAGTTCAAACCATCTGTCAGTGGTAAACTAAAAGTAAACGTATTGTACATTACGCTATTATAAGAGTGAATTGCAAAAAAATTGTACGTAACACAAAGGAGTATTCACACATTTGTTTCACAAAAATGAAGGCTGTTACACAAAAAAAATAATAAGGAGATATTCATATGAGTAAAAAGTCGACATATATTTTCGAAGAATAAAAAAAATACCAATTTATATTTTTTCACAATTTTGAATCTTTTGGCGTTTATTCATAATTAATTATGAATATTCGGTAGTATTTAAGAAGGTACAGTCAAGTGCAAATATATATATTAACAAGTTAACAAGGTGTCAAAAATATCTTTAAAACTCTGTCATTAATTGTAAGGTTGATGTTTACATACGATGACTGTATACATTATTGTTGTTTTCAACTGTACTATTACTATAACAGAAGAAAATTAAATCTGCATATTTTAATTCTATTATTTTGGGCACTGTCGTACGACTATTCAACGATGAAAAATTTTGTAAAAAAAAGTTGTGTACTTCTGAGGTTTTCCATTTTTTATCATACCCATAGCTTGCTCAAAATGGTAGGATAGCCACTCTTTTGAAAGGTTTTGCAGTATTACGTACTTAGTTTTATAGAAGACTGTGAAAACTGCCTGACATTGCGCCAGACCGGGAGTTGTGAAGTTCGGTGAAAACTACATTCATTTTAAACAATATTTATTCAAAAAATCTGTTATAAATCAGTCAAAACAAAAACAATCAAATAAAAGTCTTCTAATAGTAATAAACAATGATGTAGTTAGGTGACAAAAACTACAGTTAATCAATATATGATGTACATTACCATGTAAACTTCCACGGAAAATTGGTTTGAATGAGATCTAGTTTGTCTGTCTGTCTATATCATTAACCAATCCACAATGATCCCACACTGCGCACATTTTGCTTAGGAGCAGGGGTCTGCTAAGACTGGATGTTAATAGATACATATAAATTTGTACGGAACTCTCGGTGTGCGAGTCCGACTCGCACTTGGCCGGTTTTTTAACATTTTTGTTTGGAGCTCTACAAAAGGCATTGTATTAATTGAGAATTGAAGAACCCCCTCTTATTTTGAAGTCGGTTAAACTGCCAATGTGAACGAACCTTAGCCTTAAATTTTCTGTGTAACGTTACACAAAGTTACACAAAGGTATCAAAAAATGAAGTCGCAAAAACTTTCAGCACGTGTAAGAATGAAATTTAAAATAATTCTGGAATTCGCAGATATTAAGCCTTTAGCCGAGTAAATTTACTATCAGATTTTGTTAAAACGGCAGCAGAAAAAGAAATACTTAACGGTTTTAAACAGGTTCCAAAATTAAATTTATTTTTTCCCAAATACTGGAGCGCACTTCGTTTGCTTCGCTACCACGAAACCAATATGGCTACCGACGCGTTCATTCGCGTCGGCATAGAATGAATGTTGCCAGACCTAATTATTATTACGGATGCGTTCAAAACTACGTTTAAAAGCATGATATGGCGTTACACAGGTGGTGTTACACAAAAACTCGAAATCTGTCCCCGAACTTTAAAATTAAATTTACCTAATGAAATTATGTCGTATTCACCTAAAAACCATATTTACGAGGATTTCCATTACGTATTTTAAACACCTTGAAAATTTTTATAAGCCGATCCAATCAAAAAACAAAGTTATGATTTCTAGTTTATCGAGTGGTGTAGAGAGGACACATGCAATTTGTATGGGAGAAGAAATACGATTTTTTCGTTAAAGTGACTTTATAAGTACTGGAACAAAGTTACACGGTAAAACTGTACTGATCGTATTAGAATATAAAGCACACTATTAGAAAAAGTTACTAGAATTTAAATAAATTAAGAAAAATATTTTTTTATACACGTTTGAAGTTCGAGGACATTTAATTTTTATGAAATGTACACTTTTTTTGCAATTCACCCATAACAGTCGTAGAAGATAAACAATATTGATTCATTATGACATGGTTCTATAGTGGCCTAGGAATCAAATTGGTTGACTGTACCTAAAACAATGCAAAATCACTGTGACATTTTATGTGACAAGGTCAGCGGGTCACGATTCACTTGGTTTAAATGTATATGGGCGAAGAGAAGAGAATAATTGAGACAAACTTTGATCAATTATAACTGAAGATACACATTGCCGAACAAAATCCCCTTCAAAGAATGTCCGAAATTTTTTATTTGGTTGCGTAACAAATAAAATCATCACCTACACAGAAATTTGAACCTAGTCTTTACTTCATTACAGTCGAATTTCGGTAGCGGCAAAACTCCACTTGACAGCTAAACTTGACAATTGGCTAAGTAAAGTTTTTTGAAGAGGTGCTAATTATATTTTTTTTCGACAGCGGTCGACTTCAACACTAAGAAACTGCAGGTATTTTATTTTTATCTCCTTTTATTTATTGGAAATATTTTTTTAAGTGTTCGAGATGACATTTGTGAGATTTTACGGCTGACAAGCGGTTCGTGCCCAGGACTAAGAAGAAATAGAAAAAAAAACGAAGTCAACTGTCGCTTCTGTCAATGTCAAATGAAATCTAACCGTTTGCGTTTCGTTTGCTTTGCGTTGTCCAAGAAGCAGTTCCAAAATAGTGATCGAAAGTATTCAATCGTGATCCAGTTAACGTGCATTGGTCGTGGAGAAATGCGATAAAATTGAAAGTCCGGATTTTATGCGGAGGTCGATAAAAATAGTCCAAAAATCATACTGAGCACACCAAAACGCAAAGCAAACGAAACGCAAACGATTTGACATTGACAGAAGTGACAGTTGACTTCGTTTTTTTTTCTATTTCTTCTTAGCACTGAGCACGAACGGCTTGTCAGCCGTAAAATCTCACAAATGTCATCTCGAACATTTAAAAAAATATTTCCAGTAAACAATAGGAGATAAAAATAAAACAGCTGCAGTTTCTCGATCTCCAGAACGCCGACTATCGAAAAAAAATATAATTAGCACCTCTTCAAAAAACTTTACTTAGCCAATTTCACACAACGTTCTGAGAAAAAAGAAGGCCACTTTTATCAAAGTGGCGCTCATTTGGCTCGGATATTTTCGGGCGCGTGGATCTACAGTTATAATTGATCAAAGGAGACAAAGAGACTTTGCGATAGACTTGGTACCTAAAATTTATCTACATAGATTATGAAACAAGCATGAACGTAATAAAACAACGGCGAATCATTAGGTATTTCAACTTTTCTCGTTATGAGCTGCAATAAAGTACAATTATTACACAGTGGGAGTAAAACAGTATGACAACGTTATGCAACATGTTCGTAGTCATCATGCATCATTTAAGTCAAAAGGGAAGTTCCCATTTTGTTCTATAGAATTGATATATTTGCTACGATTTTGAACTCTGTTACTTCACGATTTCACAGTTCTGTAGGACAAACGGGACATACCCTAGCCGAAAGACGTCCACTGCTGAACATCGGCCTCCCCCAGGCTCGCCAAACAGATTGGTCCTGAGCATTCCGCGTCCAATGCGTTTCCGCAACCTTAACCAGGTCGTCGCTGCATCTTTTTGTTGTTAGTGTTCCTAGCTTACAAGCAAATAAATATTCACGTTACGCTATTTGTTAATTGATGGATTGTCATTTTCGGCCTATATTACGCTCACTGCTGAGCCTCTATAATAGGCCTCACAGAGTAAGAAGGCTTGGACTGTAGTTCCCACGCAGGCGATCGGAAACTTCACCTACACCACTGAATTGCTTCGAAGGTGCGTGCAGGTTTTCACCCGACTGTCGAAGGTGGGTTATGTTTTTCAAGCGTATGTATTTATGTATGTACCATTATAAGCACGCCCTGCAGCCGAAACGGCTCAATGGATTTTGAAGTGTGAGGTGTCATTAGATTCGTCTCAGTTCCGAGAGTGACATAGGGTAATATTTTCCCGGAATTCCCATGGGAATGGGAATTAAACAGGCGGTTTTTTTTCATCTAGTATTGAAACTAAATTATTATTTCACGAGTTTTTCTTCCAGTGTAAAGTTTGTGATAGTGTAATTTCGGACATGAATTTTGAAAGAGAGGTACAAGTCCGGCTTGCAGGCCATAGACCAAACTACTACCACGGCTGTTACTAGGCAACCACGTTTGTTTATTAACTATATAAGCAATTCCGGCTTATCCTCTACGCCACCGCCGTAACGCAGATCTACACCAAATTTAAGGCTATCTTTTTTTATACAATTTAGGCTTGCGTTTGAATACAATCACGCCTGATGGAAAGCGAAGATGAAGTTATTTTTTTGTATTTTTATTTTAATTTGTAACATGTACTCTTTGGGACACAGGTTTTTCTTTTTTTTAATTCTCGCTATACGAATGGTTCAAACTGTTCTTTAACCAAACTGACTAAAATTATCGCAGTCGTCACCGTCATTAGCTGCGATACTGCTCCTAATTTTACTGTGACATGATCATAATAAAACTCAACGCCAAAACGAGACGGCAGTGTTCAGTTTAACAGCATGTTCGCTTTGTTCACGGCTGTACAGGACTGTTATTACCAGAGGTCAAAATTTTACGTCAAAACAAAAGACTGTCGCAATCAGACTAGTCTCAGAAACATTTTTTGCTGATATCGATAATTGTGTAATAGATGGGAAAAAGGGTCCACCAAAAAAAAAAAAATATTTTACACAAAATTTTACGTAAGGTTTGTGTAAAATTATATAGAGACAGATGCATCTTTTTCGAAACCCACGTCAGTACACACAGCAGCACATGACATTTTATTTGGTTTGCGATGGGAGGAGTAAGATAATAATTAATTTCTCAACATTCTCTGGGAGTAGACTGTTTCATTCGTCACTATAAAGCCATTTATGCACTTATTTATACTAAATTCTGAATTTTTAATGAGGTGGTACCGTGCCTTTTGCATATTTTAAATTAACTGTTGTGAATGATTATAATAGTAGATTGTTCAACAAGGGACTAAAACAAGCCATAATGACACAAGATATTTAGCCACCCGAGCAGAGCGAGGGTGGCTATAATTCGCGTGTCATTATGGCAGTTTAGTCACGCGTTAAACACTCTACTTTTCACTTTGAATGCGAGGAAAAAAAACGATGTTTTAGGTATACTAATCTACAATATTACTTTTATACAACGTACGCTCAATACGAGCAATGGACGTCTGTTCAGAATTCAAATAGCAATTTAAATTTGTTCCGCGGTTTTTTTTTGTTGAGTGACGCTTTAAATGTTTGCATATTTAGCCAACAGATTCAAACTTGAAAATTATTTCATAGCTAATTGGACTAAGTATGCATAATAAAATGAATTCATCTTTAATATAATTATATAGATTAATATTCGTAATTATTCATGGTGTTTCACGAAATTATTATTTTTTTAAATATTTTTTATACAGTTGTCATTTTGAGGTTATTTCCACGCCTTAAAGGCTTCCACAGACCGAAGCGCAGGGCGCTACGGAGCGCTACGGAGCGCTTTGGAGCGTCCGCAGCGCGCTGCGGTCTGTGGAAAGCTTTAGAATTGTCTATGCCCAGTCACTGAAAATGGCAATAATCCTCCATCCACAAACACCGTGATTGGCAGTTTAAGGGTTTCCAAAGTAAATTAAAAAAAAATTACTTTAATCCCTAGAGATCAAAAAAGAGCTTTATTCCCGATAAGCAGAGACTAAAGTAACATTTTAAGAGCATGAGAAGTGAAAAATAATGTAAATATAGCGGTATGATTTTTTTACATACCTGATAATACTCGAATTGTCATTGTTGTTGTTGTTTTGTAGTGGTACAGCCATGTTGTAGCTAGCCGCTGCATCACGAATGGGCCGGCTCGTCCGGGGCAGTACCACCCTCTCACAGAACACCGGCGTGAAGCAGCAGTACTCCTGCTGCGTTTCGTACGGTCAGTGAGAGCGCCGGGGGCCCAATACCTCTCCCCCTCCTCTATTCCCTTTCCTTTTTCCTCTCCCTTTTAGGGCCGACAACGCACTGACATCGCGTAAAGTGCTGCGGGTGTCTATGGGCAGTGGTGATCATTTAACATCAGGTGACCCACTAGTTCGTTTGTCTGGCCTCTCTAACAAAAAAAAAAAAAAAAAAATTGTCAGACCTACTGGTCCTCGCATCCAAGGCGCAAAAAAGGCTATTTACAATGACATTCGCAAACAACAACAAACATTAACTTAGATTTATTTCTTATTATAATCTCGCACAGTTAAAATCCCGCATTCCCCACGTACAATTCCCAAAGTCCCACGCGCCTTACAAAACTCATTTTCCTCCCAAATAATTGTCAAATTGAAGTAAATTCAGATAAGCTCTGGAGCACTTAAACCTACAATATCCAGCAATATGTTGCCGTTCCTAGTATTATGGCTTGTCAGACCCATGTCAGGGGCATAACGGGATATTATATAGGCCACTGTTAAGGGTTACTTAGTTTCACAATAATATTAAGAGGCGAAGATATAATTGTAGGCAAAGAAACAAGATAAAACGTGCTTTATGGGTCCTACACATTTTTTGAAGTGAAACTTCTAATGTGACTTCCAACAAGGTTGCGTTAAACGTTTAACGCTACCATGGAGGGGGTATGAAAGCATTAGTATATGTACTGCCGAAGCAAGTAATCTCGCATTGTATATATACTAACGGATGTTAAAAACTTCGATAGTGCGATCCAGAACTCATACTGTCTGTGCAAATGTATGAGACTTGATAAAAGCGCCATCTAGTGAGTAATTTAAAGACATAGCTGCATAAGTAAATTTAGTTCTTTAGGTTATTGCAATAAGGTTCATATTGATGTATAAGTGCCTTTTTCATTTTCACATTACGAAGTTTCACTTCTTCCGCGCGGAGAAGCGGCACGTATGATTTTTTTGTTCGCATATATCCTGTGGACATAATGGCAGCACCCACCGAGCTTTTGGCGCATTTATTGCATTAATTTAATCCCTTGCTATACAAAACTTTAGTTATGAAATTAATGTGTAAGATATTTGAGGATTCACTCTAATGACCAGTGATTTTGGAAACAAGATTATTGGTATTATTCGCCCGCGATTAGAAAGGGATTGGAGTTGACAGTAATTCTATATGCTTACGTCAAAATATGTATGAAATGACAGTTCTGACAGTCACATTCTGATTGCGGTTTGATAAAAGTTTGCTCGATAGAAAAAAAATCCAAAGTCGTCTCATAAAATAAAATAAATCCTTAGTACGGCGTAAATACTGCACGGCAGGTCATGAGCATGACTTTTTGAATATTAATAAAACAAGATGTTTTCTAGGGCCTGGTGTTGCTTTATTTTTAAAATATGTATTTGTTTTAGTAATACCTACACGCGTGGTTTGACCAACCTATCAACATCGGTCAATTCTGTTTAGGTTATCAACATCGGTATCAGTGAATTTAAATCCCATTTTAGTTAGTGAATATGTAAAACTCGTAAACTTAGTTTTTAACTAAAAAAAAAATTTTTAGAATGTTTATATTTTAGTACTTAATTTGAACTAACAACAAAACTTTAACTAAGTATAAACTAAAAAATCTAACTAAAAAACTTCTAGATTAAGTCTAAAAAGGCCCCCGTGGCATCGTGCCCAAAAGGCTGTAATGCGAATAGCGATGGCGATTTTTCAAAAATATATGTCAAAGGTAATAATTACGTATGAAAGAGCGACTACCATCCTGCCGTGTCATGACAAAACACTGTATCTAAAAAACACCTATTTTTCAGAAATTGAAAAAAACTTTTGCTTTCTTTAATTGGCTACAGAACAGTGAATATTGATCTGATTGCAATAAAATTTGGACAAATCACGGATAATGTGCTACTAGTAGTGGATAAAGAAAAATAATATTAAAATTTTAACTTTTTACATGAATTTTCAAGCAAAAACGTGTTATGTCGTAATGTCCTTTATCAATAATATATGAGAGTTGCTATAACAAAACACTGTAACGTGATACTTAATGACATATAATCATATGAAAATGCTGCTTTAAATTTAATTTAGTAATATATCGCTAACATCACTATTCATAAAACCAACATTCTCATCTTAATATATATTTCTTAGTCTTTAGAAAGGATGATTACCTTGAAGAAGTTCCGACTTAAAACAAACAAGGACTTGGACTAATTTCTCGTGTGATTGTTGCGACAAAACACTGTAACTCTTGATACTATACTAAGAAAATGTGAGTTTGTTTTGGCAAAACACGGTATCTGGAGATAATACAGTGTTTAGTCTAATCAAGACCCTACGTTTTAAGAGTTACAGTGTAAATTGCAATGACGTTTTTCAATGTTTTTGATAGAAAATCAGTTTCTCTAAACATGCATATATAGATTAGGGTCCGAATAGTTAATTTAACGGTGTTAGCACAAAACACTGTAACTCAAGTTACAGTGTTTTGTCATGACACGGCAGCATCTTAACGTGTAAATATAGAAATAGTGGTATGACGAATACAGCTGATTGGCACTAATTTGGGACCAAATTGTTTCATCCCAAAAGGGTCAGAATTGAGTGGCAGACACAAGCAAATGTTTATTTATTATAATGTATTTCACTAACAGACACGGTTCGTAGGACCAAGAAAAAATACTATTTGTATTCTCAATAAAAAAAAGCCGGAGTGGCCTTGCGGTTTGAACTATGGTCTCTCAAGACCGTGGGTTCAAATCCCGGCTCGCACCTCTGAGTTCTTCGAAATTTATGTGCGAAATTACATTTGAAATTTACCATGAGCTTTACGGTGAAGGAAAACGTCGTGAGGAAACCTGCATACACCTGCGAAGAAATTCAATGGTATGTGTGAAGTGCCCAATCCGCACTGGGCCCGCGTGGGCAAGAGCAACTGACTTAAATATTAGAAATAACACATCCCATGTAAAGGAGACTTTCCGTAATTTTAAAAACAATAAATTTTTGATATATCGTTTATCTTAGTCGGAACTCGAAACCGTCAAATGCGACAAATAATAACATAAACTGAAACAATTACTTTGCTCACCCGCGACCTTACAAGGAGCAAACTAATTGTTACAGTTCGTTAATATGGACTTCCGCAAAGTAACGCCAAATTCAATAAATTATTTAAATAATACTATACTTACTAGCAAGTTACCGTCCATAGGGACGGAGTCACCTTACGCTAGTTCAAAGCAATATTTATTTACGTATCGCAATCTCACAAATATCGTGAGAATTTTTATGTTCCTGAATTGTTTATTCGACTGCGGGATTTTTACAGCACATAACTCGGCCTGGTTTTTGCAGGTATTGATCAAATCGCTTTGTCGAATCCGATTTCTATTCGGAAAATTTAGAATTCGCTGAATTCTGTTTCCACCGAATTCGGGGGATTGCGCGGATTGGTCTGAAATTTCGTTTTAGTTTTTGCTGATGTAAATTCTGGTATCCCACTGATATTGTGAATGAGAAGGTTTTTGAAAGTGTTAGGGTGTTTGAATGTTGGTTTGTCAATCACGCATTAACGGTTGATAGGATGAAATGAAACTTGGGGTACAGACTGATAAAGATCTGGATTTATACATAGAACACTTAATATTCCGCTTGTGAGCTTTTGGAATTTATTTAAGTGCGAAATTACATTTAACTTACCATGAGCTTTACGATGACAGAATTCATCGTGAGGTAACACACACCTGAGAATAAATTAACGTGACATTTATGTAAATTAAGGTGTAATACTCTATTGAATGAATAAAATAAATTAAACTTAAGTATAAATATTAAAAGTAATTATTTGGTCTACTTTAAAGACCTTGGTTGTAGGTAAATTTTGTAAATTTTGGCTCTCCCATCTCAAAAACATTGTCAACCCATGCATTAACCCGATCACTGGTTGAAATAGTCTAGAATAATTTTGTTATACATTGTATATAACCGTAATAAGACACTATTTTGCTATAGTACAGTCAGAGACGGTGACGGTCGTCTGGCTTCGCTATTAATCAAGCTCGCCTCGTTACAAACAACGTTAGCCACACTATCTCGTGGCCAGGATATTCCCAATTTAGTTACACAGGATGTAACTTCATATTTACATAGTGTTCCGTATTTCTATAATTCATCGTCCAGCTAGCACAAGGCGATCATTTGTTTTTAACTAATTTTTAAACCATATAAGTCGATAGCAAGATCTAATGCAGATGCGAACCAAATGCTTTCCAAAAAAGGAACAACGAAACGCAGCACCTCTGAGATAGTGCTGCCAACGTAAAATAAGTACTTCTTCGAAAAAACTCTTACCGCTGTGCGCGTGCAGCGTCGCCGCTCCGCTCAAAAATCCAAATTCAAAATTCGAAAAAAACTCAAAACTAGCACCAAAAAGATAAGCATCCATAAAGTCCAGATATGTCGCATGTGAACGACAAATCACCGGGGCTCCCAGGAGCAGCGTTCCTGAAGCCTAGGTAAGTATCTGCTCTTCTTTGCTATCAAAGAATATTCCCCAACACATAGCTAAACGGATTAGCTCCTTAAAATGACAATGGGCATGCCATATAGCATGTAGAAGATGGTAGTTGGGGCCGAAAAGTTCTCGAAAAGAGATAACGGACTGGCAAGCGCAACGTGTCGTCCACCAACGAGATGGTCGGATGATTTGGTAAAGGCCGCAGGTTCAAGGTGGATGCAAACCGTTTAAGACCGTGGTGATTGGGTACCAATGAGGGAGACCTATCTCCAGCAGTGGACGTCCTACGGCTGAAATGATGATGAATGATGAACTTCATATTCAGAGTGCCAATGGGAGCTTGGCTCCAGGATTTGCTGGATGGATGATGCTGTTGACCCATCGAGCTCAACCGCCTTCTTAATGCTTTTTGTGCGGTCGAAGATGGTGCTCCAGTATATGTACGTATATTACATTTATGCATTCTGCCCTTGCCGCTGCCCCTTGCGCTTCCGGCAATAGTTCTTTAAATACTGCTCCAGCAACTTTCGAGTTTCAGTAGTGGCAGATGTCGAAATAATTACAACGTCCGTATTAATTATGTCCGATATTTAATTAAGATATCAAATACAAAAAAAAAGAAAAAATAGAAAGTTCGTCGTAGAAGATAGTGTATGATATCTAATCGTAACAGAATTTTATAAGTAGTACCTACGTACAAACCTACTTTTTAATTTAATTAATTAGTAAATTTTACTGCAAGAGCACTGGCGCGTAATTCACAAGTAGCTTTCCGTTCGAATCTACCTTGAGAAAGAACCACAAATTATATAAAATACGCAGAGCTCCGTCGACACTGTTTCTGTGTCAACTCAAATTGGAAAAAAACGTTATTGTGAAAATAAGCTTCAGTAAAAACCTATAGCTACTAGCAAATAACGATTTCGGTAAATTGATCTAGGCACTCCAATATAACACATTTTCCTTTTGAGCTTCAAAATACGAGCCACATTTCACCGCCCAATGCAGTAATTTCAAAACAAACTGTCCCACAAAAAGCGTAACCATCGTCACCCCACAAGAGCTGATGAAATATTTGTACCGAAGTGGCAATTGCATCGCGGAGAATGTCCTAATAAAGTCCCAATTTGCGGGCATTCACACCCTGCAAATTGCAGTGCTGTCAAATTGGTGGTTGGTGGTTTTGTAGTGATGATATTGAACTCGAGTCGAGATGGATATCTCGACCAGAGTTCAATATCATCACCACCATCATTCCAGCCGCTTCGAAGCGATAAGGCCGCCTATTGCTTGCCAATATTTTCACCATGGTCATCATCATCATCATTCAGTTCATCATGAGGAACTTGGTATTACGACTGTTGGGACCTTAAAGCCGTATCATCGTCATCATCATCTCAGCCCACATTTTGTCCCACTGCAGGGCACAGGCCTCCTCTCAGAATGAGAGGGCTTGGGCCGTAGTTCCCACGCGGGCCCATTGCGGATTGGGTACGTCACATACACCATTGAATTTCTTCTCAGGTGTATGCTGGATGTTTTCTTTCACCGTAAAGCTCATGGTAAATTACAAATGTAAATTCGCACCTAAATTCCGAAAAACTCAGAGTAGCCAGCCCGGACTCGAACCCACGACCCTCTGCGTGAGAGACCATAGGTCAAACCACTAGGCCACCACGGCTTTTTCAACATGGTCAGCTGCAGAGAAAAGGTACAGTCAGCCTCAAAAGTCACTCATCACTATTGTACTTTGTCGCAATAACAAGTTATACTGTGAAGTTTGAAATAAGTACTTATGTCACTTTGGTGAAAGGGACAAAGTACCTAACGCAGGCGAAACTGCGGGTTGAAGCTAGTATTAAGCTAGTTATCCGCGCCGGGTCAGCGTGGGAACTAAGTCCAAGCCCTGGCATTCTGAGCGGAGGCCTGTACCCTGCAGTGGGACAAAATGTGGGCTGAGATGATGATGACGATGATACGGCTTTAAGGTCCCAACAGTCGTAATACCAAGTTCCTCATTATGTTATCAAAACTCCATTAGGTTAATTTGTCACGGCAATCGCACAGATTATATGAAACATTCATACAATTTACATAAATTTGTTGCTTATCATATCGCCCTAAACAAACGCGACACCGCTTTGAAGTTTATTGAAAAGCGAAATTATTCATTTTTCATACATTTGAATATATTACACGTTTGGCTTACGAAATATGAACTCTATGATACACAAGTTAAGGTTTGAAATGGGATGCGATCCTCGCCATATCAAAGCCGTCCTAATATTTACTTCTACTTTTACAGTACGTGTTAAAAATTACAGGTTATCAACTTTAACCACGAAGTATTTATGACAGGAGGTGGCATCGTGCGCACTATGCTAAAAATATGACAAACAAGCTGTGTTGGGAGTTTTGGAAATTCCCAAGGGTTAAGAAAAAAACAGGATTTATATACTAACTAAAATTTTAGGATTTTTTGTATATTCTCTGAAAGAGATGAAGAAACATTACAACAAATTTGAGTTATGCGCGGACAAAGTGAGGCTCACTTATAGTGAAGTAACTGGATAACTCACGTTTTTAATAGAGTTTAGCTCGACTTGTTTCGGACTAATTTGTAGCCCTTCTTCTAGGAGCACACGCCACGGCGGCTGCTGCAAAACGCGCACTCAGAACCTGGCAAAGCCGGGGGCTATGACTTGAATTTCCTAAAACACTTTTCTACGTAATAACCACGTGAGGTCAAGCGCAGATGAAAAATTTCATTCATACACCCTATTAACGTCACATACCCTTAAATATTGCCCTTAATGAAGAATCGCCGCCAATCAATCTCCAACCCAAAACCCTTGTAACAACGTAAATATTCCGGTAACGAGTAACACGACACCTTGCGGTCCGTAATAACCTATAGTTATTTATGGGTTAGATAAATAATACAGGTTTTAATTAATTCTCACTCGCTGTATGGAGAGGTGAACGTATTTTGCCCTTTTTATTGAACAAGGATTGTGTCACTGTTACGCTAAATGGCGATAAACCATCCAGTTTTTATTACAAGCTTTTATTTAACTTAAATTACAGTTTTATGTTGGTTTGTTTAACTCAAATCTCGCAACTTGAATTTCATTTGTTTAACGACCGCTTTAGCCTAGTTGGTAGTGATCCTGCCTACGAAGCAAGAGGTCCTGGGTTCAAATCCCGGTAAGGGCACTTATTTGTGTGATGAGCACGAATATTTGTTACTGAGTTATGGATGTTTTCTATGTATTTAAGTATTTAACAGGGTTATTTGTAATTCACTAGCATCCTTTTAACGCTAAACTCCTACCACTAAAACAAATGTTTTTTGTTTTACGGCTTTTGTCATAACTTAATATTTTTGGTGTAATGACGTTTTGAAAATTTGATTCTGCCTCTTATTTTTACGATACTCTGTGTATTTGTATGGGAAAAAAGTGCTTCATTTTAAAAAGTCGTAAAACAAAAAACATTTGTTTGAGTGATAGGAATTCAGGGTTAAGAGGATGTCAGTGAATTAAAAATAACCTTGTATAAGTATGTCTATCGTCGTCTAGTACTCATAGTACAAGCTTTGCTTAGTTTGGAACTAGATCGATTTGTGTAAGATTGTCCCCTGATATAATTATTTATTATTATTATTAGTGATCGGGTTGATTTGATATTTGGTTTGACATAAGTTTGTATGACACTGCAAGTGAAGTCAGCAAAAAAGTTTGTATCAAAAATGAAATTCTAGCCGAAAACTCTTGAACCTTTAACTAGCCACTTTTTAACCCATGCATAATATTATTACTATGGCCGTTATAACAACAAATACTAAAAATAAGATAAAATTAACAATTAAAGGGGATCACATTCAAGAAACATGTTTTTTCAGCGTTTGAAATTCGATTTTATAATGTCATTATAACTAAAAACATCTAAGTATCTATCTTTTTTTAACTGGAGTACTTTTAAAACATTGTACAGTCAGCAACAAAAATATGAATTCACTTAAAGTACCAAAAATATGTATACTCGCTTTTATGCCCTGGTAATAGAGTCGTGGATGCATATTTTTGGTACTTTGGGTGTATTCATATTTTTGTTGCTGACTGTACGGAGGTAAAGAGCTACATCCCCTCCCCGACCCGACTCGCATTCGACCGATTTTTTTGTTGTTTATGTTTATATGAAAATAAGTGTTTAAAAAATTGTGTTGAAAACTGAAAAATTGTGGATAAAGCGTAACAAAAACCCAACGAAAAAAATAAATTTCTCAAGACGTCCCGAGACAGAGAGAAGCACATGTCTGACTCTTTCTTTTTAAGCTTATTTCAAGTGTTTATTCTCTATCTCTTTCTATCCCCTACTTATTTCCGTGTGTAGAAACACATGGTAAATGGTAACCAACGCTCAGATTGAAACGCAATCTCGGCTGTAACGCGACACGAGAAAACACTACAAATTGAACGCTAACATTACTATTTGGTCACAGAGCGGTGGACAGCCTCTTCAAAATTATTGCAACAGTGAAGTCGTGGTATAGTATAAATCTTCCCAGGTGAATTTTTCGCTTCGAGCCCTTATCTTTCAAAACAAACGGTATCGTCATAGTATTAAGGTTCAAATTTAATGTAATGGCTCGAAGCGAAAAATTCACCTGGGAAGATTTATACTATAGCTTAGTGGTCTGACCTCTGATGGCCTCTGTAGCAGAGTATCGTGGATTCGAGCCCAGCAGGCTTATTGTCTTACGTTTCTGACGTTTGTTTGACGGTTTAAAATGATGAGAGAAAGAGATGGCGAAAGCGAAGGCAAGCGTCAGAAGCGTTAGACAATACGGCCTATATTTGTTTAGCAGTGGTCGTCTTAAGATTTCACGTTTTTTGTTTTAGCTTTATAGGTATGGTATAAATCTTCCCAGGTGGATTTTTTCTCTTCGAACCCTTATCTTTCAAAACAAACGGTATCGTCATAGTATTAAGGTTCAAATTTAATGTAATGGGTCGAAGCGAAAAATTCACCTGGGAAGATTTATACTATATCTCCGTCACTTAGTACAGTCAACGTCATTATTATTTATTATTTATTTATTCATCAATAAAAATTACAGCATTACAGTATACACCAATGCGCTGTAAAATTCAAAAATACAAACAAAACTTAAATAACTATTTAGGGATTTTTGAAAAACGTCTTAAAAAACGTCTTGAAAAGCGTCATAAATAAATGATCACTTTTGTACCTTGTCCCTTTCAGTCGTTACATAATTTCGTATGGCTTTTCAAACATGTCGTTAAAGTGACAAAGTACAAAAGTGATCACTTATTTATGACGTTGACCCTATAATATAAGATCGTTAGTTTGGACGCATAAATCAGATGACGACCTATCTTACGATGTAACTGGAGCAGCCGTAAGTATCCAGCTGTGACCCCTGTTAAGGCGGCGTTGTTCATTTTACATTTTCTCCCACAAAACATAAATTTTGTGGCAGATGTAAAGAACGCAAAAATGTAGTAATGCAGAAAATGGTTGTTACATTATTATTTATTTTTTAACTTCGAGAAAGAGGTCAATCGACTGATTAGACTCGGTTGGGCAGCGTTTGGGAAGCTCCACAATATCTTGTCATCCAATAAACCGCAATGTCTCAAGACAAAAGTCTGTGTGTTGCCAGTGATGATGACTCGGCACTGAGACGTGGCCGCTAACGATGGGCCTCATAAGAAAGCACAAAGTCACTAAGAGGGCGATTAGATGGAAAGGGCAATGCATGGAGTTTCTCCGCGGGATCACATTAAAAATTATGAAATCCGCGCAAGAACTAAAGTCACCGACATGGCTCGAAGAATCGCCAAACTCAAGTGGCAGTGGCAAAAATGTTCTTGAGTGGCGCCCACGGACCGGAATACGCAGTGTAGGTAGGCCTCCAACAAGATGAAGCGACGACCTGGTTACGGTTGCAGGATCACGTTGAATGCGGATGGCGCGGGACCGATCTATTTGGCGGGTCTTGGGGGATGCCTATGTTCAGCAGTGGACGTCTACCGGCTGAAATGATGATGATGATGATTTATTTCTTATGAATTTTTGACCTTGTTAAACCTGTTTTCAATATATTTTTTTACTTTGCTTTACAGTTATAGATAGGCAGACGGACGGGGGAAACATAGTACGAGTAACAGAGTTCCATTCCGTTTGTCACCAACTGAGCCGCAAAGAAATACTATGTTTTTCATTGAAATATTATGACACTAGCTTTTGCCCGCGACTCCGTCCGCGTGGAATTAGTAATTTGGGCAGCTTATTTTTTTATCCAATTTGCTTTTTCATCAATTATGGCTGTCCATAGTTCCTTCCGGAAGAAGTGAAACTTCATAATAAACCAACCCGCTCCCAATCCGCCCCCAGCCTGCTCCTAACCCGCCCCCAACCCGCTCCCAACCCGCCCCCAACTCGCTCTCAACCCGCTCCCAACCCGCCCCCAACCCGCTCTCATCGCATTCCCAACCCGTCCCCAACTCGCTCGGCTCTCACCCCGCCCCCAACCAGCTCCCAATCCGCCCCCAACTCGCTCACAACCCGCTCCCAACCCGCCCCCAACCCAAAGAAATTTTCAAATCGGAGCAGTAGTTCCTGAGATTAGCGCCTATAGAAGTTTTACTTCAAAGACCCCCGATTTTGAAACATTCTTCCGCTCCGCTCCGCTCCTATTGGTGTTAGCGTGATGATATATAAGCCTATAGCCTTCCTAGATAAATGGGCTATCTAACACTGAAAGAATTTTTCAAATCGGAGCAGTAGTTCCTGAGATTAGCGCGTTCAAACAAACAAACAAACAAACTCTTCAGCTTTATAATATTATATTATGACATAGGTACAATAGTGCATTATTGTCGTGGCCTAGAAGTAGGCAATTGCTGGCTGAGTATGAATACTAAGCGGATGAGCTTGCGAGTCCGTTTAACTAATACGAAGCCAGCAATTGTTATTCCAGCCGAGAATATAAAAAATTTCCAAAATGCCGAAGGAAAATAAATTAGGAATAAACTTTTATTAACTTAAATAGGTACAAAAAATTGCAAATTACTTAAAATTAAATATCATTTAACCTTTTCCCGCCTTTTTTCATTAAAAAAAACCTGCAGGTGTATTTTTCCAACGAAAACACCACATGTAAGCTGTTTCAAACACAATAAAAAAGTTCCAACAAAACAACTGACCGGTCATTTGAGTTGGCTGTATACGAATAGTGCCAACTTATTACCATGGCCGTTTTAACTTTGTAAAAATTTTGAGACTCGACAATAATGGAATTTGTATGCGACATTGTTGTCGAGTTTATCGAGCGTGCAATGTTTTTAACTTTTTAATTTTTTACTAATCATAAAATTTGTACACTTCGCGTTCTGATATGTAAAGAATAATGTCAACTTTTACGGATATTTTTGAGAAAACTTATTTTTATGCTTAACCGCTTTTTTGTACGAAGCCTCATGGCAACTTTCACTTTGGCGAGGTTCTAATTCGGAGCTGACGCTGTGGGAATAAGCTATATCAGGGATTAACTACTTCTATAGTTTATTCCAAACACCAGCAAATTCCATCAAACAAACATTATCATGGAGATTTCTCTACACATGCAAATAAACATCTCAACTAGAATTCGAAGTCTCACACGAATCGTATTAACCACGATTTAGTCCAAAAATATCTTACATTCCCCACTGAAATCGTGGTTTAGACTAAATTCATGATCCAACTAAAATACGGATTGGATTCGGTATTATGCTGAAGATAAAGACATAGTGTAAAACAGTAAGCAGTTCACGCACAACACCACAAAACCGGTTTTAATTGTGTGGAGAAAACCGATTTTTTCGGTTTTCTCCATTCTATTAAATCTGATTTCAGATGCCCCAAATGCACAGGTATTTTTTGTCAAATTTGCAGTTGCTTTGATATAAGTTTGCTGTAGTATCAAATTTTGACATGAGCGTGAGATGCGCTATATACATCATCATTATTATCACCAAGCTTGTATACGTCCCACTTCAGGGCACTCTCAGAAGACATGGTCCAAAGTCCTTAAATTCATTCTTTAAAATATAATATTCCAAACTATGTAATGTAAGTAACACGAATCTTAAGTAATCTCAAATGGAATAAATTACACCGAATGCTTGTGGACACTCGGCAGAGCGATTGCAAATTCAGCGCGTAGTTTGCAGATTGCTTACTAGATTTATACTGTGACCTAGATTTAGATCAACGTTTAATAATATGAAATCTGAGCTTTAATAATTCCGTAGAAATTTTCGTGCTTCGTTCGGAAATGGTAACGGAATGCAATTTTCAGGGATTAAAGCTACGAGTAGCGTATTCTTTTGTGATTTATTTTAATACGTGGGCTTATATATTATGTATTCATGATAGCTGCTGTCCGTGATTTTGTATGCTAAGTGCTAAGATTTCGTTTATCGATATACCATTTAAACTTTATTTCGAGTGTTAAAATATCCTGTGTTAATCCAGGTGCGCGAAATTACATTTAAAATTTACGGTGAAGGAAAACATCGTAAGAAAACCTGTTACACACTTTCGAATTCGAATGCAATGCTGTGTGTGAAGTTTCCAATTCGCCCTGGGCCCGCGTGGACACTACGGCCTATGCCCTCTCATTCTTAGAGGAGGCCCGTGCCTTAAAGTACATTCGATTTTAGACCGTAAATGTTGCTAATTTGAATTGGCTTTGATTTCTGTTTATATTGCCGGTATCGATTTAAGCTCGCATCGCTCGTAGAACTGACGGCCAGTGGGGCCGAAAGGTTCTCGAGTGGCGTCCGCGGACCGGAAGTCGCAGTGTAGGTAGGCCTCCAACAAGATGGAGCGACGACCTGGTAAGGGTGGCGGAAACGCGTTGGATGTAGATTGCGCATGGCCGATCTGTTTGGCGAGCCTTGGGGAGGCCTATGTTCAGCAGTGGACGACTATCGGCTGAAATGACGATGTTGTTCGATTTAAGGGTTAAAAGGACTAAACGGACGAAATAACGTGTTGAGTCCTACTACTTCTGGCAAGAATTTTAATAGGACTAAACGGTCGAAATAATCCGTTTAGTCCCAATACTTCTGGCACGAAATAGGGCTGGTTATATAATTTTTACACATTAATAGGTAGGTTAGGTTCGTTAGGTATCTTCAGCCCCAGAAATAGGAGCCCCGCGAAACGGGGCACCGTCGACATAAGGTGTGGGTTACTTAATGCAGTCATTCCGTTTAGCTCTACTAGTGGAACTAAACGGATAATAAAATTATGTCAAACAGGATTTTCTGGCCGTTTATTCCTACTAATAGGACTAAACGGAATTTTCTGTTCGTTCCTTCCTATTAATAGGACTAAATGTAGATCTTACTAGAGAAAAAACAAACCAAACTGCGTAAAAACATTTTCTTTTTTACCTATCCCCGAAAGTGGCCTCCGTCTTTGGGATACCGACTTATGTATAGATATTACGAGTACCTACCAAATTTCAACTCAAACTCGATAGAAAATTTGAAAAAAAATGTTAATCAGAAATCAAATCGCTGCACAATAAGTATATCATAAAACTTATTACCAAAATTGTCTTGTCGAGGGCAAAAGCTAGATTATATTAAAAATTTAGCGCTCAGTGCGACCTTGTGATAACCGAATATTCCAGTCCCAAAACGTAGTAAAAGGGTTTAAGCTTAGAGCTTAAAACCCTTATCTTATTAAAGTAGCCCTCACTGGAATAAAAAACAGTATAAACTCCAGTAGGTAATTTTTTAGTTTGTTCAGGTCACAACACTTTAGACATAACAGAGTGGTCGTGGTCATCGGTTAAAATTAAAAATGATGAAATCCGCGCAAGAACTAAAGTCACCGATATAGCTCGAAGAATCGCCACACTCAAGCGGCAGTGGGCAGGGCACATCGCTCGTACTGATGGCCGATGGAACAAAAAGGTTCTCGAGTGGCGTCCACAGACCGGAAGACGCAGTGTAGGTAGGCCTCCAAAAAGATGGAGCAACGACCTGGATGCGGATGGCACGAGACCGATCTGTTTGGCGAGCCTTGGGGGAGGCCTATGTTCAGCAGTGGACGTCTTTCGGCTGAAATGATGATGATGATGATGAATATCAGTAAGACCATCCTGACTCAGAGACCTTGTTGTACAAGATTAAAAAATTTACTGTGTCTCTGTCTATTGCTTTACTTAAGTCTGGAGTACCTACAATATACAAGCAAGGCCCTCAGGTGCGCGAAGTGAGTAATATTTAAATATGTTGTGTCTGGCTCATAGTCTTAAGCATTCTGAAGTATCTTTTAGCTAAAGTTGCTGCCTGGATTCGTACAATGTAAATAAGGTATGGTCCAGCCAAGTGAAAGTCAAAGTATCTTTAGGACCAATTTATATTTTGTTGTAAGTTTTGACTTTATTTTAAACTTGGAGAATTGTATGTGATTTCTGCTCCAAATCACGAGCTTTTTCGTTCATATTTGGAGAAATAAAGTGTGTGGGACGATGATAAATAAAAAAAATAAATATCACAGGACAATTCACACCAATTGACCTAGTCCCAAACTGAGCAAAGCTTGTACTATGGGTACTAGACAACGGATAAACTTACTTAAATAGATAAATACATACTTAAATACATATTAAACATCCAAGACTCGAGCACAAACATTCGTATTTTTCATACAAATATCTGCCCCGACCGGGAATCGAACCCAGGACCTCAAGCTTCATAGTCAGGTTCTCTAACAACTAGGCTATCCGGTCGTCTAATGATGACAATAAATCAAAGCTAAAAACGAACCTATCTCTCAAAGGGCCGGCAACGCACCTGTGACAATCTTAGTGTTGCGGGTGTCCATGGGCGGCGGTGATTGCTTCCCGTGACCCGCAATGTAAACAAAAGCTTGTACACGTTTACAAAATATGCGAAAATACCGATATTGGGTAAAACCTGTTTCTATCGAATAACTGGGGCGAGATATAACACATAAAATACTGAAATTGCTGCTCGCCAGCACTAAAAGAAAAAAACCGCAAAAGTGCGAGTGGAACTCGCGTGGGGAGGGTTCCGTTCGATTTTTTTATACTGTAGCCCCCTATTAATACATAATATTATGTAGTTTTTATGTTCAGTCGAAAAAACTGAATCACGTACCAGGGTGAACCCTTTTCATTGCAAATGTCATGTTGACACATCATCATCAATTGTCATTGTTGTCCATACATCTGCTAAAATAATCATCTTGGAATTGGCTCTGAAAAGGTTCCAGCCTGGTACGCCATTCAGTTTTCTTGACTGTACAAAGTCTATTTATCTCGATACGTATTAGTTTACTTGTAATCATTATTATATTAGTGTGTGTAGGTACTTGTCTGAATTCATCATACGTAGGTATATACATTTTTAATGATCTGTTTTTTGAATTATTTTTTTATTTCGGTTCTCTTTACTTTTAATTGCATGTCTACTCATGTTTCTGGTGTTCTGACAATCATTCAAAGGTAAACTGGAAGAGATCCCTCTAATGGATATGTTACTCTTTAAAAAAATAAGCTTAATTAAATAGCTTTCACTGTACAGTCACGAGCTTTAATTTGGGACCCACTTAGGGTTGACAGTTCTGTAATATTGTATAGGAATTCAAGGGATATTTTTTCGAAATGGGTCCCAAATTAAAGCACGCGACCGTACCTGTTCGTATTGGATAGGCGGGCCAATTTGCCCATCATTCTTTCAACTCAATCGGTTTAATAGTTTCGGAGTAAATCGGCTGTGACGGACGGACAGACCCACGAGTAACCCTATAAGGATTCTGTTTTCCCGTTTGAAATACAGAACCCTAAAAAACAGGCGATATTTTTGATGCACAGTCAAAATTAAATTTGGGGTCTGCGCGTGAAATTTTTCGTGTACTATAAAAAAGGAAAGCCTTTGCTGTTAGTCGCTGACTATGGAAAATTGCAGACGAAATATGCGATGGGGGAGTTAACCTATACCAAAGAGCCGAAAGGCATGAAAGTGTTTTATTTTCACAGCCGCATTTTTCAGCTAGGTGCCGATTCTAGGTTAAGCTAATAGGGATGGTGACGCCATTAAATAATAATGCGAAGACACGACTCCAGTAAAAAAAGCTTTATTTTAGCCCTGAAAACCAGATTATTATATATTATATATATATATATATATATATATATATATATATTAGGGGACAATCTTACACAAATCGAGCTAGTCCCAAACTAAGCAAAGCTTGTACTATGGGTACTAGACGACGATAAACATACTTATATAGATAAATAAATACTTAAATACATAGAAAACATCCATAACTCAGGAACAAATATTCGTGCTCATCACACAAATAAATGCCCTTACCGGGATTCGAACCCAGGACCTCTTGCTTCGTAGGCAGGGTCACTACCAACTAGGCTAAAGCGGTCGTTAAAATTAATTATTGGGCGGATTAATTTTGGATTAACTGCAAAATTAGATGTTTTGTTGCGTTAAAACAATAGTTAGTTGATTGAGTTGGCGAACAAGTGACGTCATAAGTTGCTATTGCCATTCAAACTATGGGAGATTGCGTTTTGACAGCTCATAAGAAGTGCGTCAGTTGATTGGTGGTGTCAACATCCCTATTAAACCATTTTGTTGCCATAGTCGCTACGCCTTGTCCAGCAGTAGACGTCCTACGACTGAAATGATGATTATGTTGTAATAATTACGAACAAACTGAAACAATTAGGTACTTTGCTCACCCGCAACCTTACGATAGTAACGCTTATGTAAGAAATGCGGGTTCATGCAGTTCCTCCACCTCCACACTGTACGAACACAAACCCAACTATCACCACCACACCACCAAACTACACTGACGCGTTTCAAACTCAACCAGAGTTCATTTTCAGAGCAGGTATCACAACCGAACGCTATGCTACCAAATGTTAGACTAATAATAATGACATCACTAAAGTTTCGGTGAACTCGTACCGTACTGTTTGGTTTTGTGTTAGCAACAGTAGTGGTCTTTTGTTAGTTCACCAAAATTTATTTACCGTCCGAATCCCATTTATTCGGGCAAACATTAATCATGTCCTAGTCGGACCCTGACTCTCTAAATCTTATCTTACGATATATATAATACCAGCATGAGCGTAGAATGGTTTAATTTGCTACTCCGCTCCCAGATATGCAAATCTGGGCGATAATAGTAGATCGAGCAACAAGTGCATAAAATGCACCGTTGTATTCGAGATGGTAAAATCCACCTGAGCAAAAAAATTAAGTTAAAAATAAATCAATAAAAAAGCACACACAAGCCCATCCTATCGAGGAAAATAAGATATTTACCACAATATCAGCCACTTTCTACATTCTATCGCTAAAGGATGATGTCGCCTCTGCTCAAAGTTTACCACATTGATTTTATTAATGAGTCGTTTTCAAATTTTTTATACACAAATAGGGATTAATTAAAAACAAAATTTAAAAGCCGTCAACTAGATATTATATGTACAATTTTTTTGAAAACGATCCTAATATCATGGGACAATTTCACACCAGTTGACCTAGCCCCAAAGTAAGCAAAGCTGGCGTTATGGGTACCAGGCAGCGGATAAACATACTTAAATAAATATTAAGCATCCAAGACTCGAGCACAAACATTTTTCACAGAAATATCTGCCCCGAGCGAGAATCGTACCCGGAACCTCAAGGTTTGTAGTCAGGTACTCTAACCATTAGGCCATCCATTTGTATGAAGTGCAACGTTTTGCCTGTGTTTTATAGCTAATAAAAACAATATAAATCCTCATTCACAATAACATACAAAACACTGATTTTTTCGCCACCACTTAGACAAAATTACGTACACATAAACATAACACAATAATTAAGCGAAACAAAGCCTAAATTACAAGAAAAAAAATCACCCAAAATCACCGCTCATAAATTGTACCCAGAATGTTAACAGCATCTACCACGTTGAAGTGAGACAGTTCTTTGAAAATTACCGTACATTAAAAAAAAACAAAAAGTGTTTCCGCATTGATCTTCTTTGAACCTACATACTTAAACAGGCGTAAATCATGTCACATCTAAAGTGTATCGTGTCTATTTCATGTGACGGGCAACCCCAAAACCAACCTCGTAGCCATACACATTTTTTTAAATCTTTACCTTATTCTATAGGAAACACGAGCGCTGACAGATACACGTAACCATAGAGGTAGACTATTTTTTCCTCATACATTAGTTAAAAGCTTGAGATTTACGAGTTCAAATGTAAATTGTTGCGTACAGGCTGGAAATATGCGGCCATGTTTTAAATTTACGACGTTATGGCGCGTTTGTTTTTATCTGTGGCTTTGTTAACAATTTGAATTTGGAATGGCTTTGATCAAAAATTCAAATGGGCTTTTACGATCGCACTTGACTTGACATACCTGAAAGTGTTTCAAATTGATCAACAATAAGTATAAATTTAAATTTTAAAACCGGCACCCGCAGAGAAACTCCTACTCCGAGTTTAGCAATCTCCATCGCTCTCTGAGTGACTTTGAGCTTTCTTATGAGGTCCATCGTTAGCGGCCACGTCTCAATCCACAATGAAATCCGCGCAAGAACTAAAGTCACTGACATAGCTCGAAGAATCGCCAGACTCCAGTGGCAGTGAACGGGCACATTGCTCGTAGAACTGATGGCCGATGGGGTTAAAAGGTCTCGAGTGATGATGGAGCTACGACCTGGTTAAGGTTGAGGGATCGCGTTGAATGCGGATTGCACGGGACCGATCTGTTTGGCGAGCCTTACGGGAGGCCTATGTCCAGCAGTGGACGTCTTTCGGCTGAAATGATGATAATGATGATTTTCCATTTTTTTATTCAGCACATGGCGTCCGATATTCTGTAAGAGCCCCTCGTAAATCTAAGGCGGCGCCCAACAGACCACTCTGTCGCCAATTTGTTACAGAAAAGGCTGCGTTTTTATAAATATGGCGACATTTTTGTGGTAACGGCGACATTTCTCACAAGTCAAAGGGTTTATGTTGTGCTTTTAGAGCTCTTAGGGAGCATAGGTTTTAGTGAATGATGTGTTTTTGAAATATTTCGTACATGGTATAGTAAAATTTAGTACTCGTGCTTGATTCATCGGTGATCATCAGATATTCAATAATTTTAATTTTGTTTGTCTTGTTTTATTTGTTTAGTTACACTGGTTTGTAATTTGTAACCATAATAAAAGTAGATATTGTGATAGTAAAATACATTTGACAATATCAGTATATTGTTTATTGTCACAACGTCAATTTATTGTTAATCTGAATGACATTTTTATCAGTCAAGACATTATGGTACTGCTCATTTCAAGTTGCCATATCATTTAATAAAAGAGATTGATAGGTGGTATTTTTTACGAAATTCTATTTGAAATCATCCTATGTGCGGTACAACGTCATCGGCACTAAAAGTTCAAACCCTGTCTTCATTGAGTCTAGTCTTGTAAAATGGAGTCTAGTCATTTTCATCACTATACTTCATTTAATGTAGAATTGAAAACCACAACATCATTATATTGCGGCTCGTCAACTATTTCTTACCTAGCAAATATTACAGTTCACGAGCCGCAATATAATGTTGTTGTGGTTTATAATTCTAAATTAAATGGAGTATAGGTCAAATGGACGTCGCGATAATACACCATTATCAATATTTCAACAATCAGAAAACCCTTATTGTGATTAAAATCAGTACGCGAATGCCCCGAAATATTTATAATGCTCATTTATCGTATGTTGAAACATCTAACAACCAATCCGATGTGTAATGCGAAGTGATGACAAGCACAAAATGGATTTCATTCATCATCGATCATAAATCAACGTATTGATATGAAACAGGCCTTATACTACGAAGTGCAAAATTCGAACTTTGTATCGTGCCATTCCTCTCACGATAATAGTATTTAATACAAGAGCGAGCAAGACGATGCAATACGAACTTCGATTTTCGAATTTCGGAGTAGCCCCCCTGTATCTAATGGAAACGTTCGTTTTTAATCTACAAGGTATATTCATTCATCTTGGCCGTAAAATCAAAATTTAAAAAAAATCGGGAGCGGTTAGTGTACGGTACAGTAATTCGCCCGGAATGTGCCACCTAATAATTTTTTTTTTTTTTTAATAATAAATAAAATAAATAATAAATAATAAATATCACGGGACAATTCACACCAATAAGTAAGCTAAGCAAAGCCTGTGTTATGGGTACTAGGCAACGGATAAACATACTTATATAGATAGATACTTACATACATACTTAAATACATATTAAACACCCAAGACCCGAGAACAAACATTCGTATTTTTGATACAAATATCTGCCCCGACACGGGAATCGAACCCGGGACCTCAAGCTTCGTAGTCAGGTTCTCTAACCACTAGGCCATCTGGTCGTCTAAATTCGTACTCATTTAATCCTATCATCATCATCATCATCCCAGCCTATATACGTCCCACTGCAAGGCACAGGCCTCCTCTCAGAATGAGAGGGCTTGGGCCGTAGTTCCAACGCGGGCCCAGTGCTGATTGGGAACTTCACAGACACCATTCATTAGATAAGTATTTTCGAGGAAATGTCTAGTATCGCTTAAAGAAGTGACATTAATTTCGTTTGCCACCACATGTACCATGTCATAAAACTATGTAATTCAGGTACACACACACTAAGACACACTATTAAATCAATAGGTACTCAAACTACAATAACAGAATTAAGTTTCCAAACGTAGTGAATTAATATTTTCCCGACCATATCTCCGCCAACTTACTTCGCTCTCTGGTCACGCACAGTTTTCGCTGCTCTAATTCAATTTAGGAACTTGGCAGTTTTTTTCCTCTTAAAGCTTTTTTGGGGAGCTATATGAGTTAACGGTATGTACCTATGTGTTTATCATTCTAGTTAGATTCAGAATCACAGGGTGGAAGACAGAGGTTGGAGAGGCCCATAGTAACCACTAACCATGACACTCTGTTTGCACCTCCACTCCACGGTCCTCAGAAATGATAATTCACTGCTTGCTGTATAGTAATTCATTATGCTACCAAGTAAAGTAGACACAACAAATGTTAGGTGGACAACAAATATGGTCCATCTTCGACCAAGTCATTAATCTAGGAAAAATCTCAACCGCGCGATGCAGGATGGGGGTTGAATTTGATAGTGACATCTAACGGAAAACATGAGAACTAAAAATTGTATGCAAAAATGAAATTAGGTTTAAATGTCCTGAATTGTGTGCACTAACGCCATCTGTTGAGAGATTTCATGTAACAAAATAAACAAGGCTAATTGTGCAGTGGAATTTAACTTCTACAATTTGGACTCCTGTGACGGTTGAACACACTCCCCCCCAAATCTATGACTTCTCCAAACCGTGGCAGAAAGACAATAACCCCTCTTCTCCAACTTTAAATACCTAATTTATTGAATCAGGCGTTACTTTGCAGAGTTCCATATCAATGAACTGAAGCAATTACTTTGCTCACCCGCGACTTATGATAGTTACGTTTATGCAAGAAATATTGTGTTAATGCAGTTCCTCCAGCTCCACACTGTACGAACACACACAAATCACACAAACCCATCTCTCATCACCACCAAACTAGGTACACTACTACTCCAAGGATGAGCTCTGGTTGTGTTCGAAATGCGTCAGTGTAGTTTGGTGGTGGTGATAGTTGGGTTTGTGGGATGGAGATGGAGTGTGGAGATGGAGGAACTGCATGAACACATATTTCTTGCATAAGGTCGCGGATGAGCAAAGTAATCGTTTCAGTTCATTGGCTGATATTTAATAATAATTCCAAAAATGTCACAAATTTTAAATTAAATTGGGTGAAATTTGTGAAACGAACAACAAGTATTAATAAATTTGAAAGTTTAAATGTTTGTTACTCCAACACAGTTTGGATGACGGCACACAGTTTATAACCTGGATTATGAGTAACAGATAGGATACTTTTTATCCCAGAAAATTACGTAGTTCACGTGGGAGAGCAAGAAACGTATATTTCGCAGACAAAGAGGATATCATCTGAAGGCTACACGGAAAAAGATGTCTAGTCAACTAAGCAACTTTTTTAATAGTTAGGTAAAGCGGTTTGAAAATTAGCCAACACTACAATTACTATGGTAACCATTTATTAAAAGAGTGAAAAAAAATATTTTTAGATATCCTTATTTAATCCAATGGCATGTTATAAGTACATTTCAGCCACGAAAAGCGCTGTGCACAGGCAATACGCCATAATTTGTCCGAAACAGACGCATATTTATTTAGGCCTAAATGAATGAAGTTATCTGTTAATTCTGTTATACATTACATAGTAGGTACTTTGCGAGCTCTACATTTTGAGATTAAAAATGTAGAGCGCCCCACCCCCAAAATCCCGTTTAGTACAATAATTATGACTGAGGATCACGAAACATAACTTCACATTGTCACAAGAGTGCTTTACAGTGGCAGTACAAATAAGTACCTACGTCTTAATGGCTGACAACAAGTTGGTCGTTGTCTCGAAGTTCTTGCGAAGTCGCTGTTCAAACTTATATTTAGCAAGTTTTTACAAATTGCTACCTACTCGGTTTTGTTGGATTTCATTAAAACAAGTTGTTGTTTGTCTCCAAAACAACTTGTGTTTCAATTCGAAACTCCTAATAGTTCGAAAATAAGTTTTGATTGTTTAAAATTTAAAATTTAAATTGATTTCTTAAGGTTTTCTTGAAGATCAGAATAAATTACTGTCAGCAAAATACGTGTACTGCAAGTGAATAAAATTAAATAGACTAACAAAATATCATCTCACATCAAAGAGTTAGCTTGATTTGACCCCTGTAGTGTAGAGATAAACTACGATAACATGGCCCGCCCCTCCACATTACTATTTCAATGTGTTTAGTCACATATTTACGAAAGAATTTTTATTTAGTAGTATCTGCTTTTGTTTGACGGCTGTCTCAACACGCACACATGCGTTGAAAGTTTTGGTGTCCTTTATAAATACTTTCACAATACATTGAAAACTTCTTGAATTGTGAAGGGGCGGGCCATGTTATCGTAGATTATCCATACAGATTGATTCAGAAGATTTGATCCGAACCAATCCTACCATCCCAGCCTATACGTCCCACTGCAGGGCACAGGCCTCCTCTAAGAATGAATCTTGACTTGGTGTCAATGGGACTACCTGAGACTATAAACTAAAAAAATAATTTTGAAAATCGGTCCACAATTGGCGGAGATATCGATGAACATACACAGAAAAAAAAGTAAAAAAAATACAATCGATGAACTAAAACAATTACTTTGCTCACCCGCGACCTTACAATAGTTACGTTTATGCAAGAAATGTGTGTTCATGCAGTTCCTCCACCTCCACTGTACGAACACACACAAATCACATAAACACAACCATCACCACCACCAAGCTACACTGACGCGTTTCGAACTCAACCAGAGCTCATCAGATGAACATAAACGTAAACGTAACTATTGTAAGGTCGCGGGTGAGCAAAGTAATTGTTTTAGTTCATTAATATGGACCTCCGCAAAGTAACGCCTGATTCAATAAAATACAATCGGACATAGAACCTCCTTTTTTTGAAGTCGGTTAAATTATGGTTTTTTAGCCATATTACTATGCGCGGTCGCGTTTTTAGCTAGTGACATTTCTATTCCACTGATTCTTAGTTCTATGGCTGAGTCTGATCACCAAACTGGGACAATGGACAATGGCCCTTTGTCGTCAAAGACAGGCGGTCGACAAATATATCACTCGGCCGCGAAGGCTGTTGATTGCTTCGTTAGACAATCGATTTATTTTATAAGGTTTGGGTAAAAGTCTGCTTATTTTTTACACATAAGGGAGCGTATTGAATTGGCTCGAAAGTGTTTTTTATAATTATCATTAAAAAGTTTTTTTTTATAATTATTATCATTAAAAGGGGGGACGAAAATTTCATTGATTTTGCCGTAGGATGCACCGTTTTCAAGATATTTGACAAAACACCGGTTCTCGTCCGATCACCGAGGTTAAGCAACGTCGGGCACGGTCAGTACTTGGATGGGTGACCGCCTGGTTTTTGAATGTTTTGTTATGACGTTGTCACGTTAAACTATCGTCCATAAACTGACTTTACAGACAACCTCAGAAAAGGCTTAACCTAGAAAGATGCGGTTTTCATTGATATGTTGGTATTTTCTTGGATTAACATTTAGTGTTTGTTTCATTTGAATCGGTTGACAAATAACATTTATCGAGGAAGGTTATAAGGCTATAATATCATCACATCACGCTGGGAGTACGGTGGTGAATGTGAACGCGGGTGTGCGGGGGGGTCCGGTGGGGGGGGGGGGGGTATTTTTTTTTATATCGAGGAACTAAGGAGAGCCATAATTGATGAAAAAGCAAATTGGATAAAAAAAATAAGCTGCCCAAATTACTAATTCCACGCGGACGGAGCCGCGGGCAAAAGCAAGTAGTTAATATTAACCTTAAGCTGCGATCTTATTTGTATCATTTATTTTGTTTCTATCGCCGTCGCGTAGCATCGACGCGTATCATGATCGTTAGTGTGAACGCAATAAGATCGCGACCATGCTACGCGCCGTAGCAGATCGCTCGCGATCCATGTTGATACTCGGTTTTCAATACCCCACACACGTGCGATCGGATACACGTATCAAAATCGGTGTGTGAATGTGTTTTAATACTGTATCATGATACACAGTTATGATTTGATACGTGATACGCTGCGATTCGTTTGTGAGCGTCCACACTAATGATACGATAGCTGCTACGCTACGGCTAGTGTGGACGCATTTTTTCACGCCAGGCTGCTGGTGGCCCCAAGTGAACGTCTATACTTATGATACGCGATCTCGATACGATTATGCATGATCGTTGTTGCGAACTCCTTGCATTTTTGATACTTTTTACTGTTTTTTAGTGCTTGTCAGTCAGTTTTTGTCGTTGTGGTTGAATTTCTGTGAGTGAGTTTGTATGTATGGTTTGGTTGCTTGATATTAAAAGATTTTTACCATTATTTAAATAAAAAAAATAAAAATAAACGTTACAATTTACATTACAATCGTGATCGGCAAAACAATACAAATGTGGACCCAGCTTTATATTTGACATACCATCTCATAGCCAGAAGCGAAATATAATAGATGCTTGTCACATCCGCTTACCTGAAAAAAAAAAGCAAATTTTTAATCAATGGACAAAAAGACAAACCCAACCAAAACTTTAATTAACTTTTGTCTTGCTATCTGTTACTCGTACAAACTAATTTGGGTTAACGTTGGAGCGACTAGACTAGTACTAATAATAAACTTCAGGCACGCGGCGGACACGACGTACAAATACGCGTTCTTGGATCTACATAAGCACGACGACGTCTGTACACGCGTACGCCTACATACATCGCGCGCGCACTCTTCTGGATTCCGGCGGGGTCCGGCAATCTGCGCCTTGAGGGGTGGGGTAACTCGAATCGGTGCGGGGCGGAGCGTGTCCATTCTGTACGTTATTACTATTATATATTCTGTGCTTCAGGCTAAAAGTGTTACATGTAAAGAGAAATAGGTTGGTAATTTATGTAATACTTGATCTAACAATATTCTCCCATGTGTTGTTGTTTAACTTCTCTTGTCAGATTGTTTTAGTGAAGAATAAGTCAAAGTTAAGTCAAAAATATCTTCAAATAATTTATTGAATCAGGCGTTACTTTGCGTTATTATCATCATCCCAGCCTATATACGTCCCAGTGCAAGACACAGGCCTCTTCTCAGAATGAGAGGGCTTGGGCCGTAGTTCCCACGCGGGCCCAGTGCGGATTGGGAACTTCATATACGCCATTGAATTTCTTCTCAGGTGAATGCAGGTTTCCTCACGATGTTTTCCTTCACCGTAAAGCTCATGGTTGGTTTGCGTTACGTATTAATGAACTGAAATTTATTGAAATATTAGTAATAATAAAGGATACAAGAAAATCAGATCAGAGTTTGGCTTCGTCAGGCAAACTTTTTTTATACCCGTAGCAAGCTTCTTCATAACATTATATGTATAAAAAAATAATAATATATAAAAACATGAACTGAAACAGTTACTTACTTACTTACTTTTTAAGATCGCGGATGAGTAAAGTAATTGTTTCAGTTCAACATATCTTCGTTCATTTTACGCTATTTCCACTCTTCTACCTCAGGTCTTCAAGGTCTTGAGTACATATAATGTATCGCCCAAGACCGCAGCGTCATTCTATTCTCCGCTTTGCTAAGCATTTTTCCTTTTTTTTTTACTTAGCCTATGTTTGTCCCACGGCTGGGTAAAGGGCTCTCCTCTTTACTTCCACATGTCCCTATCTAGAGCCTGCCTTGCCGTCGATGGCCGTCGCGCGGCACCCACCATGTGGCTGAGTGCGCCCATCTTTGTGGATGCATCCGTCCGGCAAACATGTCTAGCCCAGACCCACTTATGCTTATCCCATTTAATGTTGTATCAAATGGTAAAATTGTAAATCGTTTGAAATAAAAACATTTATATCAAGTATTAAAAGTTGGGTATGTATTACAATACCGAAGTACGAAAGACCGAATGTATTAAAACATCGAATGGGTCAAAAGACCGACACGATTTTTTTCTGAAACCGTTAACTTTTTAAGATTGTTATAAAACAAACCTAACCTAACCTAATGGGTTCTGTATGATGCCGTTTTAATAAATTCTAAGAAGTTTACGGTTTCAGAAAAAAATCGTGTCGGTCTTTTGATCCATTCGATGTTTTAATACATTCGATCTTTCGTACTTCGGTATTGTAATACATACCCTAAAAGTTTGAAGTTATTTACTCAAATCACGAATAACGACGGTTGCTATTACGATTCGTTCGAGTTCCAGTCATCGGTCCAGAGCGATGAGCTTCGCGGCTTCCAGGACTTCTAGATTAAGCATTTTGTATGTATACAAACATTAAGAGTTAAATAAAATCTTCTAAGAATGGTTATAATAGATAATTAAACGGATATTGAAATGATCCTTTAGTTTAATTTGGTTTATTAAATCACTAGCTTTTGCCCGCGGCTTCGCTCGCGTGTACCATGAGTATTCCAAGGAACCAAGATATCAATAATCGTGCCTACAAAATTTGAGGGTTGCCCTCGATTTCCCTGAGATCCCGTCATCAGATCCTGATTTGGTGACAATGGGACTATCTCAGGATATATTGTATTCTTTCGAATAAAAAAATATTTTTTATAATCGGTCCACAACTGACCGAGAAATCGGTGAACAAACCTACATAAACAAAATACATAAAGTGGAATGCATAACTTCCTCCTTTTTTGAAGTAGGTTAAAAAGCCCTTTGCGGCCTACTTACAGTATAAACTTATGAATTGTGAAATTTTAGCTTTCTACAACCAGTAAAACGCAAAATCCCGTTTTTTCCCCGTTCCCGTAAAAATTTCGGAAAAATGCTTTCTTAATGCTCCCTTACACTCCCCAAGCAACCCACTTGCCAAATTTCAGCTTTCTATGACTAGTAAAACGAAAAATCCCGTTTTTCTCGTTCCCGTGGGAATTTTGGAAAGTCCTGTCTCAATCCTCCTCTACACTCCCCAAGCAACGTACATGCCGAATTTCAGCTTTCTACGACCAGTGAAACGAAAAATCCCGTTTTTTCCTTATCCCGTGGGAATTTCCGAAAATCCTTAAAACTGTTTTTTACTATTATAATTACATACCTACTTCTATCTATGCCAAATTTCAAGAGTCTAGTAATTATAGTTCATAGGATCCCGTTGAACTGAATATATAAATCCCGTTTTTTCCTTATCACGTGGGAATTTTGAAAAATCCTTTAATAAATGTTTTAACTAATGTTTACCTACTTGTGTAGCAAATTTGAAGAGTCTAGTTATTATAATTACTGAGATAGGGTCACTCGGAATCGAATATAAAAATCCCGTTTTTTCCCGTTCCCGTGGTAATTCCCAAAAATCCTTCCTTAGTGGATGCTAACATTGTATAAGGTACCTATCTATGTGTAAAATTTCAAGTCTCTAGGTCCAGTGGTTTGGGCTGTGCGTTGATATATATCAACAGTCATTTAGTTTATTTAGACATTTCAACCCCATCGCACCCATCAAGGGAGATGGTATTTTACGTCCGCCTCGTCGGATTTTAAAACCGTTGTTGTTTTCATAACCAGCGACCCGATAAGCCATAGAAACAACACCCATGTTGATTTCAGACTTTGTCACCCCTTTCCCCCCTTTTAGGGGTTGAATTCTCAAAAAACCTGAAACACGTGTTTACTCATTTATCATTAGGAGTACTTCTGTGAAGTTTCGAATAAAATAGTCGAACTAATCTTGTTTTCCCATACAAACTTTGGACCCCCGTTTCACCCCCTTAGGGAGTGAGTTTTGAAAAATCCTTTCTTAGTGCATCCCTAGACCTTATAAGGAACCTACGTGCCAAGTTTGGAAACTCTAGGCCCAGTGGTATGGGCTGTGCGTTGATATGTCAGTCAGTCAGTCAGTCAGTTTAGAATTTTATATATATAGATTTCACATAATACCTATTACATCATAATTTACATAAATGTCATGTTACGAGAATGATGTTGCAGAATGAATGAATGAATGTTGCAGATGTCAAAAGTATGAACGTAACTATAATATCTACCATAATAAAATCAGATAAAAAGCTAACCCAATAAATATCTGATAGATAGCGCGCCAAGACAAAAACTTGTCTCCCAGTTATGTTTTATCACATCGGATTGCTATCCAAAAACCAACTTTATGGCTGTCATAAAATAAAGTAGATATTGCTCGGGCAACCGTAAAACATTCAAAAATCCCTGATAAGTTATCGAGATTCGGTTTTTATCTGTGTTTTATGCATTTCGGAAAACTTTCACGTATTACGCTCAACCGGTTGGAAATTATTAACTTAAAACTCATGATAATACGGAGATTTACCCGAAAACTCGGGTAAAAGGGTAGGATAATTAATGTAACTGCGCTTGTGCGTTTTTCATCTAGCTACTGAGACATGCCTATGAAACTATGAGTGCTCATACATACACTAGATTTCGCCCACCACTTCGTTCGTGCAGAATTAAAATTTGTGATAATGCATCTTTACTTCTTTCATTGAATAAAGCAATCATTCGGTAATCCAACATTCAAAAATCTTGAAAGTTTTTTATTGTTATATTATTACCTACTTGCAGGCCAATTTTAAAGTCTAGTACAGATCGGTCTTTGGAAAAAGACTCGGCAAATGTCGGCTTTGTAGAGCGTTGTCGCACACTACTTACAAGTAATGTGTGACAACACTGACAACACTCTACGAAGCCGACATTTTGCCGAGTCTTGTTCCAAAGACCGATGTGCAATCTTTATGCCCGGGTACTGGAAATAGAGTCACTCTGAGTCGAACATTATAAATCCTGTTTATTCCCTATCCCGTTAAAATTCCAACAAATCCGTCCTTATTCCTGGCCAACATCATAAAGCCCGCAGTTATACTAGTGCGAAAAATTGTGTAAGTTGCAGTACATTTCCACACTCAGACAATTACTTCCAACTCGTTCGAACCACGGCCGTGCAATGTAATGCACCTTACGTAATTTTTCTTGCAACTGTAAATGTGGGGTAAAAACAACCTGTATGTAAAATTTTAGCCTTCTAGGGACAAGGGTAACAAAACAGTTAAGTGTGGCAAATTTTGTGTAAATTAAAAGCGAAGTTTTGCATTCGAAGATATACCTAAGAAGAAGATGATATATTTTCTCAAAGCAAGCCACAGAGAAGAGACGTGGGACGGGGGCGCGTCACAGTCCCGGCGCCCCTTGAATCAGTTTTCATACTAAATGTATAGAAGCGTCGCGACCCAAGGTAGACAGAAGAGACGGGGCGGAGACACGGCCTGCGAACAAACGACGTGGACTGCGACGCGCACCCGTCCCACGTCTCTTCTGTGCGGATTGCGCCTCACAGTCCAGAAGACAACGAAAGTGTTTATTTCTCGCCAGGTATGTATATTTATGCTACCCGTTATTATAATCCTACATTATAGGGTTTTGATAGGTGGTGCTCACAACCCATCAGGTGGCTCACTTACGCGTTAACGCGTGCGATTGAAAATACAATATCGGCAAAATTTCTTTTTCAATTTAAGTAAATTTCAGTTACATTTATTTTAGAAACGGCTAGACTGTCGATTGTCGCACAAAACGCATGTTACAAAATGTTTTTAAAAAAATGTCGAAAAGCTTTTCTGTAGAACAATTTAATCAACCGTTCTGAAGGAGTGCTTTACAAGCTTTTAAAGCTCCGGTAATAGGGCTGTCAGAAGGAAACTTTAAATGAAGCTGCGATGGATTAAATTTCATAATAGTTTTCTTACTTGAAGCTAGAAAAGCAATTCATAATTTAATTTAATATCAGTTGGAAGGAAAATACATTAGTTGCTGGTAGAGTTAAGCGTGCTCGTTCACTGATCGGATTGCTTAACCTAGTCATCATCAAGTAACATGTTGATCCGCAGGTTAGCAAAATGTACATCAAGTGTTAAGGTAGCTTTGTTCAGAGCTTACTGTCAGTCATTCTACACCTGCAGTCTGTGGATCAACTGTACCAAGAAAGCTTATGGCGCATAATTACTAAACTAAACGGGACTTATCCTTATCACGCAATAAATATTTATTTATTTACCTCGATGTTTCAGCCACACTGCAGCAACCGTGGTCACGTGAAGGCGGGTTAACTCGTGATCACGGTTGCTGCAATGTGGGCGAAACATCGAGGTAAATAAATAAATATTTATTGCGTGATAAGACCCGTTTAATTTAGTAATTATGAGTGAAAATCACGAAAGCTCATCGCGGCCTGCGCGTCTTGTACAACAATGCGGTGCGTCGGGGATGCTCGCAGAGGCGCACATGGGTGGCTTTCACGCCATAATGCGCAAGCGAGTTGCATCCCTGATGAGGCGCGTGCACGGCAGCACCAACAGTCTCCTGTGCGCAGTGGCTGATACAGCTGACAGCCCGATAATTTGTCACTGGGTGGAGTCGCACGCGTCACTAGTGAAGTATGTATACTAACATAGCACGTAAGGACTTTGTTACTATAAAATAATAATAAAAATAGGCCTTTACTGTGACAGATGATTTAAGTAGCACACTGGCGCTCGTGGCTAAAAAGACCGATACGGGATAGGATCCCTCGGCCGCACTCGCGACAGGTGTACGCAGCCCCAGATGGTCGAGGGTTGGTGGCCCGAATAACAAATATATGGAGAATATCCGAAATAAATATTATTAACATTATTAATATCAGCCAAAAGATGTTCACTGCTGGAAAAAGGCCTTTACGAAAGAGTTCCACAATGATCGATCCTACGCTGCCTCCATTAAGAAGTTCCTGCTCCTTTACCAAATCATTGGTCCGTCTTGTTGGCGACCTACTTACACTACGTATTCGGATTCGCAGTCGCCAATCAAGAACTTTACCACATTGGCCGTCAGTTCTACGAGCGAACCTAACTAGCACAATCGTGCTAATGTACCAGTTCGGTCTTTTAGTTATTTAAGTAAGTACGTAATATATTTTCACTTCTCCCCTATGGGTCCTCCATTAGCTCCAGGTAACCTTCTTTAAAGAATCTGATGGATAGATTTAATTTATTGAATCAGCCTTAACTTTGCAGAGGTCCATATCAATGAAGGGAAACAATTACTTTGCTCACCCGCGACCGAACGTAAAGCAGAAGTAGAAGCAGGAGGTCGAGCAAAGTAATGGTTTCAGTTCATGGATAGATTTAAATCCAGGCCTGGTTGCATTCAAAGGGGACTGAGGCAAGACATGAATTTCAACCTGCTTTCGTCGAAACACCCCCATCCTCTTCTTTCGCACTCTTTACCCTTGTTCCCTTTATTCGATGCTCTCAGAATTTTCGCTTTACTATCACTACTATCAGTCTGTAGACGACGCATGTACAAGTTACATCAAAAAGTTTCCATACCTACGCTGTCTAGCAACTGGCCATCAATAAAATAAGAAAACAAGCAGTGTGGGAAGAAAACAAAAGAAAATCGGGTGTCCTGTTTTACGTTATTATTACACATTTGTTTAATTTTCACTATTTTCAACCCAAGGATCAGTTTCCATTCTGTTCCTCTTTCCAAGCCTAAATTCTATGTCTACTGTTGGTGCTATCCAGACCATTGAGTTGTAGAACTCCTTACCGATAGATTTACGTCAGGGCGTGCTAAGTTTTGGTCGATCTTTAAGTACTTTTGCTCGGAGTTTCTTAGTCCAAGTCCATGCAAGAGCTAAAGTCACCGACATATGTAGCTGGAACAATCGTCAGACTCGTGTCAGATCAGTCGTCAGATTCTCGCGAGGCCTGCAACAAGACGGACCGACGACCTGGTTAAATTTGCGGGAGCGCGTTGGATGCGGATGGCGCAGCACCGATCTGTTCGACGAACCTTGGGGGAGGCCAATGTTCAGCTGTGGACTCTTTCAGCTAAAATGATGATGATGAATTTTTGGGAATTCTCGTCTACTCAACTGGCTAAATGGTAAAGTATACCTATAAAATAAACTGTTTTTTTATGTGTCTAGTCTTGACCTAGAGGCCAACTATCGGAGAGGGCACTATCTAAGTGAGGAATGGGGGTAATAAAAAATAATTACATAATACATCGTCAACATACTACGGCACTTGAGATCTTTCGTGCGATGTCTATCATTTTTTCAGAACGCTGTGTTACGCCCACACTCATTTGGGGTTTATATAGGGAACGTGCACATAGACGGTGCTGATAACTGGTGCCATCAATTTCACTGTTTTACCCTGATATGTTTCTTTTACTGTCCGCATATTGTCTCTTCTGTCGCATTAGTGCAGCCGCCTATAGTTATTGCACGTTTCCTATAAAAGAGTAAACATGGCCGCCTGAATGAATGGCAGACAACGCACAGTCCAAAGTACTAAAGCTAAATGTTTGAAAAGTAGAAATATTCCTAAAATATCATAAAAATACGTAGAAGTAAATCTAAGAAACGAGATCATAAAAGTAGTAAGTAGTAAGAATTTTTTTTTGGAAAATTTCTACGGTATACAGAGGTAACCAATTTTTATTTTTCATGGAAGCGAAGTCACGTGATGAAGCTAGCACACGTTTTTGCAACCTTTACGCTGTTTCTGGGCAAGCTTGAAGAAAGTACAATTTAAAAACAACAACGCCATTTAATTTGTTCATTATCGATTGCAGATAAAGTTAACACGTAATCTAGACAGCCGAGATAGGTACTTCAACGTTATTGTACACTGCCCTCCCATTTCTGTTTAAAATTAAAAATATTATTTCTCCGAAAAAAATTACCGGGATATTGTATAAGTAGTCCTGTTTCTCAATACAGATTTTTGTCTATCTGTACGCCAAGTTTAATCTAAATTGCGTGATTGAGTTTTATAAATATCTATACATCCAATCATCTAAACATCCAAACGTCTTCACAACTCTCTCATTTGTAATATTTCTAGGGTAAGTCAATAAGTGGCCGTTGAGGCCCAAAAGTTCAAGAATGGAGACCACGGACTGGCAAGCGCAGCGTGGGACATCCACCAACGAGATGGACGGACGATTTGGTGAAAGCCGCAGGTCTGCCGTGTCACGCCTAAGTAACGTAACTTGAGATACGTTAGTTATGCTTAACAGTGCTAAATCGACATTTTTGATGCTATATTATCTATACATCCAATCTGATACATATCGAAGATTTTCATTTTATGCCATATTTCAATAAAAACACCGATAGCCGAACTAACGTATCTGGGATTTTTGTACGCACTTGTAACGGATATCTCCCGTATTTCAAATACGTTAGATAGGTCATACAGAACTCGCCCACAGAATCGAAATTGAAAAATCTTTTGGTGCAGTTTAATTCAAATCAGGTTGTTGTTATATGTTATACTTAATTGGCATTTTTATTATCTAATCTAATACCTTTAAACGAGCAATTCTTGTATATATATCGACGGTTATAAGGCAAAACGCATCAAGCGACATTTTTTGAACTTTACAGGAAACCCGGCTCAAACGACGGAGAAAAATTCGCTGATTTCAAATTATGTAGGTATATAACTCATTTTGACAAAAAGTGTCACTTCATGCGTTTTGCCTTTTAACCGTCTATATAATCAGAATCTCAGAGATGGCTCCAACGATTTTGATGAAATTTGGTATGTGGGGGCTTTCGGGGATGAAAAATTGATCTAGCTTGGTCTTGTCACTGGGAAATATTTCATAATACGTAACACCTTCTGAAACCAAGGAGAGCTATTGATTATAATTTAATTAAGAGTATATTTAACTAGAGAGGAGGGAGGGGGAGAAAAGATTATTATCTCCATTGTGTTATAAGACCTTATTATTTAGTAAAAAAAGATACCTAAAAGTTAAGAATTAATAGAAATCCTGTTGCTGTGATAAAATTCAATTAAAAGTTTTCTAGCTTCCACTTTTAACCTTCTTACCTATTTGTATATATATAAAATAAAATAACGGAACTAGATAAAAGAGCCTACGAACTTTTAATTTACTTAAATGTTCTGTTTCTTGGTTCCAAAAAGTAATGTAAGTAAAGATACAGGTCATAGCCATTACACAGTTTTGGGTGATAAAAAGAGCATGGTCACGCTTAACTAACGTATATGCAGATACGCAACTTTGCGTTACAGAATTTTGTATGAAAAGTAAGGCCGTGTAAACTTTAAAAACTGTCTTTTTTTTCAAATTGATTCGTAGCACAGTGTTAAAATTATAAATACATCGTCACAATAATATTTGTAACCTACTGTGTAAATTTCAAATTTTTAACTTCATTAGTAAACAAGCAATGAGATGTGGATAAACAAAAACTTTGATTGCGTTTTTCTCTAATCGTCGTTTTTGGAGTTACGTTACTTAGGCGTGACACGGCAGAGGTTCAGGGTGGACCATAATGATTGGGCGTCAATGAGGGAGGCCTATGTCCAGCAGTGGACGTCCTACGGCTGAAATGATGATGATGATGTAGGATAAGGTTATTATCGCATAGCAGCAACCCTAGACAAGTTATTTGTCTCCAATGATTCAGTAAGAAAACTTTTCAATCTGCCGACTTCAGCCAGCTACATTAATTCCGGTCTAATTCAATGAAATACGCCCATTTGTATGGAAATGACGGCAAATGACTGTTTGGTGGGAACGTCTTTTATTCTGATATGTCGTTTGTGCTTTTGAACCCTTACTTGAAAACTTATGTGCTTATAAATATAATCTTACTCGTAAATGAAAAAGTTTGTGAATATGTTTGTATGTTCAGATGTTTAGATGTATAGATGTTTCAAAAGTGTGTAAAAGCATAAGTAAGTACCTAAAAAATAAGGTACCTACTTAATAATAATAATAATAATCCCCACGAAAAGCTCCAGCGCCCACTAGAGAGCGGTACCGCCCCCGTTGGAAACCTAAGCATATGATTATAACAGTAAAAAGCTAACTTTAGGATTTTCGGAATCTCTCACGGCATAAGGAAAAACGGGATTCAATATAATTCAATTAAATGGAACCTTATCTCCGTAACCATTCCTTATGGATCTTAGAGGTGGAGTGAAAAAGGGATTTTTGGAATTTCCTGCTGGATAGAGATCGGGAGTTAATTATAAATTTCATTATTTATATAATTTAATCAATTCATTCTTCGGTTTAGGACGAAGTCGCTGGCAAAAGCTAGTTTCTCATTAAAACAAAATACCGTTTGAACCGTAGTTTCGGCTATTTTAGTAGAACAGGATGGCGAAACGGATTAGCTCGTTGAAATGGCAATGGGCAGGCCATATAGCACGCACAACAGATGGCCGTTGGGGGCCCAAAAGTTCTCGAATGGAGACCACGGACTGGCAAGCGCAGCGTGGGACGTCCACCAACGAGATGGACGGACGATTTGGTGAAGGCTGCAGGTTCAGGGTGGATGCAGGTAGCTTCCAACCGTAATGATTGGGAGTGAATGAGGGAGGCCTTTGTCCAGCAGTGGACGTCCTACGGCTTTTGATGATGATGACGAGGAGGGCCAAATTCAAAATTCGTGTAATACCGTTCGTCCCTCTCACTTTTCTATTTTTAGCGTGAGAATGGCACTACACGGAATCCGAAAACGATACTTCGTTACAAAAAAGGAAAATCACACTTCTCTGTCTCTCCGTAGTAGAAAACCAAAGGAAGACAAGGACAAACAAACCGCTGTTTCTACGCGAAGGGTAACTCGTAAAAGTTAAACAAAAAGTTTACCATAACAATACCGATACCGCAATGAGCAGAAAAAGATTATTAGTCCGTTGTTTTGGGGAATAATTACTTTTGGGAACGAACAAAGAGTTTGCGTCGTGAATGGGGGAGAGTTTGTGTGGGGGTCGTTAATTAATTCATATCATAGGAAGGTATTCGCAGTCTTTTCTATAATAACGTCACCCGCACCAAAGATACGCTCCCTGGACATCAGAAACAAGATAGGTAGTATTACTATTCTATAAAAATGTGGTCTGTCTGTCTGTCCTAACCACACTACACACGCCGCACGGTTGACAAAAAGGACTGTGTCCCTGGCTTTCTAGACGTTGCTAGGGTTGGCAAGACGACGATTGTATTTTTTTTTTTTTTTGCCTTTGAAAAAAATGACTTCTCAACAAAAATTAATTAAGAGAGATCGGAAGTGCAATACTTAGGCTAGGCAACCACATAAAACATCCAAACCTATTTAATTACATTAATGTTTGTAATGTATTATGTTTTATGTGGTTAAATTCTAGGATCTTATACAAGTACCTACCCTATGAGAAAACACGAACCTTTACGGTTAAACTGAGACGTCCCGATGTCAAAATGGAAATAATCGTACTGTAAGTATATTTATTAAATGTAGCTTGTACGGGTCAAAAAAAATCGTACCTAAACACTGACTTGAGATAAAGGTAACAGGTCATTTTGGTACAAATGCCAAAATGCACAAAATGTTTAGACATAACATTGTCAAAAAGTACAAAATGTTTGTACCACCAAGTCATTTTGTTTGAATATTTTATGGGCAGAATATTATGCTTTGGCCAACATGACATGTTGGCCACATTGTTCTTAAAGTCAGAATGCAACATTGTTCTTTTTTTTCGCTTAACTATAATTTTTTTTTAAAAAAACAAAAAAAAAAATACATGGAAAATTACAAATTAAAAAAAAAACAAACACACACACGTACACACTCGCATAAAAATAATAAATTGCTTTCCATCCACAAGTTTCGTCAGGTAAATAAAAGTAAAAAAAAAAAAACTAAAAGGGAAGGGGTTATTGAAGTCAGAATGTTTCCAAGGTGACACTATTTAACCCACTTAGAACTTAACTCCAACTTATACATGGTATCTCAGAAATTAACGGTAACCTAATCGCTTTCCCGCGGGAACTATGCAATTTTCCGGGTTAGGGCCGGCGCCCACTGACGGCATGGCACGGCGTGGCATTTTATTACTATCAAGTTATCTTGAATCTTATTTCAATGACTTTAGAATTCATGTTTCTTTATTTCGATACCACGATGCCGCGACGTGCCGAGGGATGACGCAACGCATAACCAATAAAGTAACATGAATTCTAAACTCATTGAAATAAGATTCAAAATAACTTGATAGTAATAAAATGCCACGTCGTGCCATGCCATCAGTGGGCGCCGGCCCTAAAATCTATCCTATGTTATTCCTAAGGTCTCAAACTATCTCCACACCACATGTAAATCCGTTCAGCCGTTATTGCGTGATTGAGTAACAAAACAAACATCCAAACATCTTCAAAAACTTTCAGGAGTACTATAATTAGGTATAATATTAGGATATTGACCCTTATCAACCAGAGCCGAATTGCATAACAAAATAGCTAATTATTATCTTGTAATTTGTTATGCAATTGGACCCAGGTGATCGTTGAGTTTTGGGATGCCTTCATACGGAACCCTACACGGCATTTGGTCCGAAACGCACTTGTATTTTGCATTAAATATTAACCGAGTAAACGTGGGAGCCCTAAGGCCGCCTATGTGACAATACGTTGCGAGGCATGTCCAACAACTTTGTAAGAGGTTCCGACGTTTGTGCGAAGCGTTCCGTTTTAAAGAGAACCTGTTTTAGAGTTCCGTGCTTATAAAGTGGCAAGCGAACCCTGAAAAAGTCATCATCATCATCATGCCAGCCAGTATATATATAAGTATGTATAGCTGACCAAGTACGTGCTTTATATTTTTTTGTGGCAGTTGCCATATTAGAAAAAAAAAACATTAAGGCCGATTGATAATTGACTTGTAATTAAATAGTACTTTATTGTCGTGGCCTGGAAGTAGGCAATTGCTGGCTGAGTATGAGTATGAAACGGACGAGCTTGCGAGTCCGTTTAACTAATACGAAGCCAGCAATTGCTATTCCAGCCGAGATTAATATAAAGCTTTTCTCAAAAATGGTGAAGGAAAAAAAATAGAATAAACTTTTATTAACATAGGTACAAAGAATTGCGAAGCACTTAAATTTAAATGTCATTAAACACTTTCCCGCCTTTTTTCATTAAAAAAAAACTGCAGGTGTATTTTTCTACCGAAAACACCACAAGCTGTTTCAAACACAATAAAAAAAGTCTGGAGTTCCAACAAAACAACTGATACCGGTCATTTGAATTGGCTGTATACGAATAGTGCCAACTTATTGCCATGGCCGTTTTAACTTTTTAAAAAGTTTGAGACTCGACAATAATGGAATTTGTATGCGACATTGTTGTCGAGTTTATCGAGCCTGCAATGTTTTTAACTTTTTAATTTTTTTACTGACCATAAACTATGACTAGCTTTAAGGTCGCGGGTGAGCAAAGTAATTGTTTTAGTTCATAAACTATGCACTTCACGTTCTGATATGTAAAGAATAATGCCAACTTTTACGGATATGTTTGAGAAAAATGGTATTTAATGTTAGCTGTACAACTGACGTTGAACCTTGAGGTGGTAAAGGAATTACTTGGTCGACTTTACGTCCCACTGCAGGGGACAGGCCTCCTTTCAGAATGAGAGGGCTTGGGCCGTAGTTCCCACGCATGCCCAGTGCAGATTAGAACTTCGCACACACCATTGAATTTCTTCTCAGGTGTGAAAAAAACAAGATCCAAAAAATTCCTGGTACAGAACACTTTGGTCTACGCGCGACTCGGTCTTACAACGCACACGCGTGAATGGCGGCGCAGTGAACGTTTATCTTTTCATTGCGCGGTCGAGACCCTCGCCGCACATTAGTCACTGTACAATACACGCAATGAACTGCGAAAACGCTCGCGGGCCGCTGTCCCGACCGAACCGTCGCTCCCAAATTGATTCTAAAAAGGTTTCGGCAGGTAACATTTGTTTTTACCCCCTTATTCCATTAATACTGACTGACCCTCGTCGAAACTAAATCACAACTTATATTGAACCTCATTCCTTTGAGCGAAAGTTGGGAATAGTTTGTTCTGCGGGTCCTTTAAAGTGTACTCTGGGGTTATACGTATCTTTAATATTAAATTGGTTTAGACTTAACACGAGGGTTGTGAAGTTAATTTGTAGAATTTACTGTAAACATTTACTTTGTTACTTCGCGGTTACATGTGCAAGATAGCTAAGTCTATAGACGCATATACAGATTGTCGTAAGGCCCAAACTATTTTTAGGACGTTTTTAATGACTCAGTATCCTATTTATAGGCACTTGTACTGGTAGCCAAGGACATCAATTACTTATTACAAAATCATTATATATGGGTGAATCAACTTTTAAATGTCCACATTGTGAAATTTTGGATTTTTATTTTTTGTTCTTATTTTCCAATTTTAAATGTTTTATTTAAAAGATAATTTTCTCTCGTTTATGAATCTGTATAGAGCAGAGCTGTTTCTTTGAGAATTTAGTGCGTTTCACTAGAAAAAATTCACCAGCCCAGATCTGCCCTGTCCCCTGGACCACCATTCAAAATTATTTTTAGCTAAACTAGACATCAATTATTGTTAATACAATTATCTTACTTACATTCATTTAACAATACAGTTTCATTTTTTATTTTTATATATGGCATATATCTCAATAATTTCACAGTAGGTATTTCCCATAATCATGTCCCCAGGACAACTCTAATTTCACAGAAAGTGAACTTTTTAATTAAAATGCGAAATAGTAATAGTAACTTAATAAATTTTTTCCTGCTACTTTGTTTTATATTGTGTTATTGTATCTTTTAAAAAAATGAATTGTTTTTGAATTTAAAAATAAATAAAATAATGATTAGTGTTTTTTAATTTCGGGACAACTTGGTTGTCCCATAGACATATCTGGTTGTCCAATGGAAATATTAGAACCAAAAATCTTACAAGAGGGTACAGAACATGACCCGCTTCGAAGAATAACCAGCTTGGAACCCGTAGTTCTTATATTTTTCGTATTTTGTTTTCCACTTATTGGCTTCACTTCGTAATTTTAAATTTTCTTTATGTATCTTAGTTCTATCTTACACATTACGATAAGCAGAGCCTGGAAAACGTCGCTACTTGATGCTAGGAATCGCCGCGACGCTGATGTGGATAGCGATCATCGTCTTGTCGTCGCTGATGTACGTCTCAAGATGGCAGCACGCGTCGTAAAGTTGGAAGGCATCCAAAAAGTTCAATTTGCAGAAACTTAGGACCGAGGAGGGTCGGTGTTTGCCTCCTTAATCAATTTGAGCTTTTGGAAGAGCTGGAAGACGAGGAAATGGCTGAAACTTGGAATCATTGTACGCACTGCTTTCACTGTAGCCGGCGAAAAAGTCCTGGGCTATAAACGCTCCAAGCAAGAACCCTGGATGTCCCAAGTGCTGTGGTCCGCGATAGAGAGAAGGCAGAGCGTAAAGCTAGAGCAGTTGGCCGCTGAATACACTGTCGCTTCGGACGCTCGAGATGAGGAGTGCCTCACGCCTCCGCATCCGAAAGCTGGCGAGACGTGACAGACGGCGTGCCGCCAACGAGCTAGCAGACCAGACTAGCGCAGCAGCCAAGATAGCCAACATGAGGGAGTTCTACGACGTTACTAAACGCCTGTGCAACAAATCACTTTCCTCCAAAAAGCCGCTAAAAGACGCCACGGGACAACTATGGTGTACTACAGATGAACAACTGAAACGATGGAACGAGCACTTCTCCAACCTGTTGACTAGCATTGGCTAAGCCCAACCGATAACTGCTTCAGACAACTCCGGACCACCTCCCTTAAATCTGCCATCCACTCCACCAATATACGCAGAAGTAGTCGCCGCCATTAAACAGCTGAAGGCAGCAAAGGCACCAGGGGTTGATAACATCAATGTGGAGCTATTAAAAGCGGATCTGGCTAGGACAGCCGAAATACTTAATCCGCTGTTGCAGCGTGTTTGGGAGAAGGAGCGTGTTCCCTGCGACTGGAAGCAGGGTTTGCTCGTGAAGGTACCGAAGAATGGGGATTTGTCAGTCTGCGATAGCTGGAGGGGCATAATGCTCTTACCGACTGCGGCTAAAGTTCTGGCAAAAATGCTCCTCAACCGAAAGTCCCCAGAGATTGCAGGGACACTTCGGGAAGAGCAAGCCGGGTTCCGTTCTAGCAGGTCATGCACCGACCACACGAATACCTTGCGCATACTTATAGAATCGTGCGTGGAGTGGCGAGCCGAACATTTCCTTGCTTTCGTCGACTTCGAGAAAGCGTTCGACTCCGTGAAGTGGAGCGCACTGTGGTCCTGTCTTAGGCGAAGTGGAATACTGTATATAGGTATCATCAAGTCCCTATATAACTGTAGCATCTGCAAGATTTTACACGACCAAGTTCTAGGGGAACCAATCCCAATGACTTCAGGAGTCAAGCAGGGCTGCCTCCTGTAACCGCTGCTCTTCATTGTCCTATTCGACGACATCATGCGGAAGGTAACTCAAACATCTAGGGGCATTCCATGGAACAAAAGCTCACACCTGGAGGACCTTGTCTATGCAGACGACAAAGTGTTGATTTCGTCTTCACTGACCGTTCTCTAAATGAAGCTGGACTCATTACGAGAGGAAGCTCAAGATAAGGGTCTACGAATCAACACTAGGAAGACCGTCGAAATGCGAGTACAGTCTTTGGGAAACAGACCCATCAGACTCAATGGTACACCACTGGAATCTGTCGCAAAGTTTACATATCTCCGCAGCACCATGACCAACAGCGGCGACTCTGATGATGACGTCAACACGAGGATCAACAAAGCGAAAGGTGCCTTTACCCAGCTAAAACTTGTGTGGGATTCGAACGTGCTCACCCGGCGGATCAAGTTTTCTTTCTTCGATTCCATAGTGAAGTCTGTTTTGCTCTTCGGCTGCGAGACTTGAAAGGAGACAAAGAGTCCGACGAGCAAGCTACAAGTGTTCGTCAACAAATGCCTGAGGTCCATCCTGCGCATATTTTGGATGAACACTATCAGCAACGAGGATCTGAATCTATGGAAGCGATGCCACCAAATCCCGATGAAGTGAGAAATCGCGCAACGGAAATGGAAGCGGATAGAAAGAAAGAAAGAAAGAAAAACATAGGGCACACCCTCCGAAGACCAGAGGACAATAACACCAGGGTCGCGTTCACGTGGAGGCCGCATGGGAGCAGGCGGCGGGGCCGACCGGCGCACACGTGGCAGCGCACCGTGGACGACGAGCTGCGGGCAGCCGGGCTGAGTTGGAGGGACGCGGAGCAACAGGCGCTGGACAGGAGTGGATGGCGACGTCTCAGGAAGGCCCTCTGTACCACTGGGGTGCCATAGGACAACAACAAATTGTTTTTGTCCAAGGGACAACCAAAATGTCCTACGGACAACCAATTCCGTTGTCCAAGTGACTAGTTGTCCGAGGGACTTATCTAAAACTTTGTGCCGTATAATAAATATTAAAGATTTTTTATGTTTTATTTCACCCTTACGGTAAAATATTTATACAATAGTATCTGGTGCAATATAATTTATTGTAATAAGTTAAGTACTTACGTAGTTGTGCCAGTGGTCCGATGGACAGACAATAAAGCCACCCACAGTCTTCAACAGTACTCGACCGACTAACGCCGCCAGTTTTGTGAAATCAAAATAACGGCTAGGCCTATTTGCTTAAAAGAACTTTTAGCTTGTTGTGAAGTACCTTAGTACGCCATCTATATTTAGATTTTATAACTATTTTATGGTTGCCCAGTGGACCTGCATAGCGTGTATAATTAAAGGGACAAAATTAAAAGGCAAGAAATTCATAAACCGTTTGGTGCAAATATAAGAAATCGGTGTGTTTTATTAATGATACTTATCCATAAAAACGATTATGTGTATAAATATCAATTCAGAAACAGTATTTTTTCGTGATACAAAGTTTTACGGTGCACCGTTGCAAGGGGACAATCTATCTACTATTGAAAACCAACTTTTGGTCTTTTGGACAACCATTACAGAACAGATAAATTGTAAACAAAATGAAATATTTTGTGATAAAATGCTAGATAATATTAATAGGAACATAAAGGAATACAAATAAAAGTCATTACTTTTATATAAATTTGTGTTATCGATCCGGGACTCTGTACGTATGACGTTGAACACTAAAAAGTTGATTCACCCATATACTTTCTTTAATAAATGAACAGAGCAAAGACACAGGTAATGACCAACAGCGTGAAACGTAGAGTTACGGTGGATGGGCAAGACATACAGTACGTCGACGAGTATATTTACTTGGGCCAGATAGTATCCTTCGAGAACAGGCAGTCAAGAGAAATCGATAGGCGTATCGATAATGCCTGGAAGAGCTTCTGGTCCATGAAGACGCTAATGAAGGGCAACCTTCCTCTGTCACTTAAGCGCAAACTCGTCGACATGTGTATTCTTCCCATCTTAAATCCCTAAATTCCGTATACGGAACATAAGCAAATCCTTTGTGGGAAACTGCGTGAGATTTTACAATAAAGTCCCTGTAGAAGCATGGAAATTGCCACACAACTCTTTCAAAGAATACATAAAGAGTGCACTCCTGAAGAAAGCATACGATAAAGTTGAGGAGTACTTGTGTGATAATGCGACATGGCCAAGACTGAAAGCCGAAGATAATTAGGATGTCGATATGTGATGTGATGTACTCGTGTTTGTGTGTGCGTGTGTGTGTTTATGTGGATGTGCTTTGCAATGTGAAGTGCTGTGAAGTGTGACTTGTTAGTGTCCCGGCGCAATCCGCGGCTAGTTTCTGGTTCTGTTGCCGTTGTCCACTTAATTATAATAAGAAGGTACCTATTTGTTTGATATTCGGAGACCTTGTGCGTACATCTCCAGCTCTTTTTATTAATATTATTATTAATTTTGACCTTGGAGGCTTCTTACACCTCTAATGATTATGTAACTAGTTTACGTTGACATTTAGAGACATATAGTCTAAATTTAGATGAAGTATTTTCTATTTATTATTAACTCAGGGACTTTATATATCCCTATGCTATATTTAAGGCTGTATATTGTTAAGCTTATGGATTTAAACTTTTATATTTTAATTAATACTTTATTAACTAGTTACTGGCCCGCGACGTCGAAGTTCCTAAGACGGTCCCATAAGGCTTATGGGAACGGAAGCGATACATGCCCTCGGTACCGCTCTGCTTTCAGAGCATGACATGAGTGCGTGTGAGCCAACTTTGGGGGCGGCAGGCGTAAGCGTTTGCCTTTGGAATCCAAAAGTTTAATGGTTACTTGACCTGAAATGTGTTTTTACACAATCATTTTTAATTATTGTGACATTGGAAGACATCTCCAATATTGTTATTTTTTATTTTTTCCATTTTAATTTTTTTTTTTGACGGTGGAAGCATTCTACACTTCCACTTAACGTAGATATAGTTAAGATGTAGGTATTGTTTTAGTTTTTTAACTAAGACCCAATACATCCCTGTATTGTTTTTTTTAAATAATATTTTTTTTTATTTACTTAATTCTATATTTGTATGATTTTTTTAATTTGTAATTAATTATATTTTAATTTGAAAAGATGACTTTCTGTCAAGTTTCTTGCGGCGCATTCTTTTTGGCAATGATGGTCCTTACGAAAGCGCTGGTAGTTTAAAAAAAAATGACATGTAAAAGAGCCCTTTGCGGCCTACTTGCTGAATAAACGTTTTGATTTTTTTTTTTAACCTACGGCGCCCAGACTTGGTCATTAACAGAAGCTCAAAAGTCCAGGCTTAAGGTTTGCTAACGAGCAATGGAGCGCAGTATCCTGGGTGTTCGAAGAACTGATCGAATCAGAAACACGGCACTGCGCTCCAAAACTCGTATTACAGATGTGGGTGTCAAAACCGCCAAGTTGAAGTGGGACTGGGCCGGACATGTCTGCCGATGCGTCCGGACCGATGGGCGCGAATCGTTACCGAATGGGTTCCGAGGGATGGCCAAAGGAGCAGAGGCAGACCCAAGAGGAGATGGCGGGACGACCTGAGCGCTTTTCAGCTCGATTGGCAGGTGCATGCCCAGGATAAGGAAGAATGGCGGAGGAAAGGGGAGGCCTTTGCCCAGCAGTGGGACATATTATAGGCTATAAAAAAAAATTCAGACAAGATTTAATGATTGTAAAGATGATGATGATGATGATAACATTTACGTGGGCTGAAAGGATTATACTTTAAAGTTCTAAAAATAGGGCTTTGGGCCTTACGAGGTTAATATTAGTTACTTTTTGGGGTTACTTTTAAGCAACACCCCCAAGATTTATATCTAAACTAGCTGTTCCCCGCGACTCCGTGCGCAAAGAACAGGGATATAAAAAATAGCCTATGACCTATTCTCAGACCTACCGAATACAGTGAAAAAAGTTTCGGTCCAGCCGTTTCGGAGGAGTTCGATAACAAACACCGTGACACGAGATTTTTATATATTAGGTTCCTTTTTAAAAATGTAGTCACGCCCTTGATGTGATATAGTCAAGGAAACTGAATCACGTACCAGGGTGAACCCTTTTCATTGCAAATGTCATGTTGCCATTGTGAAATTGGTTGTGAAAAGGTTCCAGGTGCGCGATTCAGTTTGCTTGACTGTACAACCAAATGTATGGATACAGTTGTTAATTATTACCACCAGACTCAAGTGACGGAGGGCAGGGCACATCGCTCGTAGAACTGATGGCCGTTGGGTCCATTATCGTTGAATTTCGAGATATTCTGTGTCGCAGCGCACAGGCCTCCTCTCAGAACGAGAGGGTTTGGGCCGTAGTTCCCACGCGGGTCCAGTGCGGATTAGGAACTTCACAGACACCATTGAATTTCTTCGCAGGTGTATGCAGGTTTCCTCACGATGTTTTCCTTCACCGTAAAGCTCATGGTGAATTTCAAATGTAATTTCGCACATAAATTTCGAAACATTCAGAGGTGTGAGCCGAGATTTGAACCCACGACCCTCTTCTTGAGAGGCCATAGGTCAAATTTTTTTTTGAACCGATCACAATAAGCATGAAAATATCTTTGTACTAATCTGTTTGAAGTCAGTGCCTCAGCACGAGATAGCAGAAGTGATAGAAGCCCCACTAGATAGTAGGTAGGTTAAATTACTAGGTCCACCGCTTTTTTTTTTTTTTTGGTCTGGGGAAAATCCTTTATGGATTCCACCGGCCCGGGGAGGCCGGTGGATATGTGGGATTCCCGCCCCAGAAGAGGGCGGTGTACCCACAAAACCCCAGGGTGTTCCACTTCGTCGCCGGTAAGCAACCGGGCTGTAGGAACTCAACGCATCCACGGCTCGGCAGCACGGCGGTATGTCCGGTCAAGGACCCACCTCCAGGAGACCTGTACATCTCCTGTCACCTCCACTGTAGGCGCGCCGGAACACTTGGCGCGCCTACCAGCTCAACAGGACCTTAACGGCGGGGGACGGGCATCCCCAAACCCATCTCCCGCAGTCCTATTAGGGGGGCATGCGGCGGTTATAATTTAACCGCCTGCGCCCGACACGCCTGCGGCGCAGTGACTGGGAGGAGGGATCCTCCTCGCGCTCCCGCTCCGCTCCCTCTTTCAGTGCCATGACCTCCTCACAGTAGGAGGCCATGGCAATCCACGATCTCTCGCTGTCAGTCATGGATTTGACCACGGCCGGCAGCGAGAGGTCGGTTCCAATCACCGCCATGAGGCGGGCCCGCTGCTCGGTAAAGGCGGGACACACTTGCAGCGTGTGCTGCGCCGTGTCTTCCGCCCCGCCGCAGTGGTGACACATTGGCGTTATTTCCCTCCTTGCAACCTCGCACAGGTACCTGCCGAAACATCCATATCCCGACAGTACTTGTGTTAGGTGGAAGGAAACAACTCCCCACCTCCTTTCGACCCATCCCTGTAGGACGGGTCGCACTCCCGATACGACTAGGTCCACCCCTGCTCGCTCGAGCAGAGGCACCGACTTCAAACAGATTAGTAGAAAGATATTTTCATGCTTGCTGTGGTCGGTTCAATTTTTATTTCATAGTTTTTTTGGGTGTTTTTTGAAGGCGGTTTTAATTTTTAGTGATTTTTTTTTCTTGTATGTATGAATATGACGCTAAGGATGTTACACGCTCATTTCACTTGCCTATAGCTTGACGAGCTTAATATGCTTGCATGAATGTCTCAATGTTAGTACTGCAATGTTTTTTGTTACCAAATAAATTATCTTCCCACTGCGTTAGTAAACTCTTAATTTATTCTCTTACCGATTCAGTATAAAAATAAAGTTTACTTACTTCTAAAAACTTCAGAAACTAAATCCAGTTCTTTCATTAGCCGAGAATCTGAAGGCGCCTAGGCGTTGAAAATTAAATTATAACACGTAGAATTTAAAGTTCAATTCCCAACGGCTGGACCAGAATAAAACTAACAAGTTTTTACGATCATGCAGTTTGCGTGTTTGATGTATGTTATTTGGAAGGTTAATAGACCAACGGGAATAAATTTAGAATTTATTTATTTTCACATGAGCCACATGTTCCAGTACGTAATCTCTGTAATTCGGAGCATTAGGAAAATATTGGATTACAGGGAAACCATGTTTTTTCCGTGATACAGAATTCCACAAACATTATATTGGTCGATGAACTATAATTATAGGTACCTAGAGATTTCCCTGGCACGAACGATGCAACGTTAGTGACTTTCATTCTGATACTTAGTTTATCGATATCTTATAAGTGGCATTATATCAATGTGACACGTTTAAAAATATAAAATAAAAAAATATATGTTAGGGGACAATCTTACACAAATCGACCTAGTCCCAAACTAAGCAAAGCTTGTACTATGGATACTAGACGACGATAAACATACTTATATAGATAAACTAGCTGTTGCCCGCAACTCCGTCTGCGAAGAATGGTGGGGGGGGGGGATAAAAAATAGCCTACGACCTATTCTCAGACCTACCGAATACAGAGAAAAAAGTTTCATAAAAATCGGTCAAGCCGTCTCGGAGGAGTTCGGTAACAAACACCGTGACACGAGATTTTTATATATTAGATAAATACTTAAATACATAGAAAACATCCATAACTCAGGAATAAATATTCGTGCTCATCACACAAATGAATGCCCTTACCGGGATTCGAACCCAGGATCTCTTGCTTCGTAGGCAGGGTCACTACCAACTAGGCTAAAGTGGTCGTTTTATATATCTATACTAATATTATAAAGAGGAAAGATTTGATTGTTTGTTTGTTTGCATTGAATAGGCTCCGAAACTACTGGATCGATTTCAAAAATTCTTTTGCTGTTAGAAAGCTACATTATCACTGAGTGACATAGGCTACATTTTACCGCGGGAAAATACCTTTTCCTACGGGAAAATTAAATTTATCGTGGGTGAAGCTGTGGACGGAAAGGCTAGTAAATAATAAAACCAAACCGAATCGATATTATTATTATTTCAAACGCTAACCACACGTCGTTCGTGCCAGGAAAATCTCTAGGTATAATTATTGGTATCTTACTGGTTAGCCTACGAATGTATCTTTTTACCAAATAAAATAAATTAATAAATAAATATTTATTAATTTATTTTTAACATTTTTAACACGTCTTCGTCTGCGCACGAATAAAAGTTATTGTCAATTCCCGATCTATATCCCGCGGAAAATCCCAAAACCCAGAACTCTGAACGCGGAACTCGGAACTCCAGACCGCTCTCTGTTTGCGCGGACTCTATGGGGGTAGGTATCGGGATAAAAAATTATCTATCCAACTATGTACATACCAAACACACACATGCACGCACGCACGCACATACTAACGTTCGCATCTATACTAATATTATAAAGCTGAAGAGTTTGTTTGTTTGAACGCGCTAATCTCAGGAACTACTACTCCGATTTAAAAAATTCTTTCAGTGTTAGATAGCCCATTTATCGAGGAAGGCTATATACGAGTATCATCACGCTAACTTCAATAGGAGCGGAAGAATGTTTCAAAATCGGGGGTTTTTGAAGTAAAACTTCTATAGGAACGCTTGACTTGGGAATACGGTGGTGAATGTGAACGCGGGTGTGCGGGGGCGGGTAATTTTTTATATCGAGGAACTAAGGAGAGCCATAATTGATGAAGCTGCCCAAATTACTAATTCCACGCGGATGGAGTCGCGGGCAAAAGCTAGTTTATAATAATTATAAGTGTAGCTGGATTTCGGGTATGTAGCTAAGAAGCATTTCAACAAAGAATCTGGGCTGAAACGGCCATTTGCTGAGGCTGTTTCCTAGACCGTCTGGCTTATTTCTTTATAGCGTTATAGTTATTGTCGTTGGCGAAAGGGATGAACTTCTTACTATTAAACTTTTTTTTATTAATTATGAGTCCACCGTCCGTCCAGCTGTGATCATCAAAGAGAGTCACTGATCTTTTGCCGGCCTTAAAAGGGAGTATAAACCTTTTCTTGGAAGCCCCAATATCATAGTTGTCTGGAAACACTGCTTCCGGAAGTTGATTCCACAGTTTCACTGTACGTGGCAGGATGTGCAGAAGAAAACGTACAACGGTAAACTGCCAGTCATCAGGATGGTGACGAAGGAACTTAGACTTTCGGTGGGAGGTCTGATGGTGGTGGATGGTGGTTCGCAGCAGGCAGCAAATTAAATAATTCTTCGGAGCACTCGCCGTGGTAGAGCCGTGGTTTTTAAAGGAAAGTCGTCCATTGGGTCGAAGTACCTTCCAGTGACTAATTAAAATATTCGTATCGCTCATGGCTTGCACCGTACAAAGACCACAGATAGTATAAAAGGCTCGTAATATATTATTAGCAACATGAAGGGCCAGTGTGTGCAATTTGCCAGCTTGGAAAAAGTAATTGTACCAAAAACTACTGGCTTCCTAAAACCTTGTACTGTAGATACATATGAATTCATACATACTTTTGGGATGTACATTGTGCGCACAATTTCGCTTTTATATGAGAGAGCGCCATTAACACAAGTGATAGAAATTGACCGAGCAGTTTTTTATCGAAGTTTATTTTCACTATAAATATTAAAAAAAAAAAAAAAAAATTAAAACTGTTTACTTCAAGCAAAGAACATTTTACATAACATGCAAAACGAGTCCTTAATCCTAATTTTAAGGATTTTGCGTGGCCTCGGTTAGCGAAAGACTGAGTTGCTCACGCGTAATTAGTCTAAGTATACAATACGAGTAGATAGTAAATCTAATATATAAAAATCTCGTGTCACGGTGTTTGTTAGCGAACTCCTTCGAAACGGCTTGACCGATTTTTATGAAACTTTTTTCTCCGTATTAGGTAGGTCTGAGAATAGGTCGCAGGCTATTTTTTATACCCCTAGGTGACATAAATGGCAAAACAAGGTTTGCAGGGTCAGCTAGTTTATTATATAAATCATGATTTCCCATGCATGCAGTTTTTTGTTTTAACTTACATATAACTAAAGTCTGAGTGCGCATCCATCCCTTCCCTCTCAAATATATCTATCTATCTATCTATTATTAAATTTATCTGAGAATCATTTTTGATTGGAGTACTAACTGATGAAAAGAAAAAAGATAAAAAAGTAACTTGACAAAGTTTATCTTGAATCAGAATTAAGAACGAATAAAGGAGGAAGTTTTAATTTGATAGGAAACTTTTTGATTCATTAAAATTTCGACAGTAGTACGGATAGAATGCTGCAAGGTGTTGTAAAATGTAATTATACTAAGTTGGCTGAACCCAACATCATCGGCGTAACGAAGTCACACAGACTTCGCTGGTTCGGCCATCTACTCCGAATGGGAGAGGATCGTGAGTATCGTCTGGTCGCCGCCCGGTTGGGCGACCCAGGTACCGCTGGGGGGACAGTGTCCAGTCGGATCTGCGACGTCTTCAAGTCGACGACTGGCATAAGAGGCTGCGCACGATCGGGACAGATGGCGTGCTCTCGTTTCGGAGGCCAAAACCCTCTTTTGGTCCCTGAGCCAAATTAGTTAGTTAGTTTTAAAATTATAGCGCTACTATTGCCTTATCGTGTCCAGTTCTAGAATAAGAAGGACTCATTCATTACCCACCGAAAGAGCCACTGGTAGTAGCCTATAAGGTCTTCTCAAATCTATCGACACGGAATCGGCTTCAGCCGATCAGGAAAACCTTTATGTCAACGCAATAAGGGTGAAAATGACGTTAAACGGCTCGACTACGCGAGCCAAAATGGAGCCGAGCTGATCGACGTCTTTTTCGCTCTTATTGCGTTGACATAAAGGTTTTTCTGATCAGCAGAAGCCGATTCTTCGTCGATGCATTTGGGGAGACCCTAATGCTACGTTTACACGCTTGTTAGGGCCCTACCGAGCTTTTGGCGCATTTATTGCATTCATTTGGATGATTCTTCGAGGTCGTGATTTTTGTTTTATTCCTCTGTCGTATTTTTTTTTACTTATTTGACTCCCATGAAAATAGATTTGTTCAGTAACATAAATATTGTTTTGGCACTCATTTTTAAGAAACCATTTTGAAAATAATTAACATTTTAGTTTTTATGTCCAGAGGAATAAAAAGAGTAGTAAAAAAATACGTTAAATATTAATAAAAAAATATAAATAGTAATTAGAGTATATACGTAAAAATTAACAATATAGGTACTTAATTATTCTTGAAAACATTTTCTGTGCTTATTATTTATACTCACCGGAAAATCTAAAAATTCTAAAAATTCTCTTGAAATTTTTTTTTTTTACTGTTAAGGCATGTTTTATTTCAAAATAACTAAGTAAACTGTACTTTTATTCAAAAACTACTATGAAAACTGTATTTTTTTTTATTCCAATGTCCATTTATCCATAGGAATAAAGGACAAAGGAATAAAAAAAGTAAATAAAAATACTGATGATTCATAATACGAACATTCTGGAAGGTTGCCGTTAATACTACAGAAAGGTAGTACTAAGAGCAGAGAATCAAGCATAATTAAAAAAAAATAAAGGTTATACAAGCGTCAAAAAACCTGGCAGAGTAATAAAAATGTTACCTGAACCAAGGACAGAGAAATTAAATATTTACCTTCGTATCTCTGGAGCTAATTGCACCAGCTGAAATATCTACTACTAGACATGTTCGAAACGCGAGTAAAAACAGCCCACGTGTGAGTTTATCACCAGTTTCTTAATTTTTCTTTATGAAACAACTTATTGAAACGCGCTCCAGAGTAATAAAGAATTTTCGCCGAACACATCTTATTTCCTCAGCTATAAAGTTAATACTACAAGTAAAAATTATTCATCAGTTGTTTATTACGTAACAACTAATATTCTTTGAATGTGGTCACTCAAGATATTGTTACAGTTTACTGATTTTGAGATATTATCGTATGTTTCCATGAAAATGGGGAACGGACACGACAGAGTAGTAAAAATCATGGTGTTAATTATTTTTTTGTAAATAATTAGAACCAGTTACACAAAAACTGATATATGTCCCAGTTAAATACAGATATATGCTACCTTTGAAAAAAAAATCAAACTTATAAACTGAAGGGTTCATTAAAATTAGCCCCCGGACATCGAAAATCGGGGCCTCGAAGAATCACCCATTTAATCTCATGCTGTATCTTTACTAGCAGAGATTTAGTCCTGAAATTCATGTGTAATATATTTGAAGATTCAACGCACAAAATACACGCGCGATCTTACCAACCTATCTTGAGCCGTCGTGCTTCCCCTTGTCCGTATAGTTGAAATGATGATGAAAAAGCAAAGCTTGTGCTATGGGTACTAGATAACGGATAAACATACTTATATAGATAGATACTTAAATACATATTAACCATATTAACCACACAAGACTCGGGAACAAACATTCGTATTTTAAAAAAAATATATCTGCCCCGACGCGGGAATCGAACCCGACACCTCAAGCTTCGTAGTCAGGTTCTCTAACCACAAGGTCATTTTGGTCCTCTTCACTTTGGTTTTGGTCTTTGCTTTTACCCGCTTAACTCCGCCTTTATTGAAAACGCATTCTGAATCTCATATTAGCATTCACGAGCTTCAGTAAAAGTCTTCGATAGACAATCAGCCCTTTTTGATTGTTTATCTTTTATCCATCAAACACAATCAACGTCAATCAGTACTCGTAAACATGTCTTATCTGCCAAACACATCGTAAACAGTCCACTGTAAAAGTGTTCCGTCATAGAAATAAGAATAACATAATGTAGTACTAGCTTTTGCTCGCGATTTCATCCGCGTGGAACTAGTAATTTGTTTTTTTTTTTTTATGTGAGTGTTATAGTGTTCTACTCCTATGCATAAGCCTCCACAACTCTCGGTTTGCCGCAATGTCAAGCCAGTCCTTTGAGTGCACGTCCAAATGGCCTGCCATCTCCTTCTTGGTCTGCCTCGTCACTTATTTTTTAACCAATCTGCTTACTATTTAATTTCGGGGATAAAAACTATTCTATATCCTTCATCACAACTCAAACTATATCCATACCAAATTTAATCTAAATCATTTCAGCGGTTATTGATTCTCCATACGAACTTCCACCCCCTGGAAGGATTATTTCTTTTCATCTCTCATACTCGGAAAGTGAGGCAAATCATATCTGACATACGGGAGGATAACTATTATTTTCTTCCCTAGGGTAGATATGAATTAAAAAAAATAAAGGCATTGGCTGTCAATGGAACACATACGCATTCAGCCAAACATTACGGCATATACATGGAATAATTAAGTATTGAGTTTATTTTCTTAATTAGTCGTATTACAAATTTTATTCTGCCATTGAAATATTATTAAATTAAATTATTAATTTACATAAGTTTCTTATTTAGTGACTTAAACCAGAAAAGTTAGAAAATGTTAAGAAAAAAACACGGTAAACGACAATGTTATTGTCCACACAGCCTATCTCTATACAGCTTAACTCCTTGGTTCAAATTGGTTACTTACTTTTTTATATATAAATTTACTAAAATACCTACTTTATCTACTATTTTCATTGATTATTATATTGAACATTCTAAATTTTGTTAAATTAATTATTCTTAAAATAAACTCCATTGAAATATTTTACAACGATCATATGACCTGTTTAGACATTTTTATTTATTTATACTGGACATTTGTTTCCAGTTCGTCGCGGGGAGGGATTTTTGAGCCAACAAGCTTAATTTAATTATTAATAATTTTAGGATAATTTTAGTGTATATTGTATGTTTGGTGCTGTACTAACTTAGTTTTTAAGAGTTTTGATTTTTTTACTAACCAATTTTGTTGACATTTTGATTAATTATGTAATAAGTATGATTAAATGAATTTTATACTAATATTTTCTTACTTTCCTTGTAGTCGAAATGAAAAGCAGAGTGTTTAACTCGGGAAAAACACCAATATCACCCTCGGAATATTGGCACCCTCGTTGTGCTCGGGTGCCAAGTAACCTCGTGTGATAATGGTTATTTTCCTCCCTTGTTGAACAATCTACTATTTCTTATTTGGATTGCATAGGAAATTGCATAATTCCCGCGGAATAGCAGTGGAGTCACGGGCAACCATTAGTTCCTAATAACTATAAATTAAACAAATTTAAAACCCCTAATGCAATTATGTCACACGTCTGTTTGAACATATAAATGCCCATTTTTCGTCTAAGATCCCTTCCGCAGCTAACAAAAGAGCTGATATCTTTGAAACGGCTGAACCGATTTTGATAAAACATATTTAAGAGCCATCGCCAAGAAACCTGCTTTCTAATAATTAACCGCATCCAAATCGGTTCACCCGTTTAAGAGCTATGATGCCACAGACAGACACATAGACAGACACACACACACACACACACACACACACACACACATAGCGGTCAAACTTATACCACCCTTTTTTTGTGTCGGGGGTTAATAAATAGAAACTCGTTTACGTCCTCTCTTTTTCTTACACAGGGCAGTTCATTGCCTCAAAAGGCATCATTACAGCAACCCGAAGCAAATTTCATTCCACAATTCAAGTACTTTGCGAATTTCCTACCATCTGTACTGATTGCTTCTAAATTAAATTCCGTCCTACCTTTACAGGGCTTAGTGTCATCTATACTAAAATCAGTTAGTCCGTCCGTCTCAAAGACAAGACAAATTGCGAACCGTAAAGTAAGAGGAGAGTAATTTGTCCGAAACCCTTCATACAGGCGAGCACAGCTTGTCAAACACAGAAGAGTCAACGTTTGTTTGCATCACTCGTTTTGTTTTGGAACGGTTGTTGTACTCGCTATAGCTTTAAAGGCCACCACAGGCCGCAGCGCGTGACGTACGCGACGCCGACGAAGCGTGCCCAACGCGATGAATCATATGTACGGTGACACAATGCGGCGCGGCGCAGTGAATATGATTCAGTGTTATACAACGCGTTAGACCCGCTCCGCTGGCGTCGCGCGCACGCTCCGTGTCTGTGGTGGCCTAAATATTAGTGGTTAGAGAATCAGAGGCCGTATTGTCTAAAGCGCGGACGCTTGCCATCGCTTTCACCATCTCTTTCTGTCACCATCTTATACCGTTTGACAGAAATAAATTATAGTGAATGCGAATGTTCACTTATTTCTCCTATGCGCGGGCGCTTGCTATCTCATTCACCATCTCTTTCCGTCACCATTTTATACAGTTTGACAGAAAGAGACACTGAATGTTATAGCAAGCGCTCGCGCGTCAGACAATGAGCGAGATCTTTGCCCATCTATGCGCCAAGTTTCATCTAAAGCGATTGACATTCAAACATCTTGGTTTCTCATTCATAATGTCCTTAGGTCGGAGTGAATCATCTTCCCCGTAAATCTTTGAAAGCCCGGCGCCGGCGTCTATATTTCTTCACTTACAAGGATACGAGATTTTATTAGCTTTTTTATTAGGGTTCCTAGTTGCACGAGTTTTTATAATTTCACTCGGATCAGGGGTAATTCACATGAAGAGAATGTTCAAGTATTTTGAACTTCTGGGAGCAGCGTACCTACGCGAAGGTAGAGCTGGTCTGAGCTAAATTGGCGCGCGCCCCTTTTTTAAACGTCTACGGCAAAGCCAAAGGAAGTGCAACCAGACTCTCCTTTGAAGTCTGTGCATAAGAATTTCGGACAAGAATATTTTATTTTTCTTGCTTGATTGAATCAAGCGTTACTTTGCAGAGATTTATATTTGTGGTCGCGGAGGAGCAAATTAATTGCGTAGAGTTCTTGCACATTTTCTTATTTCATACTTTTTAGAGCGCGTTTTTTGCCGTAGTCGAGTTTCAGTTTTATAAACTATTTTTTTTATACAATATAGGCTTGCGTTTGACCACAAACACGCCTGATGGAAAGCGAAGATGAGGCCTACGATGGAGTACGCTTGCCCAGTAAATGCTCATTCATCCTAGACTTGAATTTAGGGGAATAAGCAGGAATCTCCCTCTACTGAATCAGTTGATTTTGATGTGTGCGTGCAAATATTAATTACGACTCGTCATCTGTTTGGGAGCGTCGAATATTCCGTGAACTATGATCAGTATGCAACATCACGTTCGACAAATCGCATGGAAAATCTGTGTCATTTGAAATTAGAGAGAGACAGAGAGGGAAGCTCTACCTTCTTATTTTTAAACGCTTGATGAACGTTTGTTAACAAAATATCGGTCTCAAACACTCCTGTAAAGGATTTATATATATACAATCACGCCTCCTTCCCAGCAAAGGGACAGGCAGGGACTATTTGTTCTAAAAAAAAGACAGTTAATAGGTAATTAAAAAGCGCAGAAATGGTGTCACTTTTATGGGCGTAGGCGGTTTTTTGACAAAAGTAGTCTTTCCAAAAGCACTAGTTGACTCGAAAAAAATAAATAAATAAATAATATTAGGGGACAATCTCACACAAATCGACCTAGTCCCAAACTAAGCAAAGCTTGTACTATGGGTACTAGACGACGATAGACATACTTATATAGATAAATAAATACTTAAATACATAGAAAACATCCATAACTCAGGAACAAATATTCGTGCTCATCACACAAATAAATGCCCTTACCGGGATTTGAACCCAGGACCTCTTGCTTCGTAGGCAGGGTCACTACCAACTAGGCTAAAGCGGTCGTTAAAAATAAAGAATAATGGTTGCTAAAAGAACTTTTTATTTTGATTTTAATAACAGCGTACCCTTATATAAGTACTCGGAACTACCACATTACCTTACCCAATGTAAATATTTGTAAGAACAGCGCTACAAAGCTAAATCAAGCGGCGTGCTAAGTTTAGACCAAAATGCATAAACGTTACTCGGCAACAAGAAGTGCTATTTTCAGAACCGTATGACGTTAACGATGTGAAAGTAATGCATCGTAAGTTTATGACATTTATATTGCAAGCAACCATCGACAGACAGCCGTAGTAGACGCTTAATATTAGACTTTCCTAGGAAATCGGAATGAAACATTTATTTGCTGTAAATCTATACTAATACTAGCTGTTGCAAATGAATTGTTCATAGTTATTCATCCAATAATTGGTCGAGTTATTATGAAAAACATAAAATTTAAGTAATAAATATTATAAAAATATTATAATTTAACGACCGCTTTAGCCTAGTTGGTAGTGACCCTGCCTACGAAGCAAGGGGTCCTGGGTTCAAATCCCGGTAAGGGCATTTATTTGTGTGATGAGCACGAATATTTGTTCCTGAGTTATGGATGTTTTCTACGTATTTAAGTATTTATTTATCTATATAAGTATGTTTATCGTCGTCTAGTACCCATAGTACAAGCTTTGCTTAGTTTGGGACTAGGTCGATTTGTGTAAGATTGTCCCCTAATATTTATTTATTATTATTATTTATTTATTATTTATTATAATGAAAAATAATGAAATTTGTTATTTTAACGATAGTGAATTACATAGGTATTAAAATTTGTGCACTGATTAAAAACCGGCCAAGTGCGAGTCGGACTCGCGCACGAAGGGTTCCGTACAAGTATCTATAAAAATCACGTTTGTTGTATGGAAGCCCCCTTAAATATTTTTTTTTATATAATTAAATATTCTGTGAATATTTCAAGTGTCTACCTGTTGCCGTTATCAATATCGAGCAAAAACGAGAAAAAAAATCATGTTTGTTGTATGGGAGCCCCCTTAAATATTTATTTAATTCCATTTTTTAGTTTTTGCTGTTATAGCGGCAAGCGAAATACATCATCTGTGAAAATTTCAACGCTCTAGCTATCACGGTTCCCGAGATACAGCCTGGTGACAGACGGACAGACGGACAGACAGACGGACGGACGGACGGACGGACAGCAGAGCTTCAGTAATAGGTTTCCGTTTTTACCCTTTGGGTACGGAACCCTAAAAATTACCCAGTATAACATCACGCTACGACTAATAGGAGCGGAGCATAAAATGATTAACACGGACGACGTCGCGGGAACCAGCTAGTTGTTTTAATAAACAGTAAAATGCTGCCTTGCGGAACAGAATATAATAATAGTACTAACGTACAGAATGGACACGCTCCGCCCCGCACCGATTAGAGTTACCCCACCCCTCAAGGCGCAGATTGCCGGACACCGCCCGAATCCAGAAGAGTGCGCGCGCGATGTATGTAGGCGTACGCGTGTACAGACGTCGTCGTGCTTATGTAGATTCAAGAACGCGTATTTTGTACGTCGTGGCCGCCGTGTGCTTGCGGTTTGTATCTTATTGCCTGTAAGTGCCACCAGTGTGTTCGGAGCCTTATCCGAATCTCAGCAAGTCACGTCCAGTGTAGCCTTAGCTTAAATAGCGAGGTGGTGTAATGCGAAAATTTAATTAAAATATCCCTTCGGCGTAAATACTTCAATTGGAGCCATATTGAATTACCAAGACTCTTTGTTTGTTATGCGATCCTGGTATTTCACGTCTCGTACTTTTGTGCTAATTGGTAATATATTTACGTTCATTTTATTTCTGTGTGTGTTCAAGCGTTTTAAGTTACAAAATGTGAGAGTAATATTTATTGTGATACTGACATAGGACTTAAGCTAGTAACTAACATACTATGGACATAACAGTCTGAAAATAAATGATTTTTATTTTTTTATTTTATTTATTACATTTATTTAAATTAAACACGGAATGCTTACATTACGTAATATCAAAAGTCCAAATTTATCGTAGTCAACTGTTGTGTAATGTCGTCGTATTCTGTTAGATTGAAAATAAATCTCTTGAATCTCTCCAACCACAGTCACTAACGTTGGCACTTGCAGTTCACTCGCAATTTTATTCACAATAAAATATTGCTCAAGTCGATCAACGTATAACCGCCAATTATCCGCGGCGACATTGAACTCCCCTATCTTGCCTATCGACATTGTTTGGTGGTTCTAGTTATGGTCTTGTTTACACGCACACTACCGATACAGTTTAAAATTGGCACAACACTAAGTATAATGGTTCTGATGTCCTCGTCGCCACTGAAGAATATGCCACTAGGAGGTCTAAGGGTTGACTCTCGGGATGCAGAAATCACACACGTCCGTTTGGTACAACGTTTAATCGAAGACAAGAGATATGAGGCATACCCTCAATATTCGTGTTTTGCACCTACCCATCTAAGTAATATTTCTACAAGGAAGGTGAGCGAAGCTACCAGTTAAGACTAGTTCATTTATATGGGAAAAAGTTAAAGTGATTATAATTTATTTAGAACTAAACCTAGTACTTCATAAAACAAGATTCATTTTCAAACAACAAAATACAATTTGTAAAAGTGCGGCACCAAAAGTAGCTTTGTAATTAATTGAATGGTTCTTCAAACGGACAGTTCTCGACAGCGAGTCTCATTCGGTCGTTCCATTCACTCATTGTCAGAGTACTTGTGTCAACTCTGATTGCAAAAACATTTTGTCAACAATGAGGGGATTCGTGAAAATTAAAGTGGGGAGTAGGAAAACAGCGATTCGCTGGCCGCAGGCAGAACTGTTATTAGTCTTCTGGTTTTTAATTGGTTACTGTAGTTCGTTATGTTGAATTTGTTTGTACATTGTGTTTCCGAAACATGGCCTGTCATTTTGGTCCAAACGAGACGTCAAATTAAGTCTTTTAAATACAGCTCTGTCCATTGGAGGACAATTTTGGTAGTGTGATGTAATTTTCGGGCGTTCCCGTGGGAAATGGTAAATTAACGGTATTTTAAATCAACAGTGTGTACAGCTGCTCTTCACAAAATTCTGGTGTCCAGGCTACTATGCAGGAGAACCAAGATTCGCGTCTACAAAACTGTCATTAGACCAATCCTGATGTACGTTTGCGAAGCTTGGACACTAACACTCAAAGAAGAGAATAAGTTGTTAGTGGCAGAAAGGAGGATTTTGCGAAAGATTCTGGGGCCGACTCAGAGGGAGGACGGTAGCTGGAGGGTAAGAAAGAATAGGGAAATTGAGGACCTGGTATCTGAGCCCAATGTTATAGGAGAGACCAAGGCGTCCAGACTCCGGTGGCTCGGACACGTAGAAAGGTTGGGAGAGGATCGAGCCGTGAAGAGAGCGTACTTGGGACGACCGAGTGGACGTAGGCCGGTTGGCCGTCCCAGGTACCGCTGGAGGGACGAGGTCCTGAAAGACCTTTTGGATCTCGGGGTTGAAGACTGGCAAGAGCTGGCTCAAGATCGCAAAGCATGGCGCAATCTGGCGTTGGAGGCCAAGACCCACTTTGGGTCACCGCGCCATGGCAGTAAGTAAGTAAGTTAAATCAACAGTCCGATTTAATAATTTCATGTAAAAATATATAGTCGTCAGTCCATACTAATATTATAAATACATAGGTACTTCATTACAAAAAACATAAGTTTCACAAACACTGTGTGAACCATACCCGAAAAAATATCATGGCCTAAAACAGCAAACGTTTTTCTTCAAAAATCTCCATACTAATCTAATTTCGTCCCTCCCGTCTGAGGACCATTTTAATAAAAGAATGTTTACATTTTTCCTTGTGAAAACACACTTTTAAGTTATGTATTTTGTGGGCTTAAGACGTTACACAAAGTTAACAATGTATTTTAACGAATGATTAGCTACATATTTATTTATTTGAACATTTTCTATATAAAATGTACCTGCTACTTCTTTTTCGAATTAGGTAGTTTTGAGGGTTTCTTCACAACACTCACAACAGAACACTCGCATATCACTTACACTCAGAATCTCGAGCGCGATTGTTTTTGATGTTTGAAAAAATGTCCCTATTTTTCCATACAATTTTTGAGTAAGTTTTGTGATGAGGTAAACTATATAGGTAATAAGAAAAGCCATAGAACTACCTTAAAAAATCTCGTGATTTTCGAATAAAAAAACTTACAAATTCATCAAACAATTCAAATTGGAAATGCCCATTTGCGGCATTAGCGTTGGTACTTTAGGACCGTGGTCATTTGACATCAAGAAAGTTGTTCGCGATGTGTCGGATAAATTAGTCGGCTTCTCTGGCCGGGAACTGCGTTACAAACCCTTTAATTCTGAGAAGAGACCTATTATTGCCTCCAGCGTACTGGTTACAGTGCCTCGTATTTGTTAGGTACGCTGTTGCGATACGGTTTGCACTGCTTAGGAGCGCGCGCAACTCCTCGCTCAACTGCTTCTTTCTGCTTATTCCTCTAAATTCAAGTCTAGGGTGAATGAGCATTTACTAGGCAAGCGTGCTCCATCGTAGACTTCATCTTCGCTTTCCATCAGGCGTGATTGTGGTCTAACGTAAGCCTATATTGTATAAAAAAAACCGGCCAAGAGCGTGTCGGACACGCCCAAGATAGGGTTCCGTAGCCATTACGAAAAAATCAAGTAATATTTTTCTAAGGATTTCGTATGTGTACGGAATCTTCAAAGTTAGGTATCGTCAATACTTTGAAAAAGCTCGTATCTCAAAATCGTTAATCTGGCAAAGTGAACTTTATTACGCGCGTATCAAGGTTCAGTTTTGTTTACATGCTGAATTGAGATACGAGTTTTTCAAAGTAGTGACGGTATGTTTAATACCTAAGGCTACTATTTACTCTTAAACTACAAATAATTCCCAAGCAATCTTAGTCGCTATAATTTTCCTTGTAAATTTAATATATTTACTAACTTTTGAATTTTTTTAAATTTTTCCACCTAACAGTTTAAATTTTAGAGGGGGGGGGACGGTCGATTTTAATGAAAATTTTCACTTTAAAGTTCAATATTTCGCAAACAAATCACTGAATACAAAAATCATGTAAGCAACCCCTTAATGGTTTTAAAAGACCTATCCAACGATACCCCACACTATAGGGTTAGTCGAGAAAAAAAAAATCACCCCCACTTTACGTCTATGGAAGGTACACTAAAAAAAAATTTTTTAGTTTTTTTTATTTAACCACTTTGTCGGCTTGACTAATATATATATTCATGCCAAATTACAGTTTTCTAGTACTAACAGTCTCTGAGCTTAGCCGCGGACAGACAGACAGACAGACAGACGGACAGACATGGCGAAACTATAAGGGTTCCTAGTTGACTACGGAACCCTAAAAAGTGGAACACATAAGTATAGGCTGGAAAATGGATAATTTAAAGCGCGCTCTATTTACACACGCGCGCGAAGTCGCTCCGTGAATTGAGCGACTTCGCGCGCGAGTGTAGAGCGGAGCGGGCTCGAGTGTTGCTGCGTTCACGTTCACGCGCCGCGAACCCTTTGTCTCGGGCAAAAAACCGACACTGATCGGGAAATGCCGCGAAGCGCGAATGCAAAGGCGTGAACAACATATGCAAAGGCGTGAACAACATTTACAATCGCGTTTCGCGGCTTTCGCGGGCGGGCGGGTGTAGAGCGGGCTTAAAGAACAAGAATATCATGATCACCTTCAATAGTTATTTGTTATACAAGGGAGGAAAGTTGTATTTTACCAGCGAGTGTTCATTTGAAACAAGAGCTATCGAAAGGAGTCTATGATTGACCACGAGCGAAGCGAGTGGTTCAAAAATAGAATCCTTTCGATAGTGAGTGTTTCAACACACGAGACGTAAAATAACTTTTCACCCGTGTATAACACAAAACTTTTCACCTCACTACAGCGAGGAAAATAATTAGAAAAACATGCGAATATTTAATTGAAAAGTGTTGACTTAAATTTTTTTTTATTATTTCGGATGCGTTTTGTTCGCACATCGACTTACTTGGACTGTCATAACATTTTTACAACATCCGTTTTTACAACAAGAATGAAGGTTAATGTTGAATGCTGATATTTATGAATTAAAATAAAGTTGTGAGACTGTATTTAGTGTTTTTTACTCGATGCAATTCATTAATTGTGATTTTAAAAATTCTGCACTTTTAACGTTTTACGTTTTGTTAGCTGTCAAATATCACTTAAGCTGCCCTCAAATGTCAAAACTCTTTTTTCTTCAGATGTGGATAAAAAGCGATTTTCTCAATAGATGTCAAACAAACGATAAGGGCTTTCCGAGCTAGTGAGGTGAAAAATACTTTTCAATGGCATAAGGCAGGAAACTCAAACGATTCCGTTTTTCGATTCCACCGAGGCAGCTTAATAAAAAAAAGAACAAGTCTTTAAGAAGCATTTGCTGGGATTGTCTGTTATCTAGCCGCAGATGTGTTGGTCCTCGTAAAACGCCTCATGCGAGCGCAAGGGAGGAGCTGAAGCGACTGCGTTTTAACAAGAGGAAGCGGAATATAAAATTAATGAATGCTCTCGCTGAATGATCTTCTTTTTGTTGGGTTAATTACCGCTGCCCATCAGGGAAACATAACATAAGTAAAATTATGGGTCCGTTGTCGATCCTTTGAATAAGAAGGCGTTTATTCGTGCGTTTCAACTGCATTTATCTGGTCACTTTTTTTAAAAAATGGCTGTAAATTTTGATGGTGCTTTCGGTTGTATAATAGAGGTCATGTTCGTCTACCATATAACTGGAAACTGTATCAGTAACTTCTGCAGTTTCTTAAAAAATGACGCGGTTGAAAAACGCCCAAAGATCTAATTTTGCAGTTAATTTTGCGGCTAAAATAAAGCATTTTTTTAGTGGGGTCGTGTTTTTGAATTATTTTTTAATGGCGTCAATATCCCTATTCAAAAACCGCGCTGGCACAACTACTATTCAGAAAACGGACTATCTTGTGTCTTGGACCACGTGCCAAGGCTTAAAGGTTTTATTGGTCCGATGTAGGGGCCTCAGAGGGAATTTAGCGGTGTTACAGACAGACACGTACACCTACTTATGCGTTTCAGTTTTATATTGGGATCATAAACATGGTATCGACAATCTGTCTTGGGGTGTACTTCCGTTTGGCAAATTATTTTTCCAAAAACTGATTCATTTGGCAAATGTTTCATTTCCCAACTGTTTATTTTTTCTGAAACTGTAAATTAGGTATTCAGGTTATATTTCAGGACTATTTCAGGATATATTTCTATAGGTTAGGTTAGGTTTGTTTTATAACAATCCTGAAAGTGTACAGTTTCAGAAAAAATAAATAGTTGGGAAATGAAACATTTGCCAAATGAATCAGTTTGGGAAAAATAATTTGCGAAACATTAGTAAACCAAGCTTTTCGCTGACTGTACTTTTTATTTGTTTTGAAAGTAATAATAGAGCAAATTAAATACCTATGAGTTTGTTTGAACTTTTTTTTTAACTATGATAAAAACAAAAAACACGCCTTAATGATAAACCGCATGGTTAACCTGCCTGACTGGTCCATCATTCATTAGATCAGCTCAATGGTAGGTATGTACCATATTATTGTATTGGCTGATGCCAATAGGTACTACACCCTTTATTATTAGCTTCACTTCGCTATGTATCTAACAGGATCATTGAACTTAGATTCATCAGAACTACGCGTAATTGCAAAGTTTCATGTCAATAGAGTCAGCGCCATAATATCAAGTTGTTGAAAAAAAAGTTCAATGATCCCGTTAGATACATAGCGAAGTGAAGCTAATAATAAAGGGTGTAGTACCTATTAAAAATAACATATATTATAGATATTCTTGAACACAGCAGAACGTATTTGAATATTTTCGAAACTGTATATTAAGCCTTGTTTACACTTTGTAAAGCGGCAAGTGCAGGTGACAAGTGCAGGTGTAAAGTGATTAGTAAAAACAACGTGTAAACAGTCACGCTGTTAAGTGGCAAGTGCGACTGCGAAGTGCAGGTGCGAAGTAAAGTGAGTAGACGCTCGGTCTATTTTTGGCTGTTAAGTTGTCAAGTGCATAGTACGGACGAATGCGACGTTATAAACATAAGGTGGACTGAGCCCAACAATAGTCCTTAAATTTATACTTATTCAGTCATTTGTATTGCAACTATTGCATTACGAAATTCGGTAGGATTATCATTAATTAGTTCCTGTAAAAGTTTATCACTAGCTCCATAGTTCCATACTGAATTCTTCTGCTGGTCCATTTTTTTTTGCCTTTTAGGTTTCTCTATTTCATCTAACACTTCATTCTCGGTTTCTGAAGCGATTATAATAATAATAATAATTCCTACCTGGCAATAGATTGGCAACTGTGGAGGACTGTCCGCTAGCACATCCCCATGGTGTATTAGGGGATAGACCTCCGTAGTTGCGCCCATCTCATTTATATTATATGGTACCAAAGGCCTCTTCATGTTGGCTTCGGCCCCATGAATGCCTTTCAAATGACCGGGTCCCCATGGGCCCGTGATCGGAAACCCGTACCAACATAATAATAATAATATTAGGGGACAATCTCACACAAATTGACCTAGTCCCAAACTAAGCAAAGCTTATACTATGGGTACTAGACGACGATAGACATACTTATATAGATAAATAAATACTTAAATACATAGAAAACATCCATAACTCAGGAACAAATATTCGTGCTCATCACACAAATAAATGCCCTTACCGGGATTTGAACCCAGGACCTCTTGCTTCGTAGGCAGGGTCACTACCAACTAGGCTAAAGCGGTCGTTACCGCGACATTACTTTTTAAAATATTTCGTAATTCTAATCGTTGTTCGTCTCCCATTTTGTTCGACACTTCGCACCTGCACAAAGCAAAACTAAGCAATGCGTAAACGAATTCTCAACACTTAACACTTGGGTACCATCGTAAAAACATGTTAACTAATCACTTGTCACCTGCATTTGCTACTTAACAAAGTGTAAATCAGCCTGTACGCGTAATAACTAATCAGCAGAAAAATCAGCGGGATACATAAATGACAAAATATAATATTGCACCAAACCAGTCAATTTGGCCACTTGTATGAAAATTGAGCTGAAACATTATTAAGGAACATACATACATAGTTTTACAAGTGAGGCACAAAAATATAGCGAACGAACAAAACGAAGCGCATAAAAATACTAAAAATAATGAGTGAGTGAATGAGTTAGTTAGTGACTGAAGGAATGTAAGAATGCACAAAGAAATAAGTAATCATGGGACAACTAACACCAATTGACTCAGGCCCTCCCTAAACCAAGCTGAAATAAGCAAATAAAGAAACAGATCAAGCCTACAACGTACACTGAACTTCTTTTAATACCCTGTAGTTTCAAAACGGCTCCAACGGGGTCATTCGACCAATGAAGTTGTTTCCCTTATTTATTACTAACAATTTTATCTGTGATCCTTGTAGATAAACTTTATATAAGTCTGTGCCGATTTGCCAAAAGCGAAGCAATTTAGCGTTATATTCCATGTTTTCTAGGTTGGCAGGCTCAGTTTATTGGCAGGGAAGATTAATTACAAAAAGGTTTATAGTCCCTCCGCCTAGCATACTTTAATTTATACAGTATACTTTACGTTTGACAGCTTCGCCGGGTAAATTTTGACAACCGAAGATACGCTGTCACGATGTTTTGGAGTTTTCAATTAGAAATTAGCAACTGCGGAAATTTTGAATAAAAGGACCTAAGTACATTTATTACGGCCTCATTATAATTATATTTCTGAAAATTTTGTAAATGAGCAGTGTGCTAATACCTTAGTTCTAGCATGTAGTAATTAAACGCATTGCCATCTCCCTCTTGTAGGTACTTAATTTTGTTTGATAATATAGTCATTACCCATTATGCGTGTCTAAGATCCCTTCTGCAGCTAACAAAAGAGCTGATAACTTTGAAACGGTTGAACCAATGATGAACCTAAGAACCATATCTAAGAACCTTAGCCAAGAAACTTTTAGGGTTCCGTACCCAAAGGGTAAAAACGGAAACTCTATTTCTGAGGCTCCGCTGTCCGTCCGTACGTCCGTCCGTCCGTCCGTCCGTCCGTCCATCCGTCTGTCACCAGGGTGTATCTCGGGAACCGTGATAGCTAGAGAGTTGAAATTTTCACAGATGATGTATTTCGGTTGCCGCTATAACAACAAATACTAAAAAATGGAATTAGATAAATATTTAAGGGGGCTCCCATACAACAAACATGATTTTTTTGCTCGTTTTTGCTCGATATTGATAACGGCAACATTAATTATATATTGACTTTAAAAATAAATCATTACATTAAAATAAAAAAATATTTAACCCGTCACGCGTTCCAGGGACTACGTTAGTCCCTAACTTTTTTTTGCGGGAAATGTCCAAGAGACTACTACTGAAGTCTCTAGGACATATCCCGCACAAAAATTAATTTTACTAATTTTAGTATGGTGGACGCGTGACGGGTTAAGGGGGGCTCCCATACAACAAACGTGAAACCCTTCGTGCGCAAGTCCGACTCGCACTTGGCCGGTTTTTTCAAATAAAAAACGGCCAAACTTATAACACCCCTCTTTTTGTGTCGGGGGTTAAAAAGAAATAGCGCTAAACCTTCAACTAATGATAACGAAACATACAAATTTAATGACAAAGACACTTACGGAATTGTACAATAATGTGAAGCTAGCAAGTATGCAAATGATGGCCGTCGTTCGCTAGTTTGCATGCAAAGTACCCTCAGATTTTTATGAATCTGCCGACTGAAATACTTTAGTAAAGTTAAGGTTGCACGCAGAACAGAGACTTTTGTAATATATTTCATATCCGGGACAAAAATTATGCTAGAAATTAATCCAAGAACACTATCTGTGTTCCAAATTTTATCATCATCATCATCATTTCAGCCGTAGGACGTCCACTGCTGGACGTAGGCCTCCCTCATTGACGCCCAATCATTTCGGTTGGAAGCGACTTGCACCCACCCTGAACCTGCGGCCTTCACCAAATCGTCCGTCCATCTCATTGGTGGACGTCCCACGCTACGCTTGCCAGTCCATGGTCTCCACTCCAGAACTTTTGGGCCCCAACGGCCGTCTGTTCTGCGTGCTAAATGGCCTACCCATTACCATTTCAACGAGCTAATCCGTTTGGCTATGTCGGTGACCCCGGTTCTTATACGGATCTCCTCGTTTCTGATTTCAATTTGAAAAATTGATGAATGAAATTTTATCAGAATCCGTCAAACCGTTTTAGCGTGAAACAGTACCAAAAATCCACACATCCATTCATACAAAATTTCACGTTTTTAATTACTTGTGGGATTTATCAGAGTTCTGTACTTCTGTAACGAACGTAAATACTTCAGAATTTCATTTCGTATCTTTGGAATGTTTTTATCATGATTTTCAACTACCATTCCTGACGAAATTATCAGTGAATCGTTTGAAGACTAACTTCCTGACAGAGGGCTGTGAAATGTTCGACAATAATCACCCTTTTAAGCTAAAACTACCGAGAAATAAATTAAAATTGACATTGACGAAGGTACTTTGATAGCCGAGGAATAACTAAACATTTTGTTTGTCAATTTGTTGGAAATCGTTGAATAAATGATTGAGAAAATTAACGGATAAGTCGTGAACTGCTAATGGAGCTGAAGCAGTTTAGAAGAAACAAATGGTATGCTGAAAGTGGTTAATATTACTAACTTTTTGTAAAGGCTCGAAAGGTTGTGTACGACGCAAAAAAATGTGACATTTACGAACATCGTAGCGTTTAAGTATATGGCGTAGACTCAAAAAGAGACATGTTAAAGAGTCCTTAACGGCCTACTTAGGTACAGAAATAATGTTTTTGCATAAGTCACCGCTATGTAATGTTATTGAAAGTTTTGTATGTTGTACAAGCTCGGATTCATTATTATAAGCACATATAAGTATATTTTGTAATACGACATTAGTGTACCTCGTGATTTTTCCTTTGCCCATAAAGCTCATAAAAAATTTCAATGAATGAAACGAATTCAAATATCTTTTCTGAAGGCGGGTAAAGGGAAATTGTCGCAATATGGAGCTTATGCTCAAACAAACGCTCGTATGTGACCGTCCTAACAGCTACTTTGTATTCCAGAGGAGATGGATAGTAGTCCTTAACTGCCTGGGGTCAAGTCAAGTGGACAATTTAATATTTCGCCGCCACCCGTGTCGGGTGGCGTGGTCACAGAACAAGAGATAAGTATTTGATAAAAGAAATGTCTTTACCAAGCTTTCAAGAAAAGGGTTTATGAGAATACGATGCCTGAGAATATTTCAAAAAATAGGTAGGTATTTTAATTAAATATCGCTGTTTCGCTGCAGCTACCCCTCCGTATAGATGCTACTACATCAAGAAAAGGACAACTGCAGCTCAGACCGTTAACAGGTACAGTGGGCTGCAAAAGTGCATGGACAAAGCAAAACAAAAATCCTATGAAGGTAAAATGAGTGCCAGTAGCCAGTAGCTACCATATAAGCCGTACTAGTTCAACCGGATCTTACTAGATGGCGTTGTAATTATCATTCAATGAAAAAAAACGTTCGATCGGAATCTTCCTTCTTCTTCACAATTAATATTAATTTATAAGTATTGTAATAATTCCTCATGTCAATGTTTAACAATTATTTTGATTTTTGTAGTTTTTCGGAATCTGTAACATGATACAGACACGCAGAACATTGCCAAGTATGAAATCTAACAAAAACATTTACTCAAGCCGGCGAGGATCGAACCCTATTCACTCTGGCCAGCCAAATGCATCCCGTTAGCATCTTCGCCCGCTCTCTTAGCCACTCGGCTATGGAGACATTATAATAACTGGTGAAACTAACAATCTTATATTTTACTTAATCTTTGCATCCTTGTCTAGTTAATGCGTAGATTAGATACAGATAGATAGATTATGTTTGTTGCCGATTGTTGGACTACCGTAATTTAACTTCAGAGATTTATTGAAGACTGCTGCATTTATGTGCTACTTAAGGTTGAATGTTGAATAATATACTTGGATACGCTTGCACGCCTCGTTTGCTAAACTGAGGGTAATTTTTATAATGACTTCACAAATCGTTAGATTTCTTGTCAATCACCTTGTGTGAATATCCAAATTATCAAGTTCTCGAAAATATTTTACTATGATTCGATTAACAACGTTTTTGAAAGCAAAAATTATTGTTCTCTGGGAACAAGAAAACTTATAAAGAAAATAGCTCGAGATATGGGCATAACGGTAAGATTTTACATATATTAATATTTCTTAGTGCAATGTTGCTTACAAATTGCACTATTCATGATCTAATGTTATGTACTTATTATTTTGTTTTTTTTTTCAGAGAAACACAGCCAACTTTGCCATTCGACATTTAAATTTCGATTGAGAAAACGAAATCGTTATATTTACCGACGGAAAGTGTCGGATAAGAATGGACGTAAAATTTTGTAAAGGAGTAGCGGGGTTTTAAATTGGGACTCCAGTGAGATAAAGTCAAAAAATAATTTGGACACTGAGGTAAACAGAACATGGGAACTGATGCGAAATAGTGATATATGTTTCAATATATTATGGTTTCGAACATGAAAACTCGACTTCAAGAAGTGATAGATAGTGTAACGGCTATCCTCTCCGTTACTAAGAGACAAAATTGTTAATATTTCCCGATATCATTATTTTGTAATTAATCTGTTATAAACAAACCTTTATTATTTATTAATAATCCAGTTACCCATGTTTAGTTATTGTTATTCTTATAGTGAATGATTCACCATCTGATCTCACATAGGTATTGTTTTTGAAGTTGTGTTAGAAGGGTTATTAGAAATTGAGATAAAAGAGAAAGATATAAATTGCTAAATATATGCATGTTGGTTATTTTTCAGTTAGAAGCACAATTAATAATGTTACAATTAATGTTAAGTAAACTGTTATTTGACATTTAGTGCAGACCGGGTAGATATTAATCTAGCCAATATTATGCATTCATTAATTATGTTAACCCGGTCTCCAGTTTAAAGATCTAGTTGCTAATAATATTATTTCTTTTTATTGTGGTGATGCTTCAATCTTCTTTCCAATAAATTTTGGAAACGAATACTTAAGCTAAGAATACCTCAATAATTTTTTAGATGGCTATAGGGAATGTGCACATAGACGGTGCTGCCAAACTGGTGCCATAAATTTTGACTTGATAAGTTTCTTTTACTGTCCGCATAGTGTCTCTTCTGTCGCACAAGTGCTGCCGCCTATAGTTTCCGCACGTTCCCTTACATCGGTGAAAACGAAATAATATTATTGATTGAGAAATTGCTCTTTTATGTTTTAAATAAAATGTTTGATATCAAAAGGTTGTATTATTTTATTTTCTGATCAAAGATATTTTTTAATTAAACAGATAATTAAATACATATTAGATACATATTTAAAAAAAACAATTATTTAAAAAACAAAAATAACACTCTGATCTGGGATTCGAACCATAAACCATTTTCACATACCAGTAGTTGACTCATGCGTGTAACCGTTAAGCCACAGCTGCTAATAGAAGATCTTTCGAAATAGCAGTTTAGTTTGGTATATAAACTAGATGCAGAAAACGGCCACTACGCTGCATCAAATCACAACGCCATCTAGTTAATTCTCATCGAAACATGAACACAAACGATCAAACACTGCTCACGCGATTATCGCCCCGAGATGTCCATGCACTTTTGCAGCCCACTGTACACAAAATTGATCAAAACAGCGTTTTGTTGTCGCCTGTAAGTCATTAAAATCTTAGCGTAATATTTTTTTTTCCGAAATTATTTTTAAGAGGCTTTTGCTAAGTCCTTATGTTTTCGTTTTATTGTTGTACTTATGAGTAATTATTTATTGATGAGTGTCTGAAGATGACGTTAATTAGACAATTTTCATAGTTTTTGAAGGCAGGAATGATAATTGGAAAATTGAAAAAAAAATACAAAACATAGAGCATAGCTGCTGTATATAAAGACTAGCTATTGCCCGCGACTCCGTCTGCGAAGAATACGGGTGTAAATAAAAAATAGCCTACGACCTATTCTCAGACCTACCAAATATAGACTCATTTAAACGGTTTAGTCTATATGGATGAAACTTGGCGTAAAGATGCAAAAAGATCTGGATTAAGACGTTCTAACACAGGCGAAACTGTGGGATAAAGCTAGTATAAAATAAACAAACTTTCTAATTAACACTTAGACTTAACGAACAATTATAACATTAACCTTTATAATTCAAATAACTGATCGATTAATTAGTAATAGTCGATCAATTCGCCTTAATCCGGTGAGAGTTTAATCGTTAATCAAACGGAAAAAACTAGTAGGCTAATTATAGTGAAAATAAACGGATCACTCACGTCTCAAAACGAGTTTAACTCGACATGTTTCGGGCTAATCCGTAGCCCTTCCTCTCGGAGTCGCACGTCACGGCGGCTGCCACACGTGCACGTGTGGCAGCCGCCGTGACGTGCGACTCCGAGAGGAAGGGCTACGGATTAGCCCGAAACATGTCGAGTTAAACTCGTTTTGAGACGTGAGTGATCCGTTTATTTTCACTATGAGTGAGTCTCACGGTAGTATCATGTTTAAAGTAGGCTAATTAATTTAGATTATACTCGGCCTGTTCTTCAAACTTTGACTTGGTAGCTACAAGTTTTGATTTGCGGCTTTTTCAGCATAAATAAAATAGGAAAAATACAAATAAAATCACTACATAGTAATAAAACAAAGTCGCTTCCCGCTGTCTGTCTGTCCCTATGTATGCTTAGATCTTTAAAACTACGGCACGGATTTTGATGCGGTTTTTTTTAATAGATAGAGTGATTTAAGAAGAAGGTTTATAATGTATAATACATGCATAATATAGTCCGGGACTTCGAGTCCAAGCTCGCGTCTAACTATGAGTTTTTGAAATTGATGTCCAAAATTGTATTTGAAATTTACCATGAGCTTTTTAGTCAAGAAAAACATCATTAGAAAACCGGTATACACATGCAAAGCAGTTCAATGGTGTGTGTGAAGACCCAATCCGCACTGGGCCTACGTAGAAACTATCGTCCAAATCCTCTCTTTTTAAGAAGAAGCCTGTACCCAGCAAGCCGGAGATTACAGAATCGCTCTTTAACCTTCACCGTAGAGACATTAACGAGCTGGCAGTCATGAAAATTGATTCCATGGCAATCCAAAAAGTTTATCATCATTTTGATAAGCAATTTCATAGATGACATTAACGAGCTTTACGGTGAAGGAAAATATCGTGAAGAAATCTGCATACACCTGCGAAGAAATTCAATGGTGTGTGTGAAGTTCCCAATCCGCACTGGGCCCGCGAGGGAACTACGGCCCAACCCCTCTCATTCTGAGAGGAGGCCTGTGCAGTGGGACGTATATAGGCTGGGATGATGATGATGATGAGATGTGTGATGTACATTACAATATATTTTTTCGTTCACGTAAACTTCCACAAAGTGATGTCGAAACCGGTTAATTATCTGGAGCCCCATTAATCTGTAGGTGTTTAAAACACTTCATCATGATTGGTGATGAGTCAGCTGGGATCAACCCTTGGCTGGTGCAATACGGTTGAATGACCGACCCTAAAAAGGTAAAAATTAAACGTTGTTCGCAACCCCTCTTGGAGTTCCACCGAAACGGAACAAAGCGGGGTCAATTTTGGTTAGATCCATACACAGACGAATTAATTGATTAATTCCATATTATGTTCACTGAAATTAATCAATTAATTCCTCTATGTGACTTTTTTATCGGAATTAAATGTGATTAGGTAGGTATGGCAACTTAATCTGTAACGAACGTAAATGTTTCGGGATTTCATTTTGTATCTTTTGTTTTTAACTAGATTTTTAACTACTCGCAATCCTTGTTGAAATTCCGCGGAAACACAGGAACCAAGCGAAAACAATTTTGGATAGGTCATGCATAACTGGCAACATACCTAATGTATTAACTCAATTGTTCAAATTAAATATTCTGATATAGGATGTTCATGCTTTGTTGAAATGAAATCACAAACTCAATGTGTGGACGCCTCAAATTAAATACATTTAATTAAAACAATTTAGTTAGTGAATAAGTGTCTAGCATTAACTGAGTTAGAAATACAAAGTTTATCTTTCAATTTGAATTTCACCCTGTATAGAGGAATCAATTGATTAATGTCAATAAACAACCTTGGTGGTCCCCTAGCACAATTGGAAGACAACGTCTGTATGACACATTATGTGTTTTCACGTAGAAAAACCTGCCTCCTCCTACATAACCGAGGACGTACTCAACGTCATTCATTTTGTTTGGAACGGTTGTGTGTTCGTTCAAGCTTTGAAAATGAGACTTTGAAACGCGTTAACATTTTGTTCTGTGATGTTTATGATAGCTGGGTCTGTGTTACATAATTTTATGATTAACGTGAAAATGGAGGTCGGGTTTTCTGTATGAAAACAAGTACGTGTCATACAGGCATAGCAGCAAGGTTGGCCATTGAAATTAATCAATTAACTTCTCTGTGTATCAATCATCAATTAATTGATTAATATTTATAGATTAATATATTTAATGTAAATTTCTAATATGAATATATGTAGTACCTAAGCCAAACATTAAATTAAAAAATAAAATCCTTGGCTTTAAAATCATGCAAAATAATAAGAGAATAGAATCTCTGGACGGATTCCCCCACTTGTAAATAGAACTGTACGCACGAGTAAAGTTTTAATTTGTTGAAACTTCAAAGAAATAGAACCTGAATTCGCTGTACTCGCAACTATATTGTACAAAAACGCAAGTTCTGTTCATTTAGGAACAGCAAAGGTTTCAGTTTTCAAAGGTCACGACCTAAAAACAGATGGCAGTTGCCAGGCCTATTGCGATGTAAAAATATCTACGCTTAGTGATGGGGATTTGCGTGGCAGTAATATCGATATCGATGATTTGAGGGCCTTTAACCTTTGGCTATTACCTAGATCAGTAGATTAATGTGAAGATAGGCCTCAATGTCTCTCTCCAGTGATGGTTGAAAGATAGAAATGGTTCTCACTGATGGATCGATTGCAATATTTTTGAGTTTTGCACTTAAAATAACATAGCTAATAATGGAGCGCTTAGGATAGCGATTTAGAGCATAGAGCTGAAGTATTCTATATACTCTAAAGCTAATTCAAACCGCGCGCGCGCTGAGGTGTGAAGTAGTGCGGTAAGCCGGCATAGAAAAATGCTATATTTACGGTAGCTTGAGTGACGCCTTGCACACATTTACGTAGAAGTTACCTCGACAGCGCCGCCAACGGTAAGCCGCGCTGTCAGATTCGCCCTATTGTTCGGTAGCTTCTGCATCCGAAAAGATCATAAAAGCATTTCCAACCACTTCATGTGGCACTAAATAACATTTTATTTTGAAAAATTAATTCTGGTTTGTATACTTCGTTTATTTTAGGATTAGAAAAAGGGTAAACAATATTGACAAGTCTTTTTATTGAAAAACACTTTTGAAAAAAAGTCACAGCAAATATGTAACAATTAGAAAGGACATAATATAATATATTATGGTCATCTACATTTTTGTAGTTTCATAACACATACAAATTTCGAAAATATTTAAAAATAAATAAATTTAAAAGTTTTGTTTCATAACTAATATTTATTAAAAGCGCTTTTAAATAAAAAAGACTCGTCAAGATTGTTCGTACCCTTTTTCTAATCCTAACTTTTAATATTATAAATGCGAAAGTATCTCTGTCTGTCTGTCTCGCTTTCACGCTAAGACTACTGAACCGATTTAAATTAAATTTGGTACACAGATAGTTTAGAGCCTGAGAAAGGACATAGGCTTATATATCATCACGCTAACACCAATAGGAGCGGAAGAATGTTTCAAAATCGGGGGTTTTTGAAGTAAAACTTCTATAGGTACGCTTGACTTGGGAGTACGGTGGTGAATGTGAACGCGGGTGTGCGGAGGGGGGTACGGGGGCGGGTTATTTTTTTATATCGAGGAACTAAGGAGAGCCATAATTGACGAAAAAGCAAATTGGATAAAAAAATCATCATCATCATCATCATCATTTCCACTGCTGGACATAGGCCTCCCTCATTGATGCCCAATCATTACGATTGGAAGCGATTTGCATCCACCCTGAACCTGCGGCCTTCACCAAATGGTCCGTCCATCTCGTTGGTGGACGTCCCACGCTGCGCTTGCCAGTCCGTGGTCTCCATTCCAGAACTTTTGACCCCCAACGGCCATCTGTTCTACGTGCTATATGGCCTGCCCATTGCAATTTCAACGAGCTAATCCGTTTGGCTATGTCGGTGACCCCGGTTCTTCTACGGATCTCCTCGTTTCTGATTCGATCCCGTAGAGAAAAAAATAAGCAGACCAAATTACTAATTCCACGCGGACGGAGTCGCGGGCAAAATCTAATGATAAAATAAACAACGTACAGTTTGCAAAATTTCTATAACTATAAGAGTAAAATGTTACTCAAATTAACAAGAAAACACAGCTAGTTAGCCTGCCTGGACAGCAAGAAATCAAGCGAAATCAAGCTTGTATAACGAAAATTAGTATGTATTTTATAAGATTCATTATTTTTATGCTTGTTGCATGTGAGTTCTGGGGACGATATTTTGTTTGTTTTTTCTAAAGACTTCTTCTATTTTTTTGCCTATCACTGCCTATTTCAGCCATCGACTTATCGATATCGTTGGTTGATCATTTCACATCACTAGACCTGTAAACAGACTTAACGGTGAATGGACGAAAAACGCCGCCAGTCTCATTCCTTATTCTTCTTAAATGTATGTTTGGTTTGCCTTTTCATCTTGCTAATTAAATATCAGCGTTCAAATATTTAAGATGTATCTACATGGTCTTAGAACCTGCTAATTGTGTGAAGAGATCTGATTGTTTGGGTTCTTTTAAAGTCAGCCAATTTTCATGTTTTTAGTTGTTCTACGGACGGAGTTAAAATGGTTAAAAAACTTGAGTTAAAGGTCACCCTAACCAGCCACAAACCTCAAAAAACTCTGAAAGGAAACTCATAATAAACGAGAAAAAAAAAATCACCCCACTTTACGTCTATGGGAGGTCCCCTAAAAAATTTTTTTAGTTTTTTTTATTTAATCACTTTGTCGGCGTGACTGATATATATATTCATGCCAAATTACAGCTTTCTAGTACTAACAGTCTCTGAGCTTAGCCGCGGACGGACAGACAGACAGACAGACGGACAGACATGGCGAAACTATAAGGGTTCCTAGTTGACTACGGAACCCTAAAAAGTTAAATATAAATCAAATAACATGGGTAGACCCAAGAGGAGATGGCGGGACGACCTGAGCGCTTTTCAGCTCGATTGGCAGGTGCATGCCCAGGATAAGGAAGAATGGCGGAGGAAAGGGGAGGCCTTTGCCCAGCAGTGGGACATATTATAGGCTATAAAAAAATAACATGGGAAAGGACGAGGGGGAAAACTTTTTTTTTTAAGAAATAGTAAGTATCATAATAAATGCCAAGTACTCCAAATTGTGTAACGCACTGTGTATTCTATAGCCGTGGTGGCCTAGTGGTTTGACCTATGGTCTCTCAAGCAGAGGGTCGTGGGTTCGAGTCCGGGCTCGCACCTCTGAGTTTATCGGAATTTATGTGCGAAATTACATTTGTAATTTACCATGAGCTTTACGGCGAAGGGAAACATCGTGAGGAAACCTGCATAAGTAAACCGGAGAAGAAATTCAATTAACTGGCCCCGCGTGGGAACTACGGCCCAAACCCTCTCATTCTGAGAGGAGGCTTGTATCCAGCAGTGGGACGTATATAGGCTGGGATGGTGATGATGATGATGACGTAGATGGATCATACACAGCGTAAGAAACAAAAGCTGTCTCTACTATGGACATAAAATTAGCGTCTCTGAGTCAACAAACTTAAGATTTATTTAAATGGGCCAAAAGTCCAGGCGTCCCAAAAGCCGATGTAGAATTGACTAAAAAATATTGGCTATAGACCCTTAACTTTTGCCATGGTCATAGGTGAGACCCGAACAAAACAAATGTGTATGACCCAGATGCTAAAATATGTTAAATGACTATGATCAGAGATCGGAAATTTTCACGGCAAAACATAAGACTGTCGCAATGAAGCCAGTGTTAGAACCATTTCTTTATCGATTTCGAGTATTATTATTTATAAAAAAGTCATGCCGATATATTTAGGTACATTATTTTTTATAATCATTCGCACAGTTAATTTATAATATGCAAAAGAGGTGGTAAGAATGTTGAGAAATTAATGATTATCTACTCCTATCACTATCACAAACCAAATATAACGTCATGTGCTGCTGTGTGTACTGACGCGGACTTCGAAGAAGAAATTGCAACCGTCTCTATATAATTTTATACAAACCTGACCTAAAATTATGTATTAAATATGTTTTTTTTATTTAGTGGACCGTTTTTTCTTCTACTGCACAACACAACTATCAATATCGATAAAAAATTGGTTCTAACACTAGCTTGATTCCGACAGTCTTCTATTTTTCCGTGAAAATTCCGATCTCTATGATCTAAACAAGTCTGTACAAGTTGTTAAGTTCGAAACTCGTTAAGTCATACTAAATTGCTTGGAAATAGGTCCCTAGCGATAGCTATTAAATGAAGTAGACCGAAACGGAGATGGTGGGACGGTCTAGATGACTATCGAAGGGGATGACAAGAGCAGTTTGTCACAAACACGAACGGCAAAGAAGATATGGGTTTTACTTAGCAATTCGATAGACATAGACATAGACATAACTTTAGAATACGGGGATAGAAAACGGGGTGAAATGGAACATACGACGAACAAACGCTAATGTTACCCGCATTAGATTTTTAGATTAGTCCACTCCTGAGCAACTAACTCCAGTGTGAAGTCTAACTTTGATGACTGATTTAACTTTAAGTGCAATCAGAAGCAAAATATGAGCACAAAAATACTTCTGGGGAATCTAATAATAATGTTCGTCAACTGAAAATCCCAAGCACCACGCGCGGTGTGGTGTGTGGTCGCACAATTGCAATTAATAAATTAGTGTTTTAGTTTATGGATTATCCTTAAATTTTCGTAACACAGGGGATACGGCAGATGAAACTCTTCAGATTTCTACTCATCTACAAATTCGTGAAAAGCTGTTTTAAAAAAATTTAACGCTCTGTCAAATACAACAGCTGACAGCTGACATCGGAATGTCAATGGCGAAGTTGAACCCTACAGAAACGTATGTAGGTAGATGTCGCTCTGCACGTCGTGACTGATATATCAGATCAATCGCTAGCGTAAAACTTGGGGTGCGGATATATGTGTCGTAGACGTCGAAAAGGTAAATGAAAATTGATCCAGATAATTGGAAATAAAAATTAAATCACTATTAAAATCAAAGCCAGTTGCAACGTTTTGGTGTACGTATTGAGCACAAATAAACAAAACAGCAAATTTTATAAACGTGCATATAGAAACGAGCAAATAAAAAACTTTAGACCCACTAACAAATGGGTAGATGGAAAGACTTAGAATCTTGCAAGTAGGATTCCAACAACTTACGCTCAAAGTCAAAGTATTTTTATTCAGTTAACTTCAATTTAAGCACTTATGAAAAATCTACCACCGGTTCAGAAAAACCCTGTTTAGAACAATCCGACAAGAAACTCAACATGGTATATTTATTTATTCAAACAGAGCTACAATATTATTAAATAACATACATCCATCAAAGTATTTAATACAACTAGAACTTTAACTTGAACTTTAATACTAGTAGATTTGGTATTTGGGATTAGGGATCGCCAAGAACGATCGGAATTATTTCTAAACAACCCTGTCCATGATATAATCATCAATTTTCTTAGACACATGCTTCAAAATCTCACCGAAAATGACCGCCTCGTAAAACAGCTCGCTTAGCAAAAACCTGGCTAATGCAGTAGTAAGCAAGCCCAATGAGGGAGGCATGATTTCGTTCGACACTAGCCCCAAAATCACACCAAAAACGACTGCCTCGCGACACGAGGCTGGTTCAATGAAGACTCGGCTTCTGCAGTAAGCGAGCTGCCTCGCGAGGCAAGCGCATTGGCGGATCGGAATTATTTCCAAACATCTCTGTCCATGTTGTATTTAGTCATCAAATATACAGGGTTATTTGTAATTCTCCAGCATCCTTTTAACCCTAAACTCCTACCACATAAACAAATGTTTTTTTTTTATGGCTTTTGTCATAACTTAATATATATTATACTTATGGTGTAATAACGTTTTGATAATTTGAGACTAACTCTTACTTTTACGATACCTACTCTGAGCCGTGTAAGTCATTCATTCATTGCCAGCCACGACCGCGGCGCGTGGCCCCGTCCTCGAATTTCATAGATTACAAAGTTGTGTTAAAAGTATTTATTTATTACTAGCTTTTGCCCGCGGCTTCGCTCGCGTGTACCATGAGAATTCCAAAGAGCTAAGATATCAAGCAAGCATACAGGCAAGCAAGCAAGCATGCAAGCATGCAAGCAAGCATGCAAGCAAGATTGCTTGCGTGACAAAAGGACCATCTAAGGAGTATATTATATTCTTTCGAATAAAAAAAGAATTTTTAAAATCGGTCCACAATTGACCGAGAAATCGGTAAACATACCTACATAAAAAAATACATAAAATGGAATGCATAACCTCCTCCTTTTTTTGAAGTCGGTTTAAGAGCCCTTTGCGGCCTACTTACAGTATAAACTTATGAATTTTGAAATTTTAGCTTACAACCAGTAAAACGCAAAATCCCGTTTTTTCCCGTTCCCGTAAGAATTTCGGAAAATACTTTCTTAATACGGGGAAAGTCCTCTCTCAATGCTCCTCTACACTCCCCAAGCAACCTCATGCCGAATTTCAGCTTTCTACGACCAGTAAAACGAAAAATCCCGTTTTTCCCGTTTCCGTGGAAATTTTGAAAAGTCCTCACTCAATGCTCGTCTACACTCTCCATGCAACCTCATGCCGAATTTCAGCTTTCTACGACCAGTTAAACGAAAAATCCCGTTTTTCCCGTTCCCGTAGGAATTTTGGATAGTCCTCTCTTAATGCTCTTCTACACTCCCCAAGGAACCTACTTGCCAAATTTCAGCTTTCTACGACCAGTAAAACGAAAAATCCCGTTCTTTCCCGTTCCCGTGGGAAATTTGGAAAGTCCTCTCTCAATGCTCCTCTACACTCCCCAAGCAACCTCATGCCGAATTTCAGCTTTCTACGACCAGAAAAAGGAAAAATCCCGTTTTTCCTGTTCCAGTGGGAATTTTGGATAGTCCTCTCTTAATGCTCTTCTACACTCCCCAAGGAACCCACTTGCCAAATTTCAGCTTTCTACGACCAGTAAAACGAAAAATCCCGTTTTTTCCCGTTCCCGTGGGAATTTTGAAAAGTCCTCTCTCAATGCTCCTCTACACTCCCCAAGCAACCTCATGCCGAATTTCAGCTTTCTACGACCAGTTAAACGAAAAATCCCGTTTTTTCCCGTTCCCGTGGGAATTTTACAAAGTCCTCTCTCAATGCTCCTCTACACTTTCCAAGCAACCTTTATGCCGAATTTCAGCTTTCTACAACCATTAAAACGATAAATCCCGTTTTTTCTTTATCCCGTGGGAATTTCTGCAAATTCTTATAACTGTTTTTCACTATTATAATTACCTACTTCTATGCCAAATTTGAAGAGTCTAGTAATTATGGTTCATAGGATTCCGTTGAACTGAATATATAAATCCGGTTTTTTTCTTATCCCGTGGGAATTTTGAAAAATCCTGAAATTAATATTTTAACTAATGTAATACCTATTTGTATATCAAATTTGAAGAATCTAGTTATTATAGTTACTGAGATAGGGTCACTCGGAATCGAATATATAAATCCCGTTTTTTCCCGTTCCCGTGGGAATTTTGGAAATTACTCTCACAATGCTCCTTTACACTCCTCAAGCAACCTTCATGCCAAATTTCAGCTTTCTACGACCAGTAAAACGAAAAATCCCGTTTTTTCTTCATCGCGTGGGAATTTCCAAAAATTCTTAAAACTGTTTTTTACTATTATAATTACCTACTTCTGTGCCAAATTTGAAGAGTGTAGTAATTATAGTTCATAGGATTCCGTAGAACTGAATATATAAATCCCGTTTATTCCTTATCCCGTGAGAATTTTGAAAAATCCTGAAATTGATGTTTTCATTATTGTAATACCTATTTGTTTATCAAATTTGAAGAGTCTAGTTATTATAGTTACAGAGATACGGTCACTCGGAATTGAATATATAAATCCCGTTTTTTCCCGTTCCCGCGGGAATTCCCAAAAATCCTTCCTTAGTGGATGCTTACATTGTATAAGCTATCTATGTGCAAAATTTCAAGTCTCTAGGTCCAGTGGTTTGGGCTGGGCGTTGATATATCAACAGTCAGTCAGTCAGTCAGTTTAGAATTTTATATATATAGACTAGCTTTTGCCCGCGGCTTCGCTCGCGTGTACCGTGAGAATTCCAAAGAACCAAGATATCAAGCAAGCAAGCATACAGGCAAGCAAGCAAGCATGCAAGCATGCATGCACGCTTGCTTGCTTGCGTGACAATAGGACTATCTCAGGAGTATATTATATTCTTTCGAATAAAAAAAGAATTTTTAAAATCGGTCCACAATTGACCGAGAAATCGGTGAACATACCTACATAAAAAAATACATTAAAATGGAATGTATAACCTACTCCTTTTTTTGAAGTCGGTTAAAGAGCCCTTTGCGGCCTACTTACAGTATAAGCTTATGAATTTTGAAATTTTAGCTTATAACCAGTAAAACTCAAAATCCCGTTTTTTCCCGTTCCCATAAGAATTTCAGATAATACTTTCTTAATACTCCCCTACACTCCCCAAGGAACCCACTTGCCAAATTTCAGCTTTCTACTACCAGTAAAACGAAAAATCACGTTTTTTCCCGTTTCCGTGGGAATTTTGGAAAGTCCTCTCTCAATGCTCCTCTACACTCTCCAAGCAACCTCATGCCGAAATTCAGCTTTCTACGACCAGTAAAACGAAAAATCCCGTTTTTTTTCCGTTCCCGTGGGAATTTTGAAAAGTCCTCTCTCAATGCTTCTCTACACTCCTCAAGCAACCTACATGCCGAATTTCAGCTTTCTATGACCAGTAAAACGAAAAATCCCGTTTTTTCCCGTTCCCGTAGGAATTTTAGAAAGTCCTCTCTCAATGCTCCTCTACACTCTCCAAGCAACCTCATGCAGAATTTCAGCTTTCTGCGACCAGTAAAACGGAAAATCCCGTTTTTCCCGTTCCCGTAGGAATTTTGGATAGTCCTCTCATAATGCTCTTTTACACTTCGCAAGCAACCTAAATGCCAAATTTCAGCTTTCTACGACCAGTAAAACGAAAAATCCCGTTATTTCCCGTTCCCGTGGGAATTTTGGAAAGTCCTCTCTCAATGCTTCTCTACACTCCTCAAGCAACCTACATGCCGAATTTCAGCTTTCTACGACCAGTAAAACGAAAAATCCCGTTTTTCCCGTTCCCGTGGGAATTTTGGATAGTCCTATCTTAATGCTCTTCTACACTCCCCAAGGAACCTACCTACTTGCCAAATTTCAGCTTTCTACGACCAGTAAAACGAAAAATCCCGTTTTTTCCCGTTCCCGTGGGAAATTTGGAAAGTCCTCTTTCAATGCTTCTCTACTCTCCCCAAGCAACCTCATGCCGAATTTCAGCTTTCTACGACCAGAAAAACGAAAAATCCCGTTTTTCCCGTTCCAGTGGGAATTTTTGATAGTCCTTTCATAATGCTCTTCTGCACTCCCTAATTAACCCACTTGCCAAATTTCAGCTTTCTACGACCAGTAAAACGAAAAATCCCGTTTTTTCCCGTTCCCGTGGGAATTTTGGATAGTCCTCTTTTAATGCTCTTCTACACTTCCCAAGCAACCTACATGCCGAATTTCAGCTTTCTACGACCAGTAAAACGAAAAATCCCGTTTTTTCACGTTCCCGTGGGAATTTTGGAAAGTCCTCTCTCAATGTTCCTCTGCACTCCCCAAGCAACCTACATGCCGAATTTCAGCTTTCTACGACCAGTAAAACGATAAATCCCGTTTTTTCTTTATCCCGTGAGAATTTCTGAAAATCCTTAAAACTGTTTTTCACTATTATGATTTCCTACTTCTATGCCAAATTTGAAGAGTCTAGTAATTATAGTTCATAGGATTCCGTTGAACTGAATATATAAATCCCGTTTTTTTCTTATCCCGTGGGAATTTTGAAAAATCCTGAAATTAATATTTTAACTAATGTAATACCTTTTTGTGTATCAAATTTGAAGAGTCTAGTTATTATAGTTACTGAGATAGGGTCACTCGGAATCGAATATATAAATTCCGTTTTATCCCGTTCCCGTGGGAATTTTGGATATTGCTCTCACAATGCTCCTCTACACTCCCCAAGCAACCTTCATGCCGAATTTCAGCTTTCTACGACCAGTAAAACGAAAAATCCCGTTTTTTCCTTATCCCGTGGGAATTCCCGAAAATCCTTAAAACTTTTTTTTACTATTACGATTACCTACTTCTATGCCAAATTTGAAGAGTCTAGTAATTATAGTTCACAGGATTCCGTTGAACTGAATATATAAATCCCGTTTATTCCTTATCCCGTGGGAATTTTGAAAAATCCTGAAATTGATGTTTTCATTATTGTAATACCTACTTGTGTATCAAATTTGAAGAGTCTAGTTATTATAGTTACTGAGATACGGTCACTCGGAATCGAATCTATAAATCCCGTTTTTTCCCGTTCCCGTGGGAATTCCCAAAAATCCTTCCTTAGTGGATGCCTACATTGTATAACCCCTCAGCTGTGGGAGATTTATATGGCCGCTCCCCCTCATCTGTGGCAGCCTGCTGGGTCTGCTCCACAGACAGGGTTTCCAGGTCCAAATGCAAGTGGAAAATTACGATTTATTCAGTTTTTTACAGTTATACAGTCTATAGTTTGTATTTTTTCTGCCCTTTATTTAATTATCTAAGTGCTACTTAAAATTACGACCATAAAAATAACAGGAAATAACTGTACAGGTGGATTAAATTTATGGGTACCGAAATTTATCTTATATTTTCGATTGTAATTAAAAAATAAACAGTTTTGAGGCTTATCTGTTACTTTAATTATCTACATAATGTAATCATACACAACTAAAATTATAAAATGTCAGGCTTTCTAATTAAATACATAATATAAACTACTTGAAAACTTTACTGAAATTATGTCTCCCCTAGAAATGGCGCACGTAAGTGGGTTCCGAATCACATGCATTGTGGAGTGCTACTACACCCTAGGTATTTAATTGTTATATAAACAAGAAATTTAAGTTATGAACTATCTGTGACCAAAGCAATACTCTTGCAGGTGCAGTAGTTCTAAGGTAAGAGATGTTAAAAAAATGCATTTATTTATTCATGCAAAATAGATAGCCCACAAAAGCTTGAAAAATCACAGCAACCAGCAGCCTTGATCCAAAGGAATTCCGTTTTCCAGGATATTAATAAAATATACTTTCAAAATATAATAATTGAACTTGTTCTTATTCAACAAAAACCCCTAAAAACTTGATCTGAAAACAAGACAAATACAGACCAAATCACATCTATTTGGTTTGATTAATATGGACATACCTACCTAGACCGTAAGATAAAGAGCATTAAAGGGATCCAAATGTGTGAAGAGTAACACATTTGTTAATAGAATTATTATTTGAAATAAATCTATAAATAGTCAAAAGATTATTCTATTAGTAAGGTCACAAGCCACTTATACAAGTCTGGATACGAAAAATATTGTTATTGTTACTGTTGTTCGAAATGCAACTCGTTGTAGTGAGCGAGCGTCAGCGATATTAATATCCACCAAACGTAAAATAACTAGACTAATTCAAAAATCCTAGTAGCAAGCCCCATCACCATCATTATCATTATCATCATCATCATCATTACTGTCGCTTAGTACACATAATAAAAGCCTTGCTTACTTTGGAGCTAGGTCGATCTGTGTATTCAAATTTATTTTTATTTTTTATTTGATACCTTCCAAGTGAGAGTCAAACTCGCTTACTAAGGGTTCCTTACCACAGGTGCACAATAATAAAATAAAATAAAGTAAAAACGCTTTTTATTACACCTCAAACAACAAAAATAGAACACTAACAAGTACAGATTACAAGTGCGAAAAAGAGGTAAACAACAACCGGTCTTATCGCTCAAGAGATATTCCAGCTGTGACCTCTAAGGATGATAAAGTGAAAAGCATGATGATAGGCACAAAGCCTTGCCATCACACCCTTCACAATATGAAATTGTGGCTTTGCCGCACACGACACATTTTCGTCGACGATGTCGGGTATAACCAGCTTGTTGTAATACCGGAGACGCTCCTGGCCAAGCCACCGGAATCCTACTACCAGATTATTGTATTGTCATCCGACTTACACAAGTATACAAAATTTCAACTCAATCAGTTGAAGATAACTGGTTTAAAATTAAGTTGCAATATCCAACCGGGACAAACATACTTACATATAATTATACATACATACATTCCAAGTTAAATAAAAGCTTGTAAAAATGGTTACAAGGTTTGATGAAGGTTTGAGGCTCAATCGGATACTGGGAACTAGTTTAAAATTCAGTTGCAAGATAGCCTAAAACTATAAACCTAATAAAATTATAAACATCATAAACTAGTTCTTTCATCTTAACATGAAAACACGATAATTTTTAAGAAAAAAAACCGTGAATGAGGCGATTATTAGTCAGAAAGTGGAATGTCCAAGCTATGCGAACGTGCGTTAGTAACATGACAGCGCCGTCTGTGGCGACAGCCCGGCAGGTTCTCGCCCAGTCTGTGACGACAGCCCGAGAGGTTGTATGCCGACCGTTATTTATTTTGTGAGCAATTTTTCACTTTAAACAAACTTTAAAGTAATTTCATTATATTTAATAGAATCTACATGGACTACGACATATAATGATTGTTTTGAGGTATAGTAAAACTTATAAAAATAACAAGAAACCGAGCATGAAAGTTCCGGCTATGACTTGGCATGTTGTTTTCTTCACATGTTTAGCACCGATATTAGTCAAAAAACACACTCAAACATAATAATAACAAAAGTTTACTTACATTTCCTCAGTTTTATATAGATTTCACCATAAAAATCCACAATTTTATTGTCAAAACACTTAACAACTTACTCGGCAAAGTGGCTTGGATTTGACTGACGAAAGCAACGACTTTTTCCACCGTTGAAGATTCAAATGTTCGCTTGCTAGCTGTCTCGCTTCATTCATTCCACGATGAAATAAGTTAAAGCGAGATAACATTATGTTTCACTGTTATTTTACAACAAGTTTAGGCGCGAATAAAGCGAACCTGGCAGGTCGAGCCACAGATTAACTACCATTTTTATGACCGCCTGAAAGGCGCTCCCACAGTTGAGGGGATAAGGTATCTATGTGCAAAATTTCAAGTCTCTAGGTCCAGTGGTTTGGGCTGTGCGTTGATATATCAACAGTCAGTCAGTCAGTCAGTTTAGAATTTTATATATATAGATTATTTATTTGTATGGAATAAAGTGCTTCATTTTAAAAAGTCGTAAATCAAAAAACATTTGTTTAAGTGATAGGAATTCAGGGTTAAGAGGATGTCAGTGAATTACAAATAACCCTGTAAAATTTTTTTTGATGACAGTTTTGAATTTTAGAATTTCCGCTGATCGGGTTGACCTAAGATTTGATATAAAGATGCCGGGAAACTTACTGAACATTGAACAACGTGGTGGGGGTAAGTTTTGTAACCGACGCTATCCAAGCGTGATAACAGTATTATAAATTTATATATATAACGCACCTATATAAAAATATATTTACTTGCCATGTTGACGCATAAAAAAAAATAACATCGTAAAGAACCTAGATTTATTGCATAGTTTTCAAGTGTTCTGAGAGGTCCCAGAATTTTGATTTTAAATGTGACGATTTATGTCTTCAAGTGCGTGAGACCGGCCGTGTTAAATTTTGGCTCAAGTGGGCTAATAAAGTTATAGATTTATGAGTTTGTGGAATATTTTCGAAATCCAAAGACGTAGTAATTTTTTTTATATAGGCTGTGTAGAAGGGATAGGGCAGGGAGAGCTTTGTTTTGGGTTAGTTGGATTCCGGGACGCGAAACGCTAACGTGTTTTTATTCACATATGCGTCTAAAAATAGATTCATAGCATAAAGTTAGTGTTTGTGATTTTTTTTCATTCAAATTAAAACGATAAAATATACGAGAGCGAAGTCCGATTTCGATCGTATTAATACGTCGACTTATTAAAAATATAGTGCGTAGTGTAGTGATTATTTTGTGGGACTAGACTTTCGTATTCGTGAGGCAGGTCGAGATTTCTCGATCTCGCAATAGCTGAGACGCAGCAGGATCGAACGGCAGCTAAGTTTTAGGACATATATATTTTTTTATTAGTGCTATAAAATTAAAATAAGACTTGACTAAATTTTCTTCCATTATAACTCTAGGTTATTCTCTATTAAACAAACTATAAAAACTTAAATTAAACTAAATATAACTTAAACTCATTTGATTAAAACTTATTGATTAATTAACTTAATTTAAGAAGGTGTTTTTATTATTCAGATAGTAGGGGCGAGCGATCGACTAGTATTGCTAGGTATTTTAGCTAATTTAGCTAGGTTTATAGTTGTAGGCTGACAATCTTATTGGTGTCATTTCCGGATGACTTAGTTATATTTGTAGATAGTATGAGCTGACGGCGGTTATTCCATTTTTCCTTTAATACAGGTTTTCTAATGTTATTAGGTATAGTTTTAATTGATTATTCTATTTTATAGTTATTCACTGGTTGTTTTCGTTTTCGGCGTGTTTTGGCACAAGTCAAAAGCAGAGCTTCGTTTCATCATATTTTACTAATATTTTGTATGATTGAGAGTATGAGTGAGTGCATTATAAAATATAATTAATTTTAAGGTGTCACTGTGATTTCGGTGGAGTAAAGGGAAGAGTGTATATTATCTCAATCATTATTCTACGTCACTTTCACTCAACCTGGCATTTCACTGGATTACTGTGTCACGCGTAGCATTGCTTATTTGATTCTAGTCTGTGTCAATCTAGAAGTCTTAGTAGGTATTACTTTTACACTATACACACACTATTCTCTTACACTGCACAACATCACACAACACACACACTAGGTACACACCACATTTTAATTAATTCACACACACACTAGCTAACACACATGCTAGAAGGTTATTTGGCTGAGACTAGCTCCTGGATATACCGGACAGCAATACGACACACACTAGAACTCATTAATTTGGGTTCTTCACACACACTAGGTACACACACAAGCCCTGAGTCATTTAGGTGTTTATGATTTTTACTAGTGTCTCTGAGGTACGTCGTCTTTGACTTTTCGACCCATGACCGTCTGCGTCTTGTGTGAAGACTAGTTTTAAAGCTGTATCCTTTGCAGGAGTTCACAGAAAAAGTACTTATCATATTCATTTAAATGGTATTCAGGTCACCTTGTACAACTCGTCAACACCCTCTAGCTCTTTGACACAGACATCCGCGGCAGCTTTTGAAGTAGGGAAGCGTAATTTCAAGCGTTATTTAAATAAGCATAATTTGCATGAATTGCATTTTTTTTTTCTCTGTATGGATGAATGATTGACCTGGTATAAAAGGACACTGATATAATTTGGGTCGCGGTCATTCCCCATCCAGAATGGGTGTTAAATTGTGTAAGTTTGGCTATAACACAGCCTATTTAATATGAAATACACAAGTTGGCGTTCATTGAAAGGCCTTTTTGAGGTAGGGGGTTTTTTAGGGTAGGGCCAAAAACTTATCAATTTGTAAGTCATACATTTTGTTCTGAAGTCGGAGGACAGCGCTGCAATTGGAATAGTGATTCATTTAGCATTTGACAGGATATAATAATATTATTAACTATCATCACTTAACTCTGAACTATCTTGATTTATCCACTTATTTTATAACACAACACAACGTAATAGAGGGTCCTATTTTAAAAACTAGACGATCACATTTATTTTGGCCAATTATTGAAGTGTTAGGTAGCTATAAATACGAACGCTAATTACTTCAGGGTTTTTCATTCATTTCTGATAAGCCCTGGGTAGAAGTGTTACAGTTTGCGCTTGCACTTTACTACCAAAGAGACATTAAATCCGCTTCGGCGCTTCGACATTGTTCAACAAATCCTTAGTACCTACGGCGTTAATACTGCACGGCAGGTCATGACTTTTTGAATTTTCATAAAACAAGATTTTTTCTAAGGCCTAGTGATGCTACATTATTAAAATATGTATTTGTTTTGGTAATACGATGAAAACACCTAAATAGACGCGCGGTCTGACCCACCTACCTTGAGCCGTCGTGCTTCCTCCTTGTCCGTATAATTAGTTGCGTTAGTTCTCCTTCGGCCATTGGACGGGGAACTTGTGTCGCATGCGCTCACGCATACATACACGAGTGCATAGAATACCTAAAATCGATTAGCGCAAGAAGCTCGGTACGGTCTTAATATAGGGTATACTTCATGTGCGAGTAATATCACTAGTTATCTTACTTTTCGCTCCAGAAAATTACAGTACACGGACGGCTGCTTGGTAAGGTTAGCGAATAACATGCTGGTAGCGAAATGAAAACTTGTAATAACAATAAATATGTTTAACGTACTTTTTCCTACTTCGCACTTTGTTCTTACATTATTGGGAGCCAACTGTACCTCATCAGCTAACTTCGCCGCAGACGGATCGAGTTACTTTGCTTTGCGGAAGCCAACTAGATAGGGATAAGACTTATGTACTTAGGAGATAGATTGCGTAAAGGGAAAACCTGCAGACGTACGAATATTGTTAAGCTTAAATATGTGTGAAATTACATTAAAAATCTATTGAATCAGGCGTTACTTTGCGGAGGTCCATATTAATGAACTAAAACAATTACTTTGCTCACCCGCGACCTTACAATAGTTACGTTTATGCAAGAAATGTGTGTTCATGCAGTTCCTCCACCTCCACACTGTACGAACACACACAAATCACACAAACACAACTATCACCACCACCAAGCTACACTGACGCGTTTCGAACTCAACCAGAGCTCATCTTCGGAGTTACCACAACCGTATGCTATGCTACCAAATGTTAAACTAACAAACCAAAACAAATGTTTTAACTTGTCACTGTAACTTCACAAGTACCCACTTTATTTTTCTTATTCTCAAACTACCCCACAAAAATTAACTTTTATTGACATATTATAAAACTACCTTGAATTTTTGTTTATTTATTTATAAGGCATATTTTATTAATACTAACTGTTCAAATTAGACCCAAGCCGCAGTAAAGGAGAAGATACTAAATTTACCTGTTCATTAATAATAGACCCCATAGTGTTGTACCTAATTATTTCCATGCATTCCAGAGCATCCAGACGCAACCCCTTGCCGCAATAATGTAACACTTCATAAGAATCTGAATCTAACAATGAATGATTTGATTCCAACAAATGTTTTGCAAAATTCGATCTATCTGGATGCTCATTCCTATATGCCGAAACATGCTCTTTAAATCTAGTATTAAAACTTCGGCCTGTCTGTCCTACGTATATCCCATTGCAGTCATTACAAGTAAGCTTGTATACCCCCGATCTAGTTCCCTTATCTACCTGTTCTTTGTGGTTACATAGCCTAGAGTACAAAGAGTTGTTAGTCTTAAAGGCAACATTAATATTGTTTGATTTTAAAATGCCATAAATCTTATCAGACAAACCCCCAACGTAAGAGATGCTAGATCTATATTTGTTAGTAGACTGAGAAGGTAACGCAGCGTAAAGCATGCTATTTACTAACCGTGCCTGCTTCTTTTGAACTAAACTATCTACCATTGATTTTGTATAACCATTTGAGATCGCTATCTGATAAATAGTACTCAACTCTAAATCAAAATGTTCCTTAGAAAGAGGCACAGTCAGCAATCTATTAACATAACAATGGAAAGCAGCCAGTTTATGCTGCCACGGATGATTAGAAGATGCTGGTATAACAGCATCTGTGTACATGGGCTTACGGTATATTTTAAATTGATGTTTACCATTTAATTTTGAAATAGTTAAATCCAAAAAGTTCAACGAACAATTTTCCTCCAATTCTTTTTTCCCCCAGTTCAAAAAAGAATTGGAGGAAAATTGTGTGTAGAGACATGATCGGGTTCAACCCCGCGTATATCCTTATCCTTACTCCCTTCATCATCATCATCATCATCCCAGCTATTAAATTCCCACGCGGGCCCAGTGTGGATTGGGAACGTCACACACACCATTGAATTTCTTCGCAGGTGTATGCAGGTTTCCTCACGATGTTCTTCTTCACCGTAAAGCTCATGGTATATTTAAAATGTAAATAAATAAATAAATTCCGACAAACTCAGAGGTTTTGAACCCACGACCTTCTGGTTGAGAGGCCATAGGTCAAACCACTGGGCCACCACGGCTTTTTGGATTACTAATATTATTGGAATGCGAAAGTAACTATTTCTGTTTGTTACTTCTTCACGTTTAAATTACTAAACCGATTTAAATGAAATTTAGTTTGGAGATAGTTCGAGACTTTGGAAAGGGCATCGGATAATTTCATCCCGGAAAATTTCATAGTTGCAGCGCGATAGCGATAAACTGATTCCTCGCAGACGGAGTTGCGGGCAAATGCTAGTATGTGTATAAAAGTAGTTGTTATTAAACTTGCACGTATGTAGGCCTCCAACAAGATGGAGCGTCGACCGGATTAAGGTTCCGGGGACGCTTTGTATGCGGATGACGTAGAATCGGTCTGCTTGGCGAACCTTACGGGATTCCTATATTCATTGCAGTAGTGGACGTCTTTCGGCTACAATGATAATGATTAGTGCATCCAATTTAACCTTCACGTTTCCCAAATATTGATTTTGCAAGCAAAAGACTGAGATGGATCACAAATATTAAATTTACCCCTATCTCCTGAAATAGTGACGGTAACTGCTGATACACGGCTAGGAGCCGCCAAATATAATATCCTGACGCCTCCGGCGGGTAATCGAGGTACTTTTACACGCGACGATTGCGACACGACATTGCGAACATCAGCAACAATAACACAGGCAACTGTCACTTAAATCTGAAATGTACTTTTTTATAGAGGCCTCCCGTGACCAGAGGGCTGGCCAATACTTCGCTCAGCGAATCAGCATTGCCATCCAACGTGGCAATGCTGCCAGCCTTCTGGGCACTCTCCCCATTGGCTGCGACTTGGGACAGATTTTTTACCTTTAGCTTTAGTAAGTTTTAGTAGAATTTGAGTTATAGTCCGACAAAATCGTGCGCGGCTCTCCGCGGAACGTTGTCGCCTTAGATTATTTATGCACTAGATAGAGCTTCGGCGGCATGAAAACGTCCCGAAAAAATATAAGCCAACTGTTGGCTTATATGTCATTTGCGTCATTTGCAGGGTTGCCAATAGTAATATGCTAAAGTCCCCAAACGCATTGTCGAAATTCCCCACGTGTGGGGAATGAAAAATTATGTGGGCCGAGTGACTTAGTTTAGAGCTGTTGCGAATAATGAATTGTAGGAAATTAATCAAGAAAAGCAGAAATTTGATGTCAAATGTCGCGTATTTGTGTTCATACTTAAAATCCCCTCATTTTCCCCGAATTGAAGCTCTCCCCACACATTCCCCAATCAGCTTCACTTTCCCCGCATTTTGGGGAATGTGAAATTAACTGGTATCATTAAGCACGCACACAGTGACAACCGGAATGACGTAACGCGATCGTAATATGAAGCTGTCAAATGGATTTGTGGACGTTTTGTATCGCAATGTTTGCTACTGACGCTCCATCTAGTGCATAAATAATCTAAGCCTGTCGCAGTCAGCATTTGCCGCACTTGTTAAAAACAATCTCGTTAAGGACAGCAGAGACTCCCTGCGACAGGGTTCCGCCGAGCGCCGCGCACGAGCTTCTCGGACTATAGTCCTATGTTTTTACTGTTTTTATTTCATAGTACCTGGGCGACCGAGCTCTGCTCGGGCAGAAACTCGGTACCAAGCGTTTTCCCAGAGATAAAACCAAGCTAGATCAATTTTTCATCCCCGAAAACCCCCAAATACCAAATTTCATCGAAATCGTTGGAGCCGTTTCTGAGATCCTGATTATACATGTGCGGGGGAGGGGGTGGGGTACTAAAACAAATACATATTTTAAAAATGTAGCAACACTAGGCCCTAGAAAACATTTTGTTTTATTAACTTTTAAAAAAATGTTTTATTTTTTAGAGACGACTTTGGATTTTTTTCTATCGAGCAGACTACAAGTAATCGTATTTCGAAACACACTGGTCACTAGAGTGAATCCTCAAATATCTTATGCATGAGTTTCAGATCTAAAGCTTTGGTAGTAATGAGTGCTAGCAAGGAATTAAATGAATGCAATAAATGCGCCAAAAGCTAGGTTCGGTAGGGCCTTAGCATTATGTTAATAAAGACAGTATTTACGCAACACTTGTCAGTTTCACTAGTCCCGTCATTCAGTACGCTTAGTATAAGTTTTACTTCACCAAAATACTTCTCGATCGCGTTTACGTAAAAAAATCAAATACTAGGGAAACATGGACAGCGCCTCCGCGGCCGCGCGTCCTTGTTTCCATAGAATTGAAATTTTTACGTAAACGCGATCGAGAAGTATTTTGGTGAGGTATAACGTATACTAAGCACTCTGTATGCTTAGTATAAGTTTTCCTTCACTTCAATACTTCTCGATCGCGTTTACGTAAAAATTTCAATTCTATGGAAACATGGAAGCGCGCGCGCGGAGACGCTGTCCATGTTTCCCTAGTAATTCAATTTTTTACGTAAACGCGATCGAGAAGTATTTTGGTGAAGTAAAACTTATACTAAGCGTACAGATTGGATTGGATTCGTCAGATTGGATGGCGTCTGTTTGAACTACTCATGTGAAAGACCTTTTTATACTTACACCACATTTTATGCAAAATACAGTTACTTATGGTTGGAATTTTATAAGCTGGGGGTTTAGGACTGCAGAACTCATCTGGTAAAGATAACATTATTCTCGTTTGTTGAGGCCTACCGCTTATAACAAATCAGAACAAGTAACAAAAAATGCAAACAAATAGCTACCGTCTTCTCTAAGTTACAAGGTTGAAATTGCAAAAGCATAACTCATTAAGAAAGGCCTTTCGTCATTGTAAGCGGTACTCAGGTGGATCGTCAGCGTTGTAGTGCGTCCATAATAGAACAAACGAGAACAATGTTATCTTTACCAGATGAGGTCTGCAACCCTAAACCCTCAGCTTATAAAATTCCTTACTTTGGCACTACTTACTTACTTACTTTGGCGAACCTAGGGGAAGTCTATGTTCAGCATTGGACGTCTTTCGGCTTAAATGATGACGAAGAATAAATGTTACCATAAATAATCGTGGAACCGTATCATATAAAACCAAAATCCGCCAACTATTTATTTATTAGGTAGATAGTTTTATTTGACTCAGTAACCCCTTTCGGATGAAGGGACTTGCCTTTTGTTTACTTAAGCCCTATTCTCTTAAAGTGGTCGTTAAAGGTGAAATACAGTGAAGGGCCTTTCTGCTCAAAAAATATATCTCGAGATACCTGAACCCTTTCAACCTTTATGTAGACGATGTTGTTGTGATGGTAATCGGTCGTGCTTGTTTACTTAGCAAGACCTATCTGTGTTACACAGTGCGTAGGTGAAAGACTTATGTAAAGGACTTGTAGTGCACAGAATTGTTTTTTTTTTTTTGTATAATATAGGCTTGCTTTTGACCAGAATCACGCCTGATGGAAAGCGAAGATGAGGCCTACAATGGAGCACGCTTGCATAGTAAATGCTCATTCACCCTAGACTTGAAAGCGGAATTGAATAAGGAGCTTAGGTCATTTTTCAAATTTGGAACGTTAATTAGGGTTCCGTACCTCAAAAGGAAAAAAAACGGAACCCTTATAGGATCACTTTGTTGTCCGTCCGTCTGTCTGTCAAGACCCTTTTTCTCAGGAAGGCGTGGAGGTATCAAGCTGAAATGTATATCAAATACTCAAGTCTACTGTCCCTTAGAGCTGTGAAAAAATCAAACATCTAAGCCAACGCAATCAAAAGATACAGCCGTTTATGACGCAAAATTCCGCATATTTTCGAAACTCGCAAGGGAATCAAAACCTACAGGGTACTTCCCGTGAACTCAGAATCTTGAAGTTTGGTACGAAGCTAGGTCTTATAGCACAGATAAAGGAAAAATTACGAAAAGCATAATTTTTTTTTGTCTGTCTGTCTATATCAGTAACCAACGCACATTTTCGACACTCGCAAGAGAATCAAAACCTACAGGGTACTTTCCGTGAACTCAGAATCTTGAAATTTGGTACAAAGCAAGGCCTTATAGCACATATAAAGGAAAAATTGCGAAAAGCATACATTTTTTGTCTGTCTGTCTATATCAGTAACCAATCTACAATGATCCCACACTGCGCACATTTTGCTTAGGAGCAGGGGTCTGCTGAGACTGGATTTTCATAGATACATATAAATTTGTATGGAACCCTCGGTGCGCGAGTCCGACTCGCACTTGGCCGGTTTTTTTTTTAATACGGACACATTATTACTACATAACTAGAACAGATCATTTACTTAAAATTATTTATCACGCACACAATATTTACCTGGACGTTTCGTCCACATTGCAGCAGCTGTGGTGTGATTGCGGTAAATATTGTTTGCGTGATAAGTCCCGTTTAGTATTTAATAATTATGAGTGAAAATCACAAATGTTTAAAACAGTATATCATTTACTTAAGTTTTTTACCTATAGCCTTATATAGCCTTGGAAGCCTAGCGTACTTTTTAAATAACTAGCTGTTTCCCGCGACCCCGTCTGCAAAGAAGTCGTTTATCTCTACCCCGCGGGAACTGGAATTTTCTGGGATAAAAAGCACCCTTTATACTAAACGAGGCTATAAACCTCTGTGCCAAATTTTATCAGAATCGCTCAAACCGTTTTAGCGTGTAAGAATAACGAACATTCACACATCCATCCATACATCCATCGACTTGCATTATGGTTACCAAATTTCAACTCAAATTCAATAGGATGATTTGAAATTGTATAATTTGAAATATAGTATCGGAAATGCGTGTTTCTTTGTAATTCCTATTCCTATAAGAATTCCGGGAAAATATATGCCTTTTGATACTCTCGCGATTCAGATGAATCTAATGACAACTTACACTTTAAAAAGAAAGAAAAATTGCCAACTGTTTTTTTTTTGGAAAAAATTACTTTGTGTCAAGTTTCGTGCGGCGAATTTTTCTTGGCAATCATGGTCTTTCCGAAAGCGCTGGTAGACTTAAGAGGCTGACAACACCTAATTTTGTTGAAATTGATGTCATTTAAACAGTTTTTTAAGAAAAACTGCTTGTTCTAGCACATCAAAAAAATTATATGTTAATATTCATCATATTTCAAAGACCGTGGACGGACTCGATACATAATTGGACGAAATCGGCTCGATAGAAAATAATTGCAAAGATAGGTCTTAAAATCATCATTAAACGGTTCTATGTCTTTATTTTTTTGGCGTATGCGTCTGCAATTAAAAACATGAAGTCAACATATTCATACCTAAACCGCTAACGAGTCATATTTCACAAATAATCCACAGTTTTTTTTTAATTAAATATTTGCCCGATAAATTTCAATATAACCGGCTGCCCAGTAATAGCGGCATCTCGTTTACTCCGATACAAATAGACAGTGTGCGCCGACGTTGGAGTTGACAGCGTCTTAAAATAAGAGACTGTAGTCGTAAAAGAGCCCTACACGGCGTTCTTACAGAAATAAATTTTCGATTTTTGCTGCAACATACACAGGTGTTGCTTGTACACGTTAGTTGGATACAGTTACATGAATGCATGCTCCACCACAATATAGCACGCAAAAGTTTTATTCTATGTACAATACAATAACTAATGTATATTCCTATAATTTAATTAGACGACCAGATGGCCTAGTGGTTAGAGACCCTGACTATGAAGCTTGAGGTCCCGGGTTCGATTCCCGTGTCGGGGCAGATATTTGTATGAAAAATACGAATGTTTGTTCTCGGGTCTTGGGTGTTTAATATGTATTTAAGTATGTATCTATCTATATAAGTATGTTTATCCGTTGCCTAGTACCCATAACACAAGCTTTGCTAAGCTTACTTTGGGACTAGGTCAATTGGTGTGAATTGTCCCGTGATATTTATTTATTTATTTATTATTTATTTATTTTATAATTTATCAAAATATTCTTTCAGACTGTAAAATGGTCGTACGAGTAAAAAAGATTTTAATTTCTTGGAAAATTCGTACACATTATTACATTTCTTTATGTCTTCATTTCATTAAAATCCATCGAATCGCTTAAGCTCCTTCGGCAGTCGGGTAATAAAACAGGACTCAATTATTGAGAGTCCGCTGTCTGTCTGTCCGTCCGTCTATCACAAAACATTATCTCTTAAACCATAATAGCTAGACACTTGTTTTCACTGATTATGTACTAATGTGATCGCTATACCAACGAATACTAAAAATAAAACAACTGTAAGTCGACTGTAACATTGTCATTGTAAACGACTGACTCAACGCTTCATCGGTGAGGATGTTCCTAAGCGGCTCCCGATCCCGTATTTGCAGTACGTTCCCTCACGTACCTAAACAAACACTAATTATAACGATTCAGCTCCGTAACTAAGGCTCTGCCGGCTATGACGTCACACGTCACGTCAATCGGACAAGATGACGTCAATGTGTACTTAGGACGGTTTTAGTGTCGCCAGAAGGGGTCCGTGGGGAAAAAGAAGGTGTTTATGAGCTTAGATTTAAAGAGCTCTTAACCTTGAGCTTAAGCAGATACAGAACAATAGGAGGACGCTTGAGTTCGCTTCTCAAATTTTTGACGGAAACATCACCTTTAACGGATTCGCGTGAACGTCTAAACATTAAATCAATAACAGACCTGTTTTTTTTAGCTGCCCAAACTCAACCTATCTATTCGGAGAAATTGTCCTCCAAAGTACTGAAAAGTGACTAAACCCTCTAACTTCTACACATGTTTTTTTCAATCTAATTGCAAATTAGTACTTACAAACAAAACACGTGCTCATTATTTTTTCATTTTCTCAAACACACACGCACGCACGCAAGCGTAGTGCATCGGAGACCTCATTTTCGTGTTCCATCAGGCGTGATTGTAGCCAAACGCAAGCCTATATTGTACGGTCAGCATCAAAAGTAGCTTGTCGCTCTACAGCTAGGTGCAAAACGTCATACTTGTTTGACAATTGTGTTATTACGACAAAGTACAAAAGTGACCAGCTACATGATGCTGATTGTATAAAAAAATACTCACAAGCTCTCGTAATTTATAATATTGGTAGAATGTGACAGTTACTAATTAAAAACCCAGCAAAACATAACAAAACATCTTTGTAAGAGTCAAAAATGATTGGTCAGACAAATCTAAGGTCAGACAAGATTGTTCTCGTCTCCCAAAATGGTTTTAATAATGTGAAATTCGAAAACTGCCCCGGGACTTTATTTATTTTAATTAACAGTATGTTTTCATAAGTAAATAAAAAGTGTTTATCGGCCGACGCGGCCGGCACGTTCCCATTGGCCTTGCTTTAATAAATAGATTGGTTAAACGGCCAACAATCAACCGCGGGTTGGGATTTAAAGCAGTTTTATATTTATATGCATTTTTAGTATATTACGCAACAAACTAATTACAAAGACAAACTAAGTACTTAATATTATAGCGCCGGGGGCCCAATACCTCTCCCTCCCCTATTCCCTTTCCTTTTTCCTCTCCCTTTTAGGGCCGACAGCGCACTGGCATCTCGTAAAGCACTGCACCCGCAGTTTATGGACAGTGGTGATCATTTAACATCAGGTGACCCATTAGTTGGTTTGTCTGGCCTCTCTAACATAAAAAAAATAAGCGTGAAAGTTTGTGAAGACATTTCAATATTTGAATGTTTGGATGTTTTTTCCTCAACCACGCAATAACATCATCATCATCATTCCAGTCCATATACGTGGCTGCAGTGCACAGGCCACCTCTTAAAATGAGAGGGCTTGGCCCGTAGTTCCCACGCGGGCCCAGTGTGGATTGGGAACTTCACACACACCATTGAATTTCTTCGCAGGCGTATGCCATGAGCTTTACGGTGAAGGTAAACATCGTGAGGATCTCGAATGAAAGCCTGAAATTGAGGTATTAATATAGTAACGATCGAAATCGCTCCAAACGCTATGTCAAACTTTGCCTGCGTTCAATGGAAGTTTCAGCCGTTACAAATACAATTTAACATTAAACGTCCAAAGTTACTAGTGCACGCCTAGAGTAAGTTCGATTGCTTGGTGCAACTTGAAGCTTTGGACTTCCTAAAGACATGGAACCGTATAGCAGGGGGGGCACACTTACATATATCACACTTTTCATGCGACTGCAGCGACCTTTGGTGTTAGGTGTTTGACGAAGAACTAAATTAGCGGCCATCTTGGTTGACTTGTCAAACTTGTCAGTTGTCATTCATCGGCCATGGCCATGGCGTACCAAATTGTACGGTCAAGGACTTTAATTGATAGGCCACTTGCCAATGTTCGTATTTTAGCCGTATAATGCAAATCGGGTTTAGCCGCTTATTATTAAGAAGTTGAATACTTATGCTGATTTGAATTAGACGGCTAAAATACGAATAGTGGCAATTAGCCTATCAATTAAAATTAAAGGCTGGGATTATGATTTTTTATTTTTAATATTTCTTGTTGTAGTGCTTATGTAAATACAAATCCATACTTAAATACTTAATATTATACTTAATACTTAATATTAATACTTAATATTATAAATGTGAAAGTATTATTAATACTTAATATTATAAATGTGAAAGCGTGTTTGTTTGTTTGTCCTTCTATCACGTCAAAACTGAGCAACGGATTGCCGTGATTTTTTGTACGGACATAGTTGAAGGGCTGAAAAGTGACATAGGCTACTTTTTACTATGGGAAAATATCTCATTCCCACGGGAAAAACGTTTTAATCTACTTCAGCGGGAGCGAAGCCACAGGCATCAGCTAGTTATGTATAAATTTCAGCTGTCTATTCTTTACTGTTCTTGAGACACAGTCCTGTGACAGACAGACTGACAGAGTAGCGACATTAACAGGGTTCCGTTGGACTCCTTCCGGGACCCTAAAAACTATATCCATAATAACGATTGCTTGTCCATTTGCGCCACTAGTAGTTCTCAAACTACAAAATAGCGTCTATCTGCGTACATACAAAGTCGATTGTGGAATAGCCTTCAGTAAAATGGAATGGTAATCACAAAGGGTAGCCCGACTGTGAAATTAGGCGGAAAATCGCCGCAGGCGCAACTTGGGCTTGGATAATTACAAGCACGTTTGCCTATAATACTCGTAGTTCTGGATAGTGTTGTAGCTATCCAGAGTTGCTATATCCAAGCAAAAAATGTAGCAAAAAACCTTTGAATGCGAGAATAACTTTCGCGCAAAAACTAAAGTGTACTGTTTAACGACCGCTTTAGCCTAGTTGGTAGTGACCCTGCCTACGAAGCAAGAGGTCCTGGGTTCAAATCCCGGCAAGGGCATTTATTTGTGTGATGAGCACGAATATTTGTTCCCGAGTTATGGATGTGTTCTATGTATTTAAGTATTTATTTATCTATATAAGTATGTTTATCGTCGTCTAGTACCCATAGTACAAGCTTTGCTTAGTTTGGGACTAGGTCGATTTGTGTAAGATTGTCCCCTAATATTTATTTATTTATTTACTGTGCCTGCGTGGGAACTACGGCCCAATCACTCTCATTCTGAGAGGGGGCCAGTGCCCTGCAGTGGGACGTATATAGGCTGCAGTGGCGAAGAATACTAACAACCCGATTCCCCCCGGGTTGACTAAACTTTATGGGTTACCAAACGCAACTCTTCCATTATTGCACTTTTAAGAAAAAGATAAATGGGGTTATTAGGTATTTTTTTGCTCCAGCTTTACTTTTAAAAATTTTTTCACGCCCCGCCACTGATAGTCTAGGACGATGATGATGATAATGAAAAACTAAAGTCACCGACATAGCTCGATGAATCGCCAGGCAGTAGCAGTGGGCAGGGCACATCGCTCATAGAACTAATGGCCGATGGGGCCATATGGTTCTCGAGTGGCGTCCACGGACCGGAAGACGCAGTCTAGGTGTCTCCAACAAGATGGAGCGAGGATCTGGTTAAGGTTGCGGGAACGCGTTGGACGCGGCGCAGGACCGATCTGTTTGGCGAGCCATGGGGAGGCCTATGTTCAGCAGTGGACGTCTTTGAGCTGAAAGATGATGATGATGATGGATTTTACCTTTTAATTGCATTCTATCACATCCACATCTTCTAATCTAATATATAAAAATCCCGTGTCACGGTGTTTGTTATCGAACTCCTCCGAAACGGTTTGACCGATTTCTATGAAAGTTGAATTTGACTAAACATTAATTTATGTTATTCCGTTTGATACCTGTAACCCTTATTTCTAAACATTTTTCAATATTTTGCCAATACATAAAAATACGCATAGATGTTTCATATTGACGTCACTAGACTTGGCTCTAAATATGGTACTGAATGAGTCACTCACCTCAACTAAAACTGTCGATTTTAAGACCTGAAACAAAAACAAAGTATAATTAAACATTTATTTTAAAAATTTAAGACTGTCGAATTACTTAAAATTGTATAACTAACTGGTTGCCTGGACTTTAGTTTCCAAAAATAAATGATAAAGCAACAAACATTTCAGCTTTCCAAGTCCAAAAACTTGGGCTGAGCGGTAATACTAATAAGCCAGGTTAGCCAGGACTTTTATTTAACCATAATGAACCTAAGTGTAATTTTAATTATTTAAGAATTATTATATTTAATGTTTAAAACTATAACAATAACCATAATTAGTTTTAAATAATTCCCGATTACTTTAAATAATAAATAAATATCAAGGGACAATTCACACCAATTAACCTAGTCCCAAAGTAAGCTTAGCAAAGCTTGTGTTATGGGTACTAGGCAACGGATAAACATACTTATATAGATAGATACATACTTAAATACATATTAAACACCCAAGACCCGGGAACAAACATTCGTATTTTTCATACAAATATCTGCCCCGACACGGGAATCGAACCCGGGACCTCAAGCTTCATAGTCAGGGTCTCTAACCACTAGGCCATCTGGTCGTCTAAAACAAAAACTATAACCTACTACTCGCTACTCCTATCCTACTACTCGCTACTCCTATCCTACTACTCGCTACTCCTATCCTGCTACTCGCTACTCCTATCCTACTACTCGCTACTCCTATCCTGCTACTCGTTAACTCACGAGCAAGAAGAGTATGTACTATGTATCATCCCAGCCTATATAAGTCCCACTGCAGGGCGCAGGCGTCCTCTCAGAGTGAGAGGGCTTGGGCCATAGTTTCCACGTGGGCCGAGTGCGGATTGGGAACTTCACACACACCATTGAATTTCTTCGCAGGTGTATGCAGGTTTCTTCACGATGTTTTTCTTCACCGTAAAGCTCATGGTAAGTAAATTACAAAAATGTACAGAAGACTATGTATACGCAACACGTAATAAAATAATAGCTAAATATCATTGATTCACTTAACCTAGCAATAAAATAAAACCTTTTTGTAATAACCTACCAGAATCCCCATAGCTGGGCAAAGGGCTCTCCTTTTTCTTTCCAAAAAAATAAACTAACGTATATTTCAAACTAAATACAAACTGAAACATGGATGCATAGAAAAAACCCCAGAAAAAAGACCAGCGCTGGGAATCGAACCCAGGTCCTCAGCATTCCGTGCCGCGCTAATCTCCTACACCACCGCTGGTCAGTTGACCAATTGGACTTTTTTCTGGGTTTTTTTCTATGCATCCATGTTTCAGTTTAGTTTGAAATATATGGATTTCACTGGATGATCGTAAAAGTAAAAAAAAATTAAGTTGAAAAAATAAAAAAATACAAATACAAATAATTTATTTGTCAAACATAGGTAAAATAGATGGTACAATGATCAAAGACATGTATCACTATGCTGCGCCCAAGGGCATATAAATATGAATATTCACATTCAATCATGCACAAATTAATATTATACTTAGGTATAGTCTATCACGCATATACTCATCCAATGAATAGAAAGCTTTATCCGCCAAAAAGTTAAAAAGTTGTTTTTTAAAATCATGAACATCCTCGGTCAATCAGTATATTCTTTGGAAGCTTGTTGAAGATCTTGGATGCCATGCCGAATACGCTTTTGGCAAGTAGTGCTGTTTTGTATGGTCTTGTGTTTATTTTAACTTTTTGGCCAGCACTTCTAAAAACAGGAAATTGGTCCTTGTTACATTTCACGTAAGTTGAGATTTCGTTGATGTATATGGGTCATTTTTCGGAATCGGATTCTCCGTCTGATTCCCTTGGCGTTTTTTACTTTTACTTTTTTCAACCTACTTACTATAAAATATGAAATTGTATGTAAGCAGATTTATCGAATAGGCATTAATTTTGGTCAGCTTGGTATTGAAATATACTGCTTTAAGTTTTCAGTGCCAGGGGAATAAGAAAATTGACAGGGTAATAAGAAAAACGCCAAGGGAACAAGAAAAAAATGGCAGAGGAATAAGAAAAATGCCATTGGAATAAGAAAAACACCAAGGGAATCATACAAAAGGACAGGGTTAATAAAAAAGTTGAACTTTGAATATAATGTAATATTTAAGACCTGCTATCAATTGGATAAATTTCTAAATGAATAAATCAGCGTATTAAAAGAAAACTATTTTCCTTTACAAGAAAACGCAAGAAAAATAGGATTTCCTTGTTCAAAACCCAAGGGAATAAGAACCAGGGGAATAAGAATATGTATGTTTCTTGTCGATTCTGCCGAAACTGTTATTGTTATAATAATTACTACTAAATCAACATATGCAGGCAGTAATGTAGTTTTCTTTTTACTTAACACTATGTACCAATTGCATGCACAAAATTTTATATGTAAGTCCAAGAGAATCAGAATCACAGTGAACCAAAGCCAAGGGAATCATATATTTACCTCCATAACTAAAAATCCCAGCGACGAGTCACAACCTCTCCCCGCCGCGCTGGAAGCGTTACTGACGTTCGTCGAGCCCCGCGATCACAACGAGTCATTATGACGTTTATGTAGGGAGCAGCAGGATGTTAAATGTGGCACCAAGGGAATCATAGCTTAGCTCTGGACAAAGCTTTAAGAACGTTTTTTTTTTAAAACTGCGATAAACATACGAACCATATTTTTTATTTTAAACCAATAGCTTATATTGTAACTATTTAACTAAATACAATACTTGATTTCAATTCATAACATGTCCTTTTCGGGGTAGTTTGTTCACAAAATGGGCAATGGACGCACCAAGGGAATAAGGTTTTAGAGGTTTGATAATTATTTACAATTATTTATACTTACTTTAAACAAAAAAGGAATCGGGCCCCAGTTAGATTAAGTGCTAAAGTAATGTATAAAAAATATTCTAGCCAATTATTTGTACATTGCGGGTACTTTTTCTGCCTGGACGCTGTAATTTGGCCCTCCGAAGAATGACCCATATGCACGGTAGGGTTAGTATACGTAACTTAATAAAATAAGGCCTACATGAGTCGGTGGACGAAATACCACTAATCGCACGAATACATCTCTTCAAATCGCACATAAAGATACTTCATAATAAACTTGTTAATAAACTAACGATCCAAAATGTAGATGAGCAACGACACGCGCCACAAACCTTACCCACATTGCACTCATGGAGGTCAGCCGAGAATCCTAAAACTTTCCAACCTTGCCCACCCCATTATCTGCCATAGATGTTTTTCCCCTCCAAAGTGGCCAGATAGGCAGCAAATGGTCCAGAAGAATTTCAGCTCGTACACGTCATTGCACGCAGGGGACCGTCCTAAATCATACCTTCGAGGTTTAAAGTTGGTGTTGCCATAAGTTTTAAGGGGTACGGACAAAATACATAATAGTCATTTGATACATAAAATCAGTCATCATCATTTTCATTTTTTTCATTTTTTTTTAAATAAATAATATTATGATATCATCATCATCATCATCATCATCTTCATCGTCATCATCCTAGCTCATATACGTTCCACTGCAGGGCACAGAGGCCGTATTGTCTAACGCTTTTGGCGCTTGCCTTCGCTTTCACTATCTCTTTCTGTCAACGTTTTATACCGTTTGACAGAAAGAGATAGCGATTGCGAAGGCAAGCGTCAAAAACGTTAGACAATAAGCCTACAGGTCTCCTCTCAGAATGAGAGGGTCATGGTCATTCATATAGGCTGGAATGATGATGATGAAAGAATAACGACGGATTTATTGGAATTTTCACGCGATAGGGAACAAACGGGATTTATATGTTTGACTCAGAGTGACTCTATCTCCGTAAGTATGATTCCTAGACTTTAAATTTGGCCTGCAAGCAGGTAATTAGTACAATAAAAAACTTTCAAGATTTTTGGATGTTGGATTGCCGATGCCGATTGCCGCTGTAGTTCCCACGCGGGCCTAGTACGGATTGGAAACTTCACACACACCACTGAATTTCTTCGCACTGGGTTCCTCGCGATGTTTTCCTTCACCGTAAAGCTCATGGTTAATTTCAAATGTAATTTCGCACATAAATTCCGAAAAACTCAGAGGTGCGAGCCGGGATTTGAACCCACGACCTTCTGCTTGAGAGGCGATTGGTCAAACCACTAGGCTACCACGGCTCATTAAGATCAGTCATATGATATTAATGGGATTTTTACATAAATTGCCAACTTAACAGGATGGTTATGAAATAAAACTAATCTTCTAACTCTTATACGCGAGAGCGATGAAAAAAGTTAGTGTAGTTAATATTTTAATTTTCTCAATACCTTAATTGTCCAGATATTAATCTATTTAACTGTTAACAACAAAAAATACGTTAGTTATGTTATGATTACAATCGACGTAATCATTTAAAGTGCCCAACATAATTACCACATTCGTTTTAAATTCAAAATTCTTTTACATTTTCGTGTAGATCGAAACGGTTTTCATGGAACAGCTCCCTGAGGGACCATAACACGTTGCCAACGTTAATCGTGGTGGTTAACGGTTAAAAAACGTATGAGAATGAAGTATTTAAGTGAAGATATGGCCCATTCAACATGGTCCACGAAACGATTTATAGAAAATACGCGTAAAGGGGTTAAAGCAGAAAAACGCGAGCGAAATTCTATCCTAGCTTAATACGTCGTGTTAGAGAGCAATAGATCAATTCCAATATCTCGGCTCTGTAATAACAAATAGAGGCAGTTGCGAAATCGAGATACGCCGACGGATTGGCATGGCGAAATCTGCAATGACGCAATTGAATAAAGTGTGGAAAAATAGGAACATCACGCACAAACCCAAAATCCACCTGGTACGCACACTTGTTTTCTCCATCGCGCTTTATGGTGCAGAGACATGGACACTCAAAGCTGCTGATAGACAAAGAGTGGATTCCTTTGAAATGTGGTGCTGGCGTCTATTATTAAGGATGCCCACCGTACAAACGTCTCTGTGCTGAAGGAGCTCAAATAGGAGAGAACACAGCGTCTATCTTCGATCTGCCTACAACGGATATTGCGTTACTTCGGTCATGTAGCGCGTAGGGGAGCGGACAATTTGGAGAGGTTAATGGTGACCGGAAAAATAGAGGGTAAAAGACCTCGAGGCCGAAGTCCCAAACGATGGTCAGACCAGATCTCCGAACAACTGGACTTAACGGTCAGCGCTGCAAAGTCACGATCCTCAGCAGTGAGGGAGCGATTAAGATGATAATGAGAGAGCAATAGAAAATCGCTAGTATATACATATAGGACTGGATAGCTGGAGTTAGAGAAACTGGCTACGAAGCATGAAGTCCCGGCATCGATTCCCAGTCGGGGCAGATATTTGTGTGAAAATACGAATGTTCGTGCTCGAGTCTTAGTTGTGTAATAATATGTATTTAAGTATGTATTTATCTGTATAAGTATGTTTACCCGTTGTCTAGTGCCATAGTTATAAGCTTTGCTTAATTTGGGACTAGGTCAATTGGTGTCAGTCCCATAACTAAGTATAAGTAATAGTAATAAGGTATAGATGAGACAATGTCAAGCATGACTGTAGCGTCAAAAAGGACCTCTCGTCAATGGCACCGATAGCGATATTTTTGTTTGTCAGAAAATCCTTAATATCTCATTATATTTTTTTAATCTCAACATTTCAGCCGAAAGACGTCCACTGCTGAACTTAGGCCTCCCCAAGGCTCGCCAAACCCATCCATCTGCATCCAACGCGATCCCGCAACCTTAACAAAGTCGTTGCTCATCTTGTTGGAGGCCTACCTACACTACGTCTTCCGGTCCGTGGACGCCACTTGAGAACCTTTTTGTCCCATCAGCCATCAGTTCTACGAGCGATGTGCCCTGCCCACTGCCAATCGAGTCTGGTGATTCTTCAAGCTATGTCAGTGACTTTAGTTCTTGCGCGGATTTCATAATTTCTAATGCGATCCCGCAGAGAAACTTCGAGCATAGCCCTCTCCATCGCCCTCTGAGTGACTTTGAGCTTTCTTTATGAGGCCCATCGTTAGCGACCACGTCTTATTGCCATAAGTCATCATTTTTTAGTCTATATCCTGTAAAATCGTTAAAAAATTATACATTAAGATACATGGCTACATCTCGGAACATTACCTAACCACATTTTACCCTGAACTGTCTTTACAGCAAGTCATTAACGTTTTTTATAGGTTAAAAAGTCCAGCCGCGGAATAAAGGAGCCTCCCATTTTTATAGACCCTCAGAGCTCAGGTTCATTTTGTTATAAGGGCGTATAAAGTTAGAACTCTGGAATTTTATGTTTAACGCACGAATTCATTAGGTATTTGGAAGAAGTGAGGTGTAAAGGACTTTTATTATTTGAGGGTATTAAAAAAGTTTCCAGGCGAAACGCCAGGCACCTGTTCATTTTAATTCGGATAATGGACTCGTTTGATGTATTTTTATTATTTTTAATAGGGGAGATGAATTAAGAAGACATCGAATGGCAAGTTATTAGACAGTTAGGTGTTTTAGTGGTGTTGGGTTTAGAATTTACACCTCTCCATTTCTTCGGGGTTGTCGTAAGAAGCGACTAAGGAAAATTAAGGTATATTGTAGGCAATAGGCTAGCAAACTGTTATAATTGTACCACTTTTATTTAAAATTAAACCTAAAAACCAGCCAAGTGCGAGTCGGACTCGCGCACGAAGGGTTCCGTACCATTATCTATAAAAACGGCAAAAAATACGTTTATTGTATGGGAGCCCCCTTAAATATTTATTTTATTCTATTTTTTAGTATTTGTTGTTAAGCAGCAACCGAAACACATCATCTGTGAAAATTTCAACTGTCTAGCTATCACAGTTCAAGAGAGATACTGCCTGGTGACAGACGGACAGATGGATGGACAGCGAAGTCTCAGTAATAGGTCCCGTTTTTACCCTTTGGGTACGGAATCCTAAAAAGCATCATCATCTCGCTTAACAAAGCGACAATAGACATTTTTTCAACTATATCTATACATAAGTTTTTGTTAAAAATTTAATTTTAAGAGCAAACTTTTTAGCTGACTGTACTTTTTTTTGACTGTATTTGCATTGTCATACAACTTACAGAAGTATACTAAATTTCAAGTTCTTCCGACCACAGGAAGTGGGTCAATTTCGACGTCCAAGATTTGACCCGTACATACATAGATACATTGCAAGTTAATAAAAAGCTTTTAACCCTTTCACCGCCACGCCTCGACAAAACGTAAACCTGCTTTGAATCTTATGTCATTGTGTCAAGATCCCTTTGACACTGTACTTTGTGACACCTATATGTGTCGTTGGCGTTGAAAAGGTTAATAAAATTGCTAAAAGTAGCTTCAACACTTATGTAGCGTTTCGTGCTCTGCCTACTCCCTTTGGAGATACAGGTGTGATGAGTAGGTACGTATAAATATTAGTAGTTATTGACTCTTGAATAATTTAACTATATGACCTTTGAAGTCAAACCTAGTTGCCGCCTCATTAACCCCCCCGACACAAAGACAGGGGTGTTATAAGTTTGACCGCTATGTGTGTGTGTATGTCTGTCTGTGGTATCATAGCTCTTAAACGGGTGAGCCGATTTGGATGCGGTTTTTTTATTTGAAAGCGGGTTTCTTGGCGGTAGTTCTTAGACATCATCATCATCATTTCAGCCGAAAGACGTCCACTGCTGAACATAGGCCTCCCACAAGGCTCGACAAACAGATCGGCCCTGCGCCATCTGCATCCAATGCGTTCCCGTTACCTTCACCAGGTCGTCGCTCCATCTTGTTGGAGGCCTACCTACACTGCGTCTTCCGGTCCGCGGACGCCACTCAAGAACCTTATTGGCTGTCAGTTCTGCCACTTAAGTCTAGCGATTCTTTGAGCTATTTATTTTTTCTCAATATTTGGTAGGTCGTTGGCTATTTTATATGGCAAAACAACGTTTGCCGCGTCAGCTAATATCTCTATAGTATCGGCGGGCTATCAGCAAGAGTGAAACAGCAAAACCAACTTATTTGTGGTTTCCCGTAAGAGGGGCGTTGGATTTGATTTGTGGCATTTTGGCATTACACGAAATCGGAAACAGGGCGCGCATAGTAAGGCAGAATTTGCAAGTAAAATGGATATTTTCTTATTTTCTGCGTACGTCACTTTATTCATATAAAATGAGATTTACCGCTCGGCGCGCTGTGTGTGAAGAATTTAATCATAAAGGACAAGGCTGCTGTATTATTCATAAACACTTAATGAAATTGCGAAATGTCCAACAATTAAGTTTTTGTTAACAATAGGCTACTTTCCTAACTAGTCAGTCTTTTAGATTATAAAAAAATATTGGACACGTATTTTTTATTTTGTCAATTAAACAAAAAATTACGAAGATATGGCGCGTTGAAGTTTCGCGTGACGTTACTTGTTCCTACACTTTGTATGAGCGTTTTAGGAACAAGTGACGTCACGCGGAACTTCAACGCGCCATATCTTCGTCATTTTTTGTTTAATTGTCAAAAGAAAAATTACGTGTCTAATATTTTTTGATAATGTAAAATACGGACTTATAAGAATTATTATTTTTTTACCTAGGAAACATCCCTATTTTACCACAGTGTCACAAGTCAAAAGTCTTTGACCAGTGTGTGTTGCCAGTGATGACTTATGGCACTGAGACGTGGCTGCTAACGATGGGCCTCATAAGAAAGCTCAATGTCACTGGCGCTTTAAATAGAACCTCTTCTTTCTGAAGTCGGTTAAAAAGAAACGGAAGCTAAAACACTACTGGTATTTGCATAAGGAAAGTGCCAGAGTTCTCGATTGTTCTCGGAAAGTGCAAAATGGAATTCGCCGTTGGATTTTTGAGATAGAAAAAGTCGATCTGCCTGATGGTACTGAAACAGTACGGCGCAGTGTTGTCACATACAATTTTGTCAAAATGGTAGAACAGTATGCAAGGATTAGTAGAAATAAGTTGAATTGGAAATTAAAATAAAAATCTACCATTCTAAGTCAATACATTTTTTTAATGATTAAAAAACCGGCCAAGAGCGTGTCGGACACGCCCAAGGTAGGGTTCCGTAGCCATTACGAAAAAATCAAGTAATTTCTTTCAAGTTTTTCTAAGGATTTCGTATGGGTACGGAATCATCCATGTTTAGGTATGTTTTATACCTTAGGCTACTATTTACTCTAAAACTACAAATATTTTCCAAGCAATCTTAGCCGCTATAATTTTCCTAGTAAATTTGATATATTTACTACCATTCTGAATTTTTTCAAATTTTTCCACCCAACAGTTTAGATTTTAGAGGGGGGGGACGGTCGATTTTAATGAAAATTTTCACTTTAAAGTTGGATATTTCGCAAACGGATCACTGAATAGAAAAATCATGTTAGCAACCCCGCAGTGGTTTGAAAAGACCTATCCAACGATACCACACACTATAGGGTTAGTCGAGTAAAAAAGATCACCCCCCTTTACGTCTATGGGAGGTACCCTAAAAAAATTATTTTTTATTTTTTATTTTACCACTTTGTTGGCGTAACTAATGCCAAATTACAGCTTTCTAGTACTAACGGTCTCTGAGCTTAGCCGCGGACGGACAGACAGACAGACAGACAGACATGGCGAAACTATAAGGGTTCCTAGTTGACTACGGATCCCTAAAAATGGGAAACAACATTTGAAATGGTCGATTGATTGCGCTTAAATTATTTTGTTGAACAATTTCAAATGATCGAAGTAAGGAACACCCCTTCTATAAATTCAAGCTAATAGCCGGAATATTAAGTACTAAGGCAATCCAAATGTTTGTCTACCTGTTTGCCATCATCATACCAGCCTATACATATACGTCCCACTGCAGGGCACAGGCCTCCTCTCAGAATGAGAGGGCTTAGGCCGTAGTTCCCACGCGGGCCCAGTGCGGATTGGGAACTTCACATACACCATTGAATTTCTTCTCAGGTGTATGCAGGCTTTTTGGAATTTTTGTGCGAAATAACATTTGTAATTTACCATGAGCTTAACGGTGAAGGAAAACATCGCGAGGAATAGTTGGGTAAGTGAAGAAATTCAATAGTGTATGTGAAGTTTCCATTCCGCACTGTGCCCACGAGCGAACCGCAGCCCAAGCCGCATTCTAAGAGGCCTAGGACAAGATGTGAATGATTTTAGTATAAGTATATTTTTTCACATTCTTCTTGAAATGAAATGAAATGTTTATTCACAGAACATACGGTATAAAAGATGTTACAAAAACACATTAGAGCTATCATATATTCGGCCTACACGGCATGTGAAAATTTTCATGATTAATAATAATAATTGTTAATCTTACTCAATAATAGTAGCTTTAAATTGTCACAATATTGATGCATGCAAATAAAAATTAAAAAAAAAAATCACAATTAATATAGCTACTGGTCACAATTAATATAAAAATCTAAAAGCAACCTCACTTATGTCAATTTATACAATACTAAATAAAAATTTGAAATTCATTTAAATTATGTCATCATCATTTATCAATTCATTAATATCAATTTAATTTTGTGAAAGCAATATAATGTAAAAACAAATTAAAATAACTAGAACGCATGCTTAAAAAATTCATCGATACTATAGAAACAATTTTTAATTAATATATTTTTCAGTTTACACTTAAATTCAGAATTTGATAGGGTCTTATATGTCGCTGGAATTTTATTATATATTTGAATGCACATGTGGGTCTTTGTCCCGTACAAACTAATACAACAGAGTTGTCGAACAGTCCCGCTCTATTCTTTAGCAAGTGGCAACATGCGGACTTTAGCTTGCACAAAATAGCTGATCAGCGGCCCAAACGATGACGACGGTTGAACGCCCCTGAACAAAACACTCCGAGAATATGTTTTCTGAAAATCGGATACATGCGAGAAAAACAAATTTCGGTACACCATTATGTATTTACTAGCTTACAGTGTATTTATTGTAGATACGTTTAAAGTATGCTATGCAGAAAGCATTTGCATATGAACGTTAAAGAACCAACAGATGAAATCGACACCTGCAAGGAATATCATTGTAACTCATTTGTACTAACTTTACAGGGCTGCACATCAATGGTTTAATTTTTTATAAAAAAAAATGTTTGTCTTGATACAAAACCACCATGAACCTACATTATAAGCAACAAGACTAAAACTAAAGAATTATATGATTATTTTATCACGAATACATATCTTTTACCCTTTTTAACTCCCGTCACAAAAAGTTTGACCGCTATGTGTGTGTGTGTGTGTGTGTATCTGTCTGTGGCATCATTGCTCTTAAACGAGTGAACCGATATGGATGCGGTTTTTTTATTAGAAAGTAAGTTTCTTGGCGATGGTTCTTAGATAAGTTTCATCAAAATTGGTCCAGCCGTTTCAAAGTTATCAGCTCTTTTGTTAGCTGCGGAAGGGATCTTATATGCATAATGGGCATTTATTTTATGTTCAAACATACGTGACATAATTGCGTTGGGGGCTTTTAAATGTTTTAATTTATAGTTATTAGTGGCATGCGATGATATCCCACAACATAACGTTGTAGAATTGTAATGTAACTCAACATAAAATTCTTTTAATGTAAATATACTATTATATCTAAAGCCGAAATAATTGTAAATCATAGATACAAAAAAAAATAAAAAAAAATCATACCATTGCGATGAAGATAGTTTGAAAAAACCACGGGTAACTAAAGTTGCTATTTTATTCATCCCTGGGCATTACTCACAATTTTTTTTTAGGTCCAAACTTTTGAATGCGTAGGAGTAGAGATACATGACTTAAAAAACATAAGTTTATTTCTTGGAAAATCATGATCCTGACTTAAAATTGACAAAAGTGAGTTACGATAATATTCCTTGCAGATGTCGAATGTGTACTTGTTTGAAAGCGATATTTTGAATTGCTGAAAGGTTTTCTGAAGTCGCAGAAATCTATGTAAGTAAATAAAAATGAATCGCTTAAATGTGTTGCTAAGCATATAACTCGAGAACCACTGCACCACATTAGAGAATTCTTTTTTGTTGTATTCGTAATTGTCTGGACGAGGTTTTTATGAAACTTCAGCGAGGGTGAAGCCGCGGGCATCAGCTAGTATATAATATGTAATTTTAGCAATCCATACTGCAATTCAGTACTTAATTAGTTGCAGTTACTTAGTTTTAGTTGCAGTGGTCAGGGCATAATTGCTCGTAAAACTGATGGCCGATGGGGCCAAAAGGTTCTGGAGTGGCGTCCACGCACCGGAAGACTCAGTGTAGGTAGGCCTCCAACAAGATGAAGCAACGACCTGGTCAAGTTTCCTGGTCAACCGATTTGTTTTGTGAACTTTTGGGGAGCTTAGGTGCAAGCCACACAGAAGAGACGTGGGACGGGGGCGCGACGAAGTCCGCGTCGTTTGTTCGCAGGCCGCGTCTCTGCCCCGTCTCTTCTGTCTGCTTTAGATCGCGACGCTCTTTACATTTTGTATGAAAACTGATATAAGGAGCGCCGCGATTGCGACGCGCCCCCGTCCCACGTCTCTTCTGTGTGGCTTGCGCCTTATGTTCAGCTTTGAACGTCTTTCGGCTTAAATTATGACGATGAGACTGCAATTTAGGTTACCAGAGGTATATTTGCTCTTAAAATGACGTGACGCGCGAAATAGATGGTGTGAACGGTGTTTCCCAGTAACACGTGGACGTTAAAGACGGCGACACGCACGAGGTCAAGGCGTCACGAAAATTATCCGGTCACGAATCACGTCACGAGATAATGGAACAATGCGTCATCCGAATTTGGAACTATCTTGAAATTTAAAATGTAAAATTCAAATCTCTTTTTTTTCTATTTTTTACTTTGTAATTTAGAAAATTTATTTATTTTTAATATTTACATATACAATAGTTATATACAACTATCCTAGATTACAAAGTAACTAAAAAAAAATTATAGGTAAAAGGTAAGGTAAATCCAACTTTGAGAAGGTCAATCGGCGAATCCAACTCGGATGGGCAGCGTTCGGGAAGCTCCGCAAAATCTTTTCGTCCAAAATACCTCAGTGCCTCAAAACTAAAGTCTTTAATCAGTGTGTGTTGCCAGTGATGACATATGGATCCGAGACGTGATGCTGTGCTTCACTAAGAGCCTGATGAATAGGCTCAGAGTCGCTCAACGAGCTATGGAGTGGGCTATACTCGGAGTTCCTCTACGGGGTCGAATCAGAAACGAGGAGTTCCGTAGAAGAACTGGGGTCACCGACATAGCCGAACGGATTAACTCGTTGAAATTGCAATGGGTAGGCCATATAGCACGCAGAACCGATGGCCGTTGGGGCCCAAAAATTCTCGAATAGAGACCACGGACTGGCAAACGCAGCGTGGGTCGTCCACCAACGAGATGGACGGACGATTTGGTGAAGGCCGCAGGTTCAGGGTGGATGCAAGTCGCTTCCAACCGTAATGATTGGGCGTCAATGAGGAAGGCCTATGTCCAACAGTGGACGACTTGCGGCTGAAATGATGATGATGATGATAATAAACTAAAGCCAACTCCAATCATAAATGTTTTGCAAACCATTTGTTTTTCAATACGTTTTAAACAACACCATAAAGATATAATCGACTGCTATATTCGATAGGGATAATAAAGCACATAAAACTTTCATCACAATGGGATTCGTAATGTGTTGGGGAATTTTCCGCGGCGTTGGGTGGGCCTATGGATGAAATATGGGTAAAGCTGCCACTGCGCAGGGTTCTACAGTCATTTATCATACGCTTCAACTAATGTGGGTTTAGATATACTTAAATAATCCATCTGAATCGCGAAGTTTTTGATAGTAAGGGCCTCACGCTCTGTTAAGTTTCCTTATTTTTTGCGACATATTTTTGATACTGGTTCTCTTTAAATTGAATAAAATAAACAGAGCATCATTGATATCTGTTACATATAACTACAAATTAAAAAATTTCAAACCACCAACGCAATTTGGTCGCACCGCACATTATGTTTGAAAACAAAGTAAATGCCCACTATATGTCTAAGATCCCTTGCACAGTTAACAAAAGAGCTGATAACTTTAAAATGGCTAAACCGATTTTAATGAAACATATCTAAGAGCCATGGTCAAGAAACCTGCTTTCTATTAAAAAAAACCGCATCCAAATCGGTTGACCCGTTTAAGTGTAAGGTGGAACGAAACGTTATGAGTGAAAGAGAAAGAATGAGAGAAATACTGATGAATGAGCGAGATGCAAGATAGTTGAGGTTGAGGGATGTATGAGAGTGATAGCAATAAGTTTTTAGTATGTAAGAAAGAGATACCAATAAAATGATTATGGCGGAATCTGAGTTTCAATTACTTACATGGCGCTGCGGCAATTTATTCGAACAATATAGTAATCCAGAGTTATTTCCATAGATTGATAGTAAAATCTTTGAGTTTATTGGATATACGTTACATATCCGTAAAAAGATAGGTGAAATACGTTTTATTTCGCGAGTATCTTCGAATTAGGTTTTTCAGCATGGAAAGTACGAACGTGGCCGACCTACAGGAGTTCACGGTCGTGAGCTTAAAAGAGGAATTGAAGTTAAGATATCTGCCTGTACACGGAAATAAACAAGAATTAATTAGCAGATTGCACAAGGACAACATAATGAAGAGCGAAAATGGCATTTTGGAGGAGTATCAAAGGGATCGCACAAAGAGGTTATCAGAACAATTTGAGTTGAAAAATTTACAACTACAAATCGAAAATATGAAACGGGATGAGGTAAACGCACCAACATCAGGTAATGTAGATAATTCCACACTTTTACAAATTTTGCAGACGCAATCTATTATATTGCAACAAATGACCAACCCAGTCCAACCTAAAATTCAAGTTTTTTCAACATCCGATACCAGTCAAGCTATCCCATTATTTGGTGGTAATAGAACAGAGAACGCCATTGATTGGGTTCATCAAGTTGAAAGAATCTCTAATCTGGCTAATTGGTCTGATAGTTTAATGTTGATTAACGCTGCTATGAGGCTTAGGGGACCTGCGAGTGATTGGAATAAAGCAATAGGCAAAAACATTGATAGTTGGCAAGAATGGAAACAAAAATTGTGTGACAGATTTTCTTTAAAAATGTCATTTGCAGAGTTTATTACATACCAATCGAGGAGAACATTGAGACCTACGGAAACATTAACGGAGTACATTTATAATAAAAATGCTGTGTTTGCTAAATCACCTTGTACCATTCCAGATGCGGATAAAGTTTCTTTGATTTTAGAAGGAATAGGAGACAACCGCTGGTCGATACCATTGGCTACGCACTGTTGTTCTAGCGTGGAGGAGCTGCTGACACATGCTGTTGCATTAGATAACATAAGGAAAGTTATACCAAGAGATAAGTTTAACAGTAATGTAAGTACAAGCCCGATTTCTCACAGTAATGTGGATCAACAAAAGTACAATAAATTTATTCCAAAATTTAACCCAGAAACTAATAACAAACAAGAACAAGTATGCTATCGTTGTCGACAGAAGGGTCATGTTTCATACGACTGTAAAATGCCAAAAAATAGCCTACCTTCTACTGAATCCACCTCTAAGGTCAACAACCAAAGAACAATAGATCATAAATTCAACCAACAACAACCATCAACAAGCTCAAATTTTGAAAAGAAATATTTAAATAAAAAACATATTGGTTGCATACAGAATGACATCCCCAATGTAACATTGATACCTGCTAGAATAAATGGGTCATTAATATTAAATGCACTTCCAGATTCCGGTTCTGTAATTACGTTAATTGACAAGAATGCCTTACCACAGGATACACAGATCTACCCATGGGACAAAGGAGATTACAAAGTGGCAGGAAATATACTTACACCTATTGGATGGCTGTCTGCGAGGGTCGAAATTGGAAAAATTGATTATGTAATGCCAAGAATTGCTGTTTGTGACAACCTGCCAGTACCGATGATCATAGGGAAAGATTGGCAATTTGCTGTATATGCCCGTGTTATTCATGAACCAGATGGTAAAATATGCATAATAACGCCTACTCATACAGAATGCTTTCCTGTTAGTCAAGATGAATGCGCATCTGTTGCCTGCTGTATTAACACCAATGCTCCTACAAAAGAGGTTTCGCTTGCTGATAAAGAAAAAATTTTTGATTTGGTTTCTCAATATGAAGACATTTTTAAGCATGATGACAATGATATAGGAAAATTCCCTGACTTTGAGCTAGAAATTAATTTAAAACAAGAAAAGCCTATCAGCTGCAAGCCTTATAGACTACCAGAACCTGAACGCTTATTTCTGAAACAAACTATAGAGAAATGGATGGAGCAGAAGATATGTAGATTGTCAACATCACCATATGCTGCACCTATGTTCGTCGTGCAACAACCGTTTCATGGAACAACACCATACAGGCCAGTAGTTGATTACTCTAGGACCATTAATCCAGTTACAATATTGGACGCACAACCCATTGAGCGCATGGATGACATTATTACAACTGTATCACAGTTCGTATATAAGTTCAAATTGGACATTTACCATGCTTATCATAACATATCCATTAGAGAACAAGACATATACAAAACAGCTGTTGTAACTCAGGATTATCATGTTGAGTTTATGCGTGTAATGTTTGGCTTAGTGGGAGGCCCATCAATTATGTCCAAAGTAATTAAATCAACATATGGAAGTTTATATGACAATGGAGTGAGGGCATACTTTGATGACATCACAGGAGGCGCAAACAACATAGAAGACCATCTCCACACACTTAAGAAGGTATTTGACCTAACACGACAGAAGAATTTAAAACTCAATAAGGAAAAATGTATATTTATTGACACTGAGTTACCACTATTTGGAAAAATAGTAGGACACAAACAAGAGAGACCAGATCCCAAGCGTACCTCAGCAGTAGATCAATACCAAACACTGTCAACATTGACTGAAATTCGTTCATTCCTTGGGTTCACTGGAACGTTTCGAAAATTCATACAAAATTACGCTATAGTGGCACAGCCTTTACAGAACATTTTGAAAAAAGACAAATCACAAAAAGATGGCAAAATTCAAGAACATGTTAAAAATAAACCAATTTCATTAACAGATGAACAACAATCAGCTTTTGAAACATTAAAGAGACTTGTCACTACTGCCCCAGTATTAGCAAATTTTCAGCAAAATGCGGAAACCATAGTGGAGACGGATAGCAGCTACCAAGGCATGGGTGCTTGCCTATTACAAATCCAAGAAGGAGAGAAAAAGGTTATAGAGTACGCGAGCAGATGCCTTAAAGATGCGGAAACGAGGTACCACATTAATGAGCTAGAAGTCACTGCTGTGCATTGGGCGGTTGTGAATAAATTTCGCATTTATCTACTTGGCACAGAATTCACATTAGTAACCGACAGCTATTCAACTGCATACATAATTAATAAAGCAAAATTAAACAGAAAATTTGCCAGATATGTGATAGATTTGGCCCCATTCAATTTCAAACCGGTACACAGACCAGGCAAACATAATGTTATTGCAGACCATTTGTCACGATACCCACTGAGTGAAGTTTGTTTGATGGTTGTGAGCACAAACACGGAAAAATTAAAATTGGCACAAGATAGAGACCCATTCATTCAACAAATAAAGGCAAAATTGGCAAAGGAAGCAACTACACAACATTTGAAACAAATACAGGAAAATTTTCAAATGTCAGAGGGCATTTTACTACACATAAATAATGAAGAATTAACTAATAAAGAAAAAATTGTTATTCCACAGAGTCTCAGGGCATTAATTATCAAAATAGCACATGACGACAGTGGTCACATGGATTGCAGTACCACTATCAACAAGATAAGAACCAAGTATTGGTGGAGAACACTACGACGAGATGTCAAGGCATATACGTCAGCATGCATCATCTGCGCTAGAATCAACAGACGGACCAAGTTGGCATATGGAGAAATGGGTCAACGACCTATACCCAACACACCTATGCAAGTCATTTCAGCTGACCATATAGTGGCGTTACCACCGACAGAATCAGGTAACACTTATATATTTGTCCATATAGACCACGCCACCAGGTACATATTTGCAAAACCCACATGTACATTGACAGCTCAAAGTGTAGTTGACACATTAGAAAATGAGATAATATATGTCTATGGACCACCTCTAACGTACATATCAGATGGCGCTCCTTGTTTCACAAGCCATTTAACACAGAAATGTTTTTCAAAGTATGGTATCGAGCACATACCTACCACGCCGTTTACGCCCCAGAGTAATGGCCTTGTTGAGAGAGCAAATGCCGTAATTATATCAACATTAACAAAGTTTGCAATGGACAACAAAACAGATTGGGATAAATTGTTATCAAAAGCTATCTTAGCCATTAATACATCCAGACAGAAAACTACAGGTCATTCACCTTTCTACCTAATGTTTGGTTACCATCCCAGAATTCCTCCTAGTGAAATACATTTTGGAACCATTGTTGACGAAAACAATGACAGATGCCATCAACTAGAAATATTGTCGGAAGCAAGAAAAACTGCATTATCTAACATTGAAAATGTACATTTAATTAACAAAAAGAATTTTGACTTGAGAAGACTACAACATAATTTCAAGGAAGGCAGTTATGTTTTATATGAATGGTATAAACCCACTGACACAAAACTCACACCCAGATATAAAGGACCATACAAAATTGTCAAAAAAATTGGATCTGTATGCTATGAACTAGAAGATGTGAAGAAACCCAACAGCAAAAAAATTGTTCATGTTCAATTTTTAAAACCATTACATGCACCACATAACTTAGATTTCTTTCCAGATAGTCCACTGTATACAGACTGTATTTCCCAAGATGACCACCAGAGCGATGACACCTCCAATGACCATGACACGGATGACCACACCAAAGATGACCACGTCACACATGAGCATCTCAGCGAGAGCAGCCAAGCAGTAGCCAACGTGCCGGCTCTTTACAAACCATTTGTGACGTCCAGAGGCCGTCATACCAAAGTACCACTTTCATGGGACTAATTGTGAGCCTAATTAAGTAGTTGTATACCTAACTTAAATAATTAAAGTAAAAACTATCTCAAGTTAGCAGTAGTAAATATTGCATATAAATTAAACAGTATAAGTTATATTACTGATAATTTCGTTCACAGTAATTTTTTTTTAATAATAGTCAAATAGTCAATTTCTTTTTTTTTACAATTCATTTAACTTAACAGCAGTAATATAACTTAACTGCAAATACTTACCCAAGTTGTTGATAAATGTTATCTTTACTTTCCTTTGCTCGTAATCATAAACAATAAAAATTATTACAGTATTACAAAACCGAGATGAGAATACAATTCGAAAGTACCGTTAGCACAGCAGTACCTAACTTACTTATAGTGAATAATAAAATAAGTATATATTTGTCAAACCTGACAGAATTTCCACAAAATTTTTGCTTTGAAAACTAATCGTATCAAAAATACGAAGATTGAAACTCAGATCCCGCCATCACAATTTTATCCCGTCACTATTTTATTATATAACAACGCCATCATTATTAAATTTCCTACATCAGTAGCATTTCCTTTAAATTTGCAATAAAATTTAAATATTAAAATAATTCATGCATGTTATTTTTGCCACACCTTTGAAACCTTTTGATACTGAAATAAGTATTTTTGTTTACCTGCACATTCTACTAACAATGTCATATCCTGTACGTAATTCGAAAGGACATAGACATAAGTACTCAATGGTATTCTAATCTCGATTTCATAATACAAACTGTATAGAAGGTATAATATTACCTATAGTTAATTAAGTAGGTACCTAGTGAAAAATATTGTAAGTAAGAAGTACCTATATAGTGTAGATATAGCCGTCAAATTTTTTTTTGTACAGAAGAATTAACTCAAAATTTTATACTAAAAAACAAAAATAGACCATTGTTCTAAGAATAAATATGTAACAAAAACATAAATACCAACAGTTATAATTAGAACTATTAAAAGGTTTAAAAATAAATAAAACAAATGATAAATTTTTAAACACATTTAATTACAAGAACAAAATAGATTCAAACAAAATTCAATCTTGCATGTAAAAGTTTAATTTTTTTCCTTTCAAAATTTATTACCATATTGCACACAGAAGTAAATTTGTAATTGTAACAACTATGCTAGGAAGTTTCTAATATTAAATAACACACTAAGTTTGTATTCACAAGTAAAATTAAGATTATAGAAATGACTTGAAATTGAAACAGACAAGTTTTCATTGTTATGCTTATTCACTTTATTAGTATTGGTACATACACATTAAAATATGGAGGCCTGTTTCAACTTCAAGTTAATTAGTAACAAAATTGCTAAGATTAGTTATTTAAAATAAAGTAAACTTTAGTGATGGTATAATGCTGTAAATGCAGTAAATAGTTAATTAGATAAGTACTGATGTACCTAGCATAAGAGGACATGTAAGGTATTTAAGTTGATGAAATATATGTAAACAAAATGTAGTTTTGTTTATATATATTTCAGAGGGCATGTAAGGTGGAACGAAACGTTATGAGTGAAAGAGAAAGAATGAGAGAAATACTGATGAATGAGCGAGATGCAAGATAGTTGAGGTTGAGGGATGTATGAGAGTGATAGCAATAAGTTTTTAGTATGTAAGAAAGAGATACCAATAAAATGATTATGGCGGAATCTGAGTTTCAATTACTTACATAAGAGCTATGATGCCACAAACAGACACACACACACACACACATAGCGGTCAAACTTATAACACCACTCTTTATGTGTTGGCGAAGGAATAATGGCGAAGTAAACATCATAATGCCCCACCACATTGTTTCAACCTCCAAAATCTATGGCTAACTAAAACCAATTGAAATTCTGCAAACATACTCCACGCGGGGTGGTCATCGTCATCATCATCGGGTACGTATCAAAATATATAAAGTTTAAAACAAATAATGGACGAAATATATAATGGTCATTTGATATAATGCAATTTTCTTGGAAATTCTCAACTTTACAAGATTTTCATAAAATATACCTAACCAAACCTAAACCAATCTGTAGATTACACGATTAAAAAATTCGTTTAATCAATAGCTTCATAGAAAATTTTAGTATGTATTATGACCATTATTTCGTCCATTATTTGTTTTACACTTTATATATTTTGATACGTACCCTCATCATCATCATCATTTCAGCCGAAAGACGTCCACTGCTGAACATTGGCTTCCCCCAAGTCTCGCCAAACAGATCGGTCCCATGCCATTCGCTTCCAACGCGATCCCGCAACCTTAAACAGGTCGTCGCTCAATCTTGTTGGAGGCCTACCTACACTGCGTCTTCCGGTCCGTGGACGCCACTCGAGAACCTTTTTGCGCCATCGGCCATCAGTTCTACGAGCGATGTGCCCTGCCCACTGTCACTTAAATCTGGCGATTCTTCGAGCTATGTCGGTGACTTTAGTTCTTGCGCGGATTTCATCATTTCTAATGCGATCCCGCAGAGAAAATCCGAGCATAGCAACCTTTTTGCCCCATCGGCCATCAGTTCTACGAGTGATGTGCCCTGCCCACTGTCACTTGAGTCTGGCGATTCTTCGAGCTATGTCGGTGACTTTAGTTCTTGCGCGGATTTCATAATTTCTAATGCGATCCCGCAGAGAAAATCCGAGCATAGCCCTCTCAATCGCCCTCTAAGTGACTTTGAACTTTCTCATGAGGCCCATCGTTAGCGGCCACGTCTCAGTGCCATAAGTCATCACTGGCAACACACACTGGTCAAAGACTTTTGACTTGAGACATTGCGGTACGCGTGGTGGTTTTCACTAAGATTTTAGTTGGCGGACGCACTATTAGTCGATTTTGGTAACACACGGGACATGGCAGTTGAAACACTTTGCCCAAAGACTCTCTTGATTAACTTTAGTGGGTGTTATGAAGTTTATGCAATGGTTTAAGTAGGTTGATGGAGTAAAATAAATCAAAAGAGGGCACTATTTTTTTGTAACAATCTCACCTATGGCGACGGCACCAATCATGGACATGCTAAGCACAGTAGTACCCAGTAATAGACAGCAAAAAAAAGCCTACCATAAAAATGCCCCAAAAAAATGGTGCTGTCACCCTACTTCAAAAAGGGAAGAGGTTCACTAGGCCACCACGGGCTTTTTTCCATTAGATGAATAATAAAAAAACTTCCGACGAACTCACAGTAAAACCGTTTAACTACAGGGAAATATCTGGTTATAGTACATTATTGTCGTGGCCTGGAAGTAGGCAATTGTTGGCTGAGTATGAGTATTAAACGGACGAGCTTGCGAGTCCGTTTAACTAATACGAAGCCAGCAATTGCTATTCCGGCCGAGACTAATATAAAGCTTTTCTCAAAAATGGTGAAGGAAAAAAATAGAATAAACTTTTATTACCTTAAATAGGTACAAATAATTGCAAATCACTTAAAATTAAATGTCATTAAACCTTTTCCCGCCTTTTTTCAATAAAAAAAAACTGCAGGTGTATTTTTCTACTGTTTCAAACACACAATAAAAAAGTCTGGAGTTCCAATAAAACAACTGATACCGGTCATTTGAGATGGCTGTATACGAATAGTGCCAACTTATTGCCATGGCCGTTTTAACTTTTTAAAAAGTTTGAGACTCGACAATAATGGAATTTGTATGCGACATTGTTGTCGAGTTTATCCAGCCTGCAATGTTTTTAACTTTTTAATTTTTTTACTGACCATAAACTATGCACTTCACGTTCTGATATGTAAAGAATAATGACAACTTTTACGGATATTTATTTTTGAGAAAAATAAATAAACGCTTCGTCTGTCGAACGGGCACGAGAGGGCATCTTTCAAAATGGTTGGCTTGGCACAACTCTATTGAACAGAGACATCACTTTTGCTGTAAAAACGTCCACTTCACTTGTTTGAACGTTGTGGAAAAGTAAATAAAAAGAAAAGGACGCGCAGAAAAATTGGCATGGTTAAGAGCGTCATGTCTCAGTTTGAAAACGCAATATTTCCTAATAAACTAAAACCAAACTGGTACGGAATTTGGTCTTCTCGATATTTTTGTACACTGAAACTCGATAACTCGACGACGACGACGATGAATACTCGATATTTTTGTAAACTGAGACTTGAACACTGAAAGCAAACGCATTGACGTTTTTGGGGTCGTCATACAAGAAACGTGTCTTTTTCAGCGTATCCCGTGGAAATTTGAGAATATCAAGCAGCTTTTTAATGTTCGTGATATTAAGACCTCTATCATCATTTTAGCCAAAAGACGTCCACTGCTGAATGGACCAATTTTTATTTTGTTGTACAGATGTTTTGACTTTTTTTAAGTTGGAAAATTTTATGTGATTTCTACTCAGAATCACGAGCTTTTTCGATCCTACTATGAGAACAAAAGTGTCCCAAGTCTTTTTTTCCGTTGAGTTACCATTTTTCATAGACCGTAACTAAATGGAAAGAAGGATGGAAGAAGGATCTATATGGCAGTTTGGGGCACATTTTTTCTTCTAGGTGGATCGAAAAAGCTCATGAGTCATGATTCTGAGCAGAAAGCACACACAATTTTCCAAATTTAAAAAAAGTCTAAATAAAAATTGGCCTGAATATAGGCCTCACTCAAGGCTTGTCAAACAGACCGGTCCTGCGCCATCCGCTTCCAACGCGTTCTCGCAACCTTAATCAGGTCGTCGCTCCATCTTGTTGCTCCACCTACACAGCGTCTTCCGGCCATTTATAATCTTTTTCTTCTAATCTAATATATAAAAATCTCGTGTCACGGGGTGTTTGTTACCGAACTCCTCCGAAACGGCTTGACCGATTTTTATGAAACTTTTTTGTCCACTTTCGGCAGGTCTGAGAATAGGTCGTAGGCTATTTTTTATACCCTTGTTCAATAGCTAGTATTAGTATAATATTAATATTAGTTCCCTTCCCCCCTCATTAATCCATTCGGGGAGGAGGAGGGGAGGAGGGGCCTATAATGACTCCCATAAAATTTTAAGTCATAATGTATTATTAGTCATAATCAACGTTAGTCATACAGTGATTTATTTCTGAAACAATTTATTTTTCGGAATTGTTATAAAACAAACCTAACCTAACAGGACTTTTTTAAATGCCTAAGATGGCATTTAAAAAAGTTTAGTAGTGGTAGAGCCATGTTGTAGCTAGCCGCTGCATCACGAATGGGCCGGCTTGTCCGGGGCAGTACCACCCTCTCACAGAAAACCGGCGTGAAGCAGCAGTAATCCTGCTTGCGTTTCGTTCGGTCAGTGAGAGTGCCGGGGGCCCAATACCTCACCCCTTCCCTCTCCCCCTCCCTCTCCCCCTTCCCCTGTTCCCTCTCCTTAAGGGCCGACAACGTACTGGCATCGCGTAAAGCGCTGCAGGTGTCTATGGACAGTGGTGATCATTTAACATCAGGTGACCCACTAGTTCGTTTGTCTGGCCTTTCTTACATAAAAAAAAAAAAAAAAGTCCTGAAAAAAATACCGTTTCAGAAATAATTCACTGTATGACTAACGTTGATTATGACTAATGATACATTATGACTTAACATTTTATGGGAGAAAGGGGGCGCCGGGGGAGGAGGCCTGTGTGCCCAGCAGTGGGACGTATATAGGCTGGGATGATGATGATTATGATGATTAATATTAGTATATATTGGTTCTGTGCTACCGTGACGCCGATCGCGCGTCATCGCCACAAACTACTCCAACCGCAAATCCCGTATTGCGGGTATCCCGGTCCCATTGCGCCGTCCCCAACCTTTCCTATTTACCTAATGTTGCCAAGTGCCATTAATTCTTGAATTCTAAGGGTTAAGGTACACTGGAGGTCCAGGTTTAAGGGGAAAAGTGGTGCAGTAAGATTATTCCCACTTTGACACTTGGGACGTATCAGTTTTAACCGTAAATGTTCATGTTTAAAATATCCAAATATATTTAATGCAATGTTTGTATGGGTATGTATTAAAATACCGAAGTACGAAAGACCGAATGTATTAAAACATCGAATGGGTCAAAAGACCGACACGATTTTTTTCTGAAACCGTGAACTTTTCAGAATTTATTAAAACGGCATCATACATAAGCCATTAGGTTAGTTTAGGTTTGTTTTATAACAATCTTAAAAAGTTAACGGTTTCAGAAAAAAATCGTGTCGGTCTTTTGACCCATTCGATATTTTAATACATTCGGTCTTTCGTACTTCGGTATTGTAATACATACCTGTTCGGTTTTCAACCATGATAGGAAAATACACCTCTCAGTGTATCCTTCAGAAATACTCTTCTGACCTGTCAAGGTGACAGTTCAAAAGCTCTCGTGGATTCGGTCGGTACGCGCCGAGTGCTTGTGCGCAATATAATTATTAAAAGTACGGTTTTCGGGCTTTATCGGATTTATAAACATACATACACACACCCATACACCAACTCAAAAGTGGATCGAGCTGAAGTGCGCCGTGGATGCAAGCAGGGCCCTGCGAGAAGCGACGCAGTGAAAGCCAGGTACACTTTCTTCACAGTATTATATCTATGTATTTATCCCTGTCCAACTCTGCCTAGCGCAGATCCATACAATACCCATGTATTACAATACCGAATTGTATGTATTGTATGTTGTATGTTGTTGTTGTATGTTGTATATTTCCGTACCTAAAGGGTAAAAACGGAAACCCTATTACTGAGGCTCCGCTGTCCGTCCGTCTGTCTGTCTGTCTGTACGCAGGGCTGGGCAAAATACATGCTTTGCTTTAATTAAAATACAAATTACAAAATACTATCTCGCATGTATTTAAAATACGAAATACAAAATACTTTTAAGTCGAGTATTTGAAATATAAAATACAAAATACAGTATTTCAGGTATTTTTATTTAAAATACAAAATACAAATTACAAAATACTAAGTAGAATTGGACCCGGGTATGTCCTAAAACTGCGGCCAGTAATACCGGAGGACGGGCAGCAGCGTCCCTAATATGTACGGTTTTTCCACTGCGGTCGCCAACCCGCCTGCCAAGCGTGGCGACTACGGCAAATACCCCCCTATGGCTGAGTCCAAACGAAAACGGCCCCTAGTCTCCGGTAGCCCCGCTGTTCCAGGCTACGGTAGCGGCCTGGGTAGCGGCGGGGCAAGGGGTGCTAAGAATCCCCGGAAGCGATCCGGCTACCATCACCAACGATCCCTGGCCCTGGCAACGTATAACTGCCGTACGCTGCGGACGGATGATAGGTTAATGGAACTGGAGGAGGAATTGAGTAGGTTACGATGGGGTATAGTAGGGTTATCAGAAGTCCGAAGAGAGGGGGAGGATACGATAATCCTGAACTCTGGTAACATGCTCTATTTCCGGGAGGGCGACCAACAGTCCCAGGGCGGTGTCGGGTTTATCGTCCACAAGTCCCTTGTAAACAACGTCGTGGAGATCGTGAGTGTGTCGACCAGGGTAGCGTACCTTGTACTAAGATTGACCAAACGGTATTCGTTGAAGGTCGTACAAGTTTACGCTCCGACTTCGGCACACTCCGACGAAGAGGTGGAAACTATGTATGAGGATATCTCCAGAGCCATGCATAGCTCCGGAACTCACTTCACGGTTGTTATGGGGGACTTCAACGCAAAACTGGGTAAACGGGATGGTGAAGAGCTGCGAATGGGGCAATTTGGAGTAGGGCGTAGGAATCACCGAGGCCACCTACTGGCCGGCTTTATGGAGAAGGAGGGACTCTATATGATGAACTCCTTCTTCAAGAAGCGAGAGCACAGGAAATGGACTTGGATGAGCCCTGACGGTGTAACGAGGAATGAGATAGACTTTATTATGTCGACGAGGAAGCAAATATTCAATGATGTCTCCGTGATCAGTGTGGTTAAAACCGGGAGTGATCACCGTATGGTACGAGGCACATTGAATATTCGGTTCAAGCTTGAAAGATCGCGACTGATAAAGTCTACGCTCCGCCCGGCACCAGCCCAGCTACAAAACCTCGAAACGTTCCAGCTTGAACTTCAAAACCGTTTCGAATGCCTAGGAAGCGACATGGATGACTACAATGACGGGTTTGTGGAAGCTGTCCATACGGTTGGGTCAAAGTTCTTTAAGACTCACCGTACAAATAGAACCAAAAAAATCACACCTTCTACTCTAAAGCTCATGGAAGATCGACGTAAGATGATCCTACAGACATCTGGTGACGCTTGCCAATACCGGCGGCTTAACAGACAGATCTCAAAGTCTCTGAGGCGCGATATACGCCAGTTTAATACTAATAGTATTGAGGTGGCGATAGAGCGCAACAGAGGCTCTAAAGTTTTTGCCAAGGATCTGTCTGTTGGGCAAAGCCAATTGGCAAAGTTAAAGACCGATGAAGGTAGGATCGTGACCTCTAAACCGGAGCTATTGTTAGAGGTTGAGAAGTTCTATGGACAGCTGTACACATCAACGAAGAAACCCGTCATGGATCTAGCTGAAGACCCGAGAGCTAGATTAACCCGGCACTATACCGAAGACATCCCGGACGTCAGCCTGTACGAGATTAGTACGGCTCTCAAACAACTGAAGAATGGCAAGGCCCCTGGTGATGACGGAATAACAGCCGAACTTCTGAAGGCGGGCGGAAAACCGATCCTCAAAGCCCTTCAGAAACTATTTGATACCGCCATCCGTGAAGGGAAAACACCAAAAGCATGGAACAGAAGTGTAGTGGTGCTGTTCTTCAAAAAAGGCGATAATACCTTATTGAAGAATTATAGACCCATTTCACTTCTGAGCCATGTTTACAAGCTGTTTTCGAGAGTCATTACGAATCGTCTCGCGCGCAGGTTAGACGACTTCCAGCCTCCCGAACAAGCCGGGTTTCGAAAAGGCTTTAGCACCGTGGACCACATACATGCGTTGCGGCAGGTTATACAGAAAACCGAGGAGTATAACCGCCCCCTTTGCCTGGCATTTGTGGACTACGAGAAAGCCTTCGATTCGATCGAAACTTGGGCTGTACTGCAGTCTCTCCAACGGTGCCAAGTAGACTACCGGTACATCGAAGTGTTGAAGTGTCTGTATAATAACGCCACAATGTCCGTCCAACTTCAGGATCAGATGTCGAAGCCCATTCTATTGCAGCGGGGAGTCAGACAAGGAGATGTAATCTCTCCGAAACTGTTCACCGCTGCACTAGAGGATGCGTTCAAGACTCTGAACTGGGAAGGGCGTGGCATCAATGTAAATGGCGAATACTTCACTCACCTTCGATTTGCCGACGACGTGGTGCTTATGGCTGAGACCTTGGAGGACCTCAGTGCGATGCTCGCTGACCTCGGAAGAGTCTCCGAGAGAGTTGGTCTTAAATTGAACATGGACAAGACGAAGGTCATGTCGAACGCCCATGTTGTACCAACTCCCGTCGTAATCGGAGAAACTTTGCTCGAAGTTGTTGACGACTATATCTATCTGGGACATACAATCCAATTGGGTAGGTGCAACTTCGAGAAAGAGGTCAATCGACGAATTACACTCGGATGGGCAGCGTTCGGGAAGCTCCGCAATATCTTGTCATCCGATATACCGCAGTGTCTCAAGTCAAAAGTCTTTGACCAGTGTGTGTTGCCAGTGATGACTTATGGTACTGAGACGTGGCCGCTAACGATGGGTCTTATAAGGAAGCTCAAGGTCACTCAGAGGGCGATGGAGAGGGCTATGCTTGGAGTTTCTCTGCGGGATCGCATTAGAAATGATGAAATCCGCGCGAGAACTAAAGTCACGGACATAGCTCGAAGAATCGCTAGACTTAAGTGGCAGTGGGCAGGGCACATCGCCCGTAGAACTGACGGCCGATGGGGCCGAAAGGTTCTCGAGTGGCGTCCGCGGACCGGAAGACGCAGTGTAGGTAGGCCTCCAACAAGATGGAGCGACGACCTGGTGAAGGTAGCGGGAACGCATTGGATGCGGATGGCGCAGGGCCGATCTGTTTGGCGAGCCTTGGGGGAGGCCTATGTTCAGCAGTGGACGTCTTTCGGCTGAATGATGAAGTAGAATTAAAACGAATCCAACCCGGCATGGGCAAGCGGAGTAAAAGAAAATTACTCTCTTTAAACATGAAACTACCGTGAGGTCGTGAGACTCACTCATAGTGAAACAATACAGATTATGGTCCGAGAGCTGGCACCAATTTTTGGGTAGGTGTTTGAGGCAAGCTGAAAACTTGTCACATACTTCTCCTACTATACCCCAACACAAAACTGCAGACCTGGCTGGTGAGTAGCGGGGCTAAATGAAACCATGACTTTTTAATTATTTTTTTGGTTCCAAAAATATATATATATATTTTTTTTTTTTTATGTTAGAAAGGCCAGACAAACGAACTAGTGGGTCATCTGATGTTAAATGATCACCACTGTCCATAGACACCTGCAGCGCTTTACGCGATGCCAGTGCGTTGTCGGCCCTTAAGGAGAGGGAATAGGGGAAGGGGGAGAGGGAGGGGGAGAGGGAAGGGGTGAGGTATTGGGCCCCCGACACTCTCACTGACCGTACGAAACGCAAGCAGGATTACTGCTGCTTCACGCCGGTTTTCTGTGAGAGGGTGGTACTGCCCCGGACGAGCCGGCCCATTCGTGATGCAGCGGCTAGCTACAACATGGCTCTACCACTACTAAAAATTTAGGCAATATGCAATTTATATATGTTGTAGTTATATGTTTAAAGAATAAAAAAAATAATAAGCCAGATGATTTAGTCGGGGCTTTAATATTGCCAGGCGCGTGCAAACATATTTTTCAAAAAAATATAAAAAATGTTTTTGATGCAACTTGAAATTTTAATAGATTTATAACTAAAATATAAGATTCTCAAAAAGACAGGTCATTTTGGTGGGACTTTCTACCTGCCAGGTGATTTAACAAATATACTCACTCGCACGGATATATCATTTGTTAGATCACCTGGCAGGTAGAAAGTCCCACCAAAATGACCTGTCTTTTTGAGAATCTTATTTTTTAGTTATAAATAATACCCTATTAAAATTTCAAGTTGCCTCAAATAATTTTTTTATATTTTTTTGAAAAATCAAAATATGTTTGCACGCGCCAGGCAATATTAAAGCCCCGACTAAATCGTCTGTCTTATTTTTTTTTTATTCTTTAAACATTAAACTACAACATATAAAAATTGCATATTGCCTCAAATATATTTTTGGAACCAAAAAAAATTAAAATTAAAAATTCATAGGTTCATTTAGCCCCGCTACTCACCAACCAGGTCTGTAGTCTTGTGTTGGGGTATAATGGGAGAAGTATGTGACAAGTTTTCAGCTTGCCTCAAACACCTACCCAAAAATTGGTGCCAGCTCTCCTACTATTACTCACGTTTCAAAACGAGTCGAGTTTAACTCGACAGTTTCGGGCTAATCCGTAACCCTTCCTCTCGGAAGAGTACGCTACGGCTGTGCCAAACGTGCACTCAAGTACGCTACGGCCTGAAATACCTATGTCGACTTAAACTAGTTTTGAGACGTGGGTAATCAGTATTATTTTACTAAAAATTACTCTCATCAAAGGAAACTAGGTACTTTTACTGATTAAAAGCAGAGTTTCCATTCCTAAACACCAGACTTAAGTGTTATCTGCCTCTCATAGGGGAATGAATAAAGTCATGTCTACACCGGTGCGTTTTCATGTTCAACTTAAGATCGCTAAATGAAATCTAAATGTATTTTGTTAAAATGTATTTTGAAGTCATAAGTATTTGAAATACTAACTACAAAATACCTTAGCGTCAGGTATTTGAAATACGAATTACAAATTACATTTTCAACGAGTAATTGAAATACAAATACCAAATACGTATTTGTATTTCAATTACGTATTTCAATTACAAGTAATTCAAATACTGCCCAGCCCTGTCTGTACGTCTGTCCGTCTGTCACCAGGCTGTATCTCGGGAACCGTGATAGCTAGAGAGTTGAAATTTTCACAGATGATGTATTTTGGTTGCCGCTATAACAAAAAAATACTAAAAATTGGAATAAAATAAATATTTAAGGGGGCTCCGATACAACAAACGTGTTTTTTTTGCTCGTTTTTGCTCGATATTGATAACGATATTGTAGACGCTTGAAATATTTTCAGAATATTTAATTATACATTGACTTTAAAAATAAATCATTAAATTAAAATGAAATATATTTAAGGGGGGCTCCCATACAACAAACGTGATTTTTATCGACTCGCACTTGGCCGGTTTTCTGTATTGTTTTCTTTGTGGTGTGCAATAAAGAGCCATTGTATTGTAATTAACAACAAAATTTCAGCCTAAGTATTGCACTTCCGATCTCTCTCGATGTATGCCGAGAATTGACGAGTGCCAAAGTGGAAATAATCCTACCCTAAAAGCAGTTTTGGGGATTTTTAAACTCTGTGAATCTGTAATTTAAAAAAAGATTTAAAGATTTATTGAACATAATAACATGCATAAAATATATGTAAAAGGCAACCGTTACTGACTGATTTATCTTGCACAGATGAAACCACAGAACGCATTATTACGTAGGCATCCGCAAAGAAGGGGTTTTTGGCCCCGCTTGGTTAAGTCATCGTCATCATATTTCATACTAAATACAAACAGAAACATGGATGCACAGAGAAAACCCCAGAATAAAGACCAGCGTTGGGAATCGAACCCAGGTCCTCAGCATTCCGTGGCGCGTGCCATTCCCCTACACCACCGCTGGTCAAACCAGTGACCAGTTGACCAGTGGTGGTGTTCGATTCCAGTCATCATCATCATTTTAGCAGTAGGAAGTCCACTGCTGGACATGTGCCTCCCTCAATGATACCCAATCATTACGGTTGGAAGCGGCTTGCGTCCTTGAACCTGCGGCCTTTACCAAATCCGTCCATCTCGTTGGTGGACATCCTTAGTTAACTACCTAATTCAAAACAACATCTTAGAGCATTAAAAAGGTTAAATAGTTGAAAGAAAAAGAAAAGAAGATAATTATTATATTCACTTTTACACACACATGTACACAAGACACACAAATACCTACTTACAAGAAAATAAACACGTAGCACGTACGTACGTAGTTGCTATGGTAACCGTGAATTTATCGAAGCGCTCGTACGGGTTAAGTGCCAAAATATGTAACGATTTAACCCTATCATAATTATGTACCTTTAAAGATAGATTATTTAAAGGCTGCCTGGAAGAGATCGCTTCGAAGCGATGAGGCTGCCCGTTGCTTGCCTATTTTTTCATGTACTTGTTTTTCTGTACCTATTGTATTATTTGTGGTGTATAAAAAAGAGTCATTGGTATTGTATTGTACATATACGTGTACCTTAATTCGGTGACATATTTAAGAACTATGTGACATAAATGAACTGATACATCGCGGGTGAGCAAAGTAATTGTTTCAGTTCATTAATATGGACCTCCGCAAAGTAACGCCTGATTCAATAAATTATGTGACATAATTTATGAGCTGATGAGATACTGCGCTCCAAAACTCGTATTACAGATGTGGGTGTCAAAACCGCCAAGCTGAAGTCTGCCAGTCCAGTCTGACATATCTGCCAAATGCGTCCGGACCGATGGGCGCGAACTGTTACCGAATGGGTTCCGAGGGATGGCCAAAGGAGCAGAGGCAGACCCAAGAGGAGATGGCAGGACGACCTGAGCGCTTTTCAGCTCGATTGGCAGGTGCATGCCCAGGATAGGGAAGAATGGCGGAGGAAAGGGGAGGCCTTTGCCCAGCAGTGGGACATATTATAGGCAATAAAAAAAAATTATGAGCAAGTTGTATGCATCTTTACTTTTAAACTTGGCGGTACCAAAGCAACCCGACCCCGGTGTGGTTTTACCTTTAATCCAAGGCATGAGGTCTAGTCACGTAGCGCAAGTGTGATTAGGAAGTAAAAAACGGTGCGACCTTTTTAGGAAATTCTCTATACATTTTTAATGAAGTTGCGCCCTTATTCGACTAAGATTTTGACTTTTTAGGAATCCGCACGTCGAGTAACAAAACGAAACACTTACAGAATCTCCGTCAGTCGCAGCTTTGCTACAAATCTACTAGACCGATTCAGTTGAGTCGTACATAATCGTTCGTACAGTAAAATTACATAAAGTTTACCACTGACAGATGGTTTGCCTTCATTTCATATTCAACTTTCACGACCTACAAATAAAGCCAATTTTAGAATACTGTTGCCCACGTTTGCAGATTTTGTAATAGCTACTTTATTTGTATGGTGTTAAAGTTGGAAATGAAATGAAGGCAAGCCATCTGTCAGTGGTAAACTAAAAGTAAACGTATTGTACGTTGGGATTCCGTACCCAAAGGGCCGATGGGACCGGAAGGTTTTTCGAGTGGCGTCCACGGACCGGATGACGCAGTGTAGGTAGGCCTCCAACAAGATGGAGCAACGACCTGGTTAAGGTTGCGGGAACGCGTTGGGTGCTAATAGGGGAGGCTTATCTTCAGCAGTGGACGTCTTTCGGCTGAAATGTTGATGACTCAAAGGGTACCAACGGCTGTCTGTCCGTCTGTCATAGGGTTGTGTTTCTTGGCCGCTACAGCAGCAAATGACTAAAAATAAATAAAGTTAAAAATTTAAGGAGGTTGTCATACAAGAAACGTGTTTTTTGCAGCGTTTGTACCTACTCTATCTCTATAAGGTTTTTGACGTGACAACGGCTAATAAATCGATGAACGCCGGCTGCATACACGAAAAAGGATGACGCAATGTAACGTTACATTTAGGTAAATGTACGTACAGAGCAGCGAAGGCCAGTTGCAATATTACATAATTTAATACAATATTATGACGTTGTCACGTTAAACTATCGTCCGTAAACCTACTTTACAGACAACCGGTTTTTTATTAAACTAAGTAAGTATTTTTAAAACAGTACAGAGCCACAAAACCCTTTACGAGTCGGACTCTCACTTCACCAGTTTTTAGTTTATATAAATATTTGAGTAAGAAATGATTGACATCAAAACTGTTAATGCCTAATGAACGCAAACTTCCAGAAAATTCCGAAAAACCACGCACCGAAACCGCGGAAAAACAAGTTCTTAATATTACAGAAGTTTGAATAAGGTTTACAGCAAAACACGATAAAAGATAATCCGTGTCGTTTGTAATCATGGCGTCGTAAAGGTGGGGGGGGGGGGGGGGAACGAGCAGTCATTTACAGGGAGGAAATTTCCCCTTTCATTTAAAAGGTTTTATGTACAAATGTGCACTGGTTTTCTGGTATTGCGCTCTTTATTGGCAGTTATGTCATTTTTTTGCGGTAATTTTCTGTAATTCAAATATGTTCACGCACACAGACAAAAGCTGCGTTATAAAAATGGCTAGATCTTGCTCGCGACTTCGCTCGTGTGAATCGTAGGTAGTGGTGGATTTACACATTTGTCGCCAGTAAACTATTAAATTTTTGCCGCCCCTACGACTATTAACCTCTAACACTATCAGATATTAAAAAAACATACTTATTTACAAAATTATAATTTATAAGATACAAAGCGCTTAGTAATTTTTTATGTATAGACATTGGAGTATTCGGTATACAGAAATATTGTTATTTTTGTTAAATTTTCTAAACTTCTTTACTCCATGTATATAATAATATTATTTTTTATTTCTTTAACAAACAAAATAAAAGGAACCGAATTTGCCGTAGGCATACTCTGTCTGCTGGCAAATCTGCCAGTGATAGTATTCATTTTGAAGAAGCAAGCAAGCGAAGTAAGCTTGCAGGTAAGCATGCAAGCAAGTCTGCAAAGATGCAAACAATAACTTGGCTCACTTGCTTGCCTAGTCGCTTGCTTCTTTGAAATGCTGATGTTTCATGTGAGCGTAGCCGTGGCAAAATCTAGTTAAATATCTACTAAAATAACAACTGATAATGGTGATGAACTATATTGTTAGGGGGCGTCTATAATTAGGTAAGGCGATCTTGGCAATTTTCCGAACCCCTCCCATTTGAGATGTGTGAAATTTGGCTCGATTACACGATCAGAAAATATCACAACATTTATATCATAAATATCAATAGTCACAGTATTTAGCTTTCGCCTATTTATCCCACCCCTCTACATTTTTACAGTACGTTACATCCTTACTTACTTGACTAGTATACAAAGATATATCAATCCCTAAAAACCTTCAATAGTTCGATAAAATCTGCCCAGCGAAGGTTGGTAACAACAGCTTAAAAAATCCACCATTATTTATGCATTAACCTGTAAGCAAGATTACAATCGACGAAATAACTGTATACAAGCGACTCGTAACAATGGTCGACGAACCTGATTTGGTTAAACATAATGTATGAACAAGGGTTTTTATACTCTTTTGACAATGTAGCGACAGAAGTAAGGTTGCCAGACCGCCTCACATCATTCGTTCATTGCTGAACATTATTATGCTCCACCTAGGTTCGCCAAATACATCGGTCTTGCGCCATCCGCATCCAACGCGCTGGAGGCCTACCTACATAAAACAATTTAACTACAACACAAATATTCTACACTGCGGGTCCTTAGACGCTACTCGAAAACATTTAGGCCCCATCGGCCATCAGTACGAGCGATGTGCCCTGCCCACTGTAGAGTCTGGCGATTTTTACGCTATGTCGGCGACTTTAGTTTTTGCGTGGTTTTTGTCATGTCTGATTTGATCACGCAGCATATAAATAAATAAATAAATAAATATTAGGGGACAATCTTACACAAATCAACCTAGTCCCAAACTAAGCAAAGCTTGTACTATGGGTACTAGACGACGATAAACATACTTATATAGATAAATAAATACTATAATACATAGAAAACATCCATAACTCAGGAACAAATATTCGTGCTCATCACACAAATAAATGCCCTTACCAGGATTTGAACCCAGGACCTCTTGCTTCGTAGGCAGGGTCACTACCAACTAGGCTAAAGCGGTCGTTGAGAGTAGCATAGCCTTCTCCACCGCCCTTGAGCTTTCTTATGAGGCCCGTTGTCAGCGGCCACCGCTCAGTGCCATAAGTCATCATTTCGGACAGTAAAACAAAGAAAAGACGCGTATTTAAGCCATATTCTCCGACACCAACAATATTTCCTTCACAAACCATTGTGATTAGAAAAATAGCCGAAGAAAGAAGGAAAGAAAACGTTTATTTGTGATAAAGATTAAACTGAAATAAGGAAAATTTGTATGCCACAAAATGGTCCCAAATCAACAAAAACTGCCGATCTTGCGAAGGTCGGGAGGCACTTAATGTCATTGTTCCGTAACGTAAAAGAATGGACTGCTATCAAGACGGTAGAACAGCTATTCAAACTGGCTATGGACAAAACGAGATTTAAGGAGCTGAAGATCTGTTGATGAGCAGCTAAACTAACTCGAAAGACGCTATCTTTTGCTGGAAAGACGAACTACTTCGAAAGACATCGCCCAAGTATTGCCATACGAAATTAAGAAATGAAGGTATATACTTTGTCACACATAATCTCAACTCACCCCTCTTAAAATGAAAGGGGGAATGCAAAAGACATGTAGCAATCACTCCCAATTAGAAGGGAACGTTGATAAATGTGTTAGACAAAAAGGTTCGACTCGCGATGTAATGAAGTTGCCGTTAAGGTACGGAATGAGATTCGAAGTGCGAATAATGATTTTAGAAGATTGGTGCTTTAAAATTTTAGAAGTGCGACTCTTTTTTTAGGTTTCTTTGAAGATCAAGAGTTTTTTTTCACAGTTTTATGAAAAAAATGTCGTATTTTCAATGTAATTATGCTTATTAAGTAGTATACGCGTAAGTGTGTGATCTAATACAAAAATATGCCAAAACAGACTCCTTCATTTTTAAAAATACAATTATTTGAAGAAACGGTAGCTGTTACATCTAACCTTTATGAAGGAGCAAATTTAATGAGGATTTGATACCATCTGTAAAAACATTTGATGAAAATAAATAATTCGGAATTTTTGAAAAATGTTTTTTTACGCGGACCCCTCGCAGGTCTTCGTTGTCCCCTAGTGGTCGATATAGACCACTTTGGGTATCATTGGCCTGGACCAAAACATTAAGTCTAAGCACAGTTTAAGCTCCATCGTCCCTCATGAATTCTAGATTTCGAGCCGAATAACTTGACAATGGATCTAGATCGTAAAACCGTCTAGACACCCTTGATGATATAATTTAGTCGGTTTGGGAGTATATTCCACGCAGACAAAGTCACAGGCAACAATTAGTGGAACATTGAGAGAGACACATTATTGAGATTATTGTTGAGAGTTGAACATTGATGGTCTTACCTCAAAAAAATTAATCGCACCTTAGATTACAATGTCAGTTGTTTTATTACAAGACATACATTAAAATTTATAATCATTTTCTAAGTTTTTGTGTTAACATTGTGAAATTCATGAAAATGTTTTTATGATTAAAAGTCTAGGTTAGGTACCTACTCTGAATTGCAAACATGAGTAAAAATAAATATCACGGAACAATTCACACCAATTGACCTAGTCCCAAACTAAGCAAAGCTTGTAGTATGGGTACTAGATAACGGATAAATATAAATACTTATATAGATAAATATTTGGCATAAGCAGTTTCTTAGTATTTTCAATACATACTTCCACCATGTCCATTATCCATACCAATATTATAATGCCCGCAACTCCGTCTGCGAAGAATAGGGGTATAGAAAAATATGTGGTCGAATTGAGAACCTGCTCCTCATATGAAGTTGGTTGAAAAATAGCCTACGACCTATTCCCAGAACTACCAAATATAGACAAAAAATTTCATAATAATCTGTCAACCTGTTTCGGAAAATTTCGGTAACAAACACTGTGATACGAAATTTTTATATTAGAAAAAAATTAGAGGAAAACTAGTCGGTATTTAAAGTTGCTCAACGTGCTATGGAAAGGGCTATGCTTTGAGTTTCTCTGAAAGATCGAATTCGTTACGAAGTGATCCGACAGAGAACCAAAGTTATCGACATAGTCCACCGCATTAGCACCATAATAACCCGAAGAACCGATAACCGTCGGGGTAGACGAGTTCTTGAGTGGAGACCACGGATCGGCAAACGTGGCGTGGGACGTCCTCAGACTCGGTGGAGCGATGATCTTCGCAAGGCGGCTGGCAAGAGCTGGATGAGAGTGGCCGAGGATCGTGCTCAGTGGCGTGCCATGGGAGAGGCCTATGTCCAGCAGTGGACGAACATAGGCTGATGATGATGAGTCGGTGTAGAGTCGATCGTCATCATCATTTCAGCCGAAATACGGCTGTTGAACGCCTCCTCCGAAGCAAACAGATCGGTCCTGCGCCATCTGCATCCAAGGCGTTCCCGCAACCTTAACCAGGTCGTCGCTCCATCGTTGGAGGTCTACCTACACCACGTCTTTGGTTCCGGTAGAGTCGATGTCATTCCTAAAACAAAAATTAGAAATATTTTTTATAGGTCATTCATTAGTCGTCTAAATTCGTTAACTGAAATGTTATCACATCAATTGACTAAAATGTATATGCTTAACTCATACTTTGTATATCTACTATGTGACACTTGTCAGATATTTGGTAATCAGCTAAACACACTGACGTATATTTTGTAAGTGCGCTGGATTTGCCATGCCGAATAAAAATAATCCTTACCCTCTTTAGTTTTCCTTCTGTTCGAAAAGGCTGCCTGGAACAGATCGCTCCGAAGTGATAAGGTCGCCTATTGGCTTACCTTATATATATTTTCTTATGTACTGGTTTTTCTGTATAATTTACCATGTCTACATAAAATAACAAAAATGTCTATCGTATCTTTCTTATTTGTCAACCGATTCAAATGAAACAAACACTAAATGTTAATCCAAGAAAATACCAACATATTAGTGAAAACCGCATCCTTCTAGGTTAAGCCGTTTCTGAGATTAGCGCGCACAAACGCACAGACAAACAGATAAACAGACAATAATTCTAAAAATCATTGTTTTGGGTTCTATTGCGCTAATAAATAGCCCTAGTGACAGTTTTTCTCAAATATCTTCAATGTACAGACACCGACTTATTACAGATTTATTATATGTATATAGATAAATAGATTTGTAGGATTAGTTAGTAAGGATACCGAACAGTAATTTTGTATACACAGAATTTCATGATATTTTCACATCGCTGTGATTTCCAAAATTCATCCTCTGCTAGTATTTGCTATTGTTATCGGCACCGAATTGGCGAAAGTTAAATTGGTGCTTCCAATAACCTATCTAGCGTACGTGTATTGTACAGATCAGTGGCTTGATTTTCATGAGGTGATAATGAGAAAAGCAAATGATAAATACGTGCGGTGCTAAACGGAATGACAAAATGCGTTTATGTTTGGAGTAGATTTTTTAGTAATGTCTGCAACAATTTTTTTAAGTTTGCATTATTTGCTATAATGTAAAAGTCAAAATATTTATTTACACCCAAAATATACCAATTAGGGTTTTCGAATACCCGGCCATTTTCGATACCCGGGTATCGGGTATTTTTTTGTTTAATACCCGGGTACCCGAGTGTACCCGGGTACCGAATATTTGTAAGAAAAAGAATGAATTAAAATAATTGTCTTTTATTAATCGTCGTTCTTTTCATATAGGAACTATCATAAATATCCTAATTATTCAGGGACATAAAATTAACGATACAATTCACTCCTATTCATCGTTCTAAATTCTTTGAAATAAAACAAAAACACATAGAAAAAAAAAGAAATCTAAACTCAATAACAAAATTGCAATTTCAAAACAAAAATCTTCTCTCTCCTTGAATTAATATTAAAATAGATTCTCATCATTTTTGCACCACGAGAATAGATCTCAAATTGAGATTCTCAATCTCATCATGAGATCTTTAAGGTCCTTTCTCATCTTGCAAAAAACAGGCCTTCAGATACACTATGGCATTAATAGAACGATCCGAAAGCCTGATTCGAGTTTTTGTTACAAAATTATTGAAGACGTTAATTTTTGTACTAGCAAAAGTTGTATTTTAAGTAGTTGCCGGGTACCCGGGTACTAGCTCAGATTGTACCCGGGTACACAAGTCCTTAATTACCCGGGTATACCCGGCCCCGGGTACCTGGGTAGAAAACCCTAATACCAATTGACAGAAAGCCGTTTCCAAGATCTCCGAAATAAGGTAAACGTGCTCCACACTGACCCAATAACATGGCACCTTCAATCTTAACGTCATAGTAAGAGAGGTGACAGATGGGTGTCATCTACTGGGCGTTGAGGTGTCGAGCATTGGTACGTTTACCTTAAATATGCAAGAATTGGACGTTTGAAGGTATTAGATTAGTTGCATTTTTAATTTAAGTGCGAGGATAAATTGTCCAGTATTTCATAAAATCCCTTGACGCTGATCCAACCGATTCCAGACTTTAAAACTCCCAATAAGTTCTATTGTTAAAAATCACAAAATTAGCTCATTATGTAAACTAGGTCGCCTTTTAAAGCAATATTGTTGCAGCCTGTCACATCCACTTCAAATTAGTGTTCGATTCGTTCTAAATTTAAATGCCTATTTTACTCGAGCTCGGA